>CM054178.1:26087700-26812234 GCA_028829895.1 Sinotaia quadrata
ACACACACACACGCACACACACATACGCACACCGTTGCTATTAGACCCGACGGCACCACTTTTTCAAGCCATCCTGATATGTACATACTCTGGTTCTGTAGGTGGCGGCCCTGCTTCAGCATCCAACAGGTATTTATTGTCCTTTGGTACCAGTAAGACGTGCTGCACTGTCAAAGACAATGATCCATCAAAATTAGACAAAAGAAATCAAGCTGTGCCAAAAGTATGCAACCTGCATAAACCATTCCAATTCTAAAGGCGACAGAAACACGGACAGACAACTAGCACGATACACTACTACTCAGTTTCTAAGATAAAATTGTGTAAATTATTTCTGACACGTTAAGCCACATTAGCAACAAACTCCAGGTTAATACAGGAAGAAAGACAGACCATGTTGACTGATTTGTATCAGATTCAATAATTATGTATCCTCATTTTATTTCAGATTCAATAATTGTGTATTATCAACTTATAT
The DNA here is from genome assembly GCA_028829895.1 of Sinotaia quadrata. Classification (NCBI taxonomy): domain Eukaryota; kingdom Metazoa; phylum Mollusca; class Gastropoda; order Architaenioglossa; family Viviparidae; genus Sinotaia; species Sinotaia quadrata. The sequence continues at coordinate 26,088,179 of CM054178.1, forward strand.
CAGATTCAATAATTATGTATGTATTATAATTTTTATCAGTTTCCATAATTATGTGTGTATTCTCACTTTAAATCAGATTCAATAATTGTGTATTCTTAATTTATATCAGTTGGTGGAGTAAATTAGCCTCTCCTTATTTCTAGACTTAATTTATATAAATTGTTAAATTGTCAAAGTGAACCGACCATAGGCACTCCTTATGATGGTATTTTTTGTAAGTGTCCGAGTTGGAGTAAACAACTCAAGTTGAGAATATGCTAGAAATTGCTGATGCAATCCAAACCAGTTCCAACTGGATGAGTAGTTTTTATTATCCAATGGTAAAGATTTACGGGAACGAGACCAGCCAATGGGCTCAGATCAAAAGTTTGCCTGATGGAAAGAAATATATTATCTAATCACTTTGACTTTGGGTGTGGCAAGAAATCTGGTCATGAAAGGTGGCCATTAACTTAATGATGAGTTAACTGACTGATTGAGAGAGAATAGACATTGAAATATTTAGTGCTATTGATATGTTATACTTGCATTATACGTAGAGATGTATTATGTGAGTAGACTATTTCTACAAATTGTGAAATATGATGCTTATATGTAGTATGCTAAACACTTGATATTGCTTCTAGTGATCCTGTTCATAAAGTATTATGCTGTATTTATTATGCTCCATGTTGTATCAAGCTAATAAATGCTGCTGTAGGAAAGTGTAAGTTGAGACTTGAATGTAAAAAGAAAATGGAGTTAAAAAGGTAATAAACTGGAAATTTAGCATTTGCTCCCTGATTATATTTTTCAGGGGAAAAGCAGCTTTTTCCTTTTTTTTTTTTTACCTGAATCTATTAGTTTACTGATTATAAACTGCTATGGCTGTAGTAGAAATAAGAATTATCTACTGCAGTATATAAGTGTCAAGTACACACTGCACTCCGTTGATGTATGGTGGCAAAGTATGCTGGCTACATTTAGCAATTTCTGGTACAAGGAAATTAATGGAAATTGCTACAATTGCTGTTCTGTTTGAGGGAGCTAATACCGCGGAGGGCCCAATTTAACCTAAAGAGAATAGGGGCTAGTCAGTGCTCCACAATATGAGAATGGAAGCACGTGGAACTGACAGCAATAACTGAACAATATAAACTTGTGACTTTGTTATGAAAAGAGCGCATAAGACTTTGCCTATACAAGGTTATGTAGAAACTATTATCATCTATTTCTAATAACTCTATTTCTGTTCTCTGATAAGAACTATCCTGTGAAATACTGACACTAATCTGTTGAATTGTGTTTTAGGATATAAGACTATATGGGTATTTAAATTATTCAAACTTGGTTTCCTATTTGTTATGTGTATATTTGATAGTTCCTTTAATAAGTTCATTGTTAAGTTTACTGACCTTCTTACACATACTGATGTTGGAGAAGAAAGTGGGTGGATGATGGCTTGCTAAATATAGATTAAAAGATGGCTTTACCTTCTCTTATAGTAAGACATTTCCACCTACAGAAATATTGTGGTACAGTAAATGTTTGTCTTTAATGTTGTGAAAGAGAGAAAACGTTTAAAGCACCCGCATATCACCAAGTGAGAGAGACGAGTGGTGTCTTTTGGAGAATTATTAATAAAATAGATAAAGATTTTTATCAATTGTAATTAGTTATGGATGATTAATTAATTAATAATAATAATAACCATTAACTAGGTAGTGTCGGCGTCACAGTATGTATTCTCAATTTATATCAGATTCAATAACTGTGTATTATCGATTTATATCACATTCAATAACTGTGTATTCTCGATTTATATCAGATTCGATTATTATATATTCGCGAACTGTATATACCAAGCAATTCAATCAGAAACAAACAATATCTACACGTTCAAAAACTCAATTCCAATCATTAAATACAAATAAAATAACCCAATGAAATTATGTTATTTAGGATATTAGCTCAAACGATTTCAATTAAACACAACCTCATAAAGAATGTCCAATTCGAATTAGAGGTTAATAATGCATAAATATTTCATTAGATGTAATATCAAATACAATTTCTTATCTTACTAAACGACTTAGTTATTTTGTTTATAGGTACATGTATGGTTTGTATGTTGGTTATGTTTGTTTATAGGTGTATGTATGGTTTGTATGTTGGTTATGTTTGTTTATAGGTGTATGTATGGTTTGTATGATAGTTATGTTTGTTTATAGGTGTATGTATGGTTTGTATGATGGTTATGTTTGTTTATAGGTGTATGTATGGTTTGTATGATAGTTATGTTTGTTTATAGGTGAATGATGGTTATGTTTGTTTATAGGTGTATGTATGGTTTGTATGTTGGTTATGTTTGTTTATAGGTGTATGTATGGTTTGTATGTTGGTTATGTTTGTTTATAGGTGTATGTATGGTTTTCGTGTTTGAGCATTTCTACGTTTCATACTTTCGTGTGTGAGTGTTGTACTTCTTTGATCTGTATATTTATGTCACCATCTAGGCTTCTGGTATGGATTTGACAATTATGATAAGGGACAAAGAAGACTCAACATGCCTACTCATTCTGAGATCGGGGGAGAGACAAAGCAACCCAAAGTGTTGTAAGAGTGGAAAGAAGACCAAACAATCCCAAATGATATAGGAGTGGAAAGAAGACAAAACAATTCAAAACACTGTAGGAGTGGAAAGAATAAAAACAATTCAAAACGCTGTAGGAGTGGAAAGACAACAAAACAATTCAAAACGCTGTAGGAGTGGAAAGACAACAAAACAATTCAAAACGCTTTAGGAGAGGAAAGAAGAAAAAACAATTCAAAACGCTGTAGGAGTGGAAAGAAGACAAAACAGTCTCAAAGACTTAACGAAACAGAGGCCAAGGACTCAAACTATTGCGAGAAAGGGAAGAGGCAAAACAATCAGAATTATTGTAAGACAGTGATAAAATAAATCAGTCTGAAACATTGTGAAGGGGATTGGATATGGCTGTCTCAAACTTATAAATGAGAGGAAAGAGATAAGCAGACTAACGCACTGTGTGTGTGGGGAGGGAGGGGGGGTCGAGAAGCGAGGGACAGAGCAGTGTAAGACGTTCTACCATGTGAAGGGCGAGAGAAAAACGTCTAACACATTACGAAAGTGAGGTACGACAAAGCAAGCAGTGACATACCTCTTGACTTCTGTATGCCTTCTTCGTACAACTCTCGAACTTCATCGAAAAGAGCATTCAGAATCTTCTTTTGGAAGGGCTTGGACCAAAGTCTCTTCGGTATCCGTTCTGTAATGTGGTCAACCCATTCTGCTTGCAGTGGAGTGACAGGCGCGGAGCGAATTTGATTCCTCATGAAGAAAAAGTTTCTCTGTATTGTGCAAAAGCAAAAATAGAAAGAGAAAGAATTATACCACAAGCCTTCATTAAAATGAATATATTATGAATTTTGTTGGTACAAAAGAGCATCTGAGAGTGACTGAAACTTATTATCAGATTTCTTGGACAAGTATCTGACAACATGGTTTGACGAAGGAGTATTTATTGGAATGATGGAATGATAAACCCATCTAAGCTGGCTCAAATTAGTGTGAATCATTAAAGACCGATTCAGGGAATCCACACGAAAGCTGAATCCGTTAGTACAATCACTCTTCTACAGCCTTGGTTCGATTGTCTATTGGCTGAGTTCAGTCTTTTGATGTCTGAGTTCAGTCTTCTACTGTCTGAGTTCAGTCTTTTGATGTATGAGTTCAGTCTTTTGATGTCTGAGTTCAGTCTTCTACTGTCTGAGTTCAGTCTTCTACTCTGTGAGTTCAGTCTTCTACTGTCTGAGTTCAGTCTTCTACTGTTTGAGTTCCGTCTTTCTCTTGTCTGAGTTCAGTCTTCTACTGTGCCTTGGTTCAGTTTGTTCTGCAATGGTTCAGTCATTTACAGCCTTGGATTTCCTTTAAAATAAATATATTCCAGCAATGTTGCATAATAATACAACCATCACAAACAAACACTGTTATAAAAATTAACAAAACAATTAATATACTTAGAATGGCAAAGGGGAAAAACTGGGGAGCTGTCGCACGTGCCCATACAAATGGCAAACCAAAACTAATATATTCCATAACAGACTATGGAAGCAAAACGTATACTACTACAAATAACTCCAACATTAAAACAATACATATAGTACAAAACAAAGCACTACGATTAAGCACAAATGCACTACCAAACACTAAAATAACAGAACTATAAAATCAAAAAGGACACTTAAACCTAACGGAACAAACACGCATTAAAATGATGGGCAAACAGAATACAACATGGTCACACATTGCCTACAAACACACACTTAGAAATCACAAAATGGGACACAAGAAGATACCCAAGCAAATAGATAGAAAAATAAAACATACAAAATAGTCAGATGACAGACTACACCCCACCCCGCAACCACCGTATGAAAAATCTTATAAATAATTTATAAACAAATTAAACTTACTCAAATCCACTCAAACGGTCCCACCTCCACCATAAACCATCTTACCCCCACATAGACCTTACACAGATTTAAAAATAAACCTCAAAATGCTCCAACACGCGACAATCACGACAAAAGAGAGCATATACAAAAATTATCCAGTTCATCTAAAAATTTATACATATGGTTCCAAAATAAATGACGGAACTGGAACAGCCATACACTATTACCAAGGAACATAAACTTACAAATTACACCCTGCTAATTCAATACTAACAGCCATTCACTATTACCAAGGAACATAAACTTACAAATTACACCCTGCTAATTCAATACTAACAGTTATTCACTATTACCAAGGAACATAAGCTTACAAATTACACCCTGCTAATTCAATACTAGCAGTTATTCACTATTACCAAGGAACATAAACTTACAAATTACACCCTGCTAATTCAATACTAACAGCTGAACTGGGAGCCATACAAAAAATGTACTTTCACAACTGAACAAAAAATCCATCCTTACCCCTAAATAAAACATACTAATACTGACTGACTCATTAACTTCAATACATACATTATGCAACACAAAAATCATTTCTAGAACACACACCACAAACAAAATAAGAAACTACAGTAAGAAACCAGATAAACAAACATTAAAATCATATTATTATGGATACAAGCCGCAAGCATATATCAGGAAATGAAACAGCAGAGAAACGACATGGTACAAAACGTGGCAGACAGTCATACTTCCCACAATTCAACACAATTCAGAAATGCATGCACAAATTATTATTTTTTTTTATTATTAAATATATAAATAAGCCCGGACCTCCTGACCTACACAACAACTTACACAACAAAGTGATGCAATGACATCTGCAATTCACAAAAAACAACGATATGCTTTGATGGCTGTTTCTAATGATAATGATAATATCTGTTTACAACATAAGTAAAAGTTGTATTGCAAAATCATTTTTTGTAATTTGTGCACAGAACTTTATTTATTAACTGTAAACTTGTAAATGTTATTATTTTCATAATTATTTGCTTTTAAAAAATGTGTTTGCATTAGTTGTTTTATTTATTTTTTTGATTAGTTGTCATTTTATTGTTATTAATATTTATTCGTACCTCACCACAAAATGTCAATGTGTACATTATACTAAATTGGTAATGAACATGTGTCAAAGTGTACATTATACTAAATTGGTAATCAACACGTGTCAAAGTGTACATGTCAAAGTGTACATTATACTAAATTGGTAATGAACACATGTCAAAGTGTACATTATACTAAATTGGTAATGAACACATGTCAAAGTATACATTATACTAAATTGGTAATGAACACATGTCAAAGTATACATTATACTAAATTGGTAATGAACACATGTCAAAGTGTACATTATACTAAATTTGTAATGAACACATGTCAAAGTGTACATTATACTAAATTTGTAATGAACACGTGTCAAAGTGTACATTATACTACATTTGTAATGAACATATGTCAAAGTGTACATTATACTAAATTGGTAATAAACACATGTAAAAGGAATACGACCAAACTAAAAATTCAAATATTGCTTTTAAAACAACACATAGATTTTTATATAGCGAAAATTGTCAGTTATTCCATAGCTAATCTACCTAGGTCTACATTTTAAGAAATAAATGTTTCCTAAGCATAAAACTATAATAGTTTAGACGTAATCGTGATTCTTGCTTGGCTAGACAAACCTATCGTCTACTTCCAAACAAACTGACTCACAACCTTTGTTGTAATGCGTCCAAGCGTATCCTGGAGAATCGCTTTCAATTTCTTTCTGGACTTGACTTACTTGACTTATCTCCTTGGATTCCCCGTGGAACAAAGGTCCTCAACAACAGTTCTCCATCCCAGTTTATTCTGGGCAGCCTTTTTCAGTTCACCCCATGACAGGTTGCAGCTCTTCATTTCCTCCTCACAGGATCTCTCCTGGTAGTCTTAGGGCGACCGACCCGTCTCTTTCCACGGGGGTTCCACTGCAAAGCCTGCCGGGTGATGTCCTGTGGGGGTTTCCGCAGAGTGTGTCCTATCCATTTCTGTTTCATCAGACTCGAATTTATAAGGAGCTATTTTAAAAAATAATAGATTCCGGTACGCTTTCATCTATTTGACCATGCTCCTCTTCGCGTCTTGTTTTCCACTCATTTCCCGTACGTGTATCCAAGGTTACCCGAAAACTTGTGTTCGGCAAAATCCGTAAAGTAAAATATATTTTAATTCACAAAGTGCATTTATCGTTCACTTTCAATAGAATGACTAGGTTTCATCGAGTTAATAATTTTTGTTTTCGAAATTTACGAAAAATATTTGGAACAATATTAACTCTTGAAACGGCTTAGACAAGATCAATAAGCATAACTAAAGTAATTTTGATAATTTAGAGAAAGCTTGAAAAAAAACCCAGCTTAAATGAGTTGGAGATAAGATAGATATAGCAGCTTAGAAAAGTTAGAAGAAGGATAGTTAACGTGAAATAGGCAAAGATAGAGAATGGATAGCTCAAGCAACATAGAAAAGTTAGAGCGAGAGAGTTAAAGCAACCAACATAAGTCAGAGAGCTAGGGTAGTATAGACAAGTTAGAGAAAGACTAGCTCCAACAATTTAGACAAATTAGAGCAAGGATAACTACAGCAACTTCGACAAGTTATAGACAGTGAAAGGATAGCTGAACCAGTTTAGACAATTCAGAATAAGGATAGATAGAGAAACTTAGGTTCTTTAGAGGAAAGACAATCAAAGAGGCTTAAAACAAGTTAAAAGAAACAGACGTGCATTCGGCATTGACTGATAGTGAAAGTTGCTACGTGTGTAATTTATCACTGAGAGAGAATTGCAAGGTACAACAAAGCAGACGTGGGATCTAGATACCGTACGCTCTGGCTCATAACCTTTTGTTTGCCGCTGGATTGGAATTTATTTTTTACAAACTAAAAATAATAGTTAACTAAACAGCAAATATTTAAGGGATTTTTTTTAAAGCCATGGTTGAGCTAAACACAAATAATAATAATATAGAATTGAAATCAATATAACTTGCATTTTGCATAGATTTGTCTTACGTCAGAGAACTTTGGAAGTTCATTTGAAGCGAATACTAATGATTGGGGGTTATGCAAATACAGTTGAATAATGCATATTTGATGCAATTGATTTCTTTTCAGTAGTCACCAGTCAGTCTGGGACAGAAAATTATACAGTTTTATTTGTGAATGGGTATAAAGGCTGCAGTTTTTTTTTTAATTTTTAGTAACCGCCAGTCAGTTTGACACGAAAGGTTAAAAAGATTTTGAGGTGTATATGTTTAATTTCTGCAGTTTCATTATCTTTGTAAACACCAGTCAGTTTGGAACAAGTTGTAGTGGTATAAGAGGATAATTACAGCAGGCTTTTGTTCTCTTCAGTAATCCCATGACTGTTTTGGAATAAGTTGTCATTTTACTGGTGTTATGTTATACTTACTGCAATTTGTTTCTCTTCAGTAACCACCAGCCAGTTTGGCACGAGAAGTTCTAGAGTTTTAATGGTGATCGGGTGCGCTTTATTGTATTCTTGAGCGTCATCCATAATTTTGGTAAAGCTGCCACAACTGTAAAAACAAACATACCTGATATAAATGTTTGCTAAAGCTGACACAACTGCAAAAACAAAAATGCTAATAGAGAAACATGTTTGCTAAACTGCCATAACTGCAAGGACAAAAATGCTAATAGAGAAACATGTTTGCTAAACTGCCATAACTGCAAGGACAAAAATGCCAAGACAGAACATGTTTGCTAAAGCTGCCACAACTGCAAAACCAAAAAATGCCAAGAAAGAATCATGCTCCTAAAGCTGCCACAAATATAAAAACAAAACTGCCAAGAAAGAATCATGCTCCTAAAGCTGCCACAACTGCAAAAACAAAACTGCCAAGAAAGAATCATGCTCCTAAAGCTGCCACAACAGAAAATAAAATGCCAAGATAAAAATATGTTAGCTAAAGCTTCCTCATCTGCAGAAACAAAAATGCGAAGAAGGAAACATGTTTACTAAAGCTGTCACAACTGCAAAAACAAAAGTGCCAAGATGGAAACATATTTGCTAAAGCTGTCACAACTGCAAACAAAATGCCACGCTGGAAACATGTTTTCTAAAGCTGCCACAACTGCAAAAAGCAAAATGCCAAGATAGTAACATGTTAGCAAAGCTTCCACAACTGCAAACAAAAATACCAAAATGGATGCATGTTTGCTAAAATGCCACTGCTGCAGTTTGAAATACAAAAGATAGAAAACACGTTTGTTAAAGCTGCTGCAATTGCAGTTTGAAATACAAAGGTACAAACTCATTTGATAAAGTAGCCACAGTAGTAATTTAAAATACAAAACTAAGAAAACAGGTTTGCTAAAGTTGTCACAATTGCGGTTTAAAATACAAAGAAAGATTACACACGTGCGCGCCTGCACACAATACACGCAACACACATTTATTTACTGATTGCATCATTTCGAATATATTTCTTGATATCATCTCATTCCTTTATGTATATTTCGTAAAGACTAATGAATTGTATATTTACTGTAATAACAAATGTTATGCTTGTAGACATCGGATATATTACAGATTATATATTTAATTATATTATATTTATATTTGTAAAACGAAAACCTGTATTTAAATTTCAAATACGTACATATGTACGTATGTCATAAATTTGTAATTACAATGGAGATAATTTAAGACTGTATTGCAAAGCAGTATATTTTTGAAGTGAATTGATTTGTTCCGTTATCTCTGTATTACCAAATATTTTTTTACAACACAAAGAGTTAAAATTAGTCTGATTTTATTAAGTTCTTCCTACCAGAAAGATTTATATGTGGGACCTTTCTTTGAGCGAAAATTTACATTTGTGTGAAGTGCTCACTGTCAACATTTTGAGTGAGATAATTAGAGATTATTTTCTTTCCTTCATTCATAGTAAATAAATAATGTTAGTGTAAAATCTGCACTTCAGACCTATGCAATGCTTCTGTACATAATAACAGCCACTACTTTTATTATCACTGCTACTTCTACTACGAATACTACTTAATCTATTACCTCTACAAATATTGCTGCTTCTACTACTATTTTGAAAACTTCTATTATAAATACTACTTAGCTACTACCACCACCACAACAATTACTACTTCTATTAACATTGCTACTTCTATTGAGACTACTCCAGCTTCTACTACTATTATCAATACTTTTACTATAAATACTACTTCAACTACTACTGCTGCCATTACTACTACTACTTCTATTAAGAATACTACAGCTTCTTCTACTATTATCAATACTTCTACTATAAATACTACTTCAGCTACTACTGCTGCTATTACCACTACTACTTCTATTACCACCACTACAACAATTAATGTTTTTTAATTACTATTTCTGCTTCGATTAGATTATTTCTAATAATGCTACCCTACTTCTGCTACTACCACCATTCTCAATACTACTTCTTCTGCTACACATTTATTTATATCACAGAATTTTAAACAAGATGAAGTTGACTGTGAGAGACATTTTTTTTAAAAATAAGATGAAAACAAATCGAAGGAGAATTTTATAAAAAAGCTAAAGTTGAATGGAAAGGAGAAGTACAAAGAGAAAAGAAATGAGCAGAAGAGAAAGAGAAAATACGGTAAACAAAAGAAAGACAAGGCGAAGAAGAATGATAAGAAGGAGAAGAGGAAGAAGAAATGAAGCTGAAAGTTAAAAGGAAAGAGAAAAAAAAACACAAGAAGTAAATGGAGGAGAACAGAAAGAAGAAAGGTATTTTAAATATGAAAACAAGATGTGAAGACATACATTATTACCAATGGGTTTAACTAAGGATGAAACGTGAAGACAGATACTATTGCCAATGAGTTTAACTAAGGATGAAAAATGTGAAGACATACATTATTACCAATGGGTTTAACTAAGGATGAAACGTGAAGACAGATACTATTGCCAATGAGTTTAACTAAGGATGAAAAATGTGAAGACGTACATTATTGCCAATGGATTTAACTAAGGATGAAACGTGAAGACAGATATTATTGCCAATGGGTTTAACTAACGATGAAACATGTGAAGACAGATATTATTGCCAATGGGCTTAAGTAAAGATGAAACCAGTGAGCAGGTTGGTGCCCCTGTGAAACTGATCTAAACAAGCTATGGAACCATGAATGAATAAATGCATGTAGAGAAACTGTTATATTTTTAGTTTGGAAATTCCTCAAATGCTTCTCATTTCTTATTCGTCAAAATTAAAGCAACAACTTATTGACAAAGACAGAATTCTCGCAACTGACAAAATAACGACAGGAGGCACTCTTCAAGTGATGTGAGGAATATAAGCAAGCGCCTATACCGCTTAGCTACCGAACTCAGTGTATACATTTAGAGATCTCAGAGGCAATCTAAAAGTGTGTGTGTGTGTGTGTGTGTGTGTGTGTGTGTGTGTGTGTGTGTGTGTGTGTCTATTTGTGTGGTATTTGTCTGTGTACTTGTGTAGTTCTTATTTCAGTGTTTTATGTCGGTATGATTGTACGCGCGCATATGTCTCCTTTCATTTTATTTTCAGGTATCGAGCGAAAGCGGAAAAAATATGGGGTTTTAGTTTTAGAAATACTGTTTATGTCTCTGTACTCTAATGCTAGTCATTGGTGGTGCTAAGGAGTAGCCTTGGTGGGTGGTGGGCTAAAGCCCCCATCTCCATCCACCTCTTCACCAAAACTACCCCAATGTGTTTGCTGTAGCGTCCGAAAAATTCTCTACCCGTCTCCCCCCTCCCCCACTCACACTTTTCTTGAAAGACTGCCGCCACGTTGCACCGCCTATATAGAAATTCTGAGGCCGCTAGCAGTGATATTACTGTTTCGACTTGCTGTAGACAAGGGGAGTTAATAAATCGTTAAACATGAGTGCGCTAGTTGAGTGTACATGAAAGTTTGGTCCTGGAAACAGAAGTAGAGGAGAGGTCACCATGATTACTTTCTTACAAGGGGTGTACGTTATTACTGTTGGCAGAAAACGAAATCACGAGTTAAGCGAATTTAATTTGACTTGTGTTAATTGGAGCAAATAATATAATAATAATAATGTAAACGAGACCAAAACCAAAATTGGAGGAATTAATTGATTGGCAATAATTATTTTAATTACAATGCTGATAATACTGATGATGTAGACGACCTAGGACTATAAAGGATGAAAATAATGGCGATGAAGATAAGTGAAGAAGAAGAAACAAAGAAACGTGGAAGAAAACAGCAAAATAAACATTAGCAAATAGATGGAGTAAAAAAAAAACAACTCTCCATAGTCAGTATGTGCGACAAGCTAATGAATTATCAACAACAGACCACCAACAACAGACCACCAATAACAGACCACCAACAACAGACCACCAACAACAGACCACCAACAACAGACCACCAACAACAGAAGCGCAAGATCAAGCACTAAACACGAAATAAAGCAAACCAAAATCATGAAAATCTCAAATCACTTCAAATGCTGACTCTGCAAAAACATAGATGAAACAGCATAACATACTATCTGGATGTCAGTTTCTGGCTGGAACAGAATATACCAAAAGACACAACAAAGTCACAAAAATCCTATATAGAGACATATTTGAGAACTAAGCAGTAAAATCAAAGAAAGAGCATGGATGCACTAACCTGAAGTAGTCACCGAAACTAGAAGCCAAAATACTTTGGGATTTTGAAATAAGGATGGATCGAGTGATTCCTGCGCGAAGACCAGACGTTGTAGTTCTCAATAAGTCTAACAGAATAGCAACAATAACCGATGTTGCCGTTCCAAGTGATAGAAACAAAAATAGAAGAAAGAAAAAATAGAAAAATACTAGAAATCCAGAGACTTTGAAATGTAAAAGCAGAAGTAATACCTATAGTGATAGGATCTTTGGGGAACATATCACCTGAATTGGAAGACTATCTCAGTGCCTGGACAACACAAAATTACCCCACTGCTAAAAGCAGCGTTCCACAGAAATGCTTGCATCCTTCGTAAAACCTTGGTTCTCCCAGAATCTTGGTAAAATCTCGAGACCTTTGCTCATAACCGACAGTCAACAAAAGTCGTGAGAAAAGGATGAATAATAATAATAATAGTAACTGACGCTGCTGCTGATAAGGATGAGGATGAAATGCAATAGAATGATATAAACATGTGCTGCAATACTGGATGAAATGCAATAAATAGAATGATGTAAAACTGCGCTGTACTATACAACCTACATCATTTGAACTAGGAGTTTTCTCTTGACTTTACTCAAGCTGTGGGTCAAGAGTTTGCTCGTGTCAAATGGATCAATCCCATCTTTGGGTTTATCTCGAAAATAAATGGACCTCATGTAAGGCAGGACAGGAATGACGTCACCATATTTTTCCCGCAAGGATTTCGCAAAGTTTTCGCTTTCTTTTCTGGCTGATCTGGAACTGGTGCCTGGTGTTCCTTCCATGTCAGAATCGGGAACCTGACAGTCTATGTCTGCTGCGAATTCTTTTGCTCAGTGCGAAGCGTGTCGCTTAATCCACAGTCACCGTACCATCTCTTCCTGTTTGCTTGATGACGTATATGGAACAGAAAGAGGGGAAGAAAGTCTGAGAAATCTGTCAGCACGTCATTTATCTTGCTTTGATTACGTCATGTATTCGTCACCACTCATCTTTCCGTCTCGCTAAAACGCAGGCAAACATATGAATGCACAAGCGTAGAAACACGCACACCAAAAAATACAAAACATTTTTTTAAAATATACACTTAAAGTGACACAATATTAACAATATATTTTTTTTTAAGTTTTATTTTAAATTTAAAAAATAAGAAAGGGTGTGCAATAAATCTTTTTATTTTTAAAATTTCCGTTTGGAAACGATCAATTTGAATTTGTTTCTTCTTTAATCTTACACTGACCTCGTAGTTTAATTTTTAGCTGAATAATCATTATATAAGCACAACCGTAGGTCATTAATTAAGAAAATCCGATGGGATATAGTTATGAAGTATTACAATTTTCTTTCTTAAAGATCTACTACTGCATTTAGCAGTTAAGCACTACAATTACCTTAAAAAGCTCTATTAACCTGAAGACTTGTCTTGTACTTGATAGTTAAAATGTCTGTTTTCTTCATCTGACTGCTACATGACGAATGTCAGTGTTGACTTTCACTGTGGGGTGCAGCTACAAAATTAGAGAGAAATAAATCAGCTTGGAGTACTTCCCATGCCAAACATCCTGTAACATGATTATAGCTGCTTTCAATCATTTTTTAAAATTCTTTATTAATAATAACATTCACTTCTTTTCTCTGCTGGCTATATTTCTGCTCTACATAACGCATAATATGGCACAACACTATTAATGGCTTAGGCAGATGTGGTCTGTCTTTTCCCATTGGCAAGATAGCTGCTGACAGACTGGCAATTTACTTGGCACATACACGTACTCCATAGAAGTAACTCAGAAGGATTAATCTTTTGACTGTATATTGAAACTCCCAGCATCGGGAACGCATTCCTCTGTTCTTTGGGATTCCAGTAATTCTTTCATTTCTCGCATCTTCATATTTGTCATTTCTCGCATCAGTCTTCATATTTGTCATTTCTTGCATCAGTCTTCATTTTTGTCATTTCTCGCATCAGTCTTCATTTTTTGTCATTTCTCGCACCAGTCTTCATTTTTGTCATTTTTCTCGCATCAGTCTTCATTTTTGTCATTCATTTCATAATCACAATTATATCTGAAAAATAATGATTTCAAGTAAAGGTGAACGACTAATGTATTGATGATTAAGAAGTACTCTGCTCTGTCCAATCATTAATGTGCTTGTGGTTAATCTCTACGCGGTTCTGAGTTCGTAAATTGTGGTTAATCTCTACGCGAGTTTGAGTTCGTAAATTGTGGTTAATCTCTACGCGAGTTTGAGTTCGTAAATTGTGGTTAATCTCTACGCGGTTTTGAGTTCGTAAATTGTGGTTAATCTCTACGCGGTTCTGAGTTCGTAAATTGTGTTTAATCTCTACGCGGTTCTGAGTTCGTAAATTGTGGTTAATCTCTACTCGGTTTCGAGTTCGTAAATTGTGGTTAATCTCTACGCGGTTCTGAGTTCGTAAATTGTGGTTAATCTCTACGCGGTTCTGAGTTCGTAAATTGTGGTTAATCTCTACTCGGTTTCGAGTTCGTAAATTGTGGTTAATCTCTACGCGAGTTTGAGTTCGCAAATTGTGTTTATTTTGATTAGCGTTATAAATTTAATTATTTTGTGGTTGTTGTAATGAAGAGAGAGAGTTAGGTATAACTGTGAGGTGAAAAGCCAAAGAAATTTAGCATCAATGTGATGAAAAAGAAAAGAAAACGATTGATATCAATGTGATGAAAAAAACTGTAGCTATCAATGTGATGAAAAAGAACAGAAAACTATGATAATTAATGAAGCGAAAAGGTTCGCCTAAGGCTGAAGAAAAGCGAGAGGACGTGATAAATAAAATATGAAAAAAATATATATCTATCAAACTGTGCTTTAAAAATAAAATAGGTATAAATACTCTGAGCACACACACACACACACACACACATACACACACAAGCATTTTTTATATAGACAGAGAATATAATAAAGGTGGTGGAAGACAGAAGTATGAGGAAAAGATGTGTAAATCTGATGGGGATTGGAAAAGATAGGAATAAATAGGTTGCCAGAAACTGCTTAGCTCAAACTGTGCGCTGCCACTGCTACCAAGCTGCTAACCCCCTCCCCTCATCTCATCCCATCCCTCACACCAGCAATACCTTTCTCAATCTTTCGAGAGCCAGCAATTTCTCCCTGATGTTTTCGTCTGTCGATCGTATGGCTTGCAGACAACTCTTGCTAGGATCTCTTCTGACGCGGCACGGCGTGAACAGCCTCCTGTATGTGTTTACCTCCCCCTGGAAACTAGGCAGCATGCGAAGATCAGAGGCTCTTGGCCGCTTACCGCGGCTCTTTGATGTGTGTTCATTTCCGTGTATTTATGCGGAAAAAGAAAAGAAAGAAAAAATACATACTCAAACTGTTTTACTTTCTACGAGTTGCAGGATTGCACTGTGATGCCTTCGCAATCGAGTGTCGTTAAGTGCCCCACACCCCGCCACTCCACGGGCATTGTTAATTGATTGCAGGCAGGTGTGTTCAAGACAAGAAATATTTGAGACGCTGAACAGAGGAGGGTGTTATCTAAGTATATGTGTGTTATGTTGTTACAAACCATTATTTATTTATTTATTTCGTTAAGGTTCGTTGATATATATATCCGTGCTAAACCAATTCTGTTTTTGTCTCCTTAACTTAAGGAATAAGCATCTATTTCTGACTGTCAGCATAATCATGTCGTCATCAAAGTCAATGAACAGAGGCAGACATATAGTGAGATAGAGGGTGTAATGTTGATGATGGTGAGTTTGATGAGGACCATGCTGATGATAGTGAAATAGAGGGTAATGCTAATGATGGTGAGTTTGATGAAAGTGGGTCATGCTGATGATAGTGAGATGAAAGAGTGTCATTCTGATAGTGAGTTAGATGAAAGAGGATCATGCTCGTGATAATAATTTAGAAGAGAATAGATAATGGTGATGATAGTGATTTTGATAAAAGAGGGTAGTGCTAATGATAGAGGATGATGGCGATAGTGGTGAAAGTGATATTGAGACTTTGATGACATATAGGGTGATGGTAGTGAAGGCGTGTTTTGGTATGAAGGAGAGTAATGGTGAAATAAAGTGTTAGTGGTGATAAAGATTAATAGTAAGAGTAGAATAGTAATTAAAACTGATGGTGGTGATTTAAAGTGTTAGTGGTGATAGAGATTAATTATGAGGATAGAATGGTGATTGATGCTGATGGTGGTGATATAAAGTGATAGTGGTGACAGGGGATGGTGTTGGTAATTGAGTGTGTTGATTATGATAGATGATGTTTGCTATAATGAAATGATAAAGAAGATGATAACAAGCGATGGTAGCTATGTATTGTGATCCTTGCTATACAAGGAAATGGAGGTGATAGAGATGCTGGTGATATAAGAAGATTGTTGTATGTCACCATAGAGATGCTGGTGATATAAGAAGAGTGTTGTATGTCACCATAGAGATGCTGGTGATATATGAAGAGTGTTGTATGTCACCATAGAGATGCTGGTGATATAAGAAGAGTGTTGTATGTCACCATAGAGATGCTGGTGATATAAGAAGATTTTTGTATGTCACCATAGAGATGCTGGTGATATAAGAAGATTTTTGTATGTCACCATGGATAGTTGTAACAGAAAGTGATAGAGACATGTATTACATAAATATATAGAAATAAAGCTGTACCATTAATTGAAAGAAAAAAATATTCAGTGTTTTATAAATCATACTATAGTACTGAACATCTTGTTAAAGTCGTGAATTCTTTTGGGTCGTGCTCGTGAACTGGTTTTTGGTCATGCTTAACATCTTGTTAACGTCATGAACTCTCGTTTTGGTCATACTTAAAATCTTGTTAATGTCGTGACCAGGTATTGCTGTCCGGTGTAGCAATGGAAATTCACAATTTGATTTGAATTTGTCACCAGGTACTGCATTTTCATTTGTGTTCTAGAAATGAAGGACGCAATACAACATTATGTATGGGGTGAGTACAGTTTGTCAGTTGCTTGCCTGCTGCGGCACCTGACATATCAGTCCTACTGTTCTCACCACTAGTAGACCAGTCTGCTAGTATACTTTCTCCCCCCATCCTCCCGCCCGCAATCGCAATTCGTTTTAGTACAGACCAGTATGTCAGAATAGCCCCACGAATCTCACTTTGTCTCACTACGCACAATATGTCAGAATGAAGTTTCACTTATTGCAATGTGGGGTCTCAATATGGATCAAAGATCCATGATGGATTGAGTTGGAAGCATGGAAAGGGAGAGCACTTTTAAAAATTAAAATTCATGACACATTAAAATTGATCACTAATCCACGACACATTAAAGTGTATCAGTAGTCCACGACACTAAAAATATCACTAATCCATGACACAAAAACATATATTACTAATTCATGACTCATTACAAGCTATCACTAATTCATGAAAAAAATGTAACTCTAATTAATGACACAATAAAATGTATCTCCAATCCATGGCACAATAAAATTTGTCACTAATTCATGACATAATAAAATGCATCACTGAAGCTTCTGTCTCGTCACTCCAGAATTCACGATTGAAAAGTCTCCTCACGTTCTTTCAGTAAATTAAAGTGCAAAAGTAGGCAGCTTTGTGTGTGGATGAAATACCGTTTGCAGTCACGTACACATTTATCTGACTGAATACCTTGCAGCAATCATGAACACAAATATTTATCCAATTGGATGCCTTGCTGTAGTCACATGCACACATTTGCATACTGATTGGATACCTTGCTGCAGTCACACGCACACATTTTTATCTGAATGGACACCGTGCTACAGTCACGTACACACATTTTTATCTGGTTGGATACCGTGCTGCGGTCACGTACACACTTTAGTCTGATTGGATGCCATGTTGTAATCAGATGCACACATTTTTCTGATTGGATACCGTGCTGTATTCATAAACTGAGCTATGCGTGACCGATAAGGAAATGTTTCTTTAAAGATATTTTTTAAATCTTTCGCTCGTGTATTTATCCTCAACTTGCATAACATCAGTCATCTCTACCTAACAACTGTAAAGTCTGCAAGTTCAGAGGCGAGGGCGCATGACATCTCGCAGTTCGAGTGTTTCTGGTGGTGCCGTTTTCAACTTCCTGCGCACGTTAACACCCACTGACACCCAGTGACAGCCAAGTCTTTCTTGCTTTACTTTGGTGTACACTGATTGCACATTAAAACTCACTGACACTCAGTCAAGTCTTTCTTGCTTTACTTTGGTGTACACTGTTCGCACTTTAAAACCCACTGACACCCAGCCAAGTCTTTTTTGCTCTACTTTGATGTACACTGATCGCGTCAGAGTATCTGTAAAAAAACAACCAAAAAAATACATAATTTGAGGTACTGCTAGGCGATCGGAAGTAATGGATCCCCGCCCCCCCCCCCCCCCCTCGATGTTCAGGCTGTTCAGCCGGCTCACTATTCTCCGCATGGCCTGAAAAGTCCTGTGAATGGCGCCACGTGCTCTCAGTGACGAGCGCCTCTTCCCCCCCCCCTCCAGTTCAGTCTTGGTGCGCCTTCAGAGTTACTGAGCAACACCTGACGGATCTCTTACCCGGCCCCCACTGGGCGCTTAATGTTCAGTTTTCGATTTAACGTGCTGGGTGCAAGAAAACAACTCGTTTTATGTGCTCTTGCACATCAAGAGCTCTTTTTAATTTTTTAAAAAAATGTATTTAAAACAAAGTCAGCGGTATACCTTACCAGTTTGCTCTCGCTGCTGAGGTCACGTGTTCTCTTGCAGCTGCGTCTGTTCTTACCAAGTGTCACGGCCAATGCGTCAAGCGTTCACCAATTTAGTCCTAAGTAGTGTGCAATGCGGAGCCCAGAATTTGACGAATGTCTTTTGCGATTTCTCTAACGATCCTCCTGCTATTATAGAAACATTCTTTACGCTGTTCACGCGTAGATACTCTCCCTTTGTTTGTGTTTGTCTCAGTGTAGACCCATAGATAAGGAGACATGAGAGAGTTAAAGTGTGGCGATACACTGAGGTCAACTTGCAGTTCAGAAATATTATTATGTCTTTGTTGTTTTTGTTGTTGACAATTTTAAGTTTGGGAGTGTTTAAAGCAAACAAGACGAAACCCGAGCTAAATAAAGTAACAAGATGCATGTCTTAGTAAATTTTTGTCTGACTTTCCAAATTGTAGGAAAATAATTAAATCAATGAACGCGGTCTGAGTTCCCGAACTCTGTGAGACTAATAAAATCACTGAAGAAGGTTTGTTAGAGAGAGAGAGAGAGAGAGAGAGAGAGAGAGAAAAAAAAAACAGGATTTTTTTTTTTTTAAATAGCATCCCAAACCCTTGTGCATAGCGCGGCGACTGGCGTACAGATGTTTCGCAGAAGCGTATACAGAGAATTCCAGCCTTTGAAGTAACTGTTTTTCCCCTTCCACACTACTGTCTCTTCATCCCTCTGATCTTGCCTTTCATCTTGTGTTTTTTTTCATTCCAGTTTCTTTTTCTAGCTTCGGAGAAAAAAAAAGTAACCTGGTAACTTGTTCCCCCCCCCACACTCTCACCCCCACTCCTCATCCCACTCTGATCCCTACTCTTCTCGTACAATGCTCTCGACAGTTCCTTCGCTTTCCTTGCTTTTCGCCCACTTCTGTCGTCGGCTCCTAAAGACGCTGGCCGTTGGTTTTTGGAGACAATCAACCAGTACTGAAGACTAGCTAATGTCCGCTCTACTAGCTAGACTGGCGATACAGAGTAAGGGTACTCGCTTTGTCCGGATTGGGAAAGTATATGGATTGAAGATGAGTCGGATTAGCAGATACTCGGGCGACATGAAACATAAAGAGACAACAGAAATGAGTGCAACTTATCTGATCAGTTTAAAGGAATATGGGTGAATGTGTGGGACAGTATAAAAGAATAGCATGGAGGTAGGTTGTTTTAATAGTTGATAACTGAAAAATGTATCGAAACCTGAATAATGATTTGCCAGTTCTAGAAAAAAATCTTAATTTAAGTTTATATATTAGGTGCGGATTGCATTTAGGGCCAATGACGTCACTCTGCTGAGATGATAAAGGCTTGAGACAGAGTTTCTGCAGTAAGATTCGTTGATTCCATGGAAAAGTGGAATGAATTCATCTTTGGACTATGGTATCTGCGATTATTGTAAATTTGAACCTGTGGGGGGGGGGGACCTCACCGAAGAACATGAATGATGTTTCTCCCTCCACCCCACCCCACTTACATCAAAGTACCAAAGAGTAGCTGGAAAAACAGAAATTTAAATAAACTGCAGGCTGCTTTCTATCCTGGGATGAGTTCCATTACTGCTCATTTCTGTTTTGAAGAGTGAACAAAAGGAGAGACAACATTTAGACACTTTATTTATTTCTTAAAGGGGGAGCGTCACTTACGAAAGCGAAAACATATTAATTCATTTGATTAGAACCAGTGGACAACAAGCATCAATTGCTTGTTTCCAACCAGTTGATAATCTCATTAATTATATTTGTTTCGAACCAGTGAATAACAAACTCATTACTACCAGTGGAGATCAAACTCATTAATTATTTGTTTAGAACCAACCAGTGGAGATCAAACTCATTAATTATTCTTTTAGAACCAACCAGTAGACATCAAACTCATTAATTATTCGTTTAGGAAACAGTAAAATCAAGCACAAATATAACGTTGTTTCGTAGTTGGATGGAAATTGCTGGCACTGTTTGTGAACGGGTACACTTTTTGGTGGGATTTCATTAGTCTTCGTGGTCTTTCAACTGAAAGAAGTGAGGATTGTGATTTATTGCTGTTGGAGTTCAGTACACCGTCGAGGGACTTGATTGTCAGTGCACCACTCAAGCAGGCTTTGCAATTGCTGATGGCTGCACTTCTCGAGGTACGTAAACGAGGTTACTAAAATTAAGGTCGAGTGGTATGTAAACGAGGATACTAAAATTAAGGTCGAGTGGTACGTAAACGAGGATACTAAAATTAAGGTCGAGTGGTACGTAAACGAGGATACTAAAATTAAGGTCGAGTGGTATGAGATAAGTCGTGCGTGGTTATATTATCCCACCTCTTGTTGAATGAATTTATAAATAATTTTATATTTTCTCATCAGTATGTATGTGTGTGTGTCTGTGTGATATGTTTGTCTATGTGAATGTGTATGTGCGGAGAAATGAGTGAATGAGTGATGATAATTATTTTATGAGAAGGGTTTTGATTTATACAATTATCTGCAATATTTATAATTTGCTGCCCTCAGAGTTTATTATTTTATTTTTTTATCAAAAATAAATTTTATTTTCAAGAAAGTAAGAGGCGCATTTGTTTTTCAAATGCCATTATTTTGCTGTCTGGAAATAGAGTTATTTTACCATCCGCGAAATCAACACTAGAAGTGCTCGTTAAGCAGATATGTACACACGTTTCTCTCTACACATACTTCTCTCTCCACACACACACACACACTCCTCTCTCTCTCTCTCTCTCTCTCTCTCTCTCCACACACACACACACACACACTTCTCTCTCTCCACACACACACACACTTATCTCTACACACACCTCTCTGCACGCACACACGCACACTCTACACACCCACCCACTTCTCTCTGCACACACTCTTCTCTACAAACACACTTCTACACACACACACACACACACACACACACACACACACACACACACACACACACACACTTTCTCTCTCTCCACACACACACACACACTTCTCTCTCCACACACACACACTTCTCTCTACACATATACTTCTCTCTCTCTACACACACACACACACTTCTCTCTCTGCGCGCGCACACACACACACACACACACACACACTTCTCTCTACACACATACTTCTCTCTCTCTCTCCACACACAGACACACATACACACACACACAGACACACACACTTCTCTCTACACACATACTTCTCTCTCTCTCTCACACACACACACACACACACACACACACACACACACACACACACACACACACACACACACACTCTTCTCTTTTTCTACACACTCTCTCTCCACACACACACTCTTCTCTCTCTATACAAACTATTTTTCTATACACACACAAACACACACACACACACACACACACACACTTCTCTTTCTCTACACGCACACACTCTTCTCTCTCTCTCCACATACACACACACTCTTCTCTCTCTCTACACACACACACTCTTCTCTTTCTACACACACACACACTACACACACACACACACACTTCTCTCTCATTCTACACACACACTCTTCTCTCTCTCTCTCCACACACACTCTCTCTCTCCCCACACACACACACACATATGCACGCCTTCATCCCTATTATTATATTCCTGATATCAAAGATGCATCTTCACACACACACACACACACACACACACACACACATCTAAAATATGTAAGATATCCAGTGTTCTAGGCCTATTCATAATGTTGACTGCCACATGATTAATGGTCTAATACATTCACATTGCAATGACTGTCACTATTTCATGCTAGTGACTGACACATTCAAAGTAAGGACTGTATCCTGAGGCCCGGAAATTAAACTAGTGCTTATAGGGAACCTGGATGCTGTTTTGTTAAAGATAGGATAGCTCTGCCGTCTGCTCAACTCAGTATGTTCACTTATTTACAGAAATTTAGTTGATTAAACACGTTGTTTAATGGACCTCAGTGAATTCAGTAATTTCACTTCTTTATAAAGTCTTATTCATTTCAGCAAGTTAACTGTTTTACAAAAATGAATCTACACTAGTCTTATAGGACAATAATCAATTAATCGACCATTTGATTGACAGACAGAAATGAAACTACACTTGTCATATAAGACAATAATCAATTAATAGATTGTGTGACAGACAGAAATGAAACTACACTTGTCATATAAGACAATAATCTATTAATAGATTGTGTGACAGACAGAAATGAAACTACACTTGTCATATAAGACAATAATCTATTAATAGATTGTGTGACAGACAGAAATGAAACTACACTTGTCATATAAGACAATCTATTAATAGATTGTGTGACCGAAAGGAGAAACGAAACCGCACCCTAGTACAGAAGATTTGAAAATGCACACGTCCGCATAAGACTATAATAATAGATTGTGGTTCTTCACTTGGTCACTATCGTGTGTTTGCTGTAGACTCGTGTAGAGGACTCTTTTTATTTAAAAAAAAACTTTGTAATAAATGAAAACTTGTAACACACTCATAACAGTACACGACTTCTGCAACAAGGCGACTACTAAATATTCAAAGGGGAATTTGTCACTCTAGCGAACTTCACGGAACAGAAATGAAGTTCAACAGAAATTTTTCACTAAGCAATAATAAAATACATTTATTCCCTTATTTTTTTTTTTTTTTAATGATTTTGCTCCTCTCTATCTCTCTCTGTGTATTTCCCTTTGCATGTCTTTCTCCTCCCCCCCCCCCTCTCTCTCTCTGTCAATTCCCTTGCTCACAGGATTTGGAATCAGTGGTAGAAAGAATCCTATGTAATCCATACTCAAGACAATTGTCGTAGAGCATAATATTTTATTAGTCTCCATTCAAAATTATTTTGCTAATTTATTTTCTTTGTCTTTTCGCTTTCATTTTACCAATGTGAATATAGTTAAATGTATGCTGGCAGGTCAAACTTGAAATTCATAACTTAAATAATAATAATAGTTAGAATATCAAGTATTCATGAATTTTCTATGTATATTTATACAGGTAATTAGTGCCTCTCACTGTAGTGCCAGTCTGTTTTTCACTTCTTTTCCTATTTCTCTCACACTCTATGTTTGTGTCTACCTTTCGCTGTTCTGTCCCAACCTGCACACCAGTGTGTCAAGATGCACCTTTGCTATCAGGAATATATTATAGGGATGAAGGCGTGCGTGTGTTTGGAGAGAGAGAGAGAGAGAGAGAGAGAGAGAGAGAGAGAGAGAGAGAGAGAGAGAGAGAGAGAGAGAGAGAGAGAAGTGTGTGTGTGTGTGTGTGTGTGTGTGTGTGTGTGTGTGTGTGTAACTGCTTGTTTGTGCATGCATATATGTGTGATTGCGTGTATTAGGTATGTCTGTGAGGAGTCAACTCTGCATAACAATTTGTACCAATATTACTCGGTCTAAGAGGGAGAAATTGCGTATTACTCTTTTGAAGTAATAATTGCATTTAATCAAGCAACACTTAATCCTTTCTGAGCGATTATTTCATCAGTCGATGTCGCCGTTAAATGAATTATTTTAATAACACTGACAGCTATCCACATGAATTATTTTAATAATACTGACAGCTATCCACATGAATTATTTTAATAATACTGACAGCTATCCACATGAAAACTAGAGTAACAGGAACCAATTCTGTCAACAGATCAACCATCTCGTAACAAAATAAAAGTAAATATTAAAATGAAACAAAGACGTACGTGGTGACCTAAAAGGCAACTCGGTTATTACCCATAATTATCGAAACTCGTTGTTTCCCCCAAGTCTCGATTTGATTAAATGATAATCGAACGGCAAAATAATTGTTTTAACAATGTCAGTTTGTTTTTGTTATGAATTGACTTTGTACAATAAATAAAATTACTAAAGATGGCTGATGAATCTAATCGCTCTTGCTCAAAATTGACGATACATAAGGAAGGATACAACTCGGCAAAAGTACGCCATACTATATGCTATGATATTTTTAGTGGTTATATAATTTACGGTTCTCATTGTTTTCATGCATAATATGATTTGTTTAGAGTTACATTTCTTGTGTTCAGCAAAAAATAAATAAATAGCCAAAGATTATAATGGTTTTCGTATCGAGCGACGATGCAAGCAAGGGGAATGTATTACTAACAAACTGCCTTACATATTTTTCTCTCTAGGTTGTGTCCCTTATATTGACTCAAGAATTAACCTTACAAGGTTCCTTTTTCTTATTAGTGAACTTATCGTCGGAGTGTGAGTCGTGATCATTATTAAATTTGTCACCACTTAATCTCAACTTGGATTATTTTGATTTTAAAACATTGATGTAAACTTCATTTTAAAATTCCCAAAATACTCACTAGTTAGTGACAAATATATGTTTGATTTGGTTGAATTCACTACCACTACTACCACCCGTACTACTACTACTACTACTACTACTACAACCACTACTACCACTACCACCACTACTACTACTAGTCCAGATTATGTAGTTGCGCATAGTTGAATAATTTAGTGTACATGATAAATACTGTCAATGAATTGTGAGGACAATGTGTTTGTTTTCTGTTTATTTTCTCAGAACGACACCTTTAACACATTTTGTCACTCACGTGTTTGTTTCATAACGGCGGTAACACATAATGCTCAGTATATGGTGTCGTTACTGAAGACAAGCTTGTCGACTATCTAAACTAGATTAGTGTGAATAATATAATTGTCTGGCGTAAGTAACATAATACAGCAGAATTGCAACATAACAATATAACAAAACACCTAACATAATTCAACAATTAACATAACTTAACCCATAAACTTGCACCCACTCTCTCTCTCTCCCTCCCCCACCCCACGACTTCTACACTCACACACAGACATGCAGGTCTGCACATACACGGATGCAAACTGAAAATGTTCTTACTGTCTAAAACATCCAAATTACTCATGAGTATGACATTTGTACGCCTGTAAACCAGTGGGTGAAAGATGCTTGGAACAATTTGTATGTGTACTAATTATCTTCCGAAATGTATTGTATATTTATATGTGTACTAATTATCTTTCAGCTTGTTTGACTGAGTTGTATTCATTGTTCTATTTGCAAGGCATCCATCCATCCATCCATCCATCCATGTATCTCGCACGCAATCTCAGTTATATAACTTTGGTCCTGTGGCCATAATGCCAACACAAAAAGCATCAAGTGACAAAATAAATTTGAGTGAAGGTTGACAAAATATTTATGCCCACAGCAGTTTTCTACTGTACGAGTAGGTTACCATTCCTTGCTTTCCTTCCATTCGTCCATCTCACTCCTGTGGGGACTCTGCCTTAGAACGATGAAATATTTTTTTTTTATCTAATGCAGAAAGTACCTAGCTAAGTCTGATAGGAAAACGTCGTTTAAAATCGAACTTTTTTTTTTTTTGTACTGTACACAACAAGCAAGATGTGGAGAAGAAAATACTGATTAATAAGGGAAATAACTCCTACTGGGAAACTCGTACAGAAGTTGCTGACTGATCTATCTGTGGCTCAATCATTTCCCAACTTCCTTTCAGCATCATTTGTGCGAGAAGCACGTTTTAAATTAATTTTAAATTATTTCTTTCAATTTTTATTTTCTGTAATGGCCATATATATATTCAGTGCAAAAGTTTTGATTTTCGACATGATAATTATTCATGTCAACGACACACCACTTTCTATCTCAGTAACTTCTGTGCAAAGGCAGCATACAATTTTGGAGTGTATATATTATTACAGCTCATTTCTTCCTCTTTATATTAGTAGTAGCTTTCATGTTATCAATAATATCTCTTAAAGTTTTTTTGCTATAGAATAATTTTTATACAAATCTGAACTTTATATATATATCATGTTCGGAAAAATATAACTGAGACTCGTATCGTATCGTAAAGCAATGATTTCTATCCCAAAACAGCCGATTCTACTGATCTAAACCCTCACCGATCACACCTAATGTAACGATGTGTTCAGTCAAGAAATGCGTGTCCAAATTTTGTACGTAGGCCTACTCACGCATTGTATAACGAAGTGTTCAGTCAAGAAATGCGTGTCCACAATTTTGTACGTAGGCCTACTCACGCATTGTATAACGAAGTGTTCAGTCAAGAAATGCGTGTCCACAATGTTGTACGTAGGCCTACTCACGCATTGTATAACGATGGCCAAGCCCCAAATAAAATCCATCTGGCTTACTCAAAACGTCATGGATACAACGAGAGATGAAAAAAGCAGAAAAATAACTTTTTAAATCAAAGAAAGAAAAGAAAGTGTAAATTATAAGATTCGCCAAGCAACCACCTTGTTGATTACATTATAAGCAGAAGATGTCCCTACAGATATAAGTCTGGTTCTAGAAAATAGTCAGATATAATGCTATGTGTCGGATAACTGAATCTTGGTTCACAGTGCAAATATTTGTAAATTTTTGTAAATTTAAAGTTCTGTCATTATCGAGCTTTAAAAAATAAAACAACTTGACATTGTCTACCACTCTGCATTACTGGATAAACTCAGCGCCTAGGGTCTTCATCAAAGCCCTCATGCCATCCGGCTTCAATAGGTCTGTATCAGAGATAGACTACCGTCGTCCAAGCATTACAGGGTTCAATTCTCGGAAGACCTCTTATTAATTTACCTGTACTTTAACGATCGTCCAATTTAAATTACATTCGCTGCATTTGGTATCTTTGCTGGCGATACATCATTTGGTATCTTTGCTGGCGATACATCATTTGGTATCTTTGCTGGCGATACATCATTTGGTATCTTTGCTGGCGATACATCATTTCACAATTCCAGTCACAAACAGTATTACTGCTTTTGAACAGTATCATTGCGTCACGACCAGTATCAATCATTAAAGTATCAATGCATCACGACATTACAACACCAGCCACGTCATATTCAGCATCAGCGCGTGACGGCACAACACTAGCCACTTCATAAGCAGCATTAGTGTGTGACGGCACAACACCAGTCACTTCATACACAACATCAATACATCACGGCACAACATCATTCATGTCATACACATCATCAATACATCACGGCACAACATCATTCACGTCATACACATCATCA
This sequence comes from Sinotaia quadrata, assembly GCA_028829895.1. Classification (NCBI taxonomy): domain Eukaryota; kingdom Metazoa; phylum Mollusca; class Gastropoda; order Architaenioglossa; family Viviparidae; genus Sinotaia; species Sinotaia quadrata. The sequence continues at coordinate 26,116,263 of CM054178.1, forward strand.
ATACATCACGGCACAACATCATTCACGTCATACACAACACCAATACATCACGGCACAACATCATTCACGTCATACACAACATCAATACATCACGGCACAACATCATTCATGTCATACACAACATCAATACATCACGGCACAACATCATTCACGTCATACACAACATCAATACATCACGGCACAACATCATTCATGTCATACAAAACATCAATACATCACCTAAAAGAGCGTGATAGCGCAAGACGTTTGGCGTGATAAGCACGATACTGGTTTTGTTCACATATCAAAGACTGTCAGTGCTTTTAGGAAATAGGGAGGTAAAATATCGCCCCCCCCCCCCAACATCTTAATATATTCTACAAAAATAAAATTATCCCGCAAGTTGATCAATACAAAATTTTTTTGAGTTCAAATCAATCTTAATCCTCTGTGGCTTCTTCCTCAGGCTTATTTCACCAGACAACTGTCCCAACGTTGTTTACAACTCTCTCGGAATTCATTAACCGTGCGGAAACATTTGTGTTATGCTTGCATTCAGTCTTTACTTGACCATTGGTCACTACGGGGAGGGGGGAGGAATTTGTACTGTCTATCGCTGTGAAATTAAATCCAGGAAGGCTACCGACTCACCCGTAAACTCTATTCTTATCTGTAAATACAACAGTCGAACAACCGCATCCAATTCAGTATATCTTGCCCTCATGCACAGAACAAAGTTCACAACAAAACATCACACTTGTCACTTCTCCTTCAAAGATACTTTTGTTTTTCTTGAGACCTGTCTCCCATTTTCCATTTCCCTTTGCCTGTCAACGTCCTTTTGGGTGTAAGGCTTTACGTATTGTGAGCAGTTTTCTTGCTTTCCTATCCAGATAATTTATTTCGTTTGTTACCAATCTATTCTTCTTCTTATTATTTGTAGGTCTATTGCTCTTGACGTCAACTGTATGCAAATTATAGAAACGGCAAGTTTGTAACTAGGCCAGGGTCGTAACTTTACCTATTGTAAAATAAAATTTCAATAGTCAGTTGTTTTCATTTTTTCTTATGTTCTTTACTTCCCTAATTAGCTTCTTCTTTAACAAACATACAAACACATGTGCATATACAAATTTGCAATAATTTAATTTTTGTTCTATATTTCTTTAAGCATTGCTTGACTGCACTCACTGCTATCATAACAGCTTTCAAATAAAACCCAACAAAATAATAGCAAGTCATAGTTTGTTTTGCTTTGGATTATTTAGTCCTATTTCATTTATAATATTCACGCGTATTCATTTGTCAGAAAACAGGGCCGGCCCGCGATTTATTGCAAGCACCAATCATTTCACCCGACACCTGAAAACGTAGGCACGAGAATGAACACGATAACTCGCCAGTATTACCCTTGTTATTTCAGTTTAAACGCATCTTCCGCTATTTTTGTTGCTCTACCTCCCACAACTTCAGGAAATACCGTCGAATAATTTCTATTCGAAACCTTTGCTGCTCCTCAGTGTCAGATAATTTCCGAGCTCATTTTTTGGATAATACTCACCCGACACCCGCTTTTGTCGTGCGGGTAAGAAGCAAACATGCCACTTCTTGCCAGCAAACAACCCCGGTGGCGTCCCTTTTGTTGTCGCATTCTGTACTTTTCGCGTGGCGCTGTAGTCTGTCCGAAGGATTATCTGCGGCTGGTCTCGGCTCAATCGAAGCGAATACACCACATTCAGGTCTCGGCTCTACGCCACTGGCCAGAGAGTTAACGCGGCAAGTGCTATGTGCACGCTGCTGATAAGCAACAAACAAACAAGTTAAAGGGAGCCTCTAGTCTAGCATGATAGGGTTTGGAAGAGAGGACTAACGTGACAAGTGGGGTAAGACATGGGGACGGATAGGTGGTGTCCGCTTGCCTGCTTAGGAATATATCAGTTCTCAGCGTTTACTAATTTTGTGCACATTAAGTAACCAGAAAAGGTTGTTCCCGTAAATTAATTTAATTTCTTAATGTTTCATTGCTTGTTCATTTTGTTGATTTAAAATTTACACTAGCTTTGGTTAATATATCCTTAAAGGCTTAGCTTCAAAGTCATTTCATCCGTTTTCAAACCAGTGTGTACTTCAGTAACACTGTTGGTCGACTATAATTTCAGTAACTATAACGCATTGGTCTTGACCTCATTAATGTTAATAGTTGGTTATAACTTCCTTGCAACACTAACTGGATGATTATTATTTCAGTAGCTCTATCTTTAATTATAACTTCTTTGCAAGACTAAGTGGATGATTATAATTTCAGTAGCTCTATCTTTAATTATAACTTCTTTGCAAGACTTAGTGGATGATTATAATTTCAGTAGCTCTATCTGTTAATTATAACTTCCTAGCAAAACTACCCGGATGATTATAATTTCAGTAGCCCTATCTGTTAATTATAATTTAAGCAACACTACCAGGATAATTATAATTTCTCTATCTTCTCTTTATCTAATGGTTATGAGCTGTACGTTAGCGAATTCAATAACCATTAGATAAAAGAGAAGATACAAAAACGTGTTTTTTAAGCCAGAATTTTCAGTAACTGTGATGCCAATGCCACTTAGTTAATAATTATGATTATTATTATTAATTAATCTTTCATAACTAATTACAAGTGTGAGAATCTTAATTTAAGTTATTAATAGTTCTCCAACAGTCTCTCTCACTTGGTGGATGTGTGGGCGCTGTAAACGTTTTCTCTCTTCCACCACATTAAAGACAACATTTACTATCACACAATATTCGAAGGTGAAACACTTCTTACTAAAGGAGAAGACAAATCCATCTTTAATCTATATTTAGCGAGCTCCCATCCACCGATTTTCTTCTTCAACATAAGGTTATCAATATGTGTAATAGGGTCAATAAATGTAACAATAAATTTATTAAATCAACAATAAAATATACATATGACAAATACAATGAAAAGGTTTACTTGACATAGAAATTTCCATGTTGGAATAATTTCTCAGTTTAAACAGTCTTATATCCTAAATACAATTCAGCAATAGTGTCAATACAAATCACAGGAGATTTCTTATCAGAGAACAGAAATGGAGTTATTAGAGATAGTGATAATAGTTTTTACATAACCTGAATTAAGCACTGTCTTTCAGGTGCTTTTGCAAAAATATCACAAATCTATTATCCACGTCAATATGTGTATTTCTCCACACTTGTTAAAAACACTGATGTGCTGTTATTTTCTCAAAGACAGCTGTGTCAGTTCCTTTAAGCAGAATTGTTGAATTGTAGCAATTTAAGTCATAACTATTGGATAATAAAAACTACTCACCCAGTTGAATTAGTTTGCATTACATCAGCAATCTCTAGCATATTCTCAACTCGGGTTGTTTACTTTTAAAATAGGGATAGGCAAATTTACACCACCACAGTAATATATGATTATCACCTTAAATTGTGTTGGCTTATTTATGTAGCTTGTTTATTTGTGTTTCCTGTTCTTAACTGTGCCACTTGTTGTGTCACTTCTTGACTTCATTGTAGCACTTGTTAATTTGTGTTATTTGACTTTGTCACTTGTAAACTTGTGTCACTTCTTGACTTCATTGTGTCACTTGTTGATTTATGTCTCTTAGTGTCTTGTGTCTCTTGGTGCCTTGTATTGTGTCATTTGTTGACTTGTGTCTCCAGCTGACATGTGTCTCCTGCTGACTTAACTGTGTCGCTTAGTATCTCCTGTTGATTTAACTGCGTCACTTGTTGTCTTGTGTCTTTTGTTGACAGAACCTCTTTCATTCAGGCGAGAAGTATTTTGTAGCCATATAGAAATTTTCTAAAAGGTAAGAGCCTGAATGCTTCAGCAATAAAAGCACTTTGTCTTTGTTATGTTACTAGGCCGAGATAAATATGACTGTGGTTAGCGCAGCAATATGCTTTATGTTAAGCTAGATTTGTGTTTGCAACAAAACTGATATAATACTGATTTCGTAAAATCTTAAGAACGTGTACTTGTAAGAGAAAATGAGTAAAATTATGTTGTGTATTTGCTAGGCTCTTGATGCAATATCTATTTTGTCCTTTCATTGAAGCACATGTTTGCTACAAACATTATGTATATAATACATTATAGTAACGTGTATTTGCTAGAAACATGTATATGTTACATTATAGTAACGTGTAATTGCTAGAAATATTATGCAGTATGTTGCATTATACTAACGTGTAGTTGCTAGAAACATTTTGTAAAAATAGACTGCTATTTTATAGTAATGATGTATGCAAAAGAAGTGTGTAATATTCTATTACTTTATATAAACCATATTTGAAATGGCTCAGGTGTACATTTCATTATAAATGCCATAAAGAGTGTTAAAACCATCCAACCAATTGTAATGTATAGTCGTGTGCACTTATGGAACATGTCTAGGTGCTTATATTATATATATATATGTAGGTATGTGTGTGTGTGTTTGTGTATGTGTTTGTGTATGTGTGTGTTTATGTGTGTGTATGTGTGTGTGTGTATGTGTGTGTGTGTCTGTGTGTGTGTAGAATTCATATAGAGAAGGCCCATCATTGAGAAATCGCTTTTGTTTTAAGCAGCAACGAAAATGACGCAAGATTAATAAAGAAAACATGTAAATATGGTTATGGCATTGATTTTTTTAAAATTCGGGGTATTTAGCAAGGGATCATTTGACAAAAGGCTTTTAAGAGAAAACTTGTTTACTTGACTGAATCATGTGATTGGGAAGGGAATCACTTGACAAAGAAGTTTGACAGAGGCCTATTTCCTTGACAGAATCGTATAGTTGAAAAGGAATAGTTTTTTTAAAAGTAAGAAATTGTTTATTTCTTTGATAAAATCAGACACTGGAATGGAGTCTCTTGACAAGTTGACTATTGCCATGACGGAATGGAATGCCTGGAAGGAAATTATTATGGGATACCACATTTATAATTTTCCAGTTGTGTCTTTCGGCACGAAATGCTAAAGCGTCCTTGATCTTCGAGCACGTGGGAGTTTTGGGGAGTGACCTAAAGTGGGCTTGACCTCCGAGTAGGTGGGAAGTTTTCTTCACATGGTCAGCTTTATGGTGCATTGTCGCGTTCAAGAACCAGGCGTGGGAGGTTGTTTTCACATTGCCAACTTTATGTTGAATTGTCGCGTTCATCAGAGTGCTCATGAAAAAAACCAACGGTCAAGATAATTTGCTAGAAATTTCACTCACAATATGGCTTATAAGCAAACACTTTGAAGTTTTATTTTGAGCCACAATGCCAACTTATGGTGCTGTGGTGAAGTACATTTGCCTTTCCCTACTTCTAGATTGAAATGTTATATAATTTGTTGGATTGTCAGAGTGACTCGACCTTCGGCACTCCTTACGATGCTGTTTTTGTAAGTGTCTGAGTTGAAGTAAACCACCCGAGATGAGAATATGCTAGAAATTGTTAATGTAATGCAGACTAATTCAATCTGGGTGAGTAGTTTTATTTATCCAATGGTTATGATTCACGAGAACGAGGCCAGCCAATGGGCTGAGATCCAAACGTTTACCTGCTGTAGAAAGTTCTATTGTCTGATCACTTGAATTTGAAGTGGCAGACAAGTCTGGTCTTGAAAGGTGGCTGTTAGCTTATTGGTGATTTAACTGACTGTTAAGAGAGAATGGACTTAGAAATATCTCATGCACTTTTTGCTATTGACATTTATATTTTACAGGGACAAGGAGCCTTTTCTATTTTTATAATTTGAACCTCCTGTTTTAAAACTGGTGTAAACTGCTACGACTGATTGTGATAGAGGCGGGATCAGTGTGTAAATGTGGAGGTTACACTCCACTCTATTTGATGTATGTTGGCAAGATACGCTGACTACCTGAGCAATTTCTGGTATACGGAAGTACTAGAGTTGCTGTAATTATTATTCTGCTTGAAGAATCTGACAGCGAAAGAGGGCGCCTAGGTTTGGCTTTGAGAGAATAACAGCCATCATTGCTTTTTTAACGTGTGTGGAGAGAGACATGTGGAGTTGATGATGGACAATAAACTTGTGACATTTTTGCACACAAAAAAAGTGCATGAAAAACAATTGCGGTGTTGTCTAAATCAGATTATGTTAAGACTGTTATTGCTTATCTCTAATAACTCCATTTCTATTCTCTGATAAGCATTACTCTGTGATTTGTAATGAATTGTTGAATTGTATTTTGGGATATAGACTGTGTAAACAAAATTATTCGAATGTTTTTTCGTAGAAATATTGATGTCAAGCAATCTTTATCATTGTATTTGTCATTTGTATATTTGATTGTTGATTTAATAAATTCATTTTTAAATTTATTGACCTTCTTAACATATTTATATTCTTGGTGGAGATGAACGTGGCTGGATGGGCGATTACTAAGTATAGACTAAAGACGGATTTGTCTTCTCCTTTGGTAAGAAGTTTTCCACTTATGGAATATTGTGTGACAGTAAATGTTGTCTTTAATGTGGTAGAAGAGAGAAAATTTATCAGCGCCAAAATTTCTGCCAATTGAGAGAGACAAGTGGTGTCTGGTGGAGAATTATAAATTTTAAAAAAATAAGATTTTCATCAATTGTAATAATTTATGAACGAATAATTAATTAATAATAATAATAATCATTAACTAAGTAAGGTTGCATCACAGTTGTATTGTTGTGTTCATGGGAATGAGAAGTAAGAAAATAAGTAAACTGGGAAATAGTGCTTAAACTTTCTTTTTCTCATATAAGAACATTTTAAGGCTATTATAAATGAAGAAAATCGCCTTGAGTGACGATTACATTTAAATCATGAACGACTGCAAAGATGGAGGGCCCAACAAAGCCAAAAACTCTTGATCACCTGAGGCTGCAAAATGCAACATGAACGTCACAAAGTCCTGAGAGTGACGTTTGAGCTCAGGGAGGTTTTTTTTTTTGAGTGATACTAAAGAGTCAATGACATTCGAGCACGTGGGAGATTTTTTCACATGGCCAGATTTATGTACCGATGGTCAAGATGATTTGCTAAGCGATGATCGAATTTTCACTCGTAATTTGACTTATAATCAAGCCTTCCAATAAACAAATTCATGTATGTTTCTAGCAGTGCATTCATTCGAATTTTCCACCCAATCATATGACGGGCATATGCTATGTAGTGTATATAGTGCACATGATTTTTTTTCTCCAGTTTACTAGTTCATAATTAGTGTAAGATATTTTCTCCAGTTAACTGGTTCATAATTAGTGTAAGATGTTTTCTCCAGTTAACTAGTTCATAATTAGTGTAAGATGTTTTCTCCAGTTAACTAGTTCATAATTAGTGTAAGATGTTTTCTCCAGTTAACTAGTTCATAATTAGTGTAAGATGTTTTCTCCAGTTAACTAGTTCATAATTAGTGTAAGATGTTTTCTCCAGTTAACTAGTTCGTAATTAGTGTAAGATGTTTTCTCCCAATTAACTAGTTCGTAATTAGTGTAAGATGTTTTTTTCCAATTAACTAGTTCGTAATTAGTGTACGATGTTTACTCCAGTTGACTGGAGTTTAAATAGTGCAAGTTGATTGGAGCAGTTATGTGGGGTTTAAATAGTTTACGGTATTTACTCCAGATACTGTGTATATAAATAGTTTACGGTATTTACTCCAGATACTGTGTATATAAATAGTTTACGGTGTTTACTCCAGATACTGTGTATATAAATAGTTTACGGTGTTTACTCCAGATACTGTGTATATAAATAGTTTACGGTATTTACTCCAGATACTGTGTATATAAATAGTTTACGGTGTTTACTCCAGTGAACGCAAATGTAAATAGTTTTATCGTGTTTACTGCAGGTAACACGAATGTTAATAGTTTATGATGCTTACTTCAGGTAGCGAGTGTAATTACTTGCTATGTTTTACTCAGGTAACGGGACTGTAAATAGTTTACCGTATTTACTCCAGTTAAAGCGAGCGTAGATAGTTTACAATATATTATCAGGCCGTCATTGATTGCTAGTAATTGGGAAGCAAACTGTGGCACCAACACTCATGTTCTTCCACCACTTCATCAAATTTGAATTTTCTCATCCAGTGGATAGGGTGTTGTTATAACGGTCGCACTTCCGAATCGTAAGTGCAAGTTGATTTTGACAGCGATGGTCGAGATAATACGCTATTCATTTGGTCGCCACTGACAAGTATAATGATGGTCGAGACGCATTTTGTTTCATTAGCACTTCATTCTTAGTCACCATTGAAAAGATAATTTTCTGAAAATGATGGTCAAGGTATGGTATTTTATATTAACACTTCTAAGTCGCCATTCAAGTTGTTGTTGTTTGACATCGAGAGTAATGGTCGAGAGATTTAATTATACATTAACACTTCTAAGTCGCCATTCAAGTTGTTATTTGACATCGAGAGTAATGGTCGAGAGATTTAATTATACATTAACACTTCTAAGTCGCCATTCAAGTTGTTATTTGACATCGAGAGTAATGGTCGAGAGATTTAATTATACATTAACACTTCTAAGTCGCCATTCAAGTTGTTATTTGACATCGAGAATGATGGTCGAGAGATTTAATTATGCATTAACACTTAGGTAGAAGATTCGCGAATTCTTCCGAACCTGGAAGTAAATGCAACGGAAATTGATTCCATATTGTAAATATTTTCATATGAAATATTCACTTTAAATTTAAACTGTCATTGACAAAATCATGCACTCACTGTCGAACATACAACACAATAGAACACTTTCTACTACATTGTTACAAATACAGAGAAGAAAGAAAATGCTTGACTGACACAATGAGACTATTACATATACCAGTTACCACACAAACACTACTCTTTCAAATAAATATCACCAAAATCATATACACCAAGCCATCATCACATATCTCATTCACACAAACACACTTCACCTTCTATAAAAAATAAATATTAATAAAACCCACCACACACACACCATTACACAATAAGTAATAAAAAAGAAAACCACAAACTTAATTGAGACATGAAACAGACAAACATACTTGAAAAAAACCATCAAAAGCATCTAGACTTCGCTGGTCAACAATGACAAATACGTTATTTATTGCATACAATTAGCTAACATTGTCGTCATTAAGATATGAAAGAGAAAGACAGGTTTGATATTTGATTAGGTTTCCTTGATCGGCATTGATAAGGACGTTATATATTGCATACAATTACCTAACATTTTCGTCAAGATATGAAAGAGAAAGACATGTTTGATATGGTTCACCGACAAAACCGCGAACGACAAATGCGCGCCGACAAAACCGCGATGGACAAAATCGCGACGACAAAATCGCGCCGACAAAATCGCGCCGACAAAATCGCGATCGACAAAATCGCGATGATACATGTTAAATCGTACAAGAATGTAATAATAACATACGTAGATATCAATATTACGATAACATACGTAGATATCAATATTACGATAACATACGTAGATATCAATATTACGATAACATACGTAGATATCAATATTACGATACACAAAGCAATGTTAAGAGGAACTGCGTGCAAATAATCCTCAAAATAAGGCAATGAAAAGAATGAAGCATACATCAAATCTTAATAATTTTATTTAAAGATCACTATTATGAGATACTACGTGTAAATAATCCTTACACAAAGGCAATGAAAAGAATGAAGCATACATCAAATCTTAATCATTTTATTTAAATATCACTATTATGAGATACTACGTGTAAATAATCCTCACACAAATGCAATGAAAAGAATGAAGCATACATCAAAGATCAATATTAAGAGATACTACGTGCAAATAATTCTTACACAAAGGTAATGAAAAGAATGAAGCATATATCTAATCTTAATAATTTTGTTTAAAGAGCAATATTAAGAGATAGTGAGTGCAAATAATCCTTACACAAAGGCAATGAAAAGAATGAAGCATACATCAAATCTTAATAATTTTACCATAAAGATCAATATTAAGAGATACTACGTGTAAATAATCCTCACACAAATGCAATGAAAAGAATGAAGCATACATCAAAGATCAATATTAAGAGATACTACGTGCAAATAATTCTTACACAAAGGTAATGAAAAGAATGAAGCATATATCTAATCTTAATAATTTTACCATAAAGATCAATATTAAGAGATACTACGTGCAAATAATTCTTACACAAAGGTAATGAAAAGAATGAAGCATATATCTAATCTTAATAATTTTGTTTAAAGAGCAATATTAAGAGATATTAAGGCAATGAAAAGAATGAAGCATACATCAAATCTTAATAATTTTACCATAAAGATCAATATTAATAGATACTACGTGTAAATAATCCTTACACAAATGCAATGAAAAGAATGAAGCATACATCAAAGATCAATATTAAGAGATACTACGTGCAAATAATTCTTACACAAAGGTAATGAAAAGAATGAAGCATATATGTAATCTTAATAATTTTGTAATAGAGCGAACATACATAACACTTCCTGCCATTCTTTACTTGGTGATGTTTATCGCGATTTTGTGGGCGCGCATTTGTCGGCGCGATTTTGTCGATTTCAAAGAGCGCGATTTTGTCGATTTCAAAGAGCGCGATTTTGTCGATTTCAAAGAGCGCGATTTTGTCGGCGCGCTTTTGTCCATCGCGGTTTTGTCGGCGCGCATTTGTCGTTCGCGGTTTTGACGGGTCACCGTTTGATATATGATTAGGTTTCCTTGATCGGCATTAATAAAGAAAGGAAGACGCGTGCAATTGTAAAATTAAGCATTTCAACAATGTTTCATGACTGACAATGTATGGAATTTAATTAACATATCTCAACATTGTGTCGTGACCGACAACGAATAAAATTTAATTTACACATTTCAGCATTGTGTCGTGACATACAATGTATGGAATTTAATTGAAGTATTTCAACATTGTGTTGTGACTGACAATGTACAGAATTTAATTAACATATCTCAACATTGTGTTGTGACTGACAATTTACAGAATTTAATTAACATATCTCAACATTGTGTTGTGACTGACAATTTACAAAATTTAATTAATACGTCTGGAATTTAATTAAAATATATCAACTTTGTGTCACCACTGCAAATGTATGGAATTTAATTGAAATATTTCGGAATTTTTAATGACTGTAAGGAATATCATTCAAATATTGCAATATTTTTTCGTGACCAAAAATACGTGGAATTTAAACCAATTGTTTAAACATTGTGGCATAAATGAAGATCTTGAAATTTAATTCAATTGCTTCAGCAATTTGTTATGATTGAAAATATAGAGAATTTAATTGCTTCTGCACTGTTATATATCTGGAGATGTTTGGAATTTAATTTAAATGCTTTAACATAGAGAATTGACTGAAGAATCTATTAGGTTTAATTTGTTTCAACATAGTGACTTGAATGAAAAATGAATGAGATTTCATTTATGTTTCACCATGGCGAATTGACTGAAATATGTTTGGGATTTAATTTATATTTCAACACAGTGACATGACTTAAAGAAAAAAATAAAAACAAAGTCCCCTTATATAAATAGTTTATTAACAAGGGACTGTGTATTTGTCTTTTTTAAACCTGTTAACTATATTAATAATAGTTCTCTCTTTTTGAAAACTTTGTATAACAAAAAACATAGAATTTTGTAATTAAAAATATTATATAAAGTATTTTAAAGTTTCCTGTTGCATGAGATATTTGAGTAGACATTTAGTGTATATGAAGTCATTTCCGATTGTAGATCACAATGCACTTCTGGTGAGATTGTGGAGACGAGAAACAATTACTACTAGACAAGAAATATAAGATCTATCCTCAGTAACCGAATGAGAGAAAATAAAAATAAAAACTTTCATTATTTAACTGTAAGCAATTGTTTGGGTTTGAAACAAACCACAGTCTTATAAAAACGACAAATAATTATTTACAGGCTACCGTTATTATATATATGAATGGTTAAACGGCATCAAATAATAGTTTTAATAATCCATAAATATTATATACACATTTCACTAGTCTATAATTAATAATCCATGAAAATTATATATCTCCATGTCTAGTATTTTTAATTAATAACATAAAACAATGTAATGTAGTATTATCAAATCACGACTGTTACAAGAGAGTATTATTATTTTGTTTTTAAAAATATTCTATTTTAGGTAAATCTTACCTCTGGTCTTGATATGGTAAAGAAATATAACCACAATTGCTTGAAGAGTATTATTGTGTTTTTTTTAAAAATTATTCCATTTGTAATACTTACATCTTGATCTCGATAGCTCCATTGATTGAATTGACCTAGATTCTTACCTCACAAAAACTGACCGCTGCAACCTGCACGTTGAAAGCAACAGCGAGTCATCTGCACGGGGTATTAATTATCTTTCAAGTCTCCAACTTCGTTCTTGCAAACACCAGACGGATGGAGAAGAGAACTCGAGTGTCTAATGAGATTCATTACAAGGCAGATGGAAAAATTTCGAAAGTAATCTAGTTGCCCCTTGTTGTTTCGCGTTTTCTGCGCGCAGTTGGTCGTGTTCAATATTTTCCTTGCAGGTGGGAATGACTGGATTTGTTTTCTGGGCTCATCTCGTCATAAAACATGCCACACAAAACCGTCAACATAAAGTACCAACTGCACTGTTGTATGTTTATTTTCTTATGTTTCTTATAACTTGATGCTATTGGTTTACAGTAAAGAAATATGAGTTTATTTTGTTTGGTTTACAGTAAAGAAATGTGGGTTTATTTGATGCTATTGGTTTACAGTCAAGAAATGTGAGTTTATTTGATGCTATTGGTTTACAGTCAAGAAATGTGAGTTTATTTGTTGTATAATCTGATGGTAATTTTTTGGAACTCAACAGTATTGTGAGTTTATTGGTTGTATAATCTGATGGTAATTTTTTGGAACTCAACAGTATTGTGAGTTTATTGGTTGTATAACCTGATGGTAATTTTTTGGAACTCAACAGTATTGTGAGTTTATTTGTTGTATAATCTGATGGTAATTTTTGGAACTCAACAGTATTGTGAGTTTATTGGTTGTATAATCTGATGGTAATTTTTTGGAACTCAACAGTATTGTGAGTTTATTGGTTGTATAACCTGATGGTAATTTTTTGGAACTCAACAGTATTGTGAGTTTATTTGTTGTATAATCTGATGGTAATTTTTGGAACTCAACAGTATTGTGAGTTTATTGGTTGTATAATCTGATGGTAATTTTTTGGAACTCAACAGTATTGTGAGTTTATTGGTTGTATAACCTGATGGTAATTTTTTGGAACTCAACAGTATTGTGAGTTTATTGGTTGTATAACCTGATGGTAATTTTTTGGAACTCAACAGTATTGTGAGTTTATTGGTTAGTGTAATTTTAAAATCTCACGGCTCTTGTAGGAATTAAGATGTGTTGTCAGTTTACTGGTTAGTGTAATTTTATAATATCCTATATTTTATAGGAATTAAGCTGGGTTTTCAGTTAATTGGTTAGAGTGTTTTAATAATGAGATTGTATCTTTAAGAAACTTTTTTTTTTTTTAGTTTGTCTGAGGGTTTTGGATTTCTCGTGGTTCCCGGTGTATTGATTTATAAACTGCTATGATCGTGTTAGATTGAAATAATATCTACCCCATTGTGTAAGTGTAAGGATGCACTGCTCTCTATTAATGTATGATATCTACCCATTGTGTAAGTGTAAGGATGCACTGCTCTCTATTAATGTATGATATCTACCCATTGTGTAAGTGTAAGGATGCACTGCTCTCTATTAATGTATGATGCAAAGTATTCTCGACTACATCGTGGAATTCCTTGTAGAAGGAAGTTACTGGCAGTTGCTACATTGTTGTTATGCTTGAGGGAACTAATACAGCAATTAAGCGCCCAGATTAGTCTCAAGAGTACAACAGCTCATGGAACGTTCTACAACCTGCTAGAAGAGTGCGTGAAGAATTGGCAATTCTGCTGTGAACAATAAACTTGTGAAATTTTTACGAAAGACTATTGCGGCATTGTCACTGACAAGGTTAAAAACTATTTTGCTTTATCTCTCTATAATTCCATTTCTGTTCATTTATAAGAGTGATCCTGTTATTTATATTGACACTAATCTGATTCCTGAATTATGTTTTAGGATATAAGACTGTATAAGAAATGAAATTATTCAAACATGGTTTTGTGAAAATATTGATGTCAGATAAACTTTTCATTGTATTTAATATATATATATATATGCCCATAATATCAATCTTGCCCACTAATATTAATCTCGCCCACTAATATCAGTTTTGTCTGCTAATATCAATTTTCCCCACTAATATCAGTCTGCAATGTTCCGTTTTCATATTTTCTAAATTTAGTATCATATCGCTATGTAGTCGATGATGTCATGATTTATATTACAATCATCATTTAGTGTCCCGTCAAATTTCAGTACAAGTGCTTGACTATTGTTTAGTGTTCCATCAAATTTCAGTACAAGCACTTGACTATTGTTAGTGTCCCGTCAAATTTTAGTACAAGCACTTGACTATTGTTAGTGTCCCATCAAATTTCAGTACAATTGCTTGACTATTGTTTAGTGTCCCGTCAAATTTTAGTACAAGCACTTGACTATTGTTAGTGTCCCGTCAAATTTCAGTACAATCGCTTGACTATTGTTTAGTGATGGTTCTGTGTCTATATGTATATGTGTGTTTGTGTGTATATATGTGAGTGTGCGTGAGTGTGTATGTGAATGCATCTTTCCTTTTCTTGTACATTTGAAAAGGATGGGTGGATGGAAAACTAATATATATATATATATTGATTGTATATTTTTAGTTCTTTTATTTTATTTATCGAAAACATTTTATCATTTATTATCAACAACTGAGAATAAACATGTATGCAGCGAACAATATATCCGTCTCTGTATTTTTTTGTTGTATATTTTTCTTGTTATAATTTTGACAGAAGAAATCACTCTAAATAAGACTGGTATTCATATATCTTTAACACGCATCTGTTCCATGGTGTCTGGTTCCTTCACTTCATCGCTTGTAGATTCACGCTGTGACATGATCATGTTAGAGTTCCAAAGGCGGGCTAACTTTTAAGATCGTGGGCCAGATAAAACTGTTGGAAAAGTCACAAAGTCCATAAAGTTCAGACTATAAATTGAGAACAAAAGAATTTTAAAAGGTGTATTTTATGTTTTAAAAAAATAATAAAATAACTCAGTTTCAAACGAAAAGTTAATGAGATGGATGTTGTTGCTTACAGTGAATCGGTGATTCAATGACAGGCTTAATTGTTGTGGTGGACAAGCGGGCCAGATGACAATGTTAACTGTGAATAGCTAGGCGGGCCAGATGACAATGTTAACTGTAAATAGCTAGGCGGGCCAGACAAAAAAACTTTCGCGGGCCAGATTTGGTCCACAGGCTGGAGTTTGCCCGTCCTGATTGTCAGTTAGACTAACATGAAATCGTTTGTTTCCGTATAATATCGGAATTGTGCGCTTACAAGAGCCAACGCTTGTCGGCTCGCGCCAGACACCGGTTTCGTCGTTATGGTAATGAATCAGAAATAAATGCTTGCTTACGTCAAAACCGATAAATCACTTAAGGTTTTATAAGCTCACCCTGGTTGTTTGTTCCATCGTGTGTGATGTGAAATGCGGGTGAGACAAGATGTACGCAAACAGATGTAGTAGGCTTAGTTATAGATGAACGATTGTGTACGCTGCAATTTACTGTCACACTGCATTGTTAAACAAGAAATCCTCAAGACTCCACGAGATTCTGTTTTATTTATGACTTGTGCCTGTCTTTCTGACAATTTCGTTTCGTGCCTAACTGTGACGTTTCTGAATTTTCTTTTTATTTGTTGAAGTCTAGTTGTTATTTGTTTATGTTTGTTTCTTTATTTGTTTATGTCTATCACTCTGTCTCGTTTTGAATATAACTGTGATATTTGAGACCGTTTATAGTTATTTGTGTCTTCCGCGTGCATGTAATTGACATGACGTTCATACTCTACATTATGTTGTATAGATACATCCATACTCTACATTATGTTGTATAGATACATCCATACTCTACATTATGTTGTATAGATACATCCATACTCTACATTATGTTGTATAGATACATCCATACTCTACATTATGTTATATAGATACATCCATACTCTACATTATGTTATATAGATACAGTCATACTCTACATTATGTTGTATAGATACAGTCATACTCTACATTATGTTGTATAGATACGTTCATACTCTACATTATGTTGTATAGATACATTCATACTCTACATTATGTTGTATAGATACGTTCATACTCTACATTATGTTGTATAGATACATTCATACTCTACATTATGTTGTATAGATACATTCATACTCTACATTATGTTGTATAGATACATTCATACTCTACATTATGCTGTATAGAAATACAGTCATACTCTACATTATGTTGTATAGATACAATCATACTCTATATTATGCTGTATAGATACAGTCATACTCTACATTATGCTGTATAGATACAGTCATACTCTACATTATGTTGTTTAGATACAGTCATACTCTACATTATGTTGTATAGATACAGTCATACTCTACACTATGTTGTATAGATACATTCATACTCTACATTATGTTGTATAGATACATTCATAGTATACATACTGTCATGCCCTAGCGCCAGTTGCTTCCCAAGCCTTGTCAAGGAAGTTACCCGATGATGGAAATGAGTGGCTGACGGAAACACAGATAGACAACATTGGTTTCACATGCCAAGTAATGAATGGCTCGATATAAGGCCCCAGGTGTTTCCACCAACGATTAACAAAACATTGACATTGCAAACATTACAGAATGATAATACATAAATATGAAATGATGAGAATAACAAAAAATTAAATAAAAGAAAATTGAAATTAATATGTAGGGACACAGACCAATTAAATCACACAGTTACAGGAAATCTGTCATTGCCACTGAAAGAAATGGAAATGTTCTGGATATCTGGTGACTTCCATAACTCAAAAAATAGTTATGATTTGTACACACATAAGTCTTTTCAATATAACCTGCCCCTAGTTGGGGGCCAGTGTCCACAACCAAATAAGCCCAGTACGATCTTAATTCCATTTTCATATTATCTAAGCCTTATTGAAAATAGAGGTACACTACTTATATTCTTTCCTTTCTAAGGACAAAACTCTCAGAGTCGAAATTTGACATGGACATTTAATTCCTCTTGTTTTTCTCCAAAATCCTTCAGGGCATGATGGCATCCCTTGTCCCTTTTGTTCTTTTCAAGAACACATTTTCGATCAGCTCCAAAACAAACCAGAAAACCTGCAATATGTTTTATGCAGCTTTAAATATCTCATTCTATAAATGGCAATTCAAATGTGAAGTTGGGTATTCACATATTCACAATTTTCTAAGCTAGCATCCTGTTAAAGAACATTCATTAATGCAAATTTAAATATTCATTCTCTCTGTAAATTGATCATTTGACACTTACCTCTCTCTGGGGTTTTGCCTTACACACTGTGGAAGGAAATCAGTTCATTTCCTCCTATCTTTTTTCTAGTCAATGGTTTTAGACTATCTATTCCATTGGCTGATTTATTAATAGCTTATATGGACTCTTCCCCTGCACTGAAAGGCTCTGTCAGAAAAAGTAGTGTCTTTGGGATATCTGGATGTATATATATATAATTATTTATGTCATATGGATCCTATTAAATTTGCCCACACCAGGTTGCTGGGTTTTCCAACCTTTCATTCTGCCCAGTGCCTTATAGTCTGCGATTTGTTGTGGTCTGGTGGCAGTCCATCAAAGGAAGAGTGGGTTTTATTTGCTATCTGGTGGGTTTTTCCTGAACTATAGCTGCTAGCACTATGACTGACCGTACTTATTATGCATGACTCTCCCTTTCATTTGCCCTCTTCACCTACCCCCATTTTCTTCAGCGAAATACTGTGCATTCCTTTCCATGAATGCATGACAATTACATTGTATTGAGATGACATCAATAGCCACTTTACAGGTTGCATAGACATCATATGCTTACATTAAACCATAGCTATAATATTTTTTTAAATACCACCAGAATTTTAAATTTATTCAGCTTGCTAAAATATTACAGTGATTCATATTGTAACATTCTAAGACAAAATAACTTTAAATTTCACTTCTATCAACTATACCAAAATTTGCATCACATTTGCATCACATATTGTTCTCACATAAAGTTATACTGAAATTTAAATCACATTACATCTTTTGCAGACACCATCTAAACATTGAATCACACTTCACGCACAAGTGACCTCAATGCTCAAGTACATTGCAACACTTAAATAAAAGGTGTTCACAATGTTCTTGTGCATGATAATAAAAGTTTCAGAACCTAGGTTTAATATGGGAATATAACTAAATGTAAAATACAATGGAATGATAATTTATTCCAATTAAAGAAGGTACTTTTGAGGCCATTTGGTGTAGGATACATTATCTAAGAATGGAAACAAAATTAGGATACATAAACAGTTTGTCCACTAAATGAATGAACATAAATTTCCTTTCTAATACATTTCACAGGTATTTAAATTCATATGGAACCTAAGCTATCAAAGCTTTAGTGTGTACAATTGAATCTTTGGACACCTTGTATATGTAATAAAAACTGATACACACATAACACCACAACCTTTACAAAGGTGAACTCAATACTTTTGGTTACACCTACATGTTACACCAAAGCTTTTACAGAGATATCTCTGTTTATTTTAATACCACAATTCAAAAAGCAACCCAGCACACCAATATACACAAAGTGCACTTAATGTATACTATATATATAAAACAAAACTTTTACAGTGGTGACCTCAGTGTTCAGGTTACACCATGATTCAAACAACAAACTCACACTGGTATTCACAAAGTGTACAGCTCTGTTTACATGATGTCACAGCTTTCAGAATATATCACTTTAGTAATAATGATTGCTTTTTGTATTTTTACTGATAATTAAGTGCATTACTTCATGCATATTAATTTTAAGAAATAAATAGTTGGGTAATAGTTTTAATTAGAGTACTTCTAGTGTCAGGTAATAGTTTTAATTAAAAGTACTTCTAGTGCTAGTAATAGTTTTAATTAAAAGTACTTCTAGTGCCATTAATAATTGTAATTAAAAGTACTTCTAGTGCCATTAATAATTTTAATTTAAATACTTCTAGTGTTAGGTAATTGTTTTATTTAAAAGTACTTTTATTGCTAGGTAATTGCATGTATTAAAAGTATTTCTCGTGTTAGGTAATAGTTTGTATAAAAAGTACTTCTAGTGTTAGGTAATTGCTTGCATTCAACTTTCTTCTAACATTAGGTAATATTTGAATTAAAAGTGCTTCTTATATTAGATAATATTTTGAATTAAAAGTACTTCTGGTAATAATTTGTAACATGTATAAATAATTTGCAGAACAATCAAAGTAAACAAAACGGTATAAAGCTCAAAGATATAAAGAAATTAAATGCAAGAGTGAGAAAATATATGAAAGAAAACAATTGAAGGAAAAATCGAAAAGAAGATAACAAACAATGTAATGAACAAGTACATACAAACAAACATACAACAGATTATAAATCAGCCGTTTGTTTAAATCTAAAAATAAATGAATGAATAATTGCCAGTATAAATACTTTTCTGCAATGGGTTTTATCCTGAGCTTGAAAGTATGTACTTCATGACAGCTCAGCAGACGACAAGTGTTCGCGGTCGTCCGGTTGTCTGGCGATGTCGGCATGGTTTCTGTCACTAGGGGGCGTTAGTAAGCAGCATTCTCATCCATTCTGTCCTGGCAGTCAGTTCCATTTCCACAGGCATTATGTTAAAAACTCTAAAGGGAGCCGAAATGGTTCTCAGAAATAGAACATAAATGTTAGATCTGGCGGATGCGGCTTGGAAACCACGAGCAATGGAAGGCAAATGGTTGGGTGGCGATAATTAAGGTTACCGCGGCTTTAATGTGCCACGCAAAAATGTAATTGATAAAATAAAGTCAAAATAAAAATAAAAGTAAAAAGCATACTAGAAAAGGGACAGGTGTGTGAACACTTTGCAAGACACATGCGCACAATCATCTACACAGGTTTATCGACACACTGTTAGCATACAAACACGTATGTACAGATACGACACAAACACACGTGTACGGATACGACACACTGCTAGCATATAAACAGTCATGTACAAATACGACACACTGCTAGCAAGGACACATATACAGATACGACACACTGCTAGCATACAAACAGTCATGTACAAATACGACACACTGCTAGCAAGGACACATATACAGATACGACACACTGCTAGTATACAAACACGCATGTACAGATATGACACATTGAGCACACGCGCGCACAGACACAGAAATACACGAACACACTGCAAGCACAAACGCGCGCATATGCATACAGGTTGAAGGCATGCTGTACTCATACACACACGCACAGACACAGGCGTAATCTATGTACCTCCTACCCCTCTGTGAGATATGCATTTATAAGGTTGGTTGGTTGGTTGGTTGGTTGGTTGGAGTGCTGAAAGGGGAGGCATAAATACTATCCAGAATTGCATGCGTGTCCTAGAACTGTGTCGTCATGTTTCCATCAGTTACCTCTCTAGGTGCACAAATAGTCACGTGACAGACAATCAGCTCAGCATCTCAAGACGTTTCTTAGGACAAACTTACCAACCAACCAAACAATCAACCAACCAGCCAACCAGATAGACAAATCACCCGCTAACCAAAAACTAAACAAAAAATGTTTTTCTGAACTCATATTGGAAGATTCCCCTCACTTCCCTAAAATATCACACTGCCCTGAGGTACCTTGAGGTGACTTTATAATAATGCATTATGCCAAATGTTTACTAGTTAAGGATATAACACATCAACAAAGTACCGATGCATGGTCTGGACTACTGGTTATAAGTAGATTTATCACCATCCTTTAAGTTAATAATATGTGTGACGTCGTCGGTTGTGAGACCCAGGGTTCCCCACTCATAGACTGCGAAAAGAGAAATAAATCAGATATATAGAAAAATAGAGAATAGACGATATAATTACACTATCACTACAATTCACGACAAATATAAAGAAGTTATCCTATGCTAATAGATACCAAGAAATGAAAGATAAAGGTTAACCATATTTAAAAACAAAATACGCTCTTGGCACAACATTTTAATGTTCATCATCAATCCACTACAAGCTTTTCATTGATGTTTTTGTTTAACGTTTTAATGTTTGTTTAATGTTTAACGATTTCGAATCAAAGTTTGCATCATTCTCTTTGCACTTAACTTGAAAAATACTTGGCGACAATGTAGGAACATTTGCCCCGCTTGAAAAACACTTGGCGATAATGTAGGAACACTTGCCCCGCTTGAAAAACACTTGGCGACAATGTAGGAACACTTGCCCGCTTGATAAACACTTGGCGACAATGTAGGAACACTGGCACACTCTCAACAGATGTTTCATTTGGACACATTTTCACATTTCCAAAGCCACTCAAAATTAAAGACCAAAAAAAACCTTGAAACATAAGTCACTGCAGATCCTAAATACATTCCAAGTTACTACATAAATAAATACTTAATTACACCTGGATAACTGCAAACACATAGAATTAGACATGTTTATAAAACATCCCACTCCCAAATTTTAATATAAAATCTTAAACATTCACACAAAGTAGAGATACGTTTTTATCTTTTTCAGGTAAAGGTCTGTCTTTTTGGTTCCTTTAATATGTATGGTATTTACTTGTTTACAACATGTACCATGAAGGACTCTATACAGGACATCTCACCTGAAGAACACGTCTGAAAAAGAATAATCTTGGGCACTATGCACGAGTTTTCTCAGAGGCTCCTCCCACATCTACCTAGGCCAACTTTATTAATCAAACGAATTGAAGACACATAAAAAAAATAATTAATATTTATGACTTTCTCACATCTTTACACTTCATTCTGTAAACAAACATGCTACTTATCCATGCAAAAGTTCATGTGGTTCTTTTTTTTTTTTTTTTTTTTTGCACTCTAAAAATTAGATAACCCCATCACAGAGCCTTGTTGAATAGTGAAATGTGAAATTAATCCATTTAGTTCTATATTCGCTTGACCTCACTTCAGACCTTCCCGTAGGCTATAAGTCCAAAACAATAATTACAATACAGTCACTCTTATTTACAGGCTAGAAGTCCAAAACAATAATTACAATACAGTCACTCTTATTTACAGGCTAGAAGTCCAAAACAATAATTACAATACAGTCACTCTTATTTGCAGCTAAACACTCAAAGCGCACACATTCAATCTCTCTACCCTTCTACCCCCGACTCCTCACTTTATAAATAAACTGCACCATAGTATTCTGAACTATAAAAATTTCAAGTAGTATATTGGCTTAAAATTATAGAATAAAATTGAAAATTTATTTTAAAATGTAGGAAATATTTCCATCATACAACACGCACTTGCTGTGCATTGTTCAGTTGCCTCAAGAATAAGATACTACAACTTTGGTTCTTGGTTTTCCCTTCCCCAAGTCTTAAATAGGCTTTCGTTGTGGGTTCTTCAGTCAGCCCAATAACAAGTCACTAAGACATGGTTCTTGGTTTTCCCCAAGTCTTAATAGGCTTTCGTTGTGGGTTCTTCAGTCAGCCCATTAACAAGTCACTAAGAATGGTGACTGTTTTTTCCCAAAGTTTTAAGTAGGTTATCGCTGTGAGTTCTTCAGTCAGCCCAATAACAAGTCACTAAGATGTTGGCACTGATTTTTTTTTTTTACTTTTTCCAAAAGTCATAAATTGTCGCTTTAAATTACTACAGTCAGTTTAAGAACAAGTCAGTAAGACGCTGATTCTAGTTTCTGACTTTCCCCAAGTTGTAGATTGACTAACGCTAAGTTACTATAGTCAGTTCAAGAACAAGTCAGTAAGACGCTGGTTCTAGTTGCTGACATTTCCCAAGTTGTAGATTGACTAATGCTAAATTACTATAGTCAGTTCAAGAACAAGTCAGTAAGACGCTGGTTCTAGTTGCTGACTTTTCCCAAGTTGTAGATTGACTAATGCTAAGTTACTATAGTCAGTTCAAGAACAAGTCAGTAAGACGCTGGTTCTAGTTGCTGACTTTCCCCAAGTTGTAGATTGATTAATGCTAAATTACTATAGTCAGTTCAAGAACAAGTCAGTAAGACGCTGGTTCTAGTTGCTGACTTTTCCCAAGTTGTAGATTGACTAATGCTAAGTTACTATAGTCAGTTCAAGAACAAGTCAGTAAGACGCTGGTTCTAATTGCTGACTTTTCCCAAGTTGTAGATTGACTAATGCTAAGTTACTATAGTCAGTTCAAGAACAAGTCAGTAAGACGCTGGTTCTAGTTGCTGACATTTCCCAAGTTGTAGATTGACTAATGCTAAGTTACTAAGTCACAACACGAACAGACTAATAAAGTTTAATTTTTCCTTTTATTCTCAAACATTTGTCAAAATTAAAATCCTAGTCAGACAAATATCTGTTTTTATGGGAACTGCTGACGATAATTTCTTACTGTTATTTCAATAATTGTATTAGCCCGAGAGTGGTAGTAAATGGTAGGGATATTCAAAGAATGGGATGGACAGAAGAAGGGAGGGACAAAAGGAGAGAGGGTAGAAAAGAGCTGGAGGTAAAAAGCCTCATCAAAGTAGAAAGAGAGAGAGAACTTACTGGAGCAGAATTTTTGTGGAACTTTGGATTTGCATTTTCAAAACAGAACAAAAATGTGCATTTAATGATGATGATGATTGAGATTTTATTAGCGCGTGAAATGAGGCAAAACCGAGCTTTGGAGGCTGGGAAGGGGGGGTATATTGAGTAAAGAGTCCAATATGGGTTTGAAAATATGTTAGATTCCGCAAAGCGAAGTTCAACGCCCTAATCTCACTGGCTTTACTTTAACAGATTTGATTATGGATTCTGTTTTAGAACCTACTTCTAACAACAGTTTACAGGAAAATCATTTAAGACATTTCCCACTGTCTCTGAGTGGCAGAATATCAAAACTAACACGAACAGATTTGGTTCATAACCTAGGCAAGGCTGGAGCCGAATACGTAGTTTCTGTGTTGCGGTTGATTAGGCAGGCCAACGCAAAGCATCCACTCTTAATCACCAATATCATTTCAACACAACAGCAGTAGCAACAGCAACTGTCTCTTGAATTGTGATTTCCTCGCAAAGCTTTCAGCGTCAACGTTGACCTCGCCAACATCCCAGAGTGTGAGGGGCGCGCGCGGGTCGTGTTCGTCTTAACGCGAACTGATCCAACGCTGTTGGTGCCATAAGAGAGTAAGTTGTCTGCCCCTGAAAAATTAAGGTAGTTTTCCTTCAGCACTAGCCTCGACCAAGCGCTTCAGTACTGTTTGGCTTTCCTTCCAGCTCCTATATCCAAATGTTCTTTCATTCATCCCCCTCCTCCCCTCCCTCGTCCTCATATCCCGCCATGCATCACCGAGACGCACCCACACGCATAATTTATTCTCGCGCGCGTACGCACGCACCGTACACCATACGTTTGCTTTTGCCGACGGGAATAGAAAATTAATATGCCCTCCATGTGTCGTCAACAATGAGTGTTGATGTGATAAATGAAAAAGCTTCGAGTCTAAACTGTCTGCACATATATCTCTCGCACTTTAAAAAGTCATGCATTCTTCTGCACTGTAAGCATATAAGTGTTGTGGTGTGTGTGTGTGTGTGTGTGTGTGTGTGTGTGTGTGTGTGTGTGTGTGTGTGTGTGTGTGTGTGTGTGTGTGTGTGTGTGTGTGTAAAACATAGGGAGTAAAGCAGTGAGCCAAAGAAAGACGCAGATGCAAAGAGAGAGGTTTACTTTTCAAAATAATCTTTGACACACTTATTATATCTGTGTGTATTTTTGTCTTACGACTAATTTTCATATTTTCATTTTCACCATTACTTTCAATACGTAACACGTGTTGTACATTTAAGAGTTTAATAGAAACATAACAATCGAAAACAAACACACAAAATTAAAAGAAATCAGAGGATCTTCTAAAAGCGTATTTTCTGGTTAAATAATTTTCAATTAATTAGAAGTGTAAACAAGAGATTAAACGTGTGTTATCGACATGCGTGAGAAAACATTCAAGACATCAGGCCCTTTGTCTTTTGTTTTTGTGTTTCGTGCGCTTTATATATGTGCAAACGTGAGAGCGTGTAATTATATTTTTGTTGTGTGCGTGCGCGCTTGTAGTATACTCTATCCCGCTCTCTCTCTCAAACACACACACACACACACACACACACACACACACACACACACACACAGAGTCAAATGTATGCATACGCACTCAAATTCACACAGCACAAAAGTATATAAACATATTTGTAAACTTAATAAAAGAGTGAGAACTTAGATGTAGACATTTTAAAGCCACTGAACTGACATGTTTATTTTGAATTTATAGTTACCTCACTTGTTACAACTATTCCATTAGAAAATCACCATGTTCACTGTATCACTGTTGTCCATTACATCAAAAAGTTAGTTATTGTTAGCTCATCGTGTTTTAAGTTGTCCTGTGTACAATTAGAAGTTAATTATTGTTCCCTGTCGCCATAAGCTAAATATTGCTTCGCGTTGTCATACACGAACCACTGCAAAATGTATTCACAAGTCAACTTTTATTTCATATTGTTACACGTTAGTTGCTGCCCATGTAATAACAAGCTAAACATTGCTTCCTGATGTCACAAGCTAAACATTGCTTCCTGATGTCACAAGTTAAGTATTGCTTCATGATGTCACAAGTTAAGTATTGCTTCATGATGTGTATCTTATTGTCAGCTCTGCATATCTTAATGTCAGCTCTGTGTATCTTAATGTCAGCTCTGTGTATCTTAATGTCAGCTCTGCATATCTTAATGTCAGCTCTGCATATCTTAATGTCAGCTCTGCATATCTTAATGTCAGCTCTGCATATCTTATTGTCAGCTCTGCATATCTTAATGTCAGCTCTGTGTATCTTAATGTCAGCTCTGTGTATCTTAATGTCAGCTCTGCATATCTTAATGTCAGCTCTGCATATCTTAATGTCAGCTCTGCATATCTTAATGTCAGCTCTGCATATCTTAATGTCAGCTCTGCATATCTTAATGTCAGCTCTGCATATCTTAATGTCAGCTCTGCATATCTTAATGTCAGCTCTGCATATCTTAATGTCAGCTCTGCATATCTTAATGTCAGCTCTGCATATCTTAATTTCTGCTCTGCATATCTAAACGCTTTGCATATTTTAATATCTGTTCTGTGTATCTTATTGTCAGCTCTGCATATCTTAATGTCAGCTCTGTGTATCTTAATGTCAGCTCTGTGTATCTTAATGTCAGCTCTGCATATCTTAATGTCAGCTCTGCATATCTTAATGTCAGCTCTGCATATCTTAATGTCAGCTCTGCATATCTTAATGTCAGCTCTGCATATCTTAATGTCAGCTCTGCATATCTTAATGTCAGCTCTGCATATCTTAATGTCAGCTCTGCATATCTTAATGTCAGCTCTGCATATCTTAATGTCAGCTCTGCATATCTTAATGTCAGCTCTGCATATCTTAATGTCAGCTCTGCATATCTTAATGTCAGCTCTGCATATCTTAATGTCAGCTCTGCATATCTTAATGTCAGCTCTGCATATATGAATGCTCTTTATATCTTAATGTCTCGTTTACATATCGTAATCTCTCTCTCTCTCTCTCTCTCTCTCTCTCTCTCTCTCTCTCTCTCTCTCTCTCTCTCTCTCTCTCTCTCTCTCTCTCTGTCTCTTTTGTTTTTACATGTCTTAATATCTACATATCTTAATGTCAGCTCTGCATATCCAAAATATCCAGATATCTCCTTTCCATATCTTAATGTGTTCTCTGTATATCTAAATGCCTTTTTGTTTTATCTGATTGTCTCTTTTACATATCTTAACCTCTCTGCATATTTTAATGTCTGAATGTTTACTCTGTATGTCCTTACGTCCACTCTGCAAATAGTAATGTTCTTCATATTTTAATATCGCTTTCATATATCGTAATGTTCTTTACATATCTTAATGTCTGCCCTGCATAACTTAGGTCTCTTTTACATATATTAATGTATGCTCTACATATCGTAATATATCTTTTACATATCTTAATTTCCCCTTTGCCTATCTTAATATCTTCTCTGCATATCGTAATGGCTCTTTTCTCTCTCTCTCTCTCTCACTCTCTCTCTCTCTCTCTCTCTCACACACACACACACACACACACACACACACACATAAATACATATATAATTCAACACAGATCATACGACAAAATAGAAAAAACGACAACTTACTTACTTAATAATCACTAATATATTTTGAATCTTTCAAAAGTAATTAATGCTCTCCAGAATATGTATTTAATTGCTTTCTTTTTATCATAAATGCCAACTTGTAGTTTTAAATTCTCTTATAATTATATGAAACCATTATAATTAAGTATTTTTTGAAGAATCCATCCTTTCTGATAATAGAAGATATGCACAGACCTTGATATAATAAATGTCATTGTATTAGTCTATCGCCTTTGTACCCTGGGGTGACTTTGTAATAATGAATTATATCAAATATGTGTAATTGGTTATGATAGAAGACGTGTACAAGGACCGATGCAGAGTATGGTTCACTGGTTAGATATGTATATCTGCAACTGGTACGCCGATATACTGGTACGCCGATATACTGGTACGCCGATATACTGGTACGTCGCCACGTTGGCTCCGCCCCCACTCATATCTGAGCATCAATGTGTATGAATAAATATATATGACGACTATAAATAGACGAATAGAGGACAAGATGTAATCATTAGATTATTATCACTTCGGACTACGAAAACAAACGATAAAAATTACTTCATTAACAAATATGCGATTAAAATAATAACAAGAAATTTAATAAAGAAAAGTTAACAAGATAAAAATTATAAATAACAAAGTCATCAATGGCAATTTTGCTACACTGGAGTCACTAGTCCAGCAATTAACCACCTCAGTATGTTAATGGCAGGTAACCAGCTCACTATGTTAGTGGTATTAGTCCAGCAGTTAACCACCTCAGTATGTTAATGATATTAGGTCAGCAGCTTACCACCTCAGTATGTAAAATGGTATTAGTAGGACATAGTAACCACCTCGGTATGTCAATGGTATTAGTCACAGTAATTTACCACTTCGGTATGTTAATGATAAAAATCTAGCAGATTACCACCTTAGTATGATAGTGGTATTAGTCCAGCAGTTAACTACCTCAGTATGTTAATGGCATTAGTCCCAGTAATTTACAACTTCGGTATGTTAATGATATAAATCTAGCAGCTTGCCACCTTAGTATGATAGTGGTATTAGTCTAGGAGTTTACCGCCTCAGAGCTAAGATCAGAATGTTGAAAAACATGACATTAAAATTAAACGGAGACAAGCCCACTGTGAAATACTTTTGCTGAAAGTTTATGGTTATATCTGGAAGTTTAAAAACACGTGATATATCTCTTGACACAGTGGTGCAGACACTTAAGCAGCGCGTCAGCTACTGACGTCATCACCAATTAGTTATGCCTATTTTGCCAAGGACGTGAAGAAACTAAATGGTAAAGGTATTTTTAAAAATCCATGGGTGAGGCAGCTGCAAGCGTACCCATACAATAAAGTCTCAAGTATTTTGTTTTTTTCTGTAATCCATACAGAAAATGACGGTTATACATCTACACGTGACATTGCCAAAAGCCCGCTTCCAGGCCATGAAACCAATGGCTGTAAACATCATATATATTACAACACTAAAGACTGTGTTAGGTTCATGTACAAAACGGCTGCAAACATCAATATATTACAATACTAAAGATTGCGTTAGGTTCATATACAAAACGGCTGCAAACATTCATATATTCATGTATTATATTGTTAAAGATTGTGCTAGGTACAAGACGACTGCAAACACACACACACACACACACACACACACACACACACCCCACACACACACACACACACACACACACACACACACACCACACACACACACACACACACACACACACACACACACACATACACACACACACACACACACACACACACACACATATATATGTTATCAGTTTACTCACGGTCTTGAAATTTACTTTCGAGTACGTTAAAAGCATGTTGCGTTACAACCAACTCGTCCGTAGACTTAAAAAGATACATTAGCCACACAAATTTGTCTTCAAATAGTTTGCAGTTGTGAAACTTACTTCGGTTCGTTATATGCGTAATGGGTTGCAGTCACCTTCTCCGTGGACTTAAACAGAACGAAAATACCGTTTAACATGTATGTTGACAGCTTTCTGACTCAAACATATTTCCTATATTGTTAAAAGGACTGTTCTGATGTACCTTATCCACATGCTCAATACAGAGGTTAGGCGCAATGTTTGCAGCCGTCTTGTATCCAGATCTTTTTCAATCACTATATATATATATATATATATATATATATATATATATATATATATATATATATATATATATATACGTATATAATGAAGTGTGCATTTACTGACCACAAATGTAATTTGAAATCAAAATATTCTTACTAAAGTTATTATCGAGATGCCGTTGTTATGATATCCAGCCGAAGCCATCTTCAGTTTTCAGTCATTGAAATTAGTGTGTTTTCCCCTCCAACAATACCCTTTCACAACGCGGGCTATTGTGCTTTCACCGCGATCATGGGACCTAGGACATAAACCTCAAGTCACTTCATCGCGATCTAGGACATAAAGTTTAAAGTCATTCTGTCGCGATCATGGGAACTAGGACATGTCCGGATTTCGTCCCTCAAGTCACTTTTTTGCGATCGTGGGACCTATGACGTTTTTCGTCCCACACGCCATTTCATCCCGATAGAGGGGAGTAGAACGCAGGCCTCTGTTTCCGTTTCGCTAGTCCCTTCATGTCGATTAAACGTCAGAATATAATGCTTGTACTCAGTCTCGCTAATCTCCTGAAGCCGATTAAAGGACATAATCGTAGTTCCGTTAATCCAGTCAGACCGATTATAGGACGTATAACATAATCCTTGTACTTCCACTAATCCATTTAAACCGAATAAAGGACAGGACAAAATCCTTGTATTCCCCCCAATCCATTCAAGCCGAATAAAGGACAGGACATAATCCTTGTATTTCCCCTTAATCCCTTGAAGCCGATTAAAGGACTGACGACATAATCCTTGTATTCAGCGCACTCTCTATACCTTTTAATCGAAGCATTAGAAATAAATTTGGCGTTAGTCTTTGTCGCCCAGTTGTAGACATACCTGTAGATTTACATGATAATTTGATCGCATGCAAGCGGTCACTGATAATGGATATTTTGATGAGGTGTTAGATTTCAGTAGAAGGTTATTATGGGTCAGTAGTAGGAATACCTGTACTTGATATTTTGATAAGGTGTTAGATTTCAGTAGAAAGTTAGCCATTATAGGGTCAGTAGTAGGAATAACTGTACTTGATATTTTGATAAGGTGTTAGATTTCAGTAGAAAGTTAGCCATTATAGGGTCAGTAGTAGGAATAACTGTACTTGATATTTTGATGAGGTGTTAGATTTCAGTAGAAGGTTAGCCATTATGGGTCAGTAGTAGGAATAACTGTACTTGATATTTTGATGTGTTAGATTTCAGTAGAAGGTTAGCCATTATGGGTCAGTAGTAGGAATACCTGTACTTGATATTTTGATAAGGTGATAACCGTTGGAGGTCAATGGTAGCTATTTTATCGGCATTTTGATCAGATGTTAAATAATTTGGGTCAGACGTCGATTTATGTTAATTTATTCAGATTTTAAATGTCTAGTAGAAATAACTATACTAGTTTTGGTTTGTTTATTTCTTGAATTTGGTTTTATTTATTTTTTTGTTGATCTGGTCATAAAAACATTTATTTCTTTATTTACTCGTTCTCTTAGAAAAATATTTACGTCATTTGTTAATATAAATTTCAGGTGCTAATATTTGAAATGCATGTTAATTTGAACATTTATTTAATGTCGATTTGTGTTAATGTTAGTAATGTTAGTACCTGTTATTTTGAACATCAGGCCCTAACGATATGTGGCAATGTTAGACACACTTGTACATGTTATTTTGAACATCAGGCGATATGTCAACGTTAGACATACTTGTACATGTTATTTTGAACATCAGGCGCTAGCGATATGTGTCAATGTTAGACATACTTGTACGTGTAGGCCTATATGTTATAATCCACATCAGCTGCTAGTCGAAGTGATAGCGTTAGAAATATTTGTCTTGTTATTTTAAACAAAATGGCTTCATCATCTTGCCTGTGGTATGTTTGTGGACGACAACATCCACCGCCCGGAAAGTGATACCAGGAATTTCAAAGGAAGCGTAAGACTACTCCCACACACACACCAACCTCTTCCCCCACCCAGCCTAATTCTCGAGCAAGCGAGATTGATTGCCATTTGCGGGCAGAGCACTCCTATGACGCCCGCCCTGAAAGGGTCTTGAGAAAAAAAAGTCCTTGAGGGTGGAAATGGCTTGTTTACAGATTATCTGGGGTAGGTGTGTGCACTTGTTCCGCCACGTCGCCAAAGCGTGTTGACGCTGTAACCAAGGCTCGAACGTATGCCGCGTCACGTCTGCCCAGTGTTGCTCTTTTTTCCAGACATGGCCTACGATCACCAGCTGTCTCCCACCCACCCTTCCAAACGGGTCGTGGACGTGGCATGGTTGGTTCAGTTAACGTTGACAATGACACGAAAGTCCCAGAACAATATATTGCAGAATTTATGTTCCATTTTATTCACCTCTAACAAACCCTTGCAACATTTATGTTCCACTTTATTCACGTCTAACAAACCCTTGCAACATTTGTGTTCCATTTTATTCACGTCAAACGGACCTTGCAACATTTGTGCTCCATTTTATTCACGTCAAACGGGATCCTTGCAATATTTTTGTTCCATTTTATTCACGTCTAACAGACCGTTGCAAATGAAAAGGGACGTTACTTATATAGTTCGCTTGATACTCTGAAGCCGACCAGTTTCTTACTTTCATTTTTTTGTTTTAAAAGTGACATTGTTCTTGCAATATCCTTACAAAAATCAAAAGGCAAATTAAAATTCACACATTACATTTTGTGTATAAAGAAAAGATGAAAGACGCTTATATATGTACGAACAAAGTGTAACCTATCCTGTTAATGCGTCAGTGGAGGATTAAATCCCGTATTACTATTCTACTTTACGGGATCACCATTTACTATCTGTCACCGCAATTATTATTACGCCACTTGACCGAATAATACAATATTATTGTAATGTTTGTGAATTCTGCGTGCACTAGAAATATCGGCAGTATTAAAACTGCTGTGAATTTTGCGTGCACTAGAAATATCGGCAGTATTAAAACTGCTGTGAATTTTGCGTGCACTAACAAATATCGGTAGTATTATACAACTGCACTGAATTCTGCGTGTACTAGCAAATATCGGTAGTATTATACAACTGCACTGAATTTTGCGTGCACTAACAAATATCGGTAGTATTATACAACTGCACTGAATTCTGCGTGTACTAGCAAATATCGGTAGTATTATACAACTGCACTGAATTCTGCATGTATTAGGAAATATCGGTAGTATTATACAACTGCACTGAATTTTGCGTGCACTAACAAATATCGGTAGTATTATACAACTGCACTGAATTTTGCGTGCACTAACAAATATCGGTAGTATTATACAACTGCACTGAATTCTGCGTGTATTAGGAAATATCGGTAGTATTATACAACTGCAGTGTACACTGCGTATGAAAAATATGAAAAGGGGTTACATTGAGAATTGTTTATTGATATAATCAGTATCATGATTTTATGTATTTTTGAGATCGTGACAGCAGTGCTAAAACATTTTTGGGGGTGGAAACAATAGCAAAATACTGTTTTTCTGTTATTTTATTGAACGCAATAGCACCTAGGCCTCATTAACTATTATAAAAGTTTTAGGATTTTCGAATATAGTGAATTCATTGGTTTACCCTTAATGCTATAGAAGAAAATAGAAATAGTGTAACCCATTTTAATATAAAAAGAGAGAGAGATGGTCTCCATAACTCAACTTGTGCCTCTAAGACACAAATGGTAGTGCTTGTTAGGATGCATTAATTCGAGGCACTGTTCAGTAACGACCATTACTGAACATTTGTGGTTGAGAGATAACTGTAGGAAACGATAACGATAATAGCTTACATTTGTATGCGTT
Source organism: Sinotaia quadrata (assembly GCA_028829895.1). Lineage (NCBI taxonomy): Eukaryota > Metazoa > Mollusca > Gastropoda > Architaenioglossa > Viviparidae > Sinotaia > Sinotaia quadrata. The sequence continues at coordinate 26,149,741 of CM054178.1, forward strand.
CTCATTCTGAATGGTAACGGCTTACATTTGTATGCGTTCTCATTCTGAATGGTAACGGCTTACATTGTGTGCGTTCTCACTTCTGAACGGTAACGGCTTACATTGTGTGCGTTCTCACTTCTGAACGGTAACGGCTTACATTGTGTGCGTTCTCACTTCTGAACGGTAACGGCTTACATTGTGTGCGTTCTCACTTCTGAACGGTAACGGCTTACATTGTGTGCGTTCTCACTTCTGAACGGTAACGGCTTACATTGTGTGCGTTCTCACTTCCGAAACATGAAGCCCAACCAATCCTTTACTGTTTACAGCAAATATAAATTTTAACCCATTGAAACTTCTATGATACTAATGCACTGACGACAGTCAAATAAGAATTGTTTGCAGTGACATTCGATTAGAATTGTAAAATATAAATATATCTGAATAGTTCAACATCTATTTTTTATAGTTAATTTAAAATTCATTTGCAATATTAGTCCATAGAGCGGAAAAACTTCTACTTGTAAATCCCACAAAAAGTAGTCCGTATGAAAAACAAATACAAATTGATCTTTAAGTTCACAAAATCATACTTTGTGAAGACAATTTGAACCCGCAAAACACAAAAATTAGATCGCAAAGGCACACAATTGTAGCCCGCACAATACAAAACGTAACCCGCAAAACACAAAAATTAGATCACAAAGGCACACAATTGTAGCCCGCATAATACAAAACGTAACCCGCAAACAGCGGAGGAAAATATACTTAAAACACTAAACCACTAAATTACAAGGACGTAACCCGCAAACAGCGGAGGAAAATATACTTAAAACACTAAACCACTAAATTACAAGGATGTAACCCGCAAACAGCGGAGGAAAATATACTTAAAACAGAAAAATGTAGCCTTCAAAAAAAAGAGACTTTTAGACTGTCAAACACTACTGCATCTACTACGTAATTATAGTCAAAGACGCATCAATAAAATAAATAAAAATATCCAGTCAGCCTATGGTCCTCATCACCAACGTTTGGCTATTTTTTTTTTTTAAAGTTTTATACGTTGTCTACTCTTCTTTCAGTAAAGGCAGATTTCAAATGAGGTATTGTCGCGTATGGAGATCACAGATACCTCAGCCCAGTCAACGTCTGTCATGCTGCGCATTATAGCGACATCAGTCTGATCGCATTGTAGCGACATCAGTCTGATCGCATTGTAGCGACATCAGTCTGATCGCATTGTAGCGACATCAGTCTGATCGCATTGTAGTGATATTAGTCTGATCGCATTATAGCGATTACAGTCTGATCGCATTTTAGTGATATAAGTCTGATCGCATTATAGTGACATCAGTCTGATCGCATTGTAGCGACATCAGTCTGATCGCATTGTAGTGATATTAGTCTGATCGCATTGTAGTGATATTAGTCTGATCGCATTGTAGCGACATCAGTCTGATCGCATTGTAGTGATATTAGTCTGATCGCATTGTAGCGACATCAGTATGATCGCATTATAGCGACATCAGTCTGATCGCATTGTAGTGATATTAGTCTGATCGCATTATAGCGACATCAGTCTGATCGCATTAAGGTCTTGCGCCTTCAGTAACTTTACCCTCAGCCATAGCAACTAAACTTTCAAAACAGCAACTAAACTATCTTCAAATGGCATATTATGAAGTAATATTTCCCTTTTCAAATATTCGACATATCTACTAAGTTTAATCTACTCTGCATCGTAAAACATCTATAAAGTTAATCTACTCTGCAGTATAAAGCATCTATAAAGTTAATCTACTCTGCATCGTAAAACATCTACAAAAGTGTAATCTATTCTGATTTATAAAACATCTATTAAAGGGCAAAAAGGAAACTAAAGGGCGAAAAGGAAACATTTTTTTTTAACCAAAAATTATTACACATTTAAAGTAGTATACCTTATGGCAACAACATTCTTTTAATATTAATTACTATTAACATAATTAAATACTAATTGCTACAAACGTCACTTAAAACTAATTGCTGCTGAAGTCGTCTTAATATTTATTGCTACTGTTGTAACAGTACTAATTGTTAATGTCGTCATCTTTACAGTACTAATTGCTACTGTCGTAATCTGTACAGTACTAATTACTACTGTCGTAATCTGTACAGTACTAATTGCTACTGTCGTAATCTTTAAAATACTAATTGCTACTGTCGTCATCCTAACAGTACTAATTGCTACTGTCGTCATCCTAACAGTACTAATTGCTACTGTCGTCATCCTAACAGTACTAATTGCTACTGTCGTAATCTTTACAGTACTAATTGCTACTGTCGTAATCTTTACAGTACTAATTGCTACTGTCGTAATCTTTAAAATACTAATTGCTACTGTCGTCATCCTAACAGTACTAATTGCTACTATCGTATCCTAACAGTACTAATTGCTACTGTCGTCATCCTAACAGTACTAATTGCTACTGTCGTAATCTTTAAAATACTAATTGCTACTGTCGTCATCCTAACAGTACTAATTGCTACTGTCGTAATCTTTAAAATACTAATTGCTACTGTCGTCATCCTAACAGTACTAATTGCTACTGTCGTCATCCTAACAAGTACTAATTACTACTGTCGTCATCCTAACAGTACTAATTGCTACTATCGTCATCCTAACAGTACTAATTGCTACTGTCGTCATCCTAACAGTACTAATTGCTACTATCGTCATCCTATCAGTACTAATTGCTACTGTCGTCATCCTAACAGTACTAATTGCTACTGTCGTCATCCTAACAGTACTAATTGCTACTATCGTCATCCTAACAGTACTAATTGCTACTGTCGTCATCCTAACAGTACTAATTGCTACTGTCGTCATCCTAACAGTACTAATCGCTTGCTATAATAATTGTAACGCATGAACTAATGCAAGCATAAATTGCACTCACGATAGCTGGCAAACTGATTAGTAGCTTATGTAGAAGTATATTCAAAGGGAAATCATCCACAAGGGATTTTAAATTCAGTAAATTCAATGCGATAACAAACAGCAGTTATTTTAATATCTCACTGAAGTGGCGAAATAAAATGATTTCGTGTAATTTTACAAAATAGACTAGTATCAATGGTAGTGACGTAATAAAATCTATTTACCTTCTCTCAGAAAACAGTCTGATATAACATTTAAGTGATATAGTAGCTTATTTTAAGAAAATGTCTGATATAACACTTAAGTTATATATTAAGTTACTTTATTAAATGACACAAGCTATAATCATATTGCAATTATTTCTAAAAACCTTTTATTCCGTCTCACAAAACAGATATATATCATATTGAGATACTAACCACGTCAGATCTCTTCTAACTATACAGACTGATATTATACTGCAGGGAGTGAAGTACTGAAACGTTTTAATCTTATCTCTCAAAAGTCAAAACAGACTGATATCCCATTCCAATAACATACTGCAACATTTTATCTCCTCTTTTAACCCCCCACCCATCCCGGACTGATCCCACATTGCAGTTACCGTGACAGACATTATTAGTTTTTCCATTGTAAATCAAATTGTAATAATTAATCTAATATTTAGTCTACTGACCAACTGGCTTCCTCTGTACAAACATATGCTAGAATGCCAAAATTGTGACATAAATCCCTGGGCCGTTTTTGCTGCCAAAACATTGGGTGCACGGAATACTTTTCCAGACTAAATCTGGTAAAAAGTCTTTTGATAAGAAAGGTCAGTCAGGTTTAACCTCTGTAAATTATGTATTATTAATATTAATAGTTTATATAAATATATCTCATTCAACCTATCTATTTCAATATATTTAGTTTTATTGTTTATCTAGTGCAAACCACATTGTATGACTGCTGTCTGTCTTTTTTCTTACTCGTCTTTCTGAAATTATCAATGACGTACGCCAGAAGTGTTAAGCACTTGCTTACCTTCAGCACACTTAGGGAAAAGAGTTATGTTTGTTTTTTCACAGACTCCGCAATCTTTGACGTCATCTTGAGTGGCACTTTGTGTGCTGTTAATGCGCAACTCTATCGCCGATTGGAGGAAGGTCATGGCCGTTGTCGCCAATTGTACCTGCAGTCTCCTTAGATGCTTATCACGTGATCTCTATATACGTCAACGTGGCATTGGTCCTGAAAACCAGTGCATACTTACACGTAGTGATTTTACCTGTTAATGTCTTTCTGCAGTCTAGTCTGCATTCTTTCTACAACTTATAAATATTATTTCTCAATGTCTGGTATTATTTGTGTTCACTCGCTAATCATTAGTACCATCTCTTTGTTGTCCGGTTTGGGATTGGAGGGTCAATGACCATTGGTTAGTTAGCAATTAATTGTTTGCTACTAGTAGGACGTGGTGTAATTGTTGAAGTATTATGAGGCGTTTGGTCTGCCATGTTGGGTCTTAATTGTTAGTTTAGTTTATTTAATGACGATCTCGCCGAAAATGTTAAATATTAGGGTCCATACATTTTTTAAAAATTTACTTTAAGAGAAACCATTGTAATAACAATTTGCATTATTTATTTCATCTCACAGTATCTTATTGATCACACTGCAGTCACATACTATAAACAGTTTATCTCATCTCACAAAGTGATATCACATTGCACTGACATACTAACAAGAGTATTCAATTAACTCATCTTTTGAAGAAGAGCTTAAGTTCGCATTGCAGTGAAGTACTAAAATAGTTCATCTTATCTCATCTTTTGAAGAAGAGCTTAAGTTCGCATTGCAGTGAAGTACTAAAATAGTTCATCTTATCTCATCTTTTGAAGAAGAGCTTAAGTTCGCATTGCAGTGAAGTACTAAAATAGTTCATCTTATCCCATCTTTTGAAGAAAAGCTTAAGTTCGCATTGCAATGAAGTACTAAAATAGTTCATTTTATCTCATAACAATGATTGATATCATACTGTGGGGATGTGCTCGAGCAGTTCATCTTGGGTGTCAGAACAGATTGAAATCTGAGTGCAGTGTCCAGTTAAGAAAACAGTTTACCTCATTTCATACAGCAGATTCATATCACATTGCAGTGAACCACTAGAAAGAGTATATGTCAATTCGAAAAATATACTGACATAACAATGTTGTAATATCTTATGCTTATTTTAAAGAAAACCCTGTACTTAATAATATCGTATTTGTTATGCATCGCACTAAGAAACATCAACCCAATAAAATTCTTTCGTAGGCTAATTGCAGTTTCTCTCTAAGAATACACACACGCACGCACGCACGCACACACACACACACACACACACATTGTTTGAGTGAATGTGTAAATTTTGGGATTGTAATATGTACAATAACATTCTCATTATATTTTTGTTGGTGTTCTAAATGTACAAGCAGTAATTACTTTTTAAACAGTTTAGAGCAAAACAAGAGATAAACAAAGAAATGAACGAAATAGCGGACTGAGTGAAAGAAATAAGCAGATAAAGAATACACTAGAGGAGTTAAAGAATTAAGTAGGGAATTAAAGGGTTAAGTAGAAGAGTTCATTCGGGTAATTATTACTAAGTAGTAAAGTTAAAATAAATAGTATAGGGGTTAAAGTTAAACTGTTAATTAAAATAACTGGAGTTAAATAGCTTGAGTTGAAGAATTAATTATGAAAATAAGATTTTAAGTAGTAACAGTTAAAGACTTAAATAGACGCGTGAATACATTCAGTGCCAAGAAAGGAATTAAATAGTTAAGTAGTGAGTTATTCATGAGATAATTAATAAAAATAAAAGTTAATAAGAAGTTAAAAATCTTACATAGTTGAATATAAAAGTTAAATTTTTAAGTAGTTAGTCACAAAGTTAAACAATAGAATTGAAGAGTTAATTTAATAACCAGAAAGTAAATAACACAAATTAAGTAGTTAAAGAACTGTTATTGTTTTCTTTTAATGAACAGAAAAGAAGTTCAAACGTTAAGTAGTTAAAGAACTGTTATTGTTTTCTTTTAATGTACAGAAAAGAAGTTCAAACGTTAAGTATTTAAAGAATTGTTATTGTTTTCTTTTAATGTACAGAAAAGAAGTTCAAACGTTAAGTAGTTAAAGAATTGTTATTGTATTCATTTAATGTAAACAAAAAGAGTTCAAAGGTTAAGTAGTTAAGCTCAAGAAAATGAGTAGTAGTTGCAGAGTTAAAATAAAATTGACAATCACGAACTATCCCGGCTGAAATATCAACACCAGGCGCACTCAGATCTTTCTTCCTGTCCACTCTGGCAGAATTGTGATCGAAGAACACAAATCATGAAATCATGCTGCGGACTGAATTTCCAGTCAGTGGCAAAAAAAATCGAAGTTGGTACCGGAAAGACAACTCAGTCAGACAAGTAAAACGACGGAAGAGTAGCTGAACGTTGTGCTGCTGCATGTCCATTTGTCGTCAGTATAAACAGTCATTGTATAATCTCTCTCTCTCTCTCTCTAATTTTATTATAAAAATTCATCCCGTTTTTTTGTTGGAGTAGCCTCCTCTCTACGCTAAGAAGTGCGACTCACTATTCGCAGTATAGTTGTTAGGAGTTTAGTGTATTTCCAAGTGTCACGCTGGCATAAAACAACCTTGTGCTTGCACGTTACCCACAGTGTATTGTGGTTACTCGTTTTGAAGGTATTGGTTATACTGATGTTGAGTATTTTACCCTGCATATTCGACAAACATCTGTACACAAGTGACTCCTTTGGTCACGTGGGTGTCATTCAAAGCCCGTTGATTACCTGTATGGGTTATCAGTTTACTCGATATGGAAACATAAGGTCTAGTTATCATCTGACATTCATAATGATACTAAAATTGAAAACTAACTGGTTATATACAAAATATACCTTAAAAATGGCATGTCTAACTTTATATTTTTTTAAGGTCATGGAGACATAAACTTCAATATTTGACATCATTCCGGCCATCGATAAAATATGACTGGTTTCGACTTGAAAGTCCCTGTGCGGATTGTAGATCTATTTTGAGCAGTAAAATAGAACTGTGGTATAATTAAATATGAATAATTTTAATCCATCCTGGTAATGCGTTTAATGTACAATGATTTACTATTAACTTTCCATAGTCATTATAATGTTGATATTTCATTACTTTCTTGTGGGCAATGCAAGGCTTCGAATTACGGAATTCAACAGATTTATCTGAAAGGAAAAAAATAATACTAAACCAACTGGATAAAATGTTTCTGCTGGTATCAATAATATCTTCCTAGCATGCAGGAAGTCACTAACTTCGAACTTTATTAGTTTTTGATATAAATAAAGACTTCTCCATCTCGTAGTTATCTTTCAACCCAAAGTAACTGTTTAATCTCAGATGTGTACACTTCCGCTTGCGCTTGTCATCAGACACATATTTTCAGCACTCTGAGAGCAAAGTAAAAGTACTGACAACGTCCATTTTATTATCAGTATTTATCAATCTACCCGGAATTTGATACCCTCAGAACAGAGCTACAAAGAGACCGCGGTTTTTTTTTTTTTTTTTTTTAAAGAAGACCATTCAAGACATTTATTCCCGTCAGCACAATATAACACTTGTCTTTTCTGTAATTTTTCAAATTTAAAAATTAATTTTATTTGTGTTTCTCTTTTATATGTATGTTTTCATTGTGTATAAGAATTCATTTTATTGTGTTTAATTTATCACAGAATTTTTAATTGCTAATTTATCACAAATACATTATGAATGTTGCACGACATAGTTATGTACTAATTACACAATTACGATGAATGCTACAATGCATAATTATATGCTTCTTACACGTTGACTGTTGCACGTCATAATCATGTGCTAATTACACGATAAATACTAAACAACATAATCATGTGCAAATTACACGATAAATACTAAACAACATAAGCATGTACTAATTACACGATAAATACTAAACAACATAATCATGTGCTAATTACACGATAAATATTAAACAACATAATCATGTGCTAATTACACGATAAATACTAAACAACATAACTATGTGCTAATTAAACGCTGAATGTTACACGACATACTACACGACATAATTATGTGCCAATGAATAACAGGATGAATTTTACACGATACAATTATGTGCTAATTGCACGATGAATTTTACACGATATAATTATGTGCTAATTACACGACATTATTATGTGCTAATTGCACAATGAATGTTACACGATATAATTATGTGTATGTCATGTAGCAGAGCGTGCACGTCAGTGGTGCTAACTATACGATACTGCAAGAGAAATAGCCGTGATTTGTGACATTACAATCATTATAATTTGCATCAGAATTTGAGTGTGATTATTAAAACAGATAAGAAATTTTAAAAATGTTCGACCACTCGCAGAAATTACTTTTTGGCTTTATAAAGAACTCTGACCTCAACACTCTCCGAGAGAATTTAGCGACAGGAATAATACACTGTATACCAAGTCCTTGCTACATTAAACACGAACTTTGGTCGTCTTTTGTGAAAAGACTGTCGTGGGGAGCTGAAACTTCCGTAGTGACTAGAACACTCCTGAATTATCTCCCATTATGAACATCTTTAGGCTTGATATAGAGATTCCAGAAGGAACAGTTGCCCACAGAGGAATGTCGGATTTGTCAGTCGTAGTAAGGAGCCTTCCACCGCGCTTCATTGTTAACGCAGTTATGGTCAAGAGTCCTTTGTCCATTCTACACTTGATTTAAGCCAGTCATGGTTATGGGCCTTTTCCATCCTACACCTGATTTAACCCAGTCATGGTCAAGGGCCTTTTGTACATCCTACACCTGATAAACGTTAGAATCGTACTCTCAAAACTATCTTTATATTTCAAAACGGATAAGGTGATGGAAATTTAGAAATTGAAATAAACTTATTATGAAATCTTATTCAAACATTAAATAATACTGAATGGTGGAAAGATAACATTTCTAATTACATATTAGTGGGATGTCTGGTAACATTTCTAAATCAATCAAATGCAGTGCAGAAAGGAAACTTTTATATACTATAGTATTGTTTCTATAATATAATATTGACATAAGACTTTTGATGCTGGTAGAACAACGTACTGTTAAATTGGATTACTGGAAGAAAATCAAAAGAAAAATGTAACATTTAAATTTCAGTAATTTTTATGTCTGCCCAGTAGGAATGTCACTTTAGTGATTTTGTACATATGTCTAGACCGGCCGTTGGATTCTGTCATCAGTGTAGAGGGTAACAGTGTTTACTATTTTTAGCACACTTCCTATTGGGATAGTGTTACTAAAACTTTTTTTAAAAAATACTCAGTCGATATTTAACACAAGCAAATACTCTTTCCACTTCACCTGCTATTTAATTATCTTACTCATCTTACTTTTTATGAGACTTTACTTGTAAAATATGTAAGTTGTTGTTTTTCGCCATTACGTGCAATTCGCCATTGAATTTGAACTGGTTGAAACGTCTACCGTTATTTAGCTTGAGACGTGGATTATTGAAGTTTGAACTGGTTGAAACGTCTACCGTTATTAGCTTGAGACGTGGATTATATTATTGAGGTTTGAACTGGTTGAAACGTCTACAGTTATTTAGCTTGAGACGTAGATTATTGAAGTTTGAACTGGTTGAAACGTCTACAGTTATTTAGCTTGAGACGTGGATTATTGAAGTTTGAACTGGTTGAAACGTCTACAGTTAATTTAGCTTGAAATATGGATTATTCAAGTTTGAATAAGCAAAATGTGCGAAATCAATAAACTAAAACTGTCACATAATGGCATGTTTCATCGCATTCTTTTCACAGGTGGGAACAGATTTGATGTAATTGTGGTAATTTATTCCCATCATGAAACACGTCTGAGAAAAATATAAGTATATTGCACTCGTATCAATAAATATTTAAACATGCACACACACACACACACACACACACACACATACAAGAAAACGCAGTTATTTAGAAAAGTGTCTTGTATTATGATGCAAACAGATCTCTATATTAACACATACCTTATTCTTCCTCAACACGAAAAATTTCTAGAGAAGTGATAGATCATAAAATGTATTCTTTTTTAAATATAAAAAAACATTTCTTCAATATTTTAGTGATAATGTAAGTCACTATCATGAAATTAGAATATATATAATTATTGTATATTGCTAAAATACAACTATTTAATCACAAAAAGCATAAAATCGACGAAGGTGTTCAGAGAAGATGAATGAATGAATTAATTAAAGGAATGAAGGCAATAATATATGAAAACTTTCATTATTTGAAAAGTTTCTTTTCGGCATGCATTGCATCTTTATTATAATGTCCAACAAATATTGCCTTCAATGGTCCTCCATTTCCTCTTCTGAATTAATTTTGTCATTTAATAATCGTGATCTAGTATTTGCACACATTTTCGATCAAATTCATTGTTTTCAAGTATTTTCAACTTTTTTCAACTTTCACTTGATGAAAACGTTCCCTTAAACAAATGTTATTTTTTGTTTGGATTTCAGCTTCTTTCAACTTTCACTTGATAAATATGTTGCCTTAAATAAATATCATTTGGTTTAAATTTCAGCTTCTCAGAACATCAACACCTCTTTGTTATTGTTGCTATTGATGATGTGCTTGTGTGTATGTGTGTGTGTTTGTGTGTGTGTGTGTGTGTGTGTGTGTGTTTGTGTGTGTGCGTGCGCATGTGGGTTATAATAAGTTGATTTTCAAGCGTAAACTGTAAACTGATGTCAAATTGGCACGAACAGCAAGCTTGAAGTAAAGAAATGGATTTGGATGAAGTAAGAAAAACAAAGAAACATTTGTTTTGGCGCTGCAAAATATTACGGAGTCTTTGGAATGGTGTCTGGAGATCAATCATTCACTGCAGATCCGTTGCCTGTCAGTAAGAGATCTTCAAGGTGCGGACATGGGAGAGAAAATAGTCCAGGCTTCTGCATTTCTTCAAGCCCTGACAAAACATTCACTAACGACTTTCGTGAAACCAGTATATGACATAAATCATTGCACTTAATGCTTTGTGCAAAAAAATTGCTAAAACGTTCATTACGCCCAGTGATGTTGTACATTACTTTTACTAATAAGTGTATGAAATAGATCATTACGCCCAGTGTTGTACATTACTGCTACTAATAAGTATATTAAATAGATCATTACGCCCAGTGTTGTTGTAAATTATTCCTACTAATAAGTATATTAAATAGGTCATTACGCCCAGTGTTGTTGTAAATTATTCCTACTAATATGTATATGAAATAGATCATTACGCCCAGTGTTGTTGTAAATTATTCCTACTAATATGTATATGAAATAGATCATTACGCCCAGTGTTGCTGTACTATTGCTACACTTGTTGTAGTTTAAAGCTGTAAAATGTCTCGTCCTGTACGAAGATTTACTCAAATGACCAGTCTGTCAGACAGGTTTTCAGGAACACTCTTTAAACAACACTCAGCGAGTTAGCACTAGAGTGAGGGATAAGATTAGGACTTTAGGATTAGCGTTAGAGGGATAGGATTAGGATTTGGGATTAGCATTAAAGGGATAGGATTAGGCTTAGGATTAACATTAGAGGGATAGGATTATGACTTAGGATTAGCATTAGAGTGAGGGATAGGATTAGGACTTAGGATTAGCATTAAGGTAAAAGAGTGGATTTGCGATTAGGGTTCATATTAGGGTTAAACGTTAGTGTTTAAATTAGGGTTAGTTAAGAAATTGCAGGTAGAGTATCTTAAATCATAAATGCATTTCTGCTGTAAACAAGCACTAAAACATTTACATTATCACATTAACAATTTCTGATCACTGGAGACGGAAATAAGCATCACTCAATCTCATCCTGGACAATTGGGTACCTTAGCATAGCGGGTGATAATTTGTAAAATTTTGAGGTCTGCCGGTTGAAGTTTGAGTCATAAAATGAAAATGTTAGTTGACAATAATCACCACAAGCTTATTCTCGTATAAAGTTCATTCATTCTATTTTGACTTGTTCGATCGTCGGGGATCACCACATCTCATGTACACTATCAAAAGTTTGTTGCTATGGAAACGTTGACTCCAACTACATTCACCTAATTGCAAATTGCAGTCATGTACACTATCAAAAGTTTGTTGCTATGGAAACGTTGACTCCAACTACATTCACCTAATTGCAAATTGCAGTCATGTACACTATCAAAAGTTTGTTGCTATGGAAACGTTGACTCCAACTACATTCACCTAATTGCAAATTCTTTCAATGAAGTACCCGGCAATGAATTCATAGTCTGACATCATAGTCTGCCACCACCATGTTTCTATTTTAGAATAAGTATACATGAGCCGTAATATATATAGTTGTTTGTCACCATATGCCTCATCTTCGGGTGACAGAGTGGTAGTTCGGTGTTTACCAGTACAACGTAAGACGTGTTCAGCTGTTCATCACAGAAATCCACATACATATACCAAAGACGTCTTTCTGGCTCTTGCTTTATTATGCATGCAAATGTTTCGCTTACTGGTTGTGTTTGCATGTGTGATTGCACTTGGAATGGAACATGATGGACGGTACAGGACAATACGTAGACATCACACTTCACCCTTTCAAAACATATGGCTATCAATTTGTGTAAGAAGGTCAATAAGTGTAACCCAATATATTTATTGAATCAACAATCAAATATACAACATATGAATATAATCGAAAGAGCATTGACATTTAAATCACTTCACAACAGTGTTCAATTAACGCTAGACAAACTTTCAATTTATCCTAGCATAGACATCAGCAGTCACATTAACGTAACTATATATAATTATATTCATGGATAGCATTCATCACATAATGAGACTGGAGTTTCAGAGAAATAATTAAAGTCAATTTACGTAACTTTTCTAAAGATGGCGGCTGTTGCCAGCACGTGTTCACAATCACGCGGTTTGCAACATTTCACTGTCTTTCTTATTCAGATGACGTGTCCATGTGCCCCTTCTAGGCATGTTACACAACTGTTCCAATATCTTCGATGCGCTCACAAAGAACACTGTGAAGAATCATCTAGAATTTCGCATGCACTATCAAGCGCATCAAGAGGAATGTTGTCGAATTTTCGTGTGTGCTACTCAAGCACACCACGAGGAATATTTAAAATAATATTTGTGAATTCTCGAGACCAAACTCAGGCCACAAATCTCCACCATATTGTCTCTCAAACAGAATTCAAAGGAATCAACTTAACAGCAACATTTGCTGTCAAGTTTGACAATAATGCTGGTTTCTCACACCAACGTAATCTGGAAGAGTACAGCAGTCATTGTTGCTTGAAGTGACAGGAAAAGGGGCTTGCTGAAAAGGGGACTTACTCTTCTCATAAGATAACGATCGCCTTTATGACTCGAGTTTCATCAAATTCAAAATAACTTTTGGTCCATCCCCATTGGATGAATTTGTTGTGAACAAGTGTGAGACTATTATTCACAAAAACTACACATCCAATTAGAACTGGTTTAGATTACATTAGCAAATTCTCGCATATTCTTTATCTGAGTTGTTTACTTCTAACTTCTCTGTATGTTGACAATCTTTACATTGGATGGTTCTGTTGGTCTGTTGCTGTAACTATTCTGATTTGTTTACTTAATTTTTCCCTTTATTATTTGAAAATTTTGTCATTTATTCTGTTAATTTTATTTCTTCCTCCTTTATGTTTGATTGACACCTCTGTGCCTTCACTCTATGTGATTATCTTAATTTATAGTTATTAATAATTCTCTCACAAGACCAAATTGTATGTCACTTGGTGGATTATAAGGGTGTCATAAATCTCTAATCTTTACACAATAATAAGAGAGACGTTTAACTGTCACATAATGCTTCTGCAGGTGGAAACTTCTTACTAAAGAATAATAAAAATCTGTCTTTGTTTATATTTAATAAGCCCCATCCAACATTATTCCAACATAAGGCTTTAATAATATGTGCAGGAAGGTTAATAAATTTAACATTAAGTTTATTAAATCAACAATCAACTATACAACATATAAATATCAAAAGAGCAATGACATTTACATAGTTTCAGGACAATGTTCGATTAACGCTGGAAAATCGTTCAGTTTATCTTAGCATAGACATCAGGAGTCAAATTAACATATATATGTATAATCAAGTTCATAGATATAATTAATTACAGAAATGAGAGTGGAGTTTCAGAGAGACAAGTAGAATCAATGTACATAACCTTTTCAATGTTGACACATGTTCACAATCTTGTAGTTTGCAACAAGTCACTTTCTTTTTTAATTAGATGACGGTCCAACATATCCCTTCTAGTCACTTTACACAACTGTTCCAAAATCTTTGATGCACTCTCTACTCACAAAGCGCACCTAAGAGACTATACAAGAACTTCATAGGTGCTATCAAAACATATCACACAGAGTGTTCTAGAATTTTCGTGTGCACAACTCAGCACACAACAAGGAATGTTCAAGAAACTTACATGAATTTTTTACACTAAACTCAAGCCTCAATTTTCGCCATATTGGCTTTCAAAAAGAATTAACAGGAATCTACTTTCAGCAGATTTATTGATTTACTGATAAGTCAATGACATTGCTGGATTCACAACACATCAACATGATGCGGTAGAGTACAATAGTCACTGTAGTCTGAAGTGGGTACAAGACTACGAAATTAAAAAAGGAGTTGCACTCCTTTCTGCAAAAGTCAAATGAAGGCAGCGCTAAATTTAAGATATATTTCATCTACAAATTCCTTTCTCTTTCACACGCATTCTCAACTTACAAATCCTGCAACGATATTCTTTAGCTCCGTACACATGCATCATAAGAAATATAGCATCAATTAAAATTCACAAGTACAATGGCTCAATTACATAAAGCATTCTCCAGTTCAAATCATAGATCAATAGCAAACATGTTTGAACTGTTTCTAAGTCCATTCTTTCTTTATCAGTCACTTAACTTACTATAAGCTAACAATAGCCTTTCTGACCAGTTATGTAAAAATGAAAGTGATTAGAATATAGGACTTTCTTCAACAAAATAACTTTCAGTCCATCCCCAATAGATGAACAAGTGTGAGACAATTAGTGAGAAAATCTACTCATCCGATTCAAACTGGTTTGAATTGCATCAGCAAGTTCTAGCATACTCTTTATCTAAGTTGTTTACTCCAACTCTGACACTTACAAAAATATACCATCATAAGCAGTGCCCAAGGTCGGGTCATGTTAGCATTGGCAACAAATATATAATTATTGTTTAGAAATAGGGATAGGCAAATTTACTCTGCCTTGGTTTGTAAATAAAGGATCGATTATTCAGCTAATGTCTCTTCACTGTGGAAATTTCTCAGGTTCATTATCAAATTTTCTTTACTTTAACAGTTTCTCTTAATAAATTCTCCTATAACAATTCGCAGCAGCTTGTCATATATTCAATTTCTTTCTTTATCCATTTACAGGAGCGAATGGTCTTTCCTTTAATACAAATTTAATTTCTCTTCCTAAAATTTGGTAGCTTATTGTCATATAAACAATTCGGTATTTTGTCCATTTGCAACAACGAATTGTCTTTCCATTATTATAGATTTAATTTCTCCTCTTAAGTATATTGTTTCTTGTCTATTTATAAGAGCAAACTGTATTCTTTATTTTACAGATTTAATTTATCCTCTTACATATATTGTTTCTTGTCTATTCATAAGAGCAAATTTTCTTCTTCTTTTTTTTTTACAGATTTCATTTCTCCTCTTAAGGTTTTGTAGCTTATTGTAATATATGCAAATGGTTTCCTTGTCTTTTTATAAGATCAAGTTGTCCTTTACTACAGATTTAATTTCTCCTCTTAAAGTTTGGTAGTTTAGTGTCATATACACAATTGGTTTCTTTGTCAATTTATTCGAGCGAATTGTCTTACCTTTATTACAGATGTAATTTCTTGACTTAAAATATAGTAGCGTATTGCCATATATACTGTTTGTTTCCTTATCTAGTTATATGAGCAAATTGTCTTTCCTTTATTACAGATTTAATTTCTCCTCTTAACGTTGGTAGCTTATTGTAATATATACAGTTTATTGTCCTACATACAATTGGTTTTCTTGTCCATTTACAAGAGCGAATTGTCTTTCCTTTATTACAGATTTAATTTCTCCTCTTAACGTTGGTAGCTTATTATAATATATACAGTTTATTGTCCTATATACAGCTGGTTTTCTTGTCCATTTACAAGAGCGAATTGTCTTTCTATTATTATAGATTTAATTTCTCCTCTTTAGGTTTTGTAGGTTATTGTCATACATACAAAATGGTTTCCTTGTCCACTAATATGAGCAAATTATCTTTCATTTATTACATATTTAATTTCACCTCTTAATGTTTGGTAGTTTATTGTAATATATACAGTTGGTTTCCTTTTTCATTGATATGAGCAAACTGTCTTCCCTTTATTGCAGATTTAGTTTCTCCTCTTAACGTTTGGTAGCTTATTGTAATATACACAATGTGTTTCCTTGTCCGTAGATATGAATAAACTTTCTGTCAATCATTCATCTGATTTTATATATCTTCTTTTAAATATTATTTCGTTCATACAGATTATTCCATTTCTCTCTTCTCCACACTTGTTTTTTGTTTGTTTTTTTCTTTTGCAAGCATTCTGTCATTTATTTATTTAATAATAATTATGATAATAACAGAATGCTTAATGGAATCTTAGTGCTATACAAGCATTATGCGCTGTCCAACAGTTATGCAATACCTAACCAGGGTCTTGGTACAAATGCTACAACACAACAAAACTAAAAATAATAAAACAAATGTATGAGGTCATAGTTTAAGAAAGGTCGTGTTCTGGAATTTTTTACAGCAGATTCAGTTAAATGACAATAACATTAAAAACTTAAATGTAAACTAAAATTGTTCATACAGGCTTTTAGAGGTATGGTGACAAACATGCAAACTCTACACAGGCTTTCATAATTTCAATCATTCATAACATTTTTCCTATTTAATTACTTGGCGTTGCCAAACATCTTGAATTCAAAACGTATTTAAACTATCTCAATTCTCAACGCATCTATCGAAGGTTTAGCAAGTGGGCCTGTAATAAAACACTTGGTGGTCAGAGCAGTTCATGCTGATCGACTCCTCCATTTTCGCCATTCACCATCGCGCTCCACTCTAATTATAGCTAGACAGTTAAAAATAAGATACATTAATCTACAGTACATGAACTGCACAAGTCGTCTGTGCTGGTCGGTGGTCCGGTACAAGCGAGATCATGCGAAACGCCGGGGAACTCGGTAAAGAATTTGGTCTTGGCTCATCCTTCCGGCAAGTCCTACTTACCTTTTCCTGCCTCTCTCTCCGCTCACGTCGCGTCTGGAGGGGCGGGGCTGATGACTGCTCCTCCTTACGGGGGTGAAAATTAGTTTGGGCCACTTTCCATCCACCTCTCACCCCTACCCATCCTTTAGTACCCTGAAGGTTCTCGTCACCACCATCCGTCCGTCTCTCTTTAGCCATTCACACCCAACACCTACGTTCATCTACCCTGTCTCGCTGATCCTTCGCATTAAGTCAACATGGAGGTCTGTCTGTCTGTCCCAGCTCTTAGGTAGTGTCTGGCTGTCTTTCTAGCCGGTCGGTAGTTTTTCTAACCTGAGTTTTGTTGGATGTTACGGCTGCTCGCCACCTGTGGGTGTACCTGTGTGATTCGAGTGCCTATTTCCCCTCTCTGCTTCTGTGTCTGATGCGAAAAAGTGTTTTGTAAATACACAGAAACTAAAGTTTCATTCGAGGCGGAGAAGATGAGAGTCTGTGGACTGGTACTGCATGCCAGGGAGCTCGAGTAAAATGGCACAGCGTATGTCTTTTTCATGAGGGGACTGTTTTCAGGAATCGTCACCTTTAACTTGGTTTATTTTCTTTGTGAGAAATCCTTTTTCTAATGCGCTCTTTTCATGTTTAAATTGTAATTTTGTGTGTGAATATGTTGTGGGGAAAACTAAGATCTAATGCGGAAATTAATGTATGTACGCCTAATCAATAGGTTTGATATAATTTAGTACCAATGATATTCCTTTCCGATTTTACTGATTATATCTATCGATGGGAAAATCGACAATTCTAAAAATATACGAGTCTCTCTTCATCTCGTCAAATATCACAAAGCATATGTGCCGACACCGGTTCCTTTTCTCTTTATTTTGTGAAAGCTGTAAGAAAGTGTGCTGCTAATTAACAGAAAGTAAACATGACTCCTGGTCAAAAGATCGGTTTCAGTTTTCAAATTGAAAAAGCAATCGCGGCATAAATTTAGCAAAGCACAAACCAAAATGTCATTATGACTACATCAGTAAATGTAGTTCACACATGAATAAATTAAATTAAAGAAACCAACAAACTCCTTTACCTTGTTTTTCACTTTCCCTTGCTTTAAGAACGCGATGGCACGGCACGTGTGTGTCATAAGCGTCATTCTGGCAGCTTGTATCACGGCTGTTGAAATGTATTTTACTGTTCTGTGCTTGAAAGAGAACCAAAACACACGTCACGTAACTAATGCGCCACATTACGACCTTGTCTCCCGTAAGCTAAGGAAATAATTTAACGACATAACGGCCTGTTAGGACCACGTGTCACTCTCGGATATGAATGTTAGGCGTGAAACGGGGCGCGCAATTCTTAAACGTTGGGCTCCGAATTCTTAATTCGAAAAAGAAGAGAAAAAAGAAAAGAACACAAGGGAAATGACAAATAGGTGTGTCTAATGTTAGCACCAACACACGGATACTTACTTGTGGAATGCAAAAATTGCCCAGACAAAATATTCTGTTTTAATTGATATGATGATAATTGTCATAATTGGTTGAACTGATAAAAATCTGTGACGTTCTGTTATAGCACTAATCTAATTCTGACTGACTGATATCATAATAATATAATATTGATACGTTAGTATTCTGTTTGACTGATGATATTAATATAATTGTGATGGTTCATATGATAGAAATATAGCTATAAGTGGATGATATTTGTGACTTACTGATATGATATTATTTTAAGTGTGACTGACTGATATTATAAATAATTATAATTAGATGATGAGACATTAATCTAACTATGATGCATAATACGAAAATAATATATATTTGTTTTGATAGGCGGATGCGAAATTAATATAATTGAGACCGAATTATATGACAGTAATATAATATTGACTGGCTGATTCGATATTAATGAACTGCGGATGCAATATTAATCAAATATGAGTGGCTGATGTAATAAAATTATATCTGCTTGATACGATATTAATATAATTGAGGCAGGAGACGCAGTTTGAAGAATTTCGTCTTGTATCAGATCAGAATATGAGAAAACTTTGACAAAGTTGAAGATTGTTATCCCAAAATTTAGTTATAATGCAATTGCATATAAGTAAAGATCGGACACACACACACACGCACATAAGTACAAGCAAGTAGAAAACGAGTGTATTTTAAACTTATTTATAATGCAATTGCATATAAGTAAAGTACATGTGCACAATAAATAGTAAACGAGTGTATTTTAAACTGTTACAATGTAATTGTATATGAAGTAAAGCACATGTACACGCCTACACACACACGCACACACACACATACACACACACACACACATACACACACAAACAGTAAACGAGTGTATTTCAAACTTTGTTACAATATAATTGCATATGAAGAAAAGCACATTTACACAAGTACACACACACACACACACACACAAACACAAGTAGTAAACGAATGTATTTTAGTTATAACGTAATTGCATATGAAGTAAAACACAAGCATACAAATATACACACTCACAAGCCCACTCATACTGTCCACATAATTATTATTTACTTTGAATAGAGTGGAGTTGACCTTGTCTGAAGAAAATGATGTTTCCTTAGAACTGTAAGCAGGACACACGTTACCGACGTCATTGCAAAATATCCCCCCACCCATCGCCAGTTTTGTTTGTTCTGACATTTCATCTTCGATTAACTGGAAACTGTTTGGAGTAAAATAGCGTCCACAATCGTTACTTTTCGTAATCCACCATCCATCCCCCCGCAACACCCTTACCATCCTGTCTGTGCATGGACGTCAGAGCCAAAGCCGTCCATTGGGCCGTAAAGGTCAAGCACCGTGTCTGAAAGTATGAACAGGACGACTAGCCCAACGACTAACTGTGTCAATGCGGGCGTGTCTAGTACCACGTCTGTCCCGGGACTAAGGCAACAGAAACATGGACGCCCCAAAAGACCTCTTGGCTCCTGGCATAAGTTCTCCATTCCCTGTTTCTTGTTCATGCTGCTTCAGGTCCTCTTTTGCGCGAGGCAGACGACCGCTTCCTGGTGGTGAGTAAGTTCATGGGAGCGTGTGCCATTGGTGTGTATGTGTGATTTTATGTGCGAGCAATTGTGCTAATATGGTGATTGAGGAAATAAGTGGATTATGGCGAGAAAGAAACAAAGTCAATGATTTCACTAATGGAAGGTAAGTTTATCGCCTAAATCTGCGCTTTTTCATGGAAATTTATTTTTTTAAATATGGTGCTCTCTGGCACTTTCTTTCTTATGATAGAATAACACTTTTTTCTTCGTTGTTCAACAATGCACGTGTTACTTTCATTCTTATAAGGTGGGATTGCAGAATTCGATACTCTGGAAAGTTGTCAAGGAAACTGTATGTTCGCTACCAAGTATTCAGGAATACGTGATTCGTTGTATACAGTTTCCAATTTTTTGATTAATAGAAACAACGACCGGAAATGGATCTTCATACAAGAAAGATATGTGTATATAGTCGAATCCAAATGCCCAGACTTAGAAAAGTCATTTTGTTGACATTTGTTCAGAAATCGATTTTTCCCCCCCTTGATTTGATATGTTCTTAATGCATCGGCATGATATAGACATAAACAAAATAGTGAAATATCAAATGTAAACTGTAAAATATTGATATAATTTTCAGTACCAATCGTAAAATTAGAACTTTGACAAATTACGTAGGTTTCTTTTCCATGTTGAAAACATTTGCTGTAGGTTGTACAAACCGAATATGTGCATGTGATAAGAACCGTTTGTTACTGTAATTTTATAGCCTAGTGTTACACAGATAACATATAGTTATAGTATATTGCTGTATATTTCTAGACACCGGCTGGTTTATGTGTTTATATGTAACAAGCTGCTGCTGATTGTTTCTAGACACCTTGTGACACAACGCCACCCTTGATAATAGATATTATTATTATTATTAATAATCATCCATAAATAATTACAAGTGATGAGAATCTTAATTTATGGTATTAATAATTCTCCAGAAGACACCACTCGCCTCTCTCAATTGGCGGATATGAAGGTGATGTAAATGTTTTTCTCTCTTCCACAAATTAAAGGCAAACATCCACTGTCACACAATATTTCCGTAGGTGGAAAACTTCTTACTAAATAAGAAGATAAATCTGTCTAATTCACCCACTATCTCTCTAAAATATGGTTATCAATATGTGTAATAAATTTACTAAATCAACAATCAAATACACATATAACAAATAAATGAGAATTTTATTGATTTCAATATTTCCACGAACCACGTTCGAATGGTTTCAATGTTTGTACCGTTTTATATCCTAAAACATAATTCAACAGATAAGTGTCAATATAAATCACAGGGTAATTCTTATCAGAGAACAGAAATGGAGTTAGAGAGATTATAGTGATAACAGTTTGTACATAAACTTGTCTAGATTATGCCGCATTAGTCTTTGTGCTTTCATAACAAAATCACAATTTTATTGACACAATAGAATTGTCAGTTTCACCTCTCCTCTAGCGTGCTATAGAATGTTCTGTCAACTAATGTTCTCTCGATACTAATCTGGGCATTCCTTCCCCATATTAGTTCCTTCAAGCAGAACAACAATGTAGTAATTTCCAGTAACTTCCTTGCACCAGAAATGCCATGATGTAGTCGAGCATACTTGGCCGTTGTACAATTAACAGTGTGTAGCGTATCCTTACACTTATGCACTGGGGGTAGAGACTTCTCTAATCTACAACGGTTGTAGAAGTTTATAAATTAGTAAACCTGGAGATCTAGTAAAACAACAAAAGGTTGCTTCTTCCCATTAAGCTAAAGGTTACCTTTCATGACCGGACTCTGTCATACCAAATTCAAAATGATTAGAAAATACATTCTTTCAATATAGTTAAATTTTGACTCAACCCATTGGCTGGTTTCATTCTTGTAAATCGTAGCCATTGGATATTAAAAACTACTCATCCATCTAAAACCAATGTAGATTACATCAGCAAGTTCTAGTATATTCTTTACCTGAGCTGTTTACTCCAAATATATCATCATAAGCATTAACCATATTCGGGTCATGCTAACACTAGCAACAAAGATATAATTATTAAGTATAGAAATAGTGATAGGCATATGTACTCCACCACATGGTATATATTTATATGTAACAAGCTCTTGCTGTATGTTTGTAGGCATCTGCTGGTATATATTTATATGTAAAAGCTCTTGCTGTATGTTTATAGGCATCTGCTGGTATATATTTATATGTAACAAGCTGTTGGTGTATGTTTGTAGGCATCTGCTGGTATCTATTTGTATGTAACAAGCTTTTGGTGTATGTTCCTAGACACCTGATGGTATATACGTTTATATGTAACAAGCTGTTGATGTATGCTTGCCAAGATCTGATGACGTGTGACTGACTAATGGTACTTTGTGAAAGAATCTGCTATGTTATGTTTCTGACACCTGGGATAGTATATGAACGGAAAGGCATGTTGCTATTCATATACGTTAGCAGAGATGTGTAGGTTTGTAGAGACCGGATGTGTATGTTTGCAAAGTCTTGCTGTATGTTTGTACAGACCTAATGTATGTGTGTGTGTTTGCAAAGACCTGCTGTGCACGTGTGTAAATCTGCTGTGCATGTGTGAAGAGATCTGTGTCCATGTGTGTAGAGACCTGATGTGCATGTTTGCAAAAAACATATGGTTAGTAGACGAGCAGATACTCATGAGATCTGAAATCCTAGACAAATGATGGAGTATATTTGTAAGGTGTACGATTTATGGACGAGCAGATACTCATGAGGTCTGAAATCCTAGACAAATGGTGGAGTATATTTGTAAGGTGTATGGTTTGAAATAGCTAATGAAATTGTTTCAGTTCCGATACGTATTCACTGGCAGGCGTTCAATGAAAACCTGATAGAATGTATTTATAGAGATCGGATAGTATTTTACTTATAAAACCCGATGATATATCTTCATTGCAACCCGATGGTGTGAGCTTAGATCATGTAGCATTTGTAAAGACATGGTTTAGTAGCGACTTATGGTAAGTATCAGTATAGACTAATTATCAGAATTAGGAGAGAATTACTACTAATTACTTCAGAATTTGTACTGACGGTATGCGTTTGTAGGACCCAAATGGCACGCCCTTTTAGAGGTCTTTTACTGTATTTGTAGACTTTGTTTGTTTGTATTCATTCTCCAAAAAATGCTTTAAATAGTTGTTTGTGAACAGCGCAGTTCTAAATTTAGCACGCACGCGCACGTGTTCAGTTTCTTGCTGTTGTGCATCTAATATACTTTTGTTAAAAGTTATTTTTGAAGTTATAAATGTTTCTGTTGATATGGCGATAATTAAACGAAGCTCATGAGTTTGCTAAACAAATAATGATTTTAAGCGCACTCTTGAAGCGTATCTAAACAGTTGAGAAGCAGCCTTAATACAGACTGTGTTAGCATGCTTCTTTGCCTGTGCTGTGTAAAATATTTGTTGGAAAACCCTTGTGAAGTTGTGTTCATGTATGTAGTTATTATAAACGCTCCAAAATGTTCGATATAATTTGTTTTGTCATTCATTTATATCGGTGTATAACTAATGGTCAGATTAAGTCCACTTTCATAATCCATTAAATTTTAACGCACCAAGACTAAACTAATCAGTGACTATTTTAACTTCTCTACAATATAAATGTGTTCTTCCATTATGGATTTACTTTTTCTCTAAGCCGAACAATATTGTTCAATTATTGTGTTGCTCTATTATGTGTTATTATTAGGTGTTGCTCTATTACGTATTGACTGTTTCCTTAAACTGAAAAATACTGTTCCATTACTTTGTGGTTATGTGTTATTACTGTGTTATTATGTGCTATTACCGTGTCTTCTTGTTCTGTTAGGTATTGCTTGTTTCTCTAATCAGTAAATGTTGCTCCTTGATGAATGGTCTCTTTCTTTCCACTGCAAGTATGCTGTTCTACTCTACATTGGTTGTCTGCTGATTTTACAGGAAAAGTTTGGTATTAGTATGATAAGAACATACAGAAGAGACGATCAACAGAACAGCGTTTGCCAATTAGTATTTTTGCTTCCATAATAATTATTTCGATTTTACCGCAAACTAATCTGAATCCGTTATAGCGAGTAACTGTATTCTTTCAAACTAATGTTCTTCCGTTATAACGAGTAATGATATTATTTTAAACTAATGTTAATCTGCTATAGCGTGTAATGGTATTATTTCAAACCAATATGAATCTGCTATAGCGAGTTATATTATTTCAAACTTATATTAATCTGTTAAGCAATTAATGATGCTATTTCAGACTAATATTAAATATTTATAGCGAGTAATGACACTTTTGCAAACGAATATTAATCTGTTATAACAAGTAATGACATTTTTGCAAAATAATATTAATCTGTTATAGCGAGTAATGACATTATTGCAAACGAATATTAATTTTGTTATAGCGAGTAATGACATTATTGCAAACGAATATTAATCTGTTATAGCGAGTAATGACATTATTGCAAACGAATATTAATCTGTTATAGCGAGTAATGACATTATTGTAAACGAATATTAATCTGTTTTAGCGAGTAATGACATTATTGTAAACGAATATTAATCTGTTATAGCGAGTAATGACATTATTGTAAACGAATATTAATCTGTTTTAGCGAGTAATGACATTATTTTGGGGAAGGAAGTGGAGTAAATAATTCATTACATTATCTATGAAGATTTATTTATTTGTGTATGCTCTTTGTGACTTGTATTTTTTGTTCAATGAGACATTAATTATCCGTTTAATACATAAGGAGTGATGATAATATTTATTTTCATATTTGCCTCAATATTTCATGTAGGAATTTGTGAATGAAATTTTGGGGAGGGGGGGAGAGAGTATTTATGTGTTTGTATGTGCGCGCGCGTGCGTTCAGTCGTATATGTATTTGCTTAAATTACTGCGTAATTCGTGACGGTATTTTAAAATAGGAGCATACACTCTTGCATCTACACATACATACATCAGCATGCAAACTACATACATACATCAGCATGCAAACTACATACATACATCAGCATGCAAACCACATAACATACATCAGCATGCAAACTACATACATACATCAGCATGCAAACCGCATACATACATCAGCATGCAAACCACATACTTACATCAGCATGCAAACCACATACTTACATCAGCATGCAAACCACATACTTAATCAGGAGCAGTAGATAACAGAATAGACAGACGGACAGATGAAAGAATGAAAAGTAGATATATAGATAGATGGGTGTATGGATGCATGGATGGATAGGTGGATGCATAGATGGGGTGGTGGTGGATGGATGGATGGATTGATGAACGGATGTATGGGTGAATGGATGCATGGGTGGGTGGATGGATGGATGGATGGAGTCACAAAAACAACTAGACAGAAAGATAGAAAATAATGAGAGCAAATAAAAAGCGATCGTTCTGACATGCTAAGCCTGAACTTTGACAGATAGTAAGCTCAACAAACATAAATATTGTTTCAAATTTCTTTTCTACTTTCCTAAATAGTTCATGAATATTTTTTAACGTGGGCTAACACCGCCCCCCACCCACCCACCCCCCAAAAAAACCTGAAATAAAACCTTTTTACTTGTTTCCTAACATAATTTCTTTTGCTATCTTGGTTCCTTCATTAGTATAAGTGCTGACTTTGTTCATTCAGCCTTGACCTTGTTTATTTCAGATGTTTAGATCACAACTAAACTTTAAAATAAAATTCCTTTCATGTGTGCGAAATATTGATTGATTTACTTCTGCTTAACAGTTTCTCCAAATGGTCGTTGATTTCGCAGATGAATGCATGTGCACAGAGAGAGAGAGAGAGAGAGAGAGAGAGAGAGAGAGAGAGGAACTATTTTCTTGAAAGAATAAAGCTACGGCACAAAACCATTTATATTTATTTATATTTTGGGTGTGTGAAGAGATACTGTGATGATGAAATAGGCAAAGATTGTTTATTTGTACTTTTTAAAGGTATATTTTATAGTTCTTTTCTCACAGCTTCCATTTTTATTTGTATTTCATGAAAATTGCTCCCTAAACATTTGTTATAATTAATTAAATGGAGTTTTTAATCGATTTCGCTGCTAAAGAAAACATGGGAAATGTACGCACACTATTATTCCACGCTCTTTTTAAAAATGATTTCTATGATCCCCCACCATGGATGCTCTAATAATATTTGTACTTTTAGTTTTTTGTAGCGCTTTATACGCATGTGCTGTGGTCAAGATTTGGAGAGTTTTGCAATTCATCTCTGATCGTGGGGAATATCGAAAGTTGTTGAAACCTTTCAATTATGATTTTAATTCTTATTCTTAATTATCTTGGGATTGGGTTTCATGAATATTTCTCTGAATTTCATCCCTACGTTTTTTAAGATGGTTGACCATGTACTAATTCTAAGGCGATTTGAATAATGTGTGTGCAAAGAACGTCTTGCTGTAGCCATGTTTTCTCCTTAGCTGACTGAGCATTAATATGAACTAGTGCAGAGGTTTTAGAACATAACTATGGTTTCCATAAACTACTATGAGCAGACAAAATTGGTATTAATTACTGCACATTTCATTATGGCCTTCTTGAAACGGTTGACTGAACAGGCATCATTGATATTAATTACTGCACATATTTCATTGTGGCCTTCATAAAACGGTTGACTGAGCAGGCATCATTGATTTTAACTATTATATAGTTTAGAGTCACCATACAGCACTGTTTTCCTCAGTAAGCAAGTGTGCACCATAAACACGATTTAATTGATTAAACAAATAAAATTGTTTACTACTGCAAACCAAATAATGTTCTTCTCTATAAAACAATGTTTAGTTGAATGAGCAATATAATCTAGTGTTAACTGTTACACACTTTAATTATGTTCCCTATAAAAATACTGTTTAGTTGAAAGAGCAATATTATCTAGTGTTAACTGTTACACGCCATAATTATGTTCCCTATAATCTACTATATAACTGAATGAGCACTAATAAAATATGGTGTTAACTGTTATACGCCATAATTATATTCTCTAAAATACCTTTAAAAAAAGGGGGGGGGGGTATGAATGAGCAAGAAAATCTGGTGTTATCTGTATCTGGTATTAACTGTTATACGCCGTAATTATGTTCTCTATACAATACTGTGTACCTGAATGAGCCAGAAAATCTGGTGTTAAATATTACACACCATACTTTTGTTCTTTATAAATATTGCTTAGTTGATTAAGCAATAAAATCTGGTATAATTTTACACGCCATAATTATGTTCTTTATAATAATGATTAGCTGAATGAGCAGAAAAAACAACTAGAGTTAACTGTTGCACGCCATAGTTATGTTCTGTATAAATACTGATTTTCTGACTTGCCGAACATCAGTTATGTTCTGTATAAATACTGATTAGCTGACTTGCCGAACACCAGTTATATTCTGTATAAATACTGATTAGCTGATTGCCGAACACCAGTTATATTCTGTATAAATACTGATTAGCTGACTTGCCGAACACCAGTTATATTCTGTATAAATACTGATTAGCTGACTTGCCGAACACCAGTTATATTCTGTATAAATACTGATTAGCTGACTTGCCGAACATCAGTTTGTTCAGCACTTCTCAAGACAAAAACTCTCAAGATTTTAATCTTAATTATTTTTTAAATTCTTTGTAAATCAAAGAATGAAATGAAAAAAAAATCAACCGATATTTCTTCTAATTGTTATGCATCTCTACACATATTCTTTCTTTCTTTCTTTCTTTCTTTCTTTCTTTCTTTCTTTCTTTCTTTCTTTCTTTCTTTCTTTCTTTCTTTCTTTCTTAAATAATGCTCCCTGTCAGCTATATGATATTTTCCTTAAGGCGTTTAGTAGACTCTCTTACTATTCCATCTTTGGTAAATGATTTCTTTTTTAATTAATCTTGTTACCTTATGAATTATTATATTTCAGTACTTTTGTCTGCTATATAATAAGTAATTACACAACTTTCCGTTTGCACTCTTATTAATTTTACAATTTTTTAAAAATTATCAATTAAAAATAATTGCAACCCTGGCAAGTATTTCTCTTTTGTCATAATTTTCTTGCAGAGTGCCGAAGTTATTAAGTACGGTGGAAATGGCTTCTTTTACTAAGTACTAAAGATATAATTTATTTTTGTTAAGAAAAGTAAGGAGAAAGTTTTCATATGTGCACGCTAACAGCGCACAAACGCCTTAGCTCCCTTGACTCCCAGTCCCACTCTCAAAGAAGAGTAGCGGGTTACCGGGCTTCTCCTTCTGTTCGATGAGTCTTTTAAAGGGAGATAATTATTTTTGCGATAACACGACCGATCGGTTTTCCATTGGCGATGGTTACGTTTACTTAGCACGGTGTTGCGCTTGAGGCTGGCTATTTACTGGTAATTGTACAACTGGACGGGAACTTGGAATACGGAGTGTGCGTCATGGTATTGGGTCACGTGACGCAGACAAATCCAGCGTCTGGCCACGCCATATCCTAAATGAGTGTGTGTGAATGTGGGTGGGAGGGCTGTTACTATTTTTGATTTTTTAATGTCATTGATTTTTGATACTTTATCAGAAAAGAACTCCAATATGTTTTATTTCAAAAGGTTTTTTTACTTTTGTGCAAATAATTAAATAAGTTGTTCAACCAAATTTGAGCATACTCTAATAATATGTAAATGTGGGTTTTTTGAAAGCTCTTCGGTAAGAGAATAGATTTCCAGCCTACTTAGTCAGTCCGGCCATTAAGTCCTGTTCCAAATTTAAACCCCGTTAGGCCCTATTCTTGATTAAAATCCATAAGATTTTGTTGCTAAATAAAAACCTATTCGGTCATATTCTTGACATTAAACAACGTAAGGTCCTGATTCCAATTAAAACCCCATTAGGTTCTAATCCTGATTAAACCCCTTGTCCTGTTCTTATTAAAAACTGATTAAGTCCTATTCCCAATTAAAACAAAACACTAAGGCAAAGACATTATTGACACTCCATGACACACAATTGTCATATTAATTCCTGGTTATGACGAAAGTATAATAATATAATTCGAAAGGTATTACTCTAACTTGTCCTAGTATTTGAGTCAGAAAACCTTAGTGTTCTTTTAATAACCAACTTGTCTGTCACTGGGTTATACAAGACACAATTTATAACTAGTCTATAGCTTTAAGACACAGATGAAGTTGTTATTAATGTACTCGGTAACATGAAACACAAATCATATTTAACCATACAATAATATCAAGGTATTTGTGTTATAAACGTAACGACTCATATGTAGTCAATAAACAACGTCGCAACTCACTACACTCTCGGTTTGTGTAGTGACTCTCGGTCTGTCTAGTGGCTCTCGGTCTGTGTAGTGACTCTCGGTCTGTGTAGAACAGTCGGTCTGTGTAGTGACTCTCGGTCTGTGTGGTGACTCTCGGTCTGTGTAGTGACTCTCGGTCTGTGTGGTGACTCTCGGTCTGTGTAGTGACTCTCGGTCTGTGTGGTGACTCTCGGTCTGTGTAGTGACTCTCGGTCTGTGTAGTGACTCTCGGTCTGTGTAGAACAGTCGGTCTGTGTAGTGACTCTCGGTCTGTGTGGTGACTCTCGGTCTGTGTGGTGACTCTCGGTCTGTGTAGTGACTCTCGGTCTGTGTGGTGACTCTCGGTCTGTGTAGAACAATCGGTCTGTGTAGCTCCATTTAATATGTACTGCAGTGTGTTTTATATCATTTAGCCTCTGTCTCACAGTGTCAGTGTCAGTCTCATTTCTGTGTTTTGTCATTTGTCAGTGCATTCCAATGAGGTCTTCT
Source organism: Sinotaia quadrata (assembly GCA_028829895.1). Classification (NCBI taxonomy): domain Eukaryota; kingdom Metazoa; phylum Mollusca; class Gastropoda; order Architaenioglossa; family Viviparidae; genus Sinotaia; species Sinotaia quadrata. The sequence continues at coordinate 26,179,980 of CM054178.1, forward strand.
GTATTGTAAATATTTTGATTAATGTATATAGCTCATTAATTTAATTAACAATTAACGGACGTTCTCATCAAAACACATAGCAACAAAATAAATCATTGAACAATATATATATATGAATGTATATGTGATAGAAAGATGGATAGATAGATAGATAGATAGATAGATGGATGGATGGATGGATGGATGGATGGATGGATGGATGGATGGATCGGGCAGACAGACGGACGGAGGGCTGGTTGGCTGGCTGGTTGAATAGATAGATAGATAGATAGATAGATAGATAGCAAATTTCGAGTTAAGCAAAAACTGTGTATTTTTTAAATATATGTAGGATTAGAAAGAAAGACGCTAATTAATTATTTGCTTTGGTGAAAAGCGACATTAACACTCCAGCCTGTAATGGGTGCAAGTAGAATGGATAGCTCCAAGAAAGTTCCTCGAGTGGCAACGAAACGCTTGCCTCAATGGCATTCTGCGCCTACAATTCATTTGTAATAGTCACGTGCTCTCTAGCAGTTTCAATGATTATTTGCAATTGTCATGCACAGGAGTGCTGGGCCTTTGATATGAAAACTGCTAAGAAGCAGCTCGGGTGGTCCCAGTGCGGAGCGAATTAGTCTGTCATTAGAGGCATCTTGCATGCGGAGAGAAAGTGTTTATTTCACGTCTTCCCATCAAAGACTAGCGAGGAATGTCTTATTCCAGAGGTAGAGATCCAAACAGGCAACTTGAGTAGAGGAGTCGGTGATTATGACATATGCGGATGGTGGCGGTAAGGGAAGATTCACTAGGTGTTGTAAAAACAAAAAACAAAAAAAAACAAAAATAGTGGGTCCATCAGGTTCTCTGTTTCGTCCTAGGAGAAATTCACCGGAAGATCTAATAAGTGTGACTGCAAAGAATAATTACAAAAATGTATTTAGTCTTGGAATCTGGAGTGGTCTTGTGTGCAGAATTAATGGCTGGATAATGATTGGATATATATTATGTTTGAGCTGTATGAAAATTAAAACTAACGTATACATAATGTAGATTGTTGATTTTAAAATCGTGTGCAAATTACAGATAATAAACGGCAATGCGCATGAAGTAAATATGGTGGCTGATATACTATTTACTCTAGAGATGATAGATGGCCGAACCGTGTGCTTGAAATTAATGTGGAGGGCATTATTGTATTAATTGTAAAGATAGATGTCCGGGCCTTGAGCACAACATAAATATGGATGCTGTTATTGTATAACAATAGATGGCCAGGTCGTGCACATAATATAGATATATTAATGCTATAATTGTATGTCCTTTACAGACGATAGAGGGCTGAGCCGTATGCACAACATAAATATGGATGCTATATCTGTAAGTACACTAGGAACGATAAATGGCTTGGCCGTGCATACAAAGTAAATATGGTTGTTATGACTATAATATTCACTAGAGACGATAGATGGTAGTGCCATGCACACAACACAAATATGGATACCTTGACTATAATATTCACTAGAGACGATAGACGGCCATGCCGTGCACACAACATAAATATGAATGCGATGATTGTACATTAGAGATGATAGACATGCATAAGTAAAAATAATGCCACATTTTGGATCATTCAGAACATCTTTCTATCAAACATGGCTCAACCCTTTCCTCAAAGGCCACGGCGTGTGGAAAATGCGGGATCTAACTGGTGTAAAAAACCATCGTTCTGTGTGCGTCATGATTTGGAACTCAAGTATCTATATTTGGTTGTTAACCAAACCACCATTAACATCACCATCACCTACTAATTATCTCCCCCATTAAGTCTCTCACGCGTGGCCAAGTCTTGACCTAATTCCTCTGTTCGCGTGCTGCATAGGCAATCACGGCTGATTACACAATAAGTGACTTTAACATGAACAATAATTAGTACAGCAAACGATAATAATTATCGTCTATTAGAAAGGAAACAGTTAATTAGAATGAAAAATTGAAAAAGTGAGGAGCATAATTTGCTTAAGGGCACTTCCCATTACATTCATCAGCATTTTCATGGAATTTATCTTCTTATTTTAATATATTTATCATCAGACCATTGCTTTATTAGTGTTCAAGTTACGAAGAATTAGTATATCAGTCTGTTAGAAATAAAATTCATATAATAACATAACAAAGTAAAAATTTATAAATCAGTCTTGAACTAATTATAATTATCAGATAGATTATACTAAAACAACCTCTAGAGTCTAGACAAATAAAATTAAATCTGAACAAATAAATGGAGAAAAAAACTTCTGTTGTGGATTAATCAGTATGAGAAAACTATTCTCATAAAGAAGAAAAGTAAAAAAAAGAAAATCAATTTAAAAAATCGAGATAAATGTAATTACGAAAACAGTTTAAATTAAAAGCAATAAATAACACATTTTCAAGGAATGTAACTGCACAAGGCCAGCCAGTAACATCGAAAGGAAAATAGATTATTCAAGCAGAGACTGAGCTAGAGTGGTTTAACATCTTGTGTATTCTGTAAATCCAAAACTTTTTTAAAACATGGGTAATGACGTCTTATATCTCTTCTTTCTATTTGTATTTATTTTTGTTTATAATTTTATTTCAGTCACTATCTATCTATCTATCTATCTATCTATCTATCTATCTATCTATCTATCTATCTATCTGTCTGTCTGTCTGTCTGTCTGTCTGTCTGTCTATCTATCTATCTATCTATCATATTTGCTGTGGGTACACATTGTATTATTTTTAATTTCCATAAACTTTATAAATGAACGATCTGTATTGCATGCACACACTATTTATGTTCTCTTGTTCGCGTTCCATTTGCACATCGATCTATGTTGCACACTCGGCCGTCAGACATCTATAGTAACCACAGGGCTTCTTTTATAACCACAAGACTTCATTTATAACCACAAGACTTCATTTATAACCACAAGACTTCATTTATAACCACAGGACTTCATTTATAACCACAAGACTTCATTTATAACCACAAGACTTCATTTATAACCACAAGACTTCATTTATAACCACAAGACTTCATTTATAACCACAAGACTTCTATAACATTATTTATTCATCATCGATGGTTAGTAAACTCGACACTCTGATAAAATCTCATTTCTACGACTTATCGTCAACATCTCTGTGCGTACGATTTTGCATTTTTAAATTTGTAAAGTAATTTGTGTTTGACAAATTGTTTATGCAGTTTTCTTTAAAAGAGACACGACCTCTGCTGTCTTTAGCAATTTCACATTTCGTTAGTGCGCGAGCGGGAGCATATGCGATTTATGTCAGCTATTGCGAATGGCCTGGCATTTATTTTATTACAGAGGTCAGTGATGAAGAGTGAGAATAATTCATTTTCAAAGAGGTCTAGAGATCTTTTTATTACAAATACTGTTTTGATCTAGAGTTCTCTCCCTGTTTTCCTGTACCTCTTCCGTTTTGGTCTAGAGTTCTTTTTCTTTTGTACCACTACTTTTGAGCAGGTAATATTTGCAACAAAATAGACAGTTATTGACAAATTGCTTTGTGTAAAATAAACATTTTCAGACTGTGCCTATGTACTAAATCGTGTCACAAATGTTGACAAATTATAAGGGTGACCTACACCAGTCACCGACACAACCTAACTTGACTAAGGTCCCGCACAGACTTATCCTATCTGTCTAACCTGCGAGCGCAGCGTGACAAGGTCACGTGTCACTTTCTCGCATTAAAGTGTCAACAGTAGTATAAAAAGCGCTTGACGTTTGTCACGGACTGCCCGTTGCGTCATCTGTGAGTCTGTGTAATAACTCCTAACACCGTGATGTTATGCCGTTTTCACATGACACGGCATCTACGCTGTTTGTACATTACTATCTATACATTTACTGTTTTTCATAAGTCTTTCATACATCTATGCCTTTGTATATTACTTCACTCTATCTATACATTTACTGTTTTTCATAAGTCTTTCATACATCTATGCCTTTGTATATTACTTCACTCTATCTATACATTTACTGTTTTTCATACGGTCTTTCATACGTCTATGCCTTTGTATATTACTTCACTCTGTATGGGCCGTTTTCTATACATTTACTGTTTTTCATACGTCTTTGCTATGTCTATGCCTTTGTATATTACTTCACTCTGTATGGGCCGTTTTCAAACGTTGACTGTTTTTCATACGTCTTTGCTATGTCTATGCCTTTGTATATTACTTCACTCTGTATGGGCCGTTTTCTATACATTTACTGTTTTTCATACATCTTTGCGATGTCTATGCCTTTATACATTACTTCACTCTATCTGGGCCGTTTTCCAAACGTTGACTGTTTGTACATGGCTTCACTATACGCCGTTTTCCACACATCTTTACGTTCACACGTCTTTACGACATTTTCGTAAAGCCTTGCGACATAGGTGTTGTTTTTCACGTGGCCTCGAAACACAAATCCTGTGTTTTTCCGATGTAACTCTGTACCGAACTGATTCTGTCAGAGTGCATCTAGTCCGGGCTTGATAGACTGGATCACATTTCTATTTCTACACACATACACGCACGCACACACATACAGAGAGAGAGGGAGAGAGACGAATTGATTTCAGGCCAATGCTTTGGTTAAAATGAAGTTTTACCAAAGGACGAAACTAAAGTATACAATAAATATTATGAAAACATCGCTACATTTCTTACAACAAAAGTCATGTATAATTACAGTCATCTGTAACTTCAAACTTAGCAGTTTTCTCCGTGGCGCCATTTCGGCTTTGCTGACTAACGGACAGTCAGAATATTCGTAGACTAAAATATTTGACTAATCTGTATTTTACAAAACGAAAGCAAAGATAGACACTAAAATATTTGACTACTTAATGTCGAAAGCCAGTCTACATGACTGATTAAAGTCGAAAGCCAGTCTACATGACCTACTTAATGTCGAAAGCCAGTATGCGTGACCTATTTAATGTCGAAAAACAGTCTGCATGACCTATTTAATGTTGGAATCAGTCTGCATGATCTACTTAATGTCGAAAGCCAGTTTGCATGATTCAAGACTTTATAACCATGGAAAAGATCCACATTGTGTAGGATAATATTGAATGAAAAGTGTAAATAATATACAATTTGAAATACTTAAATCATATAATTAAATCTGAATTATTTAATTCACCTAAAGTAGATTAGAAATGACATATATAAGCTGCAGCATTATGAGTTAGCAGCGTTTGCGAGATTTTTTTAATTTTCGTTAAGCGTCTTGACAAACGTTTATTGAGTTCATAGAGAATGAACAAACCCGAACACTTTTTCTCGATTAGTACGTGTTAAATTTACTTTAAATCGATTGCAATTACTTCGAAAGAGCATATTATGAGTGCAATTATAAATCACTCTATAATAACTGACCCAGTTTCGTTCGATAAAAGGGACCTGCTACCTAATTTCAGTATGACAAAACGACCTTGAAATTTATCACTCCTAATAAACAGCAGTCATGTAGATTCCAAACTTTGTGGTGCAATTTTTCTTTTTAACGATTGCCATTATTACTAAATCTATTATCGTAAAATAGAATAACAAATAAGTCAGTTAGAATGAACAAATCACAGCAGAAAAATTATGGACCATTTCAGAGAATTAGGTGCGTGACCTTTCGTGTCGTGGGGAGAAATATATATATATATAAAATGTGTGATATGATGGTAGTATTGCTGTTACTACACTGGTTGGATGACAGTGTTTTGAATGTAGATATACTCGTGATTATGGGGTGGATGATTGTGTCTTTGATGTAGGTATACCAGTGATTGTGGTGGGGGATGATTGTGTCTTTGATGTAGGTATACCAGTGATTGTGGTGGGGGATGATTGTGTCTTTGATGTAGGTATACAGTGATTGTGGTGGGGATGATTGTGTCTTTGATGTAGGTGTACTAGTTGTGACGCCAACGCCTCTTAGTTAATGGATATGATTATTATTAATCAATTAATCATCCAAATCTAATTACAAGTGATGAGAATCTTAATTTATTTTATTAATGATCCCCTAGCAGACACCACTCGTCTCTCTCACTTGGTGGATATATGGGCACTGTAAATGTTTCTCTCTTCCACAACATTAAAGAAAAATATTTATTGTCATAAAATATTCTGTTGGTGGAAAACGTCCAAAAGGAGAAGACAAATCCGTCTTTTTATTTAGCAAACCCCCATCCTACCAATTTCTTCACCAACATAAGGATGACAATATGTGTATTACGGTCAATAAATTTAACAATGTAGGTATGCTAGTGATTGTAGTGAGTTAAAGTGTCTTTGATGTAGGTATACTAGTGATTGTAGTGAGTTAAAGTGTCTTTGATGTAGGTATACTAGTGAAAAGTTATTTACCAAAGTCCAGAGTAGCAATCAACAGGGCAATGATAAGCAAGTTATAAACAATGTCTAAGAAAGGAGGCAATAAATTGGTTACGACTTAAAGATGAGATTTTTATTACTAAAAGCTATGACTGTTCTAAAGACGCCAATGAAATGATATGATCAAAGCTACGAAAGCTATGACTGTTCTAAACACGCCAATGAAATAATGTTTTCAAAGCTACGACTAGACATAACAACATAAGAATAAAAATTGTTATGATAAATTATTTGGCATTTATTAATATACTCAAGACGCAAGAAATGAAGATGGTTACGATGTCAGGCACGCAAGGTAGGACTATGCTAAAGACGCAAAATCACCTCTCGTCTAGAAAGGAAGGATATGTTACGCCCTCGGGTAACGCGATAAAAGAGGGAAAGCAGTCGACAGTGTATCAAAACTCCCACCCGAACGGGGGCCGTCTCTGGACTTATTCTTTGTGTGCTAGAAGTCTTCTGCACATAATCTGCTTTCTGTCATTCACGGCGCCCTCTGTCGTATCAGCTTTCTATGACTGCAGGTCGTGTGTCTTGCAGTCAGTCAGGGGACTTAAGCAAGATCGTGTGCGCGCGAACAATTAAGCCAATAGCAAACAGCTTGCCACTGTACCACACAACCTGACGATATGCTCACTCTGGCCACCTAGAAAAAGCCACTTACCGAGACTAAGATGATAAGGGCGATATTTTAATCTGGGTGACAGAAATTATGAAGGATAGACAGATAAATGACTATTGGATGATGGCTGTTAGTTATGTGGATAAATGGGCCATAGATAGATAGTATGATGGGCTTTTTGCTCTGAAGAAGTGCCCCTTGAAATTTGATGGATTTATATTATCTTCCAACTGATATGTTACACTTCTTGATGCAGACTGGGTCAACGGTAGGGTGGTCTTTCCGCATGCTTTCCCCACCCCTTCCAATGCTAGCCAATGTATTGTGAATATATATTACAGAGCTAACACTGACCTGACATACGACTCCAGAATACACTGTGAAACATCCACAAATAGATTTCCTCTCTTTCCTCTTCTTATTTTTTTCCAACCATGTTTACCCCTACTCAAAGTGCTATAAATCTCCTTCCAGAATATAATTAAGAATTTGAGGATGAACAATAAATAAAAATAATATTTTAAAAAACACAAATAAAACATAAATGTCATCATTCATAACTACACAACATGCTGCAGTGAATCAGTGATATATTAAAATATAGTTACTGCTTAAAGACATAATAACCAAGAAAATTGAATAATAGTCTCATCTCAATGCCTTGTGAATAATGTTCTGTCAGTGGCAGGAAGGAAAAACCAATATATATGTCTTTCAGTGATCCTTGTTATCCATCTGATAGGATTTCCTCAAATATTGTACTTATCAAACAACAGACAACATTATGAACGTTTTACCTCACAAAGTGGAAAGGAAAGAATGAGAGAATATTCAGAATTATGTGACCGTCTTGGTTGGGTTATCTCCCCTGTAGCCAGCCATGATGGCTTAGGGCTTTAGGCCATTCTGCGCAAAAACGTGCAGCCTCGTGCTGGTCTATTGAAATGTAGGTTTCAGTGGAGTCCCAGATCAACTCACAATGAACTCAAGGTGGAAGGTCAAGACAAGGTAGCATGCATAAAACAAAGGTAGCACGTAGAAGACAAAGGTAGCAGTAGAAGACAAAGGTAGCAGTAAAAGACAAAGGTTGGGCACAGAAGACAAAAGTAGAAGATGCTGCCAGTATCACTGCCATAACACCATACCTGTCTTGTGCAAATCTGACCTATCTCAATTTGTCCCATCTGTCTTTAAACTCATTTATCAGACTCTCTCTACCGTTTATTTAAATAAATGATTGTAAGTATACCAGCTTCTCAACCTCCACTGATTAACATTACGTGAGTTATCATCTGTAGTGCTCTCTTATTAAATCACAAGACAAAATCCTTTTATAAAATTACATAATACATTACACAAAAAGTGCTCTTTACAAATTTAAATTACATTACAAAATCTCCAAATGACTGAAAGTAAAATCTACAAAATATATGTCCGCCAAATTAAATCAAGTGAAGGGAACGTCCTTCCAGTGTCTATTCAAGTCACGTTCAAAGTATGTATCATGAATTGAATCATACACTGATGATACCCTGTAGTGTCGAGAAAATATAACATACAAATATATGTGATGTTCACAACTTATACATATATGAACAAAATACATTTACTACTAAGTGGAAAAAAATATGGAAAATTGTAAAGTAAAAAATGTACAGTCTACTCACAATTTGACTAAACCTATACATTAAACAAAGATTCATGCATCTGTCTACTTGGATGAAAACTTGTCGAATGATTTTATAAATAAGTTTATCCGAACTCTGACTTTTAGGCACATTAGTAATTTCGATTGGTCAGTTACAGCCATCAACTACTTTACCATTGGTCAGTCATGCATAAGTATCAGAATGTTCAATCAATAATTCCTTAATTATAGGCACTATGATACTCAGTAAACAGTTTCTTTGCGCAAGAATCACAACTTCCAATAGTTCCTAATTGCGAGAAATATAATGTTCGGTAAATACTGTCTATGACCCATGTTATACAGTATAATTATATTATTCCTATCCCCATGCATAATGTCCATATCTACCATAATGTTCACTGAAGCGCTCTCGACCATTTTAAAGTACTGGAAATATAACGATTAAGTTTACACAGAGCCAGCAGGAAAAGCTCGAGACGTCTTCAGTTGCCTCGAATGTGAGGAAATGTATGCTCTAGAGTCTAGAGGGTAGCAGTTTCTCGGTCCAACTTCCGGTCTGAAAGATTTGTGACGTACACTCTGTGCCGTACTCAGTGAATTGGTCTTTGCCTCTAATTAAAGCTCATTTCAATTTTAAACAAATGTAAATAGGCATCGAAATAAACATTGTGAATAAACTGCAAAATAATCATTGAAATAAACAGTAAAATAAACATAGAAATAAACAGAAAATAAATAATGAAATAAACAGTAAAATAAACATTGAAATAAACTGCAAAATAATCATTGAATAAACAGTAAAATAAACTGTAAAATAATCATTGAAATAAACAGTAAAATAAACATTGAAATAAAGAGTAAAATAAGTATTGAAACAAACAATAAAATAAACATTGAAATAAACAGTAAACAAAATCTCAAAGTGTGGAGTACTTTGTAATTTTGTACGGAATAAGGAAATCCTGATACCCGATCCTATATATCCTTTTAATGAGAAAATTGTTTACAGCCCTGTAGAAAAAATATGTAAATTAGACCACACCAGACCGATGACATCTTTAAGAAACGTTGGCACTCATCAAAGTTAATGCGTGTAATTCAAACCAAACACGAAACATTTAAAACCATTATAGAGCTTACAATACTTTGCATACATTAAATCTGCCTGTATCGGTTTGCTGACTTCTTACAGACTAAATGTCGAACAAACGAAGAACGGGAAAAGCTGTTCTTTTTTTTCTTCTTGCCTAGTGGTGCTTAACAAACAGAAATTGCGCATATGGAACTAAACAACAAAAAATATATATCAATTGTTGATGTTTATTTTTATCTTTACATCACTCGCTTCCTCTCTAGACGAGCAACGACGAACGCGCACATGACACATTCCGTGAATGAAAAGCCGTCGGCGAGGTCCATTTATATCAGCCGTTGTAGAAATGTGCCGAGAACAGCAAGCGCGCCCTGAAGAAATTGCGTTCTTTGAAGCAGTGCTTGGTCTGTCAGAGAGACTCACTGTCATGGAGGTGATATATGTCTTGAAATCACTTTTCTGTTTGAGATGCGGCCTGTCATGTTTATGATTGGCCCATCTTTCGGGCGATAGCATGATGAGAGATCCGTGCAGAATAAGAAAATACAGCACTCTGGGGAGATAACTCTTGCCCACAAAAAAAAATAAAAGCACTTAGGGATGTGAATATTGCCGTCAAAGAGAGTAATAAGATTTTACAAAAACAAAGGAGGGAGAAGGAATCGAGAGGGAAAGGAAGGGAAATAGTGAAAGAAAAAGTTCTGGTTACGTTTTATTGGCCAAAGATTATATACCGGGATGCCAGAGGATACAATTGTACATATAAAGTCAGAAAGCACTCAGGACAATTCAGCAGTAGGGTGGTATCAAGGGAGATAGATAGATAGATAGATAGATAGATAGATAGTGACAATACAGTTTAGTGATTCTGCTTATTAGATTTATAGACTAAAATCTCATTTAAACAAGAATTTTTCTTGTAAATAATAAAAAGATACATTTTAAAAAACGGCTAAAGGAATTTTTTTTCAAATTGTTAATGTAATTTATGACTTTAGAAAACAAGTGAGTTAATGTTATTTATAAATTTGTTTTAGAAAACATATTAGTTAATTTTATTAATAAATTTGCTTTAAAAAACGAGTTAATGTTATTTATAAATTTGCTCTAGAAAACAAGTGAGTTAGTGTTATTTATAAATTTGCTTTAAAAAACGAGTTAATGTTATTTATAAATTTGCTCTAGAAAACAAGTGAGTTAGTGTTATTTATAAATTTGCTTTAGAAAACAAGGGAGTTAATGTTATTTAAAAAATTTGCTTTAGAAAACAAGTGAGTTAATGTTATTCATAAATTTCGTTTAGAAAACAAGTTAGTCTTATTTATAAATTTGCTCTAGAAAACAAGTGAGTTAATGTTATTTATAAATTTGCTTTAGAAAACGAGTTAGTCTTATTTACAAATTTGCTTTAGAAAACAAGTGAGTTAATGTTATTTTAAAAATTTGCTTTAGAAAACAAGTGAGTTAATGTTATTCATAAATTTGCTATAGAAAACGAGTTAGTCTTATTTATAAATTTGCTTTAGAAAACAAGGGAGTTAATGTTATTTATAAATTTGCTTTAGAAAACAAGGGAGTTAATGTTATTTATAAATTTGCTTTAGAAAACAAGGGAGTTAATGTTATTTATAAATTTGCTTTATAAAACAAGGGAGTTAATAAGCGATTAATCGAAACACTCGTAATCGTCAAATTTTTTGTGTTCTGCCCATATCTTCAGTATTCTGAGAAATCATATAAATTATTCTAAAAATTTTCTTTCTTTCTTTCTTTCTTTCTTTCTTTGTACTTAGTCTTCTTTCTTTTCTGTTTTCTTTCTTAGTTGCTTATCTGATTTATTTTCCTTTACTTTCTCTTATTTCCTTTCCTTTCTTTGTTTTCTTTCTTAGTCACATACTTGATTTCTTTTCTTTCCTTTTCTTTGTTTTCTTTGTCTGCTCTTTTTGTTTTCTTTCTTAGTCACATACTTGATTTCTTTTCTTGACTTTTCTTTTCTTCGTTACTTGATTTAGTTTTCTTATGTCTTCTTTATTCTGTTTTCTTTCTTATATTTTTTTTAAAATAATTTTCTTTTCTTAGTTACTTATATCATTTCTTTTCTTTTCTTAGTTATATGATTTATTTATTTTTGTTTTCTTTTCAGTATTCTGTTTTTTAAACTCTTTATTTAATTCATTTTCTTTTCTTTTTACATCTTTTCTTTTCTTTATTTTTTCATTTCTTTGTTACTTTTTTTAGTTAGTGTGTTGGAGTAAATTTGCCAGTCCTGATTTCTAAGCTTAGTTATTATATAATTCATTAAACGTCAATGTGACATGACTTTCGAGTACTGCGCACGATGATATTTGTGTAAGTAACGCAGTTAAAATAACAACACAGATAAAGAATATGCTAGAACTTGCTGATGTAATCCAAACCAGTTCCAAATGGGTTAGTAGTTTTTCTGACTAATGGTCTCATACTTGTTCACAACAATTTCATCCAATGGGGATAGACCGAAAGTTACTTTGTTGAAGTTACTATATTCTAATTCACTTTTATGTTTATATAACTCAAGACCGGTCATAAAGGCGATCATTAGCTTATGACTGAGTGACTACTGTACTCTATTGGATCACGCTGGTGTATATCCAGCATTGTCATCAAACTTATCAGTAAATGTGTTGCTGTAAGTTGATTCTTGAGAATTTTGTTCGAAAGCAAATATGATGGAAATTGAAGCTTGAGTTTCGTCTTGAGAATTCATGACGTTTCTTGAACATTCCTCATGGCGTGCATGGGTAGCAAACTTGAAAATTTGGGAACATTCCTTTTTGTGTGCTTTGTGAATGCATCGAAGATTCTTTAACCTGTTGGTTGTCACTAAGTTTTCGCTAGTGACAATTGAAGGGGTCAGTGTACTAAAAGATAAAAAAAAGTTACTTAGTTATGAAGTGATTTTGAATTTTCTGAACAACTTTAAAATACTCTGTAGTATAGAAATGTGTTCATGAATTTAAAAAGTAACTGATTGGCTGTTTGGAATGAATAGTGTAACTATAAATAGTGACCCGTTTTTGCGTGACAGCGTTTGTCACGCGGGTTATGTACTATGAACTTGATTAATTATATACTTAGTTAAACTGAATAAGTGTTTAATGTTCAATCAAACATTGCTGTGAAGTGGTATAAATGTCAACACTCTTTTTATTATATTCATAAGTTGTATATTTGATTGCAGATTTAATAAACTTTATTGTTAAATTTATTAACCTTCTTGGCACATATATTAACACCGTATGCTGGAGAATTAGCGGGTGGGTGAAGGCTCGTTAAATATAAATTAAAGACGGATTTTTATTACTCTTTTGGTAAGAAGATTCCATCTGCAGCACCATTTTTTTGACAGTAAAACGTTTCTCTTATTACTGGGTAAAAAATAGAGTTTTACGACACCCTTATAGTCCACCAAGTGAGAGACATGTTGGTCTTGTGGGAGAATTTACTATAAATTAAGATTAATAACTATAAATTAAGATTCTCGATTACTTGTAATTAGTTATTTGTTGTTAATTAACAAATAATAATCATAACAAGTGAAGGGTGCGTAGTAGTGTCACAATTAGTTTTCTTTTCTTTTCTCTTTCTTACTTGTTCCTTGTCTATTTTTCTCCTCACTTGCTAATTTTGTTTATTTTTCTTGTCTTTTCTTGTTTGTCCTTATTTGTTAACTTTATTTTTTTCTTGTCTTTACTTTTTTGTCCTCACTTGTTAACTTTCTTTCTTTTTTCTTTTCTTGTTTGTCCTCACTTGTTAACTTTTTTTATTTTTTTCTTTTCTTGTTTGTCCTCACTTGTTAACTTTCTTTCTTTTTTCTTTTCTTCTTTGTCCTCACTTGTTAACTTTCTTTATTTTTTCTTGTCTTTTCTTACTTACCTCTTAATTTACTCTCCGTGTTTATTTTTCTTTATATTTCACTTTACTCTCTAAATCATTTAGTAGTAGTAGTAGTAGTAGTATTTTAATGTATTGTGGGAATAAAACGTCTTACTATCATTTCCCTTTTCTCTTTATTCCTATAAATATTTTTCGTAAGTGCGTGCGTGCTTGTGTGTATGTGTGTGCATGTATCTTGTGCAGTTTCTATTTTTTTAAATGGTATTTAAATTATTTTATCGTTGCTATGCGAAGTTATCGTAAAAGCAAAACATTTATAAATAAAACTGAAATATATCACAATGTTGTTTCGTTTTGTTTTGATTCGCAATGCTTCTTTCTTTTCCTTTAATTCTTTTATTTTATTTATTTATTTTAATCTTTCTTTCGTGTTTCTTTTTTCTGACTTCCTTCTTTCTTGTACTCTTTTTCCCTTTTCCTCTCTTTCGCTTCTTATTTTCTTGTTGTCCTTCTTGTATTTTAGAGCTTAACAACAATTTTAATTCTGAAATTGCTTCATGAAAGAAAGAAACAAAGAAAGAAAGAAAAAAAGAAAGAAACAAACAAACAAACAAACAAAAATGAAAGAAAGAAAGAAAGAAAGAAAAATGAAAGAAAGAAAGAAAGAAAGAAAGAAAGAAAGAAAGAAAAATGAAAGAAAGAAAGAAAGAAAAATGAAAGAAAGAAAGAAAGAAAGAAAGAAAAATGAAAGAAAAATGAAAGAAAGAAAGAAAGAAAGAAAGAAAGGAGGAGGGAAGGAAGGAAGGAAAACAGACAGGCAGGCAGGAAGGGAAGACGGACTGCCATTTTTATTTCTAGTTTACTCTTAATTTTAATTCGCTTCATCTGTTGGGTTCATCGTTTTAAATTTTGTTTTGTTGTTTCCGATAATTACTTTTGCCGTTGCATTTTGTCAGTTTCTAACAGTAAAGCTCGCTCTGTGAATAGTTCGGACAGAACTTCTAACTGTAAACTCGCTTGTGTGAGTAGTTCGGACAGAACTTCTAACTATAAACTCGCTTGTGTGAGTAGTTCGGACAGAACTTCTAACTGTAAACTCGCTTGTGTGAGTAGTTCGGACAGAACTTCTAACTATAAACTCGCTTGTGTGAGTAGTTCGGACAGAACTTCTAACTATAAACTCGCTTGTGTGAGTAGTTCGGACAGAACTTCTAACTGTAAAGCTTGTATGATGTTGTTAGTTAGGACAACTTCCAACTGTAAGGCTTGTATGTTGTTGTTAGTTAGGACAACTTCTAACTGTCAAGTTTGTATGTTGTTGTTAGTTTGGACATAACTTCTAACTGTAAAGCTTGTATGTTGTTGTTAGTTTGGACATAACTTCTGTCAAGCTTGTATGTTGTTAGTTTGGACATAACTTGTAACTGTCAAGCTTGTATGTTGTTGTTAGTTTGGACATAACTTCTAACTGTAAAGCTTGTATGTTGTTGTTAGTTTGGACATAACTTCTGTCAAGCTTGTATGTTGTTAGTTTGGACATAACTTCTAACTGTCAAGCTTGTATGTTGTTGTTAGTTTGGACATAACTTCTGTCAAGCTTTTATGTTGTTGTTAGTTTGGACATAACTTCTGTCAAGCTTGTATGTTGTTGTTAGTTTGGACATAATTCTAAGTGTCAAGCTTGTATGTTGTTGTTAGTTTGGACATAACTTCTGTCAAGCTTGTATGTTGTTGTTAGTTTGGATATAACTTCTATATTTTGCATTAATTTCATATTTACTGATACATCATGAGAAATTGTGAACATCCAATGACTCTTATTTAGTCTTCAGATATATATTTCGAGAGGTAGGTCAGTTTCTACTAATACGTCATACAACTAAGCACACTATTTACTTTTATTTCCACTGATACGTCATACAGCTAAGTACACTGGGTTTTTTTTATTTCCTCTGATACGTACGTCATACAACTAAGCACACTGCTTACTATTATTTCTACGGATAGTCATACATCTAAGTACACTACTTACTTTAATTTATACTGATACGTAATACGAAAATGCTATTTACTTTTATTGGCGCCACACATAGATATATGGGTATGACATAGAAAGGTAGGTATAATATACGAAATGTGGATTAGCATTGCCTAAAGGTATGTTTAGAAACGTGCGTATATCACAGGACATAGGTATATCATTGGAAACAGGCTACGGTATAGGAAAGTAGTTATGCACATGGCAAGGTGTGTTTACTATGGGAAATTAAGTATAAAGAGTACTATAGGTACAGCAAAAGCAAGTAGGAATAGCACAGAAAAATGGGTAAATTGTTTTAAAGTAGGTATGGCATAGAAAACTTGTCATGGCACAATAAAGTGTTTATTGACAAAGGTATGTACTAATATGAATGTAATCCACATTAACCTAATTTGTTTTTAACCTACTCACGCTGTATACAACCAAGAATCATTATGCGATATCGAAGCTCTCGTTTCAGATAGTAAGTGTTGTTTTGCCAATAAAACCAAACAAATTCGATGATTAAACTTTTGAATCATACCTTCCGATATCTTCTTATATCAGAACAAAAACATTGGTCGAGAGTTACGTATCTTTAGAAGAACTTGATAAACTCATTGATAAAGAGATTAACGATAAATAGTTGGGATTAAATTTTATTAACACAGAATATTCGACACTGACCTATAAAATATAGTATATTTAATGTGGAACTCTTTCATCTTGCTGATATGCGAATATTAAATGCAAATATGGGTCACTCTGTCTAAACTGGGTCATATACATACGTCGATTTATAGAACAAACTTTTTGAACAGTGGCAGACTGGCGTGTGTCATAAAATGAAAATTTTACCAAATAATATCCGTTTCATTTCATTTGAAATTTAATATTTTTATTTAGCGACGGGTGAAATACCTCTAACATTTTATGCAAAATATATATATAGCCACTTTACTAATTTCTTGTTGGGACTCTCGAACAGGTTTATCAGTCAGCTGCAGATACATGCCTCTGGTACCGGTGTCTTGTGTGACAACATCCCTGGCTTGGTGGGGCGGCAGAGACGCCTGTGTCTGATGCACCCTGATGTCATGGTGCCCCTGGCCGAGGGGGCGCGACTGGGTGTGGAAGAATGCCAATACCAGTTCAGAGCCCAACGCTGGAATTGTACCACACTGCAAAGAGATGCCTCAGTCTTTGGAAAGATCATGCTCAAAGGTCAGTGACACATTTTGTCAACGCACTTCTCACGCGCGAGATTCGGTAGCGCTTTTTCTCATAAAATACAGAATGGGGACTATAGTATATATATTGTTTCATAGTGGACGGGTTTCCAGAAAACTGTAAAATTCATTCATATTGTTTTGGCATACTAACGGATAAACAAAAATACAAGAATGCAAACGTTTTTTGATCTTTCGAAAGAAAGCAACGTTCCATTATTTGAGTTTTGGGACTAGATGTTCAGTGCTGTGGACTTTGGGACTAGAAGTTCAGTGTTGTGGACTTTGGGACTAGAATTTCAGTGTTGTGGACTTTGGGAGTAGAAGTAGAATCTCAGTGCTGTGGACTTTGGGACCTAATCTCAGTGCTGTGGACTTTGGAACTAGATACCCAATGTGAGAAGAAAGCGACATTCGTTTTTGAACTAAGATTGCAAGAGAGGTTCTCTATGGAGAGGAAGTTCGAAACACAGTCGACACTACAACTTTAGGATGGTAACTGCATTTCCCTCTGGGGCTATTATAATTCATTTAATTCTGTAAGTGTAAAATATATTGTGTATATAAACAGACTGTACTAGTGTTTACATGAAAACAGAACAAAGTCAAGAACGTGGCTTTATAGAAACCTTGTCTGAAAGGTCATAGTATAACCAAGAACATAGTGAAGATGTTGGTTTTACACATTTCATGCGCTAAATATAGATTTCCTTATAATGTACAGATTTTCGCTATAATGTATGGATTTCGTTATAATGGGTAGATTTCGTTATAAAAAGAACGAGCTCCCTCTCCGATAATGTTATTTTCATTTGCGTGGAGTTACATTAATTTTCCATTCACAAAGAAAAGGAGGTTACTGCGCAGTGAACAAATAATTAAGTTTACAGATTTGCTCTCAGTGACTAATAATTTATTCACTAATACACACACACCCACACACACACACACACACACACACACACACACACACACACACACACACACACACACACACACACACACACACACACACACACACACACACACACACACGTTTTCAGCAAAGTAAAGTGTTTATGGGGAAAGGGGTGTCTGCGCAACTTGCATAGATCCTATTTTAGTCAAACAGGATTAGGTCACGAGAATACGTATAATATTATTTTACTATACGTATATATTATTATGCATGGAATCATTTTAGACAATTATGTGTGAATATAACCTTTTGGATTATGATAAAAACATTATTTCCGGCTCGTTCGACTGGCTCTAAGCGAGCTGCACTGTCAAACAGAAAAAATAATAACTCCACTTATTATTCAAAGATTTTTTTAAAAATCATTGAAACGTCATATCACTTGTGTCATACAACTTTAGAAGTAGTTTGGCACTTCCTTTTTATATACTTATATGTTCTCTTTCCTTAATATAAATGTGTAGTTAGGTGTCACTATTGGCCGCTTTTGACAACTCTGCTATGGGCCCTGTAACTTTGTGTTTGTCACTGATATGTAACAACGTATCAACACTGACCGCGTTTGACAACTCTCACTTACTGGCCCCTATAGCTTTGTGTCGCACATTTTTAAATTATGCATAATTCATCTTAATTCTTGGCCGCTCTGGAATACTTGCGTGCTGCAGACAGTTTTATTCTACGCGCGCAGGTTAGCGTCGCATTAGTCCTTCAGCAGTTCTTGTACAACACTGTAGTTGCCTGTGTCGCATTGGTCCCTCTCGGCAATTCTTTACAACACTGTAGTTGCGTGTGTCGCATTAGTCCCTCTGGGCAATTCTTTACAACTCTAGTTGCCTGTGTCGCATTAGTCCCTCTCGGCAATTCTTTACAACACTGTAGTTGCATGTGTCGCATTAGTCCCTGAGGAATTGTTCTACAACTCTATAATTGTGTGTCACATTTTTTATATTGCGTGGAATTATTTCGTTATAAGTTACCACTCTTATACCTGCGTGCAAGGCCGCTGTAACAACATTATAGGCCCATGGACAAAGCATTGCACTGAAGCCCCTACCTACACAACCACTCACAGGAATAAAACAGAGAATAGCGTGGGGGCCTATGCTCGTGAGGTCCCGGGCAATTGCCCAGCGTGCCCATGCATTAAGACGGCACTGGCTTGTCACAATTCTTGCATAGTCATTTGACATGAGTTTTGCATTGTGTGGAGTGTCGAGTTTTGTATTGTGTGGAGTGTCGAGTTTTGTATTGTGTGGAGTGTCGAGTTTTGCATGATGTGTATAGTGCCTTAATAGTTAGCCTCTTTTCTCTCTTAATTATACTTATGAGCAGTATATTTTTATTTTTATTTTTATTTTTTTTTGCATAGGCCAAATCAGGTTGTCATAACTAAAAGTGGCTGATTTTTAATAGTTGAGTGTCGGATTTATTTATAATCAATAACATGTTGGTAACTTTTGACAGCTATTTATAGATACACATTTTAATTCAAGATGGTTCGGGTGATTTAGTGTCATGCTATTTATCAGATTTTCGCATATTAGATACATTGTTCATTTAGTTTTTCTTAAATTGTTTCGCATCTTCTTACCGTAAGTACGCAGTTCATTTCTGAAATCAACAGCAGATCTTCTTACATTTTCAGCCATCTCTAGCATAGGGTCTGCCGTGTATCGTATTTTCTTAACCTCTTTTTTTTTTTTTAAAAAATATCATTCAACTGTCAGTTTTGTTCGCTGCTAAAAGCTCAGCTTCAAATTTCTCTCATATTTTCTTATTATGTGTTTCATTCAGTGTATGAAACTGGTTCGCTCCACAAGAATTCAGTTTTTACTGTCGTGCATTATTGTAATTTGTTTATTACAGTGACGTATTTTATATTGCATTAGCAAAGTATCATCTAAGACCTATCTTTATATATTTTATATTCTTGTTATTAGTAATGACGTGTAATTCACTATTCAAGTTGGACGAACTCATTCAAAGTAGCTGGGCCATAATAGAAATACCGACTGAGCACAAATTTCGCGCATCTGATGATTAAAAGTCCATGCATATATTACCTTGACCTTTGGCAAACATCAGTGGAAGGGTAGTTATATTTGTTTCAAGTCGTGTTTCCATGGTGAACAAAATATTACAACAATAATTTGACAATGTTTGCATTTCATTTTTAAATGTTGTTTAGATAGAGACTTACTTTAACTGAATTATTTCGAATACCTTCAATTAGTGAGTAAATATGTACATTTTCCACGTAACTATTACACTATGATATCAACATGTGAAATTGAATTAAATAAGTATAACAATGTCTGCGTTAACTTGTCCTATTTTTTTCATTTATTTATTTGTACAGTTCATGTAGACATTTCACGACAGTAAATCTATTACATACTTGACAATTTGGCTGCATTATTTATCTGTACAGTAGACATTTTAGGACAATAAATCTGTACAGACCTGACCTTTTGGCTGCATTATTGCAGAGTAAGAGGAAGGTCAAGTTTACTTTATCGGCATAGTGCTCCACCTCAGAATATTAATAATCATTATTTTCTATTGGTAATAAGCCAGAATGATGTCGGAACATAAATAAGGATTTAGGTTATTCAGGACATATTTTTTAAAAATTATAAAATATTATTATTATTATTATTTTCTCACGGTTTATTAACATTATTATTAATGTCGTCATATACTATTATTATTATTCCTCTTTTTACGACTTCGGATGATTCTGGGAGATTCAAGGTTTTATGAGAACCACTGCTAATAGTAGTGGGGCATTTCTGTGGTTTCCTGCTTTTACTTTCCACAATCTCTAGATTTCTAATCAAAGATCCTGATATCCCCCCCCCCACGGTTATTATTTGTTTATTATTTTATATATATTATTTATTTATTATTTATTTATTATTTTATAAAGACTATCTACATTCTACAATTTAAGAAAATGGTATTAATAAACAAATGAGAAAGTGAAATCGAAAATCAAACTACAACAAACAAAATTAAATAAATAATAAAATTTATTAAGCGAAACGCCGGATATATAATATTATACATGTATGCAATTCAAGTGCATGAACTGAAGGTTTAACTGTCTGAAAAATTGTTCTGACTGACATTTCTGAACTTTGGAAGAAGGTTGTTGCAGAAAATGTGTGTGTGTGTGTGTGTGTGTGTGTGTGTGTGTGTGTGTGTGTGTGTGTGTGTGTGTGTGTGTGTGTGTGTGTGTGTGTGTTGGGGAGGGGGACATCTTGACAAAACGTCCTGATTAACGGACATGTGTTTCCATGTCAAAGGCAGACGGTTAAGTTACACTGTGTTAGCGCGAGTGTACGATTTCTCTCCAGAACAAAAGCCCGCGTTTTTTTCGCATCTCCGTTGTCAATGGTTACGACTTATCAGTAAATTATGACTTGACACAAGTTCGCTATTTCCTTCCCATAAATCTAATTGTTACAAGACGTGGACGGTCTCAACCTAATCGCGAAATTTACTATGGTATTGTGAATGCCACACACAGACCTACACTACGTCACTGTGAATGCCACACACCTACAGACACTACGTCACTCACTGTGAATGCCACACATACTCCGACACTTTGTCACTGCGAATGCTGTACACAGACACTACGTCACTCACTGTGAATATCACACACCAACCAACGCTACGTCACCGTGAATGCCATACGCCAACCAAAGCTATGTCACTGTGAATGCCACACAACGACCAAAACTCCGTCATTGTCAATGCGAAACACCGACCACCACATCTTAACTGTCAATGCCACACACTGACCAACACTACGTCGTTGTTCACCTGTCACAAGTCAGCTCTCCAGAGTTTCGTCAAGGGTCTCACGTGATCAGCTGTAACAGAGCTTGTTCAGTATAAAGTTTGGATTGGAATAGTAGTCTCTCAGAAAAGGATTTGAACTATTAGCATAACGTGAACGAAGGCGTGAATAAAAATGCTGATTTGTAATAGCGTTGATATCTTTTACGAATCTTAATGGCATTAATAAGTTCGCACGCACGCACGCACGCACACACACACACACACACACACACACACACACACACACACACACACATACATACACATAAGCGCGCTCAAATTGTGTGCAACAAGCTTGATGTCCTGTAACTTTATTCATCGCTGACACCTGTCTATTTCTGGATTGAATTTTCCTTGCAGAGAAGATCGGCACTAGCAAGACTTGCCAGACATATTTCTTAAAATGTAAAATTATTTTATCATTCCTTTTTCTCTCCCCACCATTCTTCAGACACATGGCTGGGATGTCTTCAAGACCCTCTGACATCATAGGGCATCGTCAAACTTATGTGATAGAGATCTGTTCTCGTTCTTTCCTTAGTCGGTCTTAAAGTTAGTGCCATTCTGCAAGTGCGTTAAAACTGGAGAGCAAAACTATAGCTTTATCCTATTTTGGAAGGGTCATATCTCTCTCTCTTATGTACGCGCGCGCGCGCACGCGTGCGTGCGTGCGTGCGTGCGTGCGTGCGTGTGTGTGTGCCTTGACTCTTTCTCACTCCTTCTGCACTTTACCATCTATCTTTGTCTATCTGTCCATCTCTGTCTTTTTTTTAATCTTTTCCTCTCCTTCTTTCTCTCTCGTACACACACTCGTACACACCCACATACATCTTCGATTTGCGCGAGCGCCCATCCGAATAATTCACGTGATCGAGTCTAGGTGGCAGAACTTGACACTTGGATGCGCTGTAAGGGAGGTAATTGTTGCAAACAGTCAGGGTTGAGTTGTCGGCCGAAGGCTCTGACTGGAGTCTGCCATCCCGGAGTCTTGTTTTCCACCAGCAGGTAGCAAACAGCATGATGTCCCTTGTTTACTCAGGACCTTGTTCCATTGCTTTTCTCTTGCGGTGTCGAGTGGAGCGCCATCTAGGGTTATTGCGCTACGCTCGTCCCACCTGTTGTGGGTATCAGAATTCGGGTCACAAAACGACAACAATGTTTATCGAAGATAGACGACTGATAATTAAACGCATACCTTGCCGATTCGCGTCTGTTTCTTTCTTTCTTTCACACCATTTTTCTACATTTAAAATCCAAATCTAAAGCCCATTTTAACAATCAGTGTTAATAATGACACTCTAACATAACTCTAAAACAGAGACAGTAATTAATCAGTGCTAATAATGACGCTCTAACATAACTCTAAAACAGAGACAGTAATTAGTCAGTGTTAATAATAACGCTCTAACATAACGTTAAAACATACTTTAATTAGTCAGTGTTAATAATGACACTCTAACATAACGCTAAAACGGAGACTTTAATTAGTCAGTGTTAATAATGACACTGACGTAACGCTAAAGTAGAGAAGACTATCACCATACTATGCTATATGACACTAACTGTAACTAGCGACAGTCTAGTATACTTACTCATGTTTTTGTTCAGACACTACGTCACTAGCCACAGAATACTTTACTAACTACTCATGTTTCTGTTCGGAGTGACAGACACTAAGTCTGTGTACTTTGCTAACTAACTTCCAGTATACTTTGCTAACTACTCATGTTGCTGCTCTGAGATGGGTAACTATATGTCAATGAAAAGTAGTCAGAGAAAAGGAAGAAGTCAGATATTTATAATTCTGTCATGTAACTATATTTCAATGAAGGTAATCACAAAAAAAAGAAAGTAGTGACATAATTATTTTTCTCTCATGAAACTGTGTTTCAAAGAAAAATAGTTAGAGGAAAAAAAATGTAGTAAAATATTTTTATTTCTGACATGTAATTATGTTTCAATGAAAAGTAGTCAGAGAAAAGAATTTAGTGACATATTTAAATTTCTGACATCTAACTATTATTCAACGAAAAGTAGTCAGAGAAAACAATTTAGTGACATATTTAAATTTCTGACATCTAACTATTTTTCAACGAAAAGTAGTCAGAGAAAACAATTTAGTGACATATTTAAATTTCTGTCATGTAACTATGTGATATTATGTAGAAAGGCTGAAGTGTTCTCTGATACGCATTTCATTATGAGACTCTATACTGGGACTCAGTTATGGGACTCTATACTGGGACTCTATTATGGGACTTTC
Source organism: Sinotaia quadrata (assembly GCA_028829895.1). Taxonomy (NCBI): domain Eukaryota; kingdom Metazoa; phylum Mollusca; class Gastropoda; order Architaenioglossa; family Viviparidae; genus Sinotaia; species Sinotaia quadrata. The sequence goes on from CM054178.1 coordinate 26,203,962, forward strand.
GGTTTGAACAGTTCACTTGGAGGAAAACGTAGTCCCTCAAGAACTATATGAGGCTAAGACGAAAGACCTCACGTAAGCCTTACGTCATCACCACCACTAAGAATTTTTTTTAAATATATATATTATTTTCGAAATCAAAGTATAAATTTTATCAACTTCATATGCTGAGTTTGAAATCGTCTTCCATAAATTGGTATATCAAATATAATTGTTTTATTTATTTGTAACTTATCAAAGATGTTTAATAGAGGAGATGGTAAATGTAAATACATTGTATTGCCAAGACTATTTTTTTCTTTCATTTGTTTATTTATTTCTAATTTATCAAAGATGTTTAGGAGATGGTAAATATAAATACATTTTATTGCCAAGATTATTTTTTCTTTCGTTTGTTTATTTATTAGTTGAGATTTTATTGTTTGTGTTTATTTTTGCTTGGTTGATTTAATTTTTTGTTGTTGGTTTAGTTTCTTTCTTTTGTTTTGCCTTAGCTTTTTGGGTTGTATTTGTTTGTTTTGGGGAGAGAGTGGGATTTTTTTGTTTTTGTTTTTGTTTTTGTGTAGTCCTATAAAGTTTTTATTAAAAGGATTCCTGAAGAGAACTACTATTTTATGAATTTATTTTATTGTGATTCCGCAGTTGAAGTAAGGAATAACCTGTAATTATTTAGATTACTGTTTAAGTCATCTCCGCGTCTCATTGATGCATTTAGTCATGACGTCATGTTGAGGTCATTCAGTCATTGATGCATTTAGTCATGACGTCATTTTGTGGTCATTCAGTCATTGGCATTCCTGAAGAACATTGCCCGACAGCCACAGTAGTGAACTTTGGCCAAGATTTTCCGCCGACACGAACTCCTGTGATCGAGATGATAAAACAAAAACAGCTGCCTGTCCACCCGTTTACAGTGTAATGCGAGTGTGCTGTTAGTTTAAGGCAATATAACATGACCTTTCTCATACAACGTGGGGATTTTTTAAACGAAAAGAAAGGTATTAAAAAAATAAAACACGTTTTCTCATATCTCTGCAAGTGGTAACATAAAATACAAATAATAACTAACAACGACTCATCCGGTAAAACGACACTCGCCTGAGAACATAGCGCGATTTTCTGCAGATACGCTTGAAGATTTTCTTTTCTTTTAGAAGCATTAAGCTCGCAGTGCCTCGAATGATTTTTTTTTCCATAGTAATCGTCAAGCTGTTTATCATGCTTTCAAGTAACAACCATTTCTACAGTAAGAAATAAGAGACTTTTATGGATTCGCTCCCCTTGACGTATGAACGACGCTTCTGTTGCCATCAGGAGTCATTTATGAGAGTTAAGCATATTAGTGTCAGCGACTGTTTGTAAACAGCAGTCATATCTCTGATTTGAAAACACTTGACCTTAAAAGCACCCACCTGCCATCATTTAACAAAAAAACTGGCATACACATTCAAAATGTGACATTTATATATTTGATACAACGACAAAACTCTGCAATTTCAGCAATGTTGTCATTTGCACCAAACATTAAGAGTTTAAGACATATCTTGACATGTTTACTTTAAAGCCACTTTCAGTGACGCCTTCGTCTTGTCTAACTGTTTTATAGATTTCAGTTTTTAAAATTACAACCAATTTCGTGTGACGTTTTCGTTTGTATACACCCGCTAACATATAATTCACAGACTCAATAAAAATATGTATATCTGTGAACAATAATAGTTCCACTCATGCAATTAAATAAATTCATAGATACAATATATCTAACAAGTGGTTTAAATTAATATTCATTAAATTCATATTCAATATATCTAACAAGTGGTTTAAATTAATATTCATTAAACAACTATTCTGATCACTATTCAGCTCCACGGGCTACGAGTAGGTTTACAGTATGGATTACATTCGGTTTTATCGTCTCAATGCTCCTACATAAATATAATTATTGCTAATGCCACTTAGCTTTTATGGGAGAAAATACATTAGTTCATATGATGTCAATAACAAATCACATGAATATTTTACATAGCATTCTATCAATATTATGTACAAATATTTAGAGAGGTCAGTTATACATATATATTTACCACTCTTGTAAATAGGGCTCGGTATCAATGTAGGCCAAGAAGTCAACACCTTGGACATTGAGCAAGGTGAGTATACATATGCCAGACTGGTTCATTGATACGTGTATATGATGGTCTCAAGGCCAGCTAGCGGATTCTCCTACATGACGTGAATGACTAAATATGGGTATCTCGTATCCGGCAAGCATTTCCCCTATCCTGTCATCCCCTTTACCCCTGTGCGTCCTTCACCCTTTCCAGTGACCCACATCTTAACAGGTCGTAAACACCTATTGCACCACTGGCGTGCAATCTTGTTTACAGTACTGCACTTATTATAGAAGGACGAGAAAGGTATTAATTAATAAAATGTGTAACTAAATGGCATAATTTGCTCAGAACTCATGTGACAGTCTTCTTGATCCTGACTTTAATACGTGTCTTCTTGACCCTTACTTTAATTCTTGTCGTCTTGACCCTTACTTTAATTCTTGTCGTCTTGACCCTTACTTTAATATATGTCTTCTTGACCCTTACTTTAATTCTTGTCGTCTTGACCCTTACTTTAATACATGTCTTCTTAACCCTTACTTTGAATTTTGTATTCTTGACCCTTACTTTGACATTTGTATTCTTGACCCTTACTTTAATATTTGTATTCTTGACCCTTACTTTAATATTTTATTCTTGACCCTTACTTTAATATTTGTATTCTTGACCCTTACTATAATATTTGTATTCTTGACCCTTACTTTGACATTTGTATTCTTGACCCTTACTTTAATATTTGTATTCTTGACACTTACTTTAATATTTGTATTCTTGACCCTTACTTTATTATTTGTATTCTTGATCCTTACTTTAATATTTGTATTCTTGACCCTTACACATTTAGCTTCGACACATATTGATAGCTTTAAAGTGTTTACTTAAAGAACTGTTATATTCATGTTTAATTCGTCATATATGAATCTTTATAAGTTTAAAGCAGGCTTTCCCAACCGGGAGGTCACTAAGTGTTTCCCTGATAGATTAGATAAAGTAATTTTATGCACGCATTCCCTGTGACCTGATAATTATTTCAAGGGTTCTTGCAGTGTGTGAGTTTGAGAAAGGCTGGTTTAAAGTATTAACTTCAACATCAAGGTGATATACTTTAATGTCGTCGAAATCTGAATTTTAAGATTTAAAAATCCATTTCAATATCGTTCATGGTGACACGTTCACTGCATCTGCTACTTTCCAGGGAGTCGTGAGGCGGCCTTTGTGTACGCCATTTCTGCTGCAGGCGTGGTGCACGCAATCACGAGAGCATGCAGCAAAGGTCGCTTGCAGCATTGTGCCTGTGACCCGACCAAACGAGGAAAGGGACGTGACAAGAAAGGGGTGTTTGACTGGGGTGGATGCTCCGACAACGTGCGTTACGGCAGCAGATTCTCACGCATGTTCATTGACGCCAAAGAACGCAAGACGCGAGATGCACGCGCCCTGATGAACCTTCACAACAACTGCGCTGGACGTAGAGTAAGCGAACTTGAACTCACTTTCTCTCTCTCACACGCACACACAAGCTTTGATGCTTTGCAGTTTTCATGAGTATAGACGTTAAAACACACATTTTCTTTTATTTCTTCTCCCCCACACCCCTCTAATAGTGGTTTCGGTGTCAACACTGAGCTATATATAAATAGAGAGGACGTCCACTGATAGCAAGCGCGAAAGCGGCGGAAGCCGGAAGCGCCCCCTACACTCCATCCATGATAGCAAGCATTGCCGATGTGTCGCTAACGGAAGTTTCAATGCGACCATTTTGAAAATACCAGCCAAACATAACCGCTGAAGACTATTCATTATTTTTAAAATATGCCAGTGTTAGCATTGTAAATTATACAATCATATTAAATCATTTTATTAGACATTTATTCTAATAAGTTTTGTTTTTAGAACAAGGTAAGGATTAAGTATTTTATATTTTAAATCCTTAAAATGAACTTTATTGAAAATATTAATTTGTAACATTACATTTACAGAATACAATCATGACAACAAATGATGTGCTATCACATTTTTGAAAGAACTCTGTTGTAAAAATTTCAAATAAACGTTTTTATTAATTTGTACGCATATTAGGTTTATTTTCGTTTCACAAAATCAAAACACGTGACAATGTACTGGAAAGCATTCATTATTAATAAAATATTCTACATGCGCATACACTTGCAAATATGTTTATATAAATTATACAGAGTATATTTTTCTTAAGGTCAAGGACATATGTGAGAAAGTGTATAAGTGCAAGTAGTTGTTGGGGCTTTTTATAACGGTTCCTTTCTTTTCACATATGTTTGTGTGAATGTGTGTGTGTGTGTGTGTGTGTGTTGTTTTGATAAATGATTTTTTTAGTTAATATATCTTTTGTAGTTTTGTATTTTTGCATTTGTTGTTTTTTCCGAATTGCATTTTGTAAAATGAGCTTAGATAAACTGCATTTGATTCTATTTTAATTTTTAATTAACACGGTTCGCATTAAACCCGACCTGGTATCGTAATGCAATTCGCACTAAACCGAATATCGCATTTTTCTAACTCGCATTATTCCACAACTCATTAGTCGCGACGTAGTTGTAAAGAAGAAAAATGAAAAAAAAAAAAAAACTATCGTCCCGTCTTTTAGTTTCATTTCTAAATTCATAAACAGGAAAAAGTATTTAGGGACGAAAAGGCAATTTATTGTTATTTTTAATTATATTTTGCGAAAACCAAATACTAAGTATTATTTGGGTGTTTACTGGCTGCAAAATTAAAAAATATATAAATATGTACTGTACATTTTATCTTTACACTATTTGGATAATTATAATAACCATAATTTCAAATCATTTTATCTTGATACTATGTAGATTAGAATTAAAAAAACCAAGAAGGAACCCATAAAATGTATAAAATTTGTGTCTATAGAGAATCTATGATAGACAACCTACATCTTTAGAAGACAACACTGACAGCGTGACCGCTTATCCGACACTGATTTTAAATTGTATGGTTTAACTAACAGCTAGTCAAGTTTGTTCGCCTTCTCGACAAATAATTCAATTCCTGCTTATTCGGCAAAATTTTTTAAATGTATCCGTATCCGGCAAGTAGATGTAGATCATATTGTGGTTATCCGGCAAATATTTTCTTATTAATTTCACCTAACAGATAATTCAGGCTGCTTCTTAGTCAGCTTTCATTCGGCGTGTTGTAGTTCATATTATATCTATCTAATATTTGTTCAGACTGTGTGTTTATTCGGCGTGTTGTAGCTTATATGCCTATTGATTCTATCTAACATTTGTTCAGAGTGTGTATTTATCCGGCAACTAATTCAGGTTACGTGCGTATCCGCTAGACTCTTCCGACTTTGCTTGGTCGCGATACGAACTGCCAAGAAATCGTTGCGGCAGTTGTTGTAGCCGTTGGTGTATTTTTACGACGTCTTGTTATCGCCAGCTCTACTCCGGCACGCATGTTCAGCACACACTCGTTCTTTGTCTGTCACTCTGCAGGCGGTGAAGAAATTCCGCAAACTGGAATGCAAGTGTCATGGCGTGAGCGGCGCGTGCACAATTCGCACCTGTTGGCTGGCCATGCAAGAATTTCGTCGCGTTGGCTCTTACCTCAAGACCAGGTATAACGGTGCAACACAGGTGAGTCGTTGATGTGGAGCGGTTACATACACACTGCTCACAGCTGACATCTCGTATACGCACATATACACACAGGCAAGGTCACAAACACACACGCGTACACATGCACAGGTACACTCAGACACACACACATACACACCACATACACACGCGCGAGCATATATTCATAAAAGCACACACGTGCACTCGAGAATTCATGGACTAGACATTTACAAAGAGATCAACGGATTCATAAACAATTGCTTTTATTTACATGTCATTGAACGTGGCCAGTTTTACAAAACGCTGCACCTTGGTTCTAATGCTTTTGGTTGGTTCATGCTGGTTTTGGTTTATTTTTTTTTAATGATGTTTGCTTGTTTGAATGTTTTTCAGGACTTTGATGTTTCGTTTTGTTTTTAGATTTCTTGTTTGCTTGAGTTTCTTTGAAGATGGTTTAAGGTTGTCTGATTTAAAAAAAAATATTGCTTCATTTTCTTGACTCTTACAGATTTCTTATTAGTTTGATATTTATAATAAAAAATAATACTCTGACGGAGTAAATTTGCCTATCCCTATTTTAAAATTTAATTGTTATAAAAAATGTTTAAATTGTCAGAGTAACTCGACCTTAGACACTCCTTATGACGGTAATTTTGAAAGTGTCTGAGTGTGAAATAAATACTCGAGGCGAGAATGTGCTAGAAATTGATGATTTAATGCAACCATCCTATCTGGGTGAGTAGTTTTTATTATCCAATGGTTATGATTTACGAGAACGAGGCCAGCCAGTGGACTAAGATAAAAAAGTTTACTTGCTGTAGATAATTCTATTCTCATATCACTTTGAATTTAGAGTGGCAAAAAGAAATCCAGTCTTGAAAGGTGGCTGTTGGCTTGCTGAGACAAGTAGCCTTTCCTATTTTCAACATTTGATTTGAACCTCCTGGTTTACTGTATGGAACCACTATGACTGATTGTGGTAAAGGTGGGAGTGGCATGTAAGTGTAAGAACACATTACACTCTACTGATGTATGGTGGCAAAGTATGCTCACTATGCTCACTCATTGAGAAAATTTCTCTTATGGTGAAGTACTATAAATTACTACAATTACTGCTCTGCTTGAATGAACTGGTACAGTAAGGAAAAAATCCAGGTTGACTTCAGGAGAATATACGGCGAATCTGCATGAGGAGGGAAACGTGAAAATTGAACTGAACTATAACTAGTGTCATTGTTACAAAAAGGCAAGAAAGACTCTTGAGACCACACCTAAACAAGGTCGTGTAATAAACTATTATCGCTTATCTCTAATAATTCAATTTCCATACTCTGATAAGAATTATCCTGTGATTTGTGTGGACTCTATTGTTGAATTATATTTGGAGATAGACTGCATAAAACATAAAAATTATTGAATGTGGGTTGATGGAATTGTTGATGTTAAGTAATCTAGTTCATTGTATTTGTTATATATATATATATATTGTTAACTTAATACATTTATTGTTAAATTTATTGATCTTCTTACACATATTGATAACCTTATGTTGGAGAAGAAAGTGGATGGATGGGGGCTCGCTAAATATAGATTCAAGATGGATTTGTCTTATCCTTAAGTAAGAAGGTTTCCACATAGGAATATTGTGTGACAGTAAATGTTTGTCTTTAATGTTGTGGAAGAGAAAGAACATTTATAGCGCCAATATATCCGCCATGTGAGAGAGATGAGTGGTGTCTGCTGGAGGATCATTAATAAAATAAATTAAGATTATCATCACTTGTGATTAGTTAAGAAAGACTAATTAATAATAATAATTATTATTTTTATTAACTAAGTGGCGTTGGCATCACAAATACTTTTTCAATTATTAATTTTCCAAGACGTTCTCTTGGATTTATTTATAGAAGTCTTTTGTTTGCAGGATTCTTTTATTAAATAATAAAATATTTAAAGTTTAGGAATTAGTTATATCATTATTTTTTACTAAGGGTCACGTGGTCTCACTGGCTCCAGGGACTAGGCCGATATATGTCATCAAGCTTAGCTCGGCTAGTCGGCCTACTTAGTTCATTTCTGAGGCTTGCTGATCTGCATGTTGTTGTTTTCTTGTGTTTTTTCTTCTGTCCTTATGCAGGTCATGATTAACCAGGACGGGGCGGGCTTGATCGTTGCAAACAGAAACCATAAGCGACCGACCCGTTCAGATCTCGTCTACTTCGAAAAAAGTCCTGATTATTGTGTACACGACCCAGCAATTGGTGAGTAAATCGATTTTAATCCCTTATTGTCGTGTCGTCTTGGTTTGTTTTGGCGTATTCTAAAGAGTCACTTGGGATGAGGTAGTCAAAATACCTAGAGCAATATACATAATCTACAGTTCCCGGTTTGTGAGCTAATATTATCTATGGTGTAAACTAATATACATTTAGTGCCTTGATTATCTAGGCTTATGAATGAATATATACAAGTATAGAGTCTGGATATCTAGGCAAATAAATGTCTAGATAATTTAAGTTTTTATCCGCTATATATGTAGTCTTTCGTATCTATGCCTATGAACCAATATATTTTACTTGAATATTTCAGCATACGAACCATTATATATATATATAATGCATATAATTATTATGTGTGTGTGTGTGTGTGTGTATGTGTAGATACTATATATGTGTGTGTATGTATGTAATGTCTTGATACAGACTTATAAAATGTATTATATGTTTGCGTGTGCATGTGTGTGTGTGTTCTATATATCTTGGTTTCTAAACCACTACACACACATAAAATAAATAAATAATAGTTTGTAGAGGGAGCGAGTAAAAAATCGGAAAACCGGAGAAAATGCCGACCCTGACTTTAGGACTTGCAAAACAAAATCTTATTTACTTCACCTTTGTTCCCTTCACCTTTCAGGGTCCCTGGGCACTGCTGGGCGCATATGCAACAAGACTTCCCTGGGCACTGACGGCTGTGACATCATGTGCTGTGGGCGTGGCTATGACACGGCCACTGTCCAGAAGGAAGACAAATGCGAATGCAAGTTCCAATGGTGTTGCGTTGTTCGCTGCAAAACGTGTCGACGATTGGTCGATGTGCATACGTGCAAGGGCCCGGCCATAGGGGACTCTCTAATGCTAGAAAGCAGCCTAGACAGCGATAGCGGAAGCAACCGGCACAAGGGGACAGAACCTCAGAGCAGAGAAAAAACACGTGCCAAAGACAATAACGACGACAGACATAATAGATATTTTTGAAGAGAACAAGAGGAAAAGCGGGAGCATTCATATATCACCGTGCTAACGACACTAAAGATTTGCTGGTATTTTCCCAAGATTTGTATTAATGTAGTGTTTATTCCAACGAACGTAAACATTCTGCTAGAAACATCGGTTACAATGGCGTGTCATTTGATCTTCTGGTCCCATAAAATATTCTAGTTCTAGTAACGCCTGTGTTAATTTGCTATGAATTTGCTTTCTGTGCATAATCTATTTACTAGAATGGTCAAGAATGGTCAGGAACCCAATTTCAAGAGACAGATTTGCCCGCTAAATTACCTGTAATGAAACCTATCATCGACTTGTAAAGTGGATGATTCTCAGAATTATGAGAGCTCCAGAAAGCATGATTTTGTGCTTTGCTGTTCGTAAACATAACGGAGAGAGAAAAATGGTTGTGATAGAAATCAGAAGGAAAACCACATGGCACACATTATTTTGTTTTATTAAAACTAAATTCCACAGAGATCTCCACTACCCACACCATCCCTACAAATTATGTCATTAATCGGGCGCTGTCTGGTCAGCGCCACGTGCTTGACCTACTTATTTTAGAAATCAATAAAACACACATGCGCAATACATAGATCACACGATATGTTAATACAAGTTGTCCATTATGTCATTATTAGGCGCCTTCTGGTCAACTTCACTGGTTTGACCTACTTATTTTAGAAACACATATCCACCCCTGGTATGTGCCTATGTCAAACATTTATGTTGAACCCATTTGATATTTACTATGTTTATGGTTTGGGTTTTTTTTGTTGAGTTGAACTGAAACCGCAGTTTCTCATACTAACAATTATCCTACAAAAAACCAGTGGGACTATATTTAATGTTTTGATTTGTCTGATTTTGATAGAAAGTAATGGTGGTTATAAACTTTTAATATATCAGGTGACGAAACAAAAACAAATCAGGCAGACAACTCTGACAGGCTCCCCTCTACCGATCAAAATATCTTCTCATGTGTACCATCCTAATGATGTTTTATGGACAGTGTGTATCATTGCTGAACACTTTAAGACGTCTTAATTAAATTTTGTGACATTGCTTAACACCATCTGTGACGTCACAGAATATGAAACTCTTCTGATTGCCACATTTATGATGATGTACGGACAATGTGTGACCCTCCTGATTGCCATCTTTGTAATGTACGGACAATGTGTGTCTCTCCTGATTGACATCTTTGTGATGTATGGACAATGTGTGACTTTCCTGATTGCCATCTTTATGTGTGAATCTCCTTATTGCCAACTTTATGTTGTACAGACAATAGTATGTGACTCTCCTGATTGCAATCTTTATGATGTACGGACAGTAATATGAGACTCTCCTGATTGCCAACTTTATGTTGTACAGACAATAATGTGTGACTCTCCTGATTGCCAACTTTATGATGTACAGACAAATTATGATTCTGCTGTAACCACTTTCATTACGTATGAGAACTGTGTGATTTTGTCAAAACCACTTTTATGAAGTAAGGACAATTCGTGACTTCGCTGAAATCTCTTTTATGACGTAAGAACACTTCGTGACTTCGCTGAAACCACTTTTTGGACGTAAGGACACTTTATAACTTCGCTGAAACTTTTATGACGTAAGGACACTTTGTGACTTCGCTTAAATAACTTTTATGATGTAAGGACACTTTGTGACTTCGCTTAAATAACTTTTATGACGTAAGGACACTTCGTGAATTGCTGAAACCACTTTTATGACGTAAGGACACTTCGTGAATTGCTGAAACCACTTTTATGACGTAAGGACACTTCGTGAATTGCTGAAACCACTTTTATGACGTAAGGACACTTTGTGACTTCGCTTAAATAACTTTTATGACGTAAGGACACTTTGTGACTTCGCTTAAATAACTTTTATGACGTAAGGACACTTCGTGAATTGCTGAAACCACTTTTATGACGTAAGGACACTTCGTGAATTGCGGAAACCACTTCTGTAGCGTTGGACGGAGAATATATGGCGTATCCTGTCGCAGACGGGAGGAGGTTTTAAAGACTAGTACTAGAAACGAAACGAAGAATTCTCACTTCTTGAGCAGTCTTGTGTAAGATATTATGACGCAAGGCTAATGCAAACACTATCCACAATAGATATAGCATTCACTTCTGAAAATATGTTTTTGGAATGCTAGACTGAAGGGTGTGAGAGTTCCTGCCTACAACCACTATGGGTATCGAGTTTACAGTGATGTCAGTGACGACAAACGAAGAGAGGATAGATGATCAAATCGACGTGGAAAAATAGCATGTCTTCATGGACTTTACAACCCTTAGGCCAGCAACAAACTATCTTGTTGAACTAGCGGACTAAAATTTAAAATATTATACATACATGTAAAGAATTCTACATTGTCCTTAGTTCTACACTAAGTACTGCGCTCCTGTCTACTATCACTAGATTAATTTTCTGTACTGAATGGTTAATTTGAATTTATCAGAGTTCGTTTGTTTATTTCACGGACACTACTAATTGATGCCAGCGCTTCGTACCAAGAGCAGGTGGCCTTTGTACTTTCAAATTATTGTGATTATTTGACTTTTAGCCTCTGTTCAGTAAACTTTCCTTTATTTGTTTATTTAGATATAGTGGTGTTTCAGTGTGTGCAGGCGGAGTGGTGGATTTAACACGAGTGCGTTGCTCCGTGTTGAAGACGTGTCTGTGAACACTGTAGCCTGTAATTGTATAACGATTACAGACATTGTACATATACATTTGTGTACTGTTTGTAGACTTATACTTGTGCATACTGTTTGTTAATACTGTAGCCTGTAATTGTATAACGATTGCAGACATTTGTGTACTGTTTGTGGACACTGTAGCTTGTATTTGTATAACGCTTGCAGACATTTGTACATATACATTTGTGTACTGTTTGTAGACTTGTGCATACTGTTTGTGGACATTTTACATATAAATACGAATACTGTTAGTGGACATTGTACAGGGTCATTTCGTTTGCATATTTCGCCTTTATATACACTGTATTTCAATCTGATATTCGGCAAATAATTATGAATAAATAAAGCCTTTACTTATGGTTTAGGTGCAGATGCTATATAATTTCTGTCATGCACTATATAAATCAGTGTGCAAGAGTAAAATCGATATCTCTGAGATTTGCCAATCGATATAATATTTTCTGGTCATAGGAAGAAACAAGTATGCATTATTAGCAGCACACACACTCAGTTTCCAGTAGGTCAGCAAATCTAGAATATTCTTCACTTAGGCTGGTTTACTTTAGGCTCATACACTTTCAAAATAACACCATAAGAAGTTCACAAGGTTTGATCACTGACAATTTAGCAACTTATATAACAATTAAAAATAAAAATAGGTAAGGGCAAATTTATTTTGTCACATATAGTAAAGTTGTTAGGGTTTTTGATTGTGGATGATCTTGTCCTTGAAGCTTCAACAGCAACATACTTAGGCTGGTCATGATAAAGAAAAGTTTCACTAACATTTTGAATATGTGCGTTTTTGTTGGCCTACCATCATCTTTAATTTATTTAAGTTATAACTCACACACACTCTAAAGTTTTGCTGGATATTATCCGAAAGTAAAAGGTACTTTGTACTTGAGGGCACTCGGAAGAGTGCAATAAGACTGAATTGTGTTCATTTGGTAAAATGAGGCTATCATTTTCAACTCTTCATTTGTTTCTTATAGATGTGCATGGAACAAGACTGTCAATTTAGATACAATATACAGTGATAATCATGATAATTGAAATTGCTGAGATGGTAAAATCTGTTTTGTGCTGAAGAGGGGAAGTTTCACTATGCTACTTCTATAAACAATGCACAATACTAGGATGGGAACTAACTAATTTCTTTTCCAAAAACATATCATTGCCCTGAGTAGACTTTTCTCTGAATTAAATATTTATCTAAACAACAAGCCATGTATAAACCTTACAAAGTTCATATATGGATACATGTTTCCATTCTGGATTTCTATATTTAAACCTTGCACCAGGGTATAAAATTCCTTTATTTCTGAAGTGAACAAAAAATTCTTTTAATAATTTGCAGCAAGACATTTTTCATTTTAAAAAAGGAAAAAAAACAAAGCAAAATTTATTTTTATTTTTAATTTCACCCAACTGTACAGATATAACAATTTCACTCAGCTCTACAAATAAAACAATAATTTCATTCACCTCCAAATCTATTGTTCTCTGCTATATATCTATAACAATAATTTCATTCACCTCCACACCTAAATCAGTAATTTTATTCAGCTAAACATACATGACAATAATTTTACTCAGCTCTACACATACCAATGATTTCACTCAGTTTTCTTTGTATAACAACATACATAAACCCCACAGGCATACACTAACACACATACATGAAACTGGAAATTTTTAATATAATTTTAAGTAAATTCAAGCCTATTCTTATTCCATGAGAACTTGATGGCCTCTGTTAAAATGCTAAGCTTTAAAGAATGAAGTGTTGGTACTATAATATATCTATAATTTTACTTGATACATATGCTAATTTTGTTGAAGTATTTATTTTGAATAATATTTATTAAAAATTCATTCAAAATGAAATTAAAAAGTAAATTTTATAAACATCTTCAAACTGTAAACATGATAACCTGAAACTCAAAATCAAACAAATACTGACCCCTCTAACAGGTATACCTATTCAGTTTGGTTTATTGGATGGAATTTACACTTTCAGCTACATGTAACAAGTGTGTCACTGCTTATCTGGATATTACATTCATTAGATTAATTGCATTTTTGGGAAGTACAATCCCTATGAAAGAGAATTCCCCTATTTCAACCTGTGCCTTTTACCCATCAAAATTACATAAAACCCTCATCTATGATAAACCAAAAATGTATTGACCCAAATTTCTATAAGAAAATATTTAGTTTACAACTATATATTTTACCAATCATTTTATTCTTTTTGTATGAAAACCCAACTAACTAAATAGATATGGACAGACTAATGAAAATATGCAATCTGTTAATTAATTTGGTGAACAAAATTTACTTAAAAGTGGCTGTAACAGTCTGCAACACAGAATTCTTTTTCCAAGCAAACAATAAAACCGATGAAACTCCCAGTAGGATTAAGGCCAGCCGCTGGTATCGTAGTTTTCGTTTTGTAGAGCTTCTGGGTTGGATAAAGTCTGGAGGAGAGAAATCTTTTGAAGCCAGCTCCTTGATACACAGAGAAATGACAAATTATTAACCATTTCATTCAGAGGATCAACAGAACTGACATTGTACATCAGATAAGCTCAAGTCCTAATCAAAATTAAATCAGTAAATTAAAGTAATAATATTATTATTAAATTATTTTAAATTTTCTAAATCTTTATACTTTCTTTTTTACCTCCATTAAAGCAAAAATTAATAAATTTTTGTATGGTTAGAAGTGGAATGTTTTTTCCTGTCTTCCTTTGTTCTTGTTATTTATCATGAGTATGGGCTTCTGATGGAATAGTAAAGTCAATGAAATATAAAAATGATACAGATTAAATCATCAGGCACTGATACCACACACTGAGTGATACTGATCAATCAATTTTAGGGATGGATAAGATATGTGGGAAGGTTTTTGAGAATGTCTTATTCTGAGAATACAATTAAGAGTGATCTTGTGACTTAATTGACAGAAAAATAGAAAAAGAAACAAATTCATAGATGTTATTATAATCATTCCCCCACTCCCACCTGATAAAGCTTTCAATAAAAGCATAAGGCCACTTACTGCAGAATTCTTTTAAAGCATTTTATACCTTTGCATTTAAAATTTTTATGTCCAAAACCAAGTAGACTTCAATATACTTAAACAAAACAATATTAATGGTTTGTCTTAAAATCAACGATATTTTGTATTTTATTCAACACTTATTTTATAATTCATTTACTTTAATAATTTTATGAGGGGCACTGAAAATTTAAAATAATGTTTTTTAATTTGTTGTTTTGTTTAATTATTTTACTTTTGGGACAGAGTATGTGATGTATTATAAAGAAAACAGTTAAGTGATGAGGTATGCATAAAATAATATTTTTGCACAAGTAAACAGTTTCAGAGCTGTGTTGCACAAATTACAAACAAGTAAGATTCATTTTACTTATAAGAGTTAGAAGTTTACAATTACGAATACATGTTCATAGTATTTTTTATTTTCTTTTTTCAATACCTATACATTTAAAAGGTGAATACCTCAAGAATAAATTGAGCTATCTATACATAGTAAGTACCGCTTTTCTTCTGAATTGTTTGTCTTAAACAAAATCATATCTACTCTTGGTTTTATTCAGTATTTATTTTAATTAATTTAATTAAATTAATTTAGCAAGCTTTGTGTGAATTTTTTTAATATTCCTATCTATGTGAACTCTCTGCTGCATTATAATGCAAAGAACAAATGATAAATATGCATAAAATTGAATTTTGCATAAGAAAGACAGTGTTAGAGTTGTTTATCAAATAAAACAAAGTCAGAATCATTGCACAAACATAAAAGTAGTTTACCATTATCCCTAGTCACATTAAAAATAAATAAATAAAAAAACTAAATAATTACTTGTACCCTTTATATACATTGTGAATGTGGTGAGAAGTTCTGCAGTATTAGTTAACAGACATGATTAATGCTTTTCTATCTCTTTCTTCTGCTTAAATACGGCGTTTTAAAATCCTGGCACTAGAGAAAAGTGATACCTGATTGTTCTCATTGTTTTCATAGAAGGACTCGTTACTGTTTCACTAGAAAATTTAAATTTGTCAAGAAGTTCATAGAAATTCTTTTCATAATCTTAATCTTTTAAAAAAATTTGCAAAATGTTCCAGTAGGCTTTAACTGTCACTTTTAATAGTTGTGTGGTAAATCCAATTCTTAACAAACATGAGAAAGTGCCTTATGAGAGAAGTCTGCAACAGAAATTCTTCAAATCTCTCAAAAGTTATCAAGTCAAAAATATACTTCACAGCCATCCAGTGCCAAATCTTCAAGAAATTAACTTTGAAATAAATAGTAATTTTAACTGCACCCAAACTGTAAAGATGTACTTTTGGGGGTTTTTTTTGTTTTCTTTTACTTTTTTTCCCCTTGCAGCTACAGAAGCTTGGTTATTTAAAGTATTAAGAGTATTAAACATCACACACACACACACACACACTGTCTCTCTTACCTTGGAAAGAAGTGTATGAAGACACTGAATTTCTCGTTGAAGAATTTTCACATTTTTTAAACCATCACCAGTATGAAGAAACAACTGTTGGGGTCCTGAACCATTCTGATAAAAACAATAATAAGGATTTTCTTTAAAAGAGTCATAATGATACTAATGTAATTTCAATTCACAATAATTCAGTACTACAAATATTTTAACTCAAGTTTTGTTCTGAATATGATACATGGATTAGGAAAATTTTTGTTGAAAAATAGATATGATGTAAACCTTATCACATTTAAACTTACAATAAATTCTCTCACAACTGATATCATAAAAGAGATAGAAAAATATGAACAGAACACAATATATGCTTATAATTGTATGACAAAGATGAAATATAAAAAGTGTGTTTGCAAGTCAGCAAATAATAAAATAAATGATTCAAGACTAAAAGAAATTAATAAGGACACAAGATATGCAAAACTAGAATGTGGAATGTACATAAGGGTTAGATGGAACATGGCATAATTCTGTTTCTCTTGCCACTGATAGATATATGTCTACCATTTCAACTTTTGCAGTAATATTTGCCATTTGGTTATATCAGTGGTACAGCTCTTACTCATTTTTAAATCTTATATGTTATTTCATTTTATGTTTGCTTGATGCAAATAAAAATTGCAGGAGTGACAAATTATTCTGAATTTATTTAAAAGTTCAAGGATGTGAAATTATATATTCTAACTATCAGACCAGTCTTTTCTAAATTCTAACTAAATTTAATTCTTAATTACTAAAGTCTCTGATAATTTATATTTAAAATCATATAACTAATTTTAAGCTTGTCATAATATATACAATATTAAGTTAAGGTATAAATATTTAAAATGCTTCAACACATATACAACAAAATATTACTGTACATCTTAGTCATTCTGAGCAAAATTGCAAATGATAAAATTTCATCAAATAAATGGTTAACAAAAAAAAAAAATACATAAAACTAATTATAATAAAAATAATAACAGTAATAGTGACTTATTAGAAAACCTAATCTTTAATATAAATAAAAGCCCTAATGCTTAACAATATTATTAAATAAAGAGTAATGTAAGATACAAAACAAACAGCATGCAAAGTACTAAACAATAATAATGCAAAATAATAAAAACTTAAATAAATTAAAAATTTTTAAATAAACACAATTACTAAAACAGTTAAAACTCAGTAACAGTGCAGATGAAATCAAAGTTTTAAAAGAAACACTTAAAATTACTTAATGCACAGATAAAATAAAGCAACAGAGCAGAGAGTAAATAAAATTCAGTTAAATCAAAGTTTCAATAGAAACTTAAAATTACTGAAAGCACATTTAAAACAGAGCAGAATATAAAAAATCAATAAAACCAAAGCTTCAACAGAAACACTTAAAATTACTGAAAGCATAGATATCTCCTCCTTTACAACCCCTGATGACTATCTGAAGATATGATCAAAGGATCTTTTAAAGGACATTTTAAAAAAAATGCACTCTCTAATTATATGACTATTTGAAGCTATGACCAAAGGATCTGTAAATGACATTTTGAATGCACTCTGTAATTAATATGACTATATGAAGCTATGACCAAATGATCATTAAATGACATTTTGAATGCACTCTGTAATTAATATGACTATTTGAAGCTATGACCAAAGGATCTTTAAATGACATTTTGAATGCACTCTGTAATTATATGACTAATTGAAACGATTACCAAAGGGTCTTTTAAACAACATGAAAAATGCACTCTTTAATTATTCTGATAGTACTCTTCTCAGTAGACAATCAGAATTAAAAACGTTCTTAACATAAAGCAGACAAACTGTTAAATAAGTTTTCTACACTCTGATTATCATACCTTGCACGTTGAAAGAAAATCTGCTTTGCTCTGTAGATGATCTTTAATATATGTCACACTACTTGATATGTAGCGCAAGTGTTTGGACAGATTTGCAATAATTGCTACAGCATCTGCACAACTAAAGACAGTAAATAAAAGAAATTGCAAAAGAAATTACATGATCATTATTCAAAATGACAGATTCAGCATACTAAGATCAGATATTGATTTTTATAAATTAGGAAATTATACTCTTATGGCAGTAATACTTGACTGATATATTAGACAAATGCTTCTGTTATTTTTCCTGCACTTTTTATTACCTAATTTCACTCTTCAGGCGAATTGGCACAAGACTGCTGGTTTCCCAATTTCTCTTGTGAACTGCAGCAATTCCTTCAAGCAATTTTTTCCGAACTCCAACCTCCATTATTCCCATCTGTTGACATGAAAGCTCATAAGCCTTATTTCACACACAAACATACACACAAATTTCACTATCCTCATTTCACAAAATTATTTTCACAAACCTCATTTCAGTATCTTACAATTAAAACATCAATAAAGATTTATGAGAAAAAGAATAGGGGCAGGTAAAAATTTCTAATTTGGCTGCCATGTTTATGTTTACCTAACCAAACTTGTTTATTAGTTTTTATAAGTTTGCGCAAACTATTTACAAGTTCCCTAAATGTTCGTATTTTTAAAGCAAAAGATCACAAACATGATAAAATCTTGTATTAAAGCATACAAGTTGGTCCTTGGGGATCCATGGAACCCAAAATGAGAAGCAAAGAAAAAAGGTGTCAGAGAATTGCTCCCCTTTGCCTAGATGTAAACAAGGCTATCACCACTGGTATCTTTCTTGATGGCATACTGGAAAGTTATCCATGATTATTGCCTTGGCAACTTTTGAGGACTTTTGTCTGTGTCAACTGTTTCATTCACTGATTTCTGATTTCCTTTTTTATCATCATTTCTGGTAATTTTTTCTTTCTTTACTTTGGCTGCTTGATGCTCAGCTGTCTTTTATTACTTTTAAAATAGTAAGATTTTCAAATTCGTATTAATCTTTTCTATTATCTGAGGTACAAATCTAACATCTTTCTGACTCCTCAATTGTTTGTACCATTACTGAAATACAAATTTTACCTTTTTAAGACTCCTTTCTATCTTTTGTACCATTTCTGAGAGCACACTCTATTACAGAATTTCTATGGGCACTTAATTTTGTAAGGTGCACACTCTATTGTAGAAATTCTGAGGAACATAGCATACTTTTTCATCTTTCATCTTCTCATCAATCAATTTTTTTATTTTTGAAGAACAAATCTTACCTTTGCATTATCCCTTCAATCACTGCAGTATTTTTTGAGGCAAATACTGTTTTTTCAAGTCCTAAATCATTGCATTTCTGAGAGATTACCTTTCTTTTCAACTACTGTTGATTAGTGAGGCACAGATTGTACCTCTTTCATCAGCATTTTGGAGACACAAATCTCACCTGCTTTAGATCTCTTAAATCCACTGAACAATGTTTTTGCTATGAATCTTACTGCTTTCAAATTCCTTTCAGTTTATTGTGGCATTTTCGTGGTATAAATCTCATCTCTTTCGTATTCCATTTAATTAACTGAAGCATTTATGAGGTACCTTTTGAAGCATTTATGAGACATAAATCTCATCCCTTTCAATATATTTTAGCACTGAGGAACAAATTTCACCTCTTTCATATCCCCTAATTTACTGAAACATTTCTGAGACAGAAAAACAAAAATCACCCCTTTTCATAAACTTTTCAATTTAGTGAAGTATTTCTGATGTGCAAATCTCAATTCTTCATAGCCTTTCCATTTATTTAAGTTTGACTGAGGCAGAACTCTCACCACTTTTATAAAACCCTTCAATAAATGACACGTCAGTCATATATATATATATATATATATATATATATATATATATATACTCTTCAACTTAGTGTAGTGTAACAGAGGAACAAATCTCATCTCTTACATATCTCTCTCAATTTTCTGTAAGAATGTTGAGTATAAATATCACTTCTTTCATATTTCTTTTATTTATTGAAATTCCTTTTTAAACAAATCTCAATTCATATTTTATTTAATTCTTTGTAACATTAATGAGCACAAATCTCACCTCTTTCATTTTCCTTTCAGATTACCGAGGCATTTCTGAGACACAAATCTCATTTAATTTCTGAGACAAATTTCATCTCTTTCATATCCTTTTCAGATTACATAGGCATTTCTGAGATAACTCTTTTTATATTCCCTTCAGGTTACTAAGACATTTCTGAGATTAGATCTCACATCTTTCATATTCCATTCAGATTACTGAGACAAATCTCACCTCTTTCAAATTCCTTTCAGAATACTAGGCATTTCCGAGACAAAAATCTCATTTTCTTTTCTGAGACAAATCTTATCTCTTTCATATTCCCTTCATATTACTAAGGCATTTCTGAGATAAATCTCACCTTTTTCTTATTCCCTTCAGGTTAATATCTCACCTCTTTCATAATCATATTCCCTTCAGATTATTGAGGCATTTCTGAGACACAAAACTTACCTCTTTCATATTCCTTTCATATTGCTGAGATATTTCTGTGACTAAAATCTCACCTCTTTCATATCCACTTCAGATTAATGAAGCAGTTCTGAGACAAATCTCACCTCTTTCATATCTATTTTAATTCAATGCAGTATTTCTGAATCACAAACCTCAACTTTCATTCCACATCAATATGAAGCATTTAGCTTTTAATTTATTGTAGTATTTTTGAGCAAATTGCACCTTTTCACAATCCCTTCAATTTATTGTAGCATTTCTGAGGCACACACTTCATCTTTTATAGATTTTCTGAGCAACAAATCTCACCTCTTTAATGTCCTTTCAAACTTTTTTTACTGTAATATTTCTTAAGTACAAATTTCACTGCTTTCATCTTCCCTTCAATAATAAATAACATTTCTAAGGCACAAATCTCACCTCTTTTACGTCCTTTCAAACTTTTTTTACTGTAATATTTCTTAGGTACAAATTTCATGCTTTCATCTTCCCTTCAATAATAAATAACATTTCTAAGGCACAAATCTCTTTTACGTCCTTTCAAACTTTTTTTACTGTAATATTTCTTAGGTACAAATTTCATGCTTTCATCTTCCCTTCAAGTTCAATAATAAATAACATTTCTAAGGCACAAATCTCACCTTCATATCTACTTCAATTTAATATAGCATTTTTGAGAAAAAAATGTACCTTTTTCATGTCCCCTTCAATTTACTGTAACAGTGCTGAGGCAAACATCTCTTCTGTCATAATTTTGAAGCATTTTTTAGTACTGATATGACCTATTTCACATCCCATTCAGTTTTGTTGCATTTTGGAGGCATATTTTCATCTCTTTCATATACCCTTCAATTCTGTACATTTCTGAGGCATAGATCTCACCTCTTTCATATTTTCTATGATTTTCGCAGTATTTCTTAGGCACAAATCTCACCTCTTTCACTTCTGATTCAATCATGTGTAACATTTCTAGGCATTATACTCTTGTGGTCTCCTACAATTCATTACATTTCTGAACACAAATCTCACCTCTTTCATGTCAACTTCAAATTTATTTCTGAGAGAAAAATTCTCATCTCTTTCAAATCCCCTTTAATTTAATGATGTGAATTTCTTGGGCAAATATCTCTTGCATCTCCTTTTCAATTCTGTAGCATTTTTGAGGTACAGCAATCACCTCAAGTGTATCTCTTTCAATTCTGTGACATTTTTGAGGTACAGCAATCACCACATGTGTATCTCTTTCAATTCTGTGGGATTTTTGAGGCACAAATTTCACTTCTTTCAATATTCAATTTTGTACCATTTCTGATGTACAAATCTCATCACAATTAATTTTGTAGCAACATATCTCTTTCAATCATATGTAGAATTTCTAGGCATAATATTCATCTCTTTTATAGCCCCTTTGATTTATTGTAGGGAATTCTGAGGCAAACATTTCATCTTTTGGAGTACAAATGTCACCTCTTTTACAACTTCAATTTTGTAACATTCTGGAAGCATATTTTCATCCCTTTCATATGTCCTTCAATTCTGCAGCATGTATGAGGCACAGATATCTTCTCTTTCATATCTGATTCAATCATGTGTAACATTTCTAGGTATTATCTCAGCTCTTTCATGTCCTTTATAATTTGTAGTATATCTGAGTATATATCTCACCTCTTTCAAGTCAACTTCAATTTAGTCTATTTGTTGTCAGGTGGAAATACGTAGGCAGATGCCACCGTGTCAGGTTATTTTGATGCTTACCGATAACTGAATGGGTCAGTGTACTAAAAAATTAAAAGCGACTTTAATTATAAATGGATTTTAAAAATTTAAATTACTACTTATTATAGACATACTAAAGAATTTTTAAAGTATTATTTTTAATTTATTTACGGTCACCAGATCAAGGAACGCTGTGATTAAAAAGAATGTAAACAAACAAAATCTGGGGCATGACATTATTTTACTTTAAAAAATTAAAAAATTAGCATGAAGTTGAAAATTAAAAAAAAATAATGATGAATGCAAGGTTTCTTATCTATTCCCATCAAAAGAATAAGCCCTAAAAAATCATACTAAGGAATTTTAAAAGTATTATTTTAAATGTATTTACAGTCACCAGATCAAGGAACACTCTGATTCAAAAAATGTAAACAAATAAAATCTGGGGCATGACAAATTTACTATAAAAAAAAATTAGCAAGAAGTTGAAAATTAAAAAAATATACAAGGTTACTTATCTAGTCCTATCAAAAGAATAAGCCTTAAAAACTGAAAAATTTCACCTACGTCTGTGTTATGCAAAAAATATCACTTCACATCCCCTTTAATTTACTGTATTGAAATTTCTGCAGCAAATATCTCTGATAAAATGCCTTCAGTTCTGTAGCATTTCAGAGGTACAATTGTCACCTCTTACATATTCCTTTCAATGCTGTAGCATTTTTGAGGTACAAATCTCATCTCTTTCATATCACATTCAATTTTACAGCATTTCTGAGACACAAATCTCTCTCATCACTTTATGCCAGCTTTAATTTACTGCAACATTTCTGAGGCGTACATTTCAAATCTGTCATCTCCTTCAATCATGTACAGAATTTCCAGGGATAATATTCACCTTTCATGCCCTCTTCAATTTATTGTAAGGGAATTTTTGAGACAAGTATATCTCTTTCAAATCTCTTCAATATTTTAGCCTTTCTGAGGTATAAATGTTATATCTTTCATTTTCCTTTCATTCAAGAGCATTTATGAGGCACAATTCTCATCCCTTTAATCTTTTAAAGCAGTGGTTCTTAACCTGCATTTGATAGAGGTCAAAACACGCACCTGACTCATATGATTTGTGATGATATGCCCCGCTTGGCCATCATTGGCTGCAGGTGATCACACTACGTTGCTTGCCAATCTGTGCTGCAGGGAATTTGGTGCACTCAGCAGTCGACTTGTGACTGTCGTGATGGTATGTCGTGTGATTTCTTTCTTAATATTTTAATCCAAACTAACTATGTCGAGCAAAAACAGAAAGTGGTCGGACGAATATGTACAACATGGATTCACATATATATCAGAACATGAAGGGAGTCAGCGTCCTGTCTGCATGATTTGTAATGCCAATTTAAGCAATTCTAGTCTAGTAGTGGGGCAAAACTAAAGGAACACTTCCTTAACCTGCAAGGAGATGGGGAAAACAAGAATGCAACACTTGCTGAATTCAAGGTGAAGAGAGCCAGATTTGATGAAAAGGCTACTCTGCCTGCTCTCGGCTTTGTACCCATCAACAAACCGATCCTCACAGCATCGTACGAAGTTGCTTACCTGAATGCAAAGCGGGGCATACCACACATCATTGGTGAAACACTCATAAAACCAGCTGTGTTGAAGATGACGAATCTGATGCTGGGAAAAGCAGCTGAAGTTAAATTATCCCAAATTCCTCTTTCAAATGACACCATCAGCGACAGAATAGAGGACATGAGCAAAGACATCTTGGCTCAAGTGGTTGCAGATCTGATTTCAAGCCCGGCAAAATTCAGCCTCCAACTCAATGAGACCTCAGTTATTGTATCATTTTGAGGCATAAATCTCAGCCTTGACTCCAGATACTGCAATATTTTGAGGCATAAATCTCAGCCTTGAGCCACAGTTATTGCAGTATTTTGAGGCATAAATCTCAGCTTTGAGCCACAGTTATTGCAGTATTTTGAGGCATAAATCTCAGCCCTGAGCTCCACCTATTGTGGTATTTTGAGGCATAAATCTCAGATACTGCAGTATTTTTAGGCACTCTCAGCCTCAAGCCCCATTTATTGTAATATTTTGAGGCATAAATCTCAGTCTTGACCTCCAGATACTGTAGTATTTTTAGGCATCTCTCAGCCTTGAGCCCCATTTATTGCAATATTTTGAGGCATAAATCTCAGTCATGAGCTCCAGATATTGGAGTATTTTGAGGCATAATCTAAGCCATGAGTTCCAGATATTGAAATATTCTGAGGCATAAATTTCAGTCATGAGCTCCTGATACTGCAGTATTTTGAGGCATAAATCCCTGCCTTGAGCTCCAGCTATTGTATTTTGAGGCATAAATCTGATTCCTGAACTCCATATACTGCAGTATTTTGAGGCATAAATTGAACTCTTCAGATCCAGCTATTGTAGTTTTTTGAAGTTGAATCTCAGCCTTCAGCTCCAGATATTTCAGTATTTTGAGGCATAAATCTCAGCCTTAAACTCCAGATACTGCAGTATTTTGTGGCATACATTTCAAATATGAGCACCAGATATTGCAGTATTTTGGGCATATATCTCAGCCTTGAGCTCCCCATATTGCAGGATTTTAAGGCATACATTTGAACTAGAGCTCCAGGTACTGCAGTATTTTGAGGCATAAATCTCAGCCTTTAGCCTCAGTTTATTGTAGTATTTAGAGACATAAATCTTACCTTCTTTGCATCCCATTCACTGTAGTAATTTGAGGCATCAATCTCTCATCTTTAAAGTCCATTTATAGTATTATTATGAGGCATATATCTCAGCTTTAACTGCAGTATTTTGAGGCATAAATCTCAGCCTTGAGCTCCACCTATTGTATTATTTTGAGGCATATATCTCAGCCTTGACCCCTTGTTATTGTAGTATTTTGAGGCATAAATCTCAGCCCTGAGCTCAAGATACTGCTGTATTTCGAGGCATAAATCAGCCTTAAGCTCCACATACTGCAGTATGTTGAGGCATAAATTTCAACCATTAGCTCTGATTATTGCATTATTTTGAGGCATAAATCTGAAGTCTTGAGCTCCAGATATTGCAATATTTGGGGGCATGGATCTCAGTCTTGAGCAAGGTACTGAGTATTTTGAGGCATAAATTTCAATTATGACCTCCAGTTCTTGCAGTATTTTGAGGCATAAATCTCACCATCTTTGCATCCCATCCACTATGTAATTTGAGGCATCAATCTCTCATCTTTGAAATCCATTTATAGTATTATTTTGAGGCATATATCTCAGCTTTGAGCTCCAGATACTGCAGTATTTTAAGGTATAAATCTCAGCCTTGAGCTCCACCTATTGTAGTATTTTGAGGCATAAATATCAGCCTTGAGCCCTTGTTAGTGTAGTATTTTGATGCATAAATCTCAGCCCTGAGCTCAAGATACTGCTGTATTTCGAGGCATAAATCTCAGCCCTGAGCTCAAGATACTGCAGTATTTTGAGGCATAAATTTCAACAATTAGCTCAAATTATTTTATTGGTTTATTTTGAGGCATAAATTTGAAGCCTTGAGCTCCAGATACTGCAATATTTTGGGGCATGGATCTCAGTCTTGAGCTCAAGGTACTGAATATTTTGAGGCATAAATTTGACCTCCAGTTACTGCAGTATTTTGAGGTATAAATCTCACCTTCTTGCATCACATTCACTTTAGTAATTTGAGGCAATAATCTCACATCTTTGAAAATCATTTAAAGTAGTATTTTGAAGCATAAATCTCAGCCCTGAGCTCAAGATACTGCAGTATTCTGAGGCATAAATATTGCCTTGAGCTCCAGCTATTGTAGTGTGCTGAGGCATAAATCTCAGCCTTGAGCTCCAGCTATTGTAGTATTTTGAGGCATAAATCTCAATCCTGTGCTCCTGATACTGCAGTATTTTGAGGCATAAATATCAGCCTTAAGATCCAGGTAGTGCAGTATTTTGAGGCATAAATCTCAGCCTTAAACCCCAGGTACTGCAGTATTTTGAGGCATAAATGTCAGCCCTGTGCTCCAGATACTGCAGTATTTTGAGGCATAAACCTCAGCCTTAAGCTCCAGCTACTGCAGTATTTTGGAGCATATATCTCAGCCTTAAGCTCCTGGTACTTGAGTATTCTGAGGTATAAATATCAGCCTTTAGCCCCAGTTATTGTATCATTTTGAGGCATACATCTCACATTTGCATCCCATTCACTGTAGTTATTTGAGGCATGAATCTTCATATTTGAAGTCCATTTATTGTAGTATTTTGAGGCATATATCTCACCTCCTTGAGATCCTCCTCATTGAACGTGAGAAGAAGTGGGAAGTCCACTTGGTGCTGTTGGAAGCGGTCTAAGAACTGGCCAAGCTGCAGACCAAACAAGAAGACTTCCAGATCTCCATACCTCAGGTCTGTAGTTCTGAAACAAAATACAGCAACCATCAATATATAAGGTTATGTTGAAATCAGTGTAATAAAAGCAAAAGATAAACACCATTCTGTGGTGAAGTAAATTTGCCTATCCCTATTTCTAAACTTAACTGTTAAATTGTCAAAGTGACCTATTCTTGGGCACTCTTTATGATAGTATTTTTGTAAGTGACAGAGTTGGAGTAAACAACTTGGGTTGAGAATATGATAGAAATTGCTGATCAATCCAAACTGTTCCAACTGGATGAGTACTTTTTCTGAGAAAAATTCTCACACTTGTTCATAACAAACTCATCCAATGAGGATGGACTGAAAGTTTCTTTGTTGAAGAAGTACTCCTATTTGATTACTTTGAATCTGAACATAACTCATGTTTGGTCATAAAGGTGATTGTTAGCTTATGGTGAGTGACTGATAAAGAAAGAATGGACTTAGAATATTTTCGTACATGTTTGTTATTGATCTCTGATTTGAATTGGAGAATGCTTATTTAATTGAACCATTAAATATATAATCAAGTTCATAGTTATCATCATGGAAATGAAAGTAGAGTTTCAGAAAAATAATGAAAGTCAAATGCACATAACCTTTTCAAAAATGGTGGTGGTCGCCGGCACATGCTCACAACAATGCAGTTTGCAGATTGTCATTGTCTTTCTTATTTGGGTAAGCTCTTTTGCATTTATTTCCCCTTAAGGGAGGTGTAATCTCTTGTCTCTGTTTTGTATGACTTCTGAATGACTCCTACATTATGCTCATACAGATGAATGATGGAAAAATAATAATAATTAAAGGGTAAATAGTTAAACAATTTAATAGAAGTTATTTATAAATTTTTAAAAGAGACATTAAAGCAATCCAACAAGAGGGATTCAGTGAAACACAAAAATCTATAATGACATTTGTATGTAAGTACCCATACCGAGAAATAGCAGCTGGTTGGACAACAGCAGATGTTGCCAATCCAGAATAACTGGCTGCATCTCCACCGCCTATCTCCTCAGCATTCTTGCCTTCAAACAACCATATAACCTGCTGCATAAAATAAATGAATGCCAAGATTCAGCTTTAAAGCTAAATGAAAAGGCATTACACAGTCACAAAAGAAAATTTTTTGTTAATATAAAACATAATAACTAAACTATTCTAAAAGTAATCTTTAACACAGTAATACCTATCTAAAATGTGAAGGAACACAGTAATACTTATCTGTAATGTGAAGTAAAACAGTAATACTTATCTGTAATGTGAAGGAACACAGTAATACCTATCTATAATGTGAAGTAACACAGTAATACTTATCTGTAATGTGAAGTAAAACAGTAATACTTATCTGTAATGTGAAGGAACACAGTAATACCTATCTATAATGTGAAGTAACACAGTAATACTTATCTGTAATGTGAAGTAACACAGTAATACTTATCTGTAATGTGAAGTAACACAGTAATACTTATCTGTAATGTGAAGTAACACAGTAATACTTATCTGTAATGTAAAGTAACACAGTAATCTATCTGCAATGTGACAGAACACAGTAATACTTTTAAATACCAGACAAAATTAAGGCAAGTCCAACTTTATCCTTACAGTTTTAGCTAGAACGGTGTGTAACTCTTTACTGTGCAGGTGCTTTTCCATTTTTTATCTCTGTGCAGGCAAGAATTTTCAGGATTTCAGTGAGATTTAGGGTTACAATAGTAAAAACATCATATCTTAGGTATCAGTGCATATATTTCAATGAAATAAAATGCAAAATGAAAGGAAATGAAAGCAGCTTTATTAATATCCTTACATGAAGTATATTTTCAGGTGTTAAATTTGAATCCATGCACGAAAATATATATTTACACACAAAAATTATTGTCCAGTTATTGTCTGCTACAAATACTATGTACACACACTTTGTTGATGCCAGGAACACTAGTCTGTCATCAGATGACCAATACATCTCTTTTCTCGGCAGGTTGTGAATTCCTATCAAATTCATAAGTCCAAAATAAGCCTTAATTTCAGTGGCATTAGTTTCCTTCCAACCTGGATCGCCATTTTGTTTTTCTGCAATTTTCGGACGTGCTTACTCGTTCGTTTATTCCACTATTTTGTCAAATGTTTCTTCTTTGAAAAACTGGTAGAAGAAAGCCAGCTGAGTACTAACATTAGTTACAGTCACATTCGGCCCCGTTTCTTTTATAAATTCCGATATATTCAGTGCTAAAGTACTATTATTCCGTTTGCATCTCCAGATACCCTTCCCTCTACTCCTCTTCGATATCCTCAGAATCTGATGCACTCTCCTCCAAAATTTGAAAGATACTACGCTACTGACGCTAATGTCACTTCTAATCCTATCGTCCGATTCAAAATCAACTTCTCTTACCTCATTATCCAATAAATTGAATCCAGTAAACTCCTCACTAATGCTCGACGATTCTAAAAAATCCAATTAAAACACCAAATGCGAAAAACAAAGAAAACTTTATGAAAAAATGAACACAGCAAGGAGAAAACATTTTAAAATGGCATGTGAATCATTGTAGAAACGTCAGATTTCCTCTAGACACCGGAACTCTTACGATTTCTCGAATGATATGAGAAGAAAAGAGCACTGGTTGATACAGATGCTTTCGGGTGTTTTGCCCAATATAACGTTCAGGCGTTTTGGGGCACTCCGTCCAGTAAAGGGGTAAGTGAGGTATGTGGTCCAATGTATGGAAATCCAACTATAGCATGACAAGTTTTAGTACGAACAGTGTTGTAATAAGAGATGTGCTCTACAAAACCACGAGTTCCAAGCACACACTTGCTGATATTTTTCCAAACAAATTCCATCAACTTATCAAAGTATGATCATCTACAACAGAAAACTTACTTCTTTTCCATTTGCAAGATCAATAGCTGTAGTACTGTCAATGTGTTTCTTTAATCGATCAGCTCCTCTTTCTAATAGCAGCTTTATCACTGCCTTCTGCTCACGCTGAGTTGCCCAAGACAGTGCCTGTCAAGCAACACATAGGAAATTTCATTGTTGTTAAGTGACATTGTTAACATATAAAAATAAATGCCCTGAAACAGAAGAAAAATACACAAATGCATATTGATGAAAGATAAAATAGGCAACAAAGTTCTCTCTAGAAACACGTCATTGTCTACAATGCTGCTAACTATATTATTAGGTTATAAGTTATGTCATGGGTTACATTAAAAGTTATGCTAAAGATATGTTAAAGGCTGTGTTATCAGTTATGTTAAAGGTTATGTTATCGGTTATGTTAAAGGCTATGTTATCAGTTATGTTAAAGGTTATGTTGTAGGTTATGTTAAAGGTTATGTTGTAGGTTATGTTATAGGTTATATTATTGATTATGCTACTGGTTATCTTAAAGATTATATTATGATTACAGAAGCGGATATTATGCTCTGAATAATGGATATTAATAAGCTCTTAATTATACAAACTTATATTAAAATATGTCAGATCTAAAATTTACCATATTTAATAGTGAGGAAAATAATATTTACTTAAAATTACATTCAATTCCAATACATCTATCATATTTCACACTTGTGACAAACAAAACATCACTTTTAAGTACATTTACATGTTCAAGAATTACACACACTCATGCGTTTTACTTGCATAAATGACAGCTGTTGTCTCAAGTTCCAACTGGCACTATCAGAATTTACATTTAAGATTCACAATGCTTAATAAATAATATTCATTTTAAATTCAAAATCTGTATTTATTTATACAGTAGCAATATTTTTTCAAACTGATTATATGTAGTGCTTTCCACGCAGCAGCTTTTGGCTCAACTAAACATGTCAGATTCATTGTCAGCAATAAGAAAAAATTTCTAATAGAAAAACAGTATTTGATATTGGATTTGCAGGCTATAGTTCAATATCACTGTTATAATTAGTAGTCAAAAGTAAACGTTTTATTCTGAGGAACAGAATTTGATGTCTAAGTTGGAGGTTATGTGCATATGTCAAAAACATTATTGCAACACTGTTATCTGAAACAATATTATGTGATGACTACATGTGTTTAAACATTGTTTATGTAAGTGTTGCAAAAAATAAAAAGATAAATAATACTACCGTCCAGCCTCTAGAGTCCTGTCGATCAATTTCTGCCTTGTTATCCAACAGAAGTCTGGTAATCTCTAACTGACCTGCTCTTGCAGCACATATTAGGGCTGTTTCATGATATCTGGTGAATATTTTAAATATGTTTCAATCTAAAACTAAATCATACAGACAAATCTTAACTGTCTGGAACAATTTCATGGCTAAGATGAATCCCAAATTTCAAATTAAAAAAAAAAATTAAAAAAGGAATTTGTAAAACCAAAAGAAGATCAAAGATGTATATTTACAAGAAAGTCCAGTTTTGGAATCTTCTAAATCTACAGGTTGAGCAAGATACCTCAAAATGTAGCCACAAAGCAAGCATTATTAATATTAAAAAGAACCCATACATCTCTCAGTTATACCACTTCACAGACAACATATTATGTCAAGTCTTATTTCTTCTTTTTTTTGAATTAGAGATTTAAAATGAGTGATCACTTCTGCCCATGAGTAATCGATAAAATGACAAAAAGACCGCATTCAAAATAAAGTATACCGGTCATGAGCATTGACATCCACTCCTTTGTCAATTAGTTGCTTCACACAATCATACAACACCTCAGGCTTGTTGCAAGTAGATGTGCATGTTGCCATCAAAACAGTAAAAAGATCTGAAAAATAAAGGAAAAAGAAATATTGTGTCCTTTGGTAATATCATGGATATATGGGACAATATAGGGTGAAGTAAATACCAATAATAGATCATATAATTGTTGAACAGGTAAAAGGTCAGGCATCTTTTTGATAATAGTTAAAACTATTGCCTTGTTTGTAGCTGTATTATAATTATAGTCTTTTAAATATTGACATTTTAATTTCATTCTCAGATATCTGTCAGTAATTTTACATCCTCCGTAAAATATGTTCAAAATAAAGAATGATAAATGGGAAATAAGGGACAATAAAATATTTAACAAGTTTGACAGAATTGTCTCCCCATAAATGTGACCTATTGACCCAGCCATAAATTTGATGGATATATTATGTACATCATAGGCATTGAATAGTTTATTGAGAGTAGTAATAGGTAGCAGCACAGTCGCCCGCCAGCTGCTATACTTTTGTAAAGGTGCACATTTTTGTTACTTTTCATTCACTGATTTCTCAACAACTAAAGCATTGTTTTACTCAAACAAACATTCAAAATCAAGCTTAATGTTTCTATTTTCTTATGATTGTAAATTTGTATGTCTTGTTTGTATGTGGAAACTACGCTGATTGAATAAAGTTGACTAATTTTTCATGTGTCGAGTTTTGTCCTGCCGATTTGCGTGACTTAACAGAATGCGTGTTTTGATATACCTTGTTTCTTACCTTTGCTTAAATCCCACAAACACACTACACACATATATTTGGTATCAAAATGAAGATAATTAAATGCTGCATCAATTGCGCTATTTCTTGGTATGGTTTTTTTCCTGTATACGTTTTAAAATTAATTTTAAAGTGAACTTTGGCAAGAAATCTTCAATTTTCATCATTAAAAAATGGTCAAAAGTACACAATTACTAGGCTTGAATGAAAGGTCTTTCCATACCCTTTCAAATGAAGTATGGGGTTAATGTATTCATGACCTGTGGGACACAAGCAATCCAATCAAACGTAGTGAACTAAATATGATAGGTCTTACAACAATGGATTTTTATTCAAGCCTAGTAATTGTGTTCTTTTGACCATTTTTTTTAATGAAAAAAATTGCAGATTACTTGCCAACTTTTGTTTAAAATTCATTTGTAAAATGTGTACAGAATAAACCAAGCCAAACTTCATAGCAGTGGATGCAGCATTTAATTAACTTTATTTTGATACCAAATATATGTGTGTAATGTGTTTGTGTGTGGCACACATCACAAGCCAAGGTAAAAAACACTGTATGCCAAAACACACATTCTGTCTTGTAAGTCTGGTGGAAAAAACGACATAGGTGAATAATTATCAACTTTATTCAATCCATCTACTTTCTACATACAAGCAAGATCTAAAAATTTACAATCATAAGAAATTAAACTTGATTTTGAATGTTTGTTTGAATTAAAGAATGCTTTGGATGTTGAGAAGTCGGTGAATGAAAAGTAATGAAAATTTGCACTTTCATACATTGATTATTGCTGGCTTACTACTGTGCTGCTACCTACTAATTAATATCTTAACATTTTTATGATTAACTTTTGTAAGTGAAACATGACAATAATTAATTTTGTTTGGTATAGAGCAAACAAAGAGATCAAAACTCAAGCTTCTATCATGATATGAAAAAATGTTTACTAATTCTGTGTAATTGCGCAATTTATATATGCATTTTTAATACATATATTTACTGTTGGTGCATAAAAGGTGTAAAAATATTTTTATAAATAATGAGCAAAGTAATATTTATCACACTGCAAAATTTCATGATGTCATGCAAATGGTTCAAATGGTATGGCCAGTTTTGTGCAAAAAATGTGTAAAAGTGCCGTCATCAGTCATTTTGATGATTTTACAAAGCTTGGGCCAACCTGTACACGAATCAAATGAAAATAACATTCTGAAAAAAAAATGGGCATATTCTTTATATACATTTTAACATAAATGAACAGTTTCAATGATATATTTCAATTAATGAATCAGATATGCTGCGTCAAACTTCATCAATCGTGTTATTTCTAACTATCCTGATGAAGGTTTTTTATGAACTTCTGCAGCTAGGCATTTTGTTATTTCATCATATAAAAAGTTACAACTTTGCATTTTGTTATCAGCAATTAGAAAGGAATAAAGTATCAAACTTTCATAACTGCATTGTAGATTTTAGTTAGTCTTTAGCAAGTCTAAAAATGGTCGAAATAATATTTTTTTCATTGCCGCCATTTTTTAAATAGCATATCTCTGGAACCAACTAAAATAGCTTCACAATTATTTTTTTTATTTTTCATGTTTTAAAAAAGTTTTAAATGAAAATAACAAAACTGAATGTTTGATTTTATTATTTATTTTTTTGGTGCCGCTACCTAGTAGTAATAATATAAATTTTTTAAAATTGATATGTAAATAGGACAGAAATGAAAAAAAAATATATTTATAACGTCAAAACTGAATCAGACAGAAATCTGGGACATTTCTAAAGGAGAGGCAATAAAAGGTGAATTGGTTGCACCACATAACATTTAATGATTGATTTCAGATGCTTTTCCTGCATTTTTCAAAGTAATGGTAAATATTTGGTAAATGTAATTTGTATGGGAAATTCTACAATATAATAAAAACTACTTGAATGATTGCAAAGGAATAAAAATGGTTATGTCTCCCTGCCTTTATGATGACTGGGATTAGCTCCCTTTTGCAGCAACAATTTGAAAATGTCCCCTCTTGCAAGATTTCCTGCATACATTAAACCTGTCCATCCAGTACTGAAAACTGTATCAACATGAAGACCTGTAACATTCCATATCAATTAAAAAATAAAACCCATGTGGCTACAGTACATGAGCCTCTGTTAAATCTGAAAACTGTAGCTATAGTAAGGACTGTAATAATACATAATAATTTTTATTTTGCATATTAAAGCAGTGAGTAAAACCAATATGGCTGCAGTACAAGAGCCTAGTTAGATCTAGTAAAGTTAACAGTGTACAATAATAGTAAAATGTTACTGCCAGGGTACCCTCATCTATTAAATATTATTAATATTAATCCTTAATAATTAATAACCATATTAATACAGGTGGATAGGTCACATGTAGAGTTAACCCTAATTAGATGACTCTTTTCTAATTGTACCCGAAGGATCTGCTTAGTGCTTTCCAAACACTATTCTAAATGCATACACCTAAAATAATCTTTCTTCTGTCACAAATTTTCTACCAACAGGAACTTCTTGCTTATTGGATAGGTCTTGATTCATCTTTAATTACTTAAGTCCTGGCCCATCCTCTCTATTCCAAACAAATTAATTAATTACATGAAAGAAGTGGTTACAAGACATAACAATATTTATTAAATACAACAATAATAAAAGAAACAAATAAATACAGTTAGATTTACAACAAGGTTTCAGTGTCAAAAGCTAACTGGAGTGACTTAAATGTTAATTCTTACAACAAGGTTTCAGTATTGAAAGCTCACTGTAACAACTTAGCAAATGTTAATTCTTTCAACAATGGATACAATGTTCTCTCAAATTTTTTTAAATTTTAAAATTTTAACCTGAAGAAATTAATTATATAAATATTTTTCACTACAAAATACAATGCCTCATTTCTATTATTGAATTTTGACTCATTACTCATGCAGGCTAAGAGGTTGTTGAATAAAATCCAGAAACATTTTTTTTTTTAAAAGAAAGATTTACATTTGATCACATTTAAACATATTTCTAACTATTTCAAACTAGTACTGTCAGTAATCAGAGGATCTAAAACATATAAATAGAATAGACAATTTAGCATCATAGATATGACTATCTGTAAACTTACTGACTGTAATTTTATGCATTGAATTAGAACATAACACTATTTTTATGTATATTTAATTAAATGTTATCATTTGGTAATGGTTAACAATAATTAATCAAGAGATTTAAGTTTCTGTCTTTTCTGTTTTCTTTTCTTAAATTTTATTTCATTATGATTTTTTGTGTAAGTTTCCAGTTGATTTTCACTTTAACTTATATACCCATGTTGATCCTTTCAAACCATGCTGAAAAAATATGAAAAATAACTGTGGCTCTTTCAATCTTTCATTATATTATCTCTGTGAAACCACAACTTGATAAGTGCTTGAAGTTGGTGAGAACTAGGGAATTTCTACTGACTAATTTGTTTCTTAAACAGCATGAGTACCTTGATCTAGAATTTTAGTAACAGCACTGAGATTGTCTTGTATGATGGCCATGCGTAAATCTTCACTCAAAGCCTGAGATGGCCTATTTATTCTGACAGAACCAAATCCACTTCTTTTTTCATTTGACAGCTGGCCATTCTGAGCAGGCTTAGATGGTGATGGGCTCACAAAACTCTTTTTAAAAAGTAAATATGGAAAAATATTTAATGTTTACATTCACAAAATAAACTTGTTATCATATTATTGTTAGTCCAATATACAAAGGGCACTGTTTTCCAAATAAAAATAAAGAATGGATAGGTTAGTAAGTTGTTGTTTTTTTTTTAAAGCAATAAAGAGTAGTAAATTATTAAAGCACATAATAGCAATACTGTAACATGCCAATTACACAGGAAATAAATTTACAAAAACTTTTTAAAATGCATTTTAAGTTCCTAAACATATAACATAAGGCTATCACTAAAAATATAAATATATATTTTTTTTAAACTGAGGAAGTCAGCAATATCCATTAAGTCTATGAAAATTATAAGAATGTGGTAATAGTAAATACAATAAGAGTATAATGTAATAAAATTTACTTCTGCTTTTTAGAAGTTATGAGTTTTAGTTTGCGGGAAAAAATATTTGAGGGGAAAAGAATTATTCGTACTATCTAATAAAAATACAGTCAATTTTATTTCTTATTACAAAATTAACTACTAGTATTTTATTTTTAAAAAACTCAATAAAAATTTGTATTTGCTGTTTAGAAACAAATGAAATATAAACAAAAGCGGCAAATTTAGAGCTGTAACTTTAAAACAAAAATCTTTCAGATGGGCATGTAGAATACATTTATATCAATTCTAGTGTTTAATGATTATATTCTTCACCAATCACTGTCATATCCAGTAAGCTCATGCATGCTAAAAATAAATGCAAGTGTTTACTCACACAGAACCTTGGCACTGTTAATAAAAGAATTGTCATGTAAAAAATACTTCTAAAATATTCTGAATTTATCTGTGTATCTTCAAAATTAATGTTTTACAAGCTATTTATGACTGCTTTTTCATACATTGGCATGCAGTAAATACCACCCACCCCCCCAAAATCCCAGGTTTACATGGGGAAACAAACAGCTGAGATGCATAAAATTAGATATCGCCATCACTGAAATAAAGAATATAGTTATGCTATGACACCTAGTGTATCTCTCTCAAGCACCTATTCCTCTTGCAAGTTTCATCTTCACATACTAAACTTTATTATTTCTCGGGTAAAGCCACACCCATCTTTCCATTTTATGTACTTGAATTTTACATTTCCTGTTTAGATTCTTGTTTAAAATGTTACTTTACCAAGTGTTATATAATGGTCTAAGAAATGTCTAATATTTAGACTAGCATAGTCCAATCTAAGGCTATTTGTGGCCTGCTTTCTTCTGGCCTGCAAATCTTAGCAGCATTTTGTTATAAATAATACAAAAGGGCACGACTTCAATCTGCAATATTTCATCACATGTTTTATGACTAAATGTACACCACCATCATCAGTAAACAAATGCAAATTGTCAACACTACTATCTACACTGCTTCCATCCTCTGTAGAAAATTCATTAAAATTAGGTCAAATATCCCTAAAAATCAGATGCTAGTATTAATGTTTACTGTTTAGTATTCACCAAATTGGGGTTTTCCAGTACATTATTTATTTCTATAACTTCAATGTTTCTATCATCATGAGAAATTCATTAGGACATATTTACAAATAAATTATCAAGATAGTTCTTTATAAAAGTATTAAAACAATTATTATGCTGTTTATTCAACAGTGTGGATATAATGAAATTAATACTAATAATAACACATTTCAAAAGAAATTTAGCTAAGTAAAACATCAATTGTTTTAAACAAAGGTTGGACAGGTGTGCAGGTATGCTCTATTGCAGTAGCTTACTGGTACAATAATATAAGAGTATCAGGTGTTGATCAAATTATGTCTTCCAAATCCAAACCTTAATAAATTTTAACTTCTTTCAACACCTAATATATTTCATTTGAACAGCTATTTCTTTAAATGTTTTAAACTCCTGCTTTGTCTGTACACTTTGTTCAAGAGTAATTTAATATACTTTAACATAGTCTTTATATTCATGCTTATTTGCTGCAAAAAAAATTCTAACCACTTCCACTCTTAAAATTTGTACTTTATGTTCAAACAGCATAATGTGGCAAAATCAAGTCAATTAATGAATTTGTTGAATTTTTCTGGATGTATAACACATCTATTAATCTCTTTAAAAGGTTATTTTGTACTTAAATAATAATGATTGCCGTTGCCCAGAAGCTGTAGTTGAGGTCTTACGTAATTTGCCTCACACTTTGACCCTGACACTACAACTGCCAAATAACCATTGCAAACACAACGTATCACTATTTTACTCGCTTAGTTCACGTTTGTCCACTAAGTCGTTTGTGCACTACTGTATTACAAGTCCAAAAAGTACGTTAAAAATAAAATGTCAGGAAATCATACTAACTTTAGTAACCACCAGGCCTACTGTTTAGGAGTCGCTATGTAAGCGGTCAGATTCTAGAGATTTACAGAGATTGATAGTCACGTACTACGACACCGCTAAGAAGGAAGCGGCATGGGAAAAAATGCCATCAAACTGGACCTAAAATTAGTGCTTTACGTGAAGAAAATTCATTTAAGTACCCAAACTTTGCATCGGGGTTTTTCCTTTAAGTGTCCGGTGCAATAAAGCGTTTATGTGATGTCATTTGATAACGTTTAAAGAGAATAAACACAGCGAAAGAAGTAAACTAACATGAAACAAATAATTAGAAGCCATACAAAATTGGCTTTAATTTACCGAAGATAAATCTTCGTCACCAAACATGAACTCATCTTCGCTGTCGGTTTCAGCACCGCCTGGTCTACAAAAAGTCGCCATAATAACAACAATAACAGTACAGCAGCAGTCTTGGCACGTCTTTTCACCGCAGTGTCAACAGTAACCGCAACTAACACCTAGGCGAGCAGACAGATATGATACAATCCACAGAACATGAGGGTAACCGCTAGTAAAACGCCGTTACCAAAGTATTTAAAATGATTAATTTTGTTATCTAATTTGTTTTTTATTCTTAAACAAAAGCTTCGACATTAAGTCGAGCCAGAGACTGAGAGAGCAATATAATTAATTATATAATGCCATGGAACTTTAAATTAGTTGTATATGTTTATGATTATGTCATGGAACTTTCAAGACAAACCATTCTATAAATTAGTTGTAAATGTTCATATCGACTGTACACATTTGCATTCCACTTATTTTAATGTGAATTATTTTTTAATAAAATGAAAAATTGCATGAAGAAATCTGTAAATGTGCTTCACAATACTAACCACCACAGTGACTGATGATTACCGGAATCGCCCACCTAGTACGTTTCCCTAGTAGATTAGAACAGAATGGTGGTTTCTTTTTCAAATATTGTATTACTCTCTTTGCAAGGTTATTTTGTAGCTGCTGTCACCCAAAGCTGTAGTAGAGGTCTAGCCTTTATGTAATTTGCCTCACATTTTGCATGGTGAACTACAACTGCCAGATTGGTCATTAAAATATTGATATAAACTTGAATACTGAATCTACTTATTTCAGCGATCATATAAATATTTGTATAAAAGAAACCTATTAAATTTGCTTTATAATTATATTACCACAGCAAATCAAGCCACACCTAAGACAACAACACCTCAGCCACTGCATTGCATTCACTGAACCAATTGCAGCAGGGTTTCACATTTTATATGTCCTAATAAACATAAAAGTCACTGTGTTCCTGTAAAAAAAAAAAAAAAAAATTAAAACCAATAGTTTCTCTGTATAATATTTCATCATTCAATATGATACTCTCTCCTAACAATTAGAGTGTAATTCATATCATAGTGCATGCCAAAATGCACCTCATTGATCTTGGCATTGGTAATGAGGAAATGCTTTTATATACAACCCTTTAAATACAGCTTAAAAAAAAAAATAATCAAGAATCTTCATCCTGCTCTAATGCTCAATTTCAGTGAAGAAAATGCTCCATTAGCTTCATACTGACAAATATCGCAGTGATCTAGTACTCCACCATTGCACAATTCACAGCAAGCACACTAAAAACCAGAGCACAGTAATCAAACTAAATATTATTGTATATCATAATAGCATTTGCCCACAGCTTTGCTTTTGTAAATGTCAGTTTGCAGAAACTGTTGCTTATAGGGGCAATACCACTCAACGACACATTTTTTTTGTTGCATAGGAACTACTAGAAGATTTACCTAATATTTTACATTGTGACAGCTCAATAGTTGCTGTTCACTAAAAACAAAAACAAACCACAGTAAAATGTGATATTCATAACAGAAGTGTCACTATCTTTTGTTTTAAAGTTAATAGTGCAGGACTTACAGTTTTTCTGGTCTGGTTCACCCATTTTGGGGAAATTGTAAGAAATGTTTCTGCCAAATAAAACCCATTCATTCACATTCTGTGCCAGTTTTCTCCTTCTGTTTAGAAAACAACAGAGGTAATCACCGTAATGCTTACAGAAAACTACTTGCAAAATTTGAAGACTGGAACTTGAAAAACGAAAAAAAGTTATGCGATCCATGGAGTGAAAATGTGGCATTTCCAAAGAAAATTGGCGTGCCAAAATTAGAACTAGACACGTGCATGCTTTGAACTCTGATATCTCCACTTTGGTGCAGAAGTAATTCAAACTGAATGAATTGAGAAAGATTTAGCTTTCTAATGATGCCAAACATCAGTTGGTTTAAAAAAAATAAGATGATTTTCTTGCTAAATTTAGGTGGTTCTGCCCCCTTAAAGAAAAATTATTTTATAATAAGATTTCTTTATTTTCCGGTAAGAACTACAATAACTGCATGTCAAAACGGGCTTTAAAAAAAAAAAAAAACTTTCATGGAAGAGCCTTTATGTTATTAAGAAAGTCAATTGGATAATGAAAGGCTTCATCCTGGTTCACAACAGTGTTAATTGTGCTTAATTAAGAGCTAGCCACACAGCATAATGTAACCTACTAAAATACAATATTTACTACAGCCAAAAATGTAATATGAAGAATGAGAAAGTCATTCTCTGTGAATCTATGAAGCCAATAGTGCCTGCAGGGCATTGAAGTCAGATCAATATATTAATAGCCTGCCATGTCATACCGTGCCCCACGCAGATACAATGGCTGTTTTCGTACTGTTATGATTACTAGCTAGCTCGCTTACGGGATAGCATGGCATTTTATAGCCAATCTTGATTTCAGGGCAATAGTAAATTATACAACCTGAAGTCCAATCAAAATCAGTCCAGTAGTTTTGTCGTTAATCCTGGTCAAGCAGGCAGATATACAAAGATAAGAATTTTATTATAGAGATAAAGAAAAAGTACGCATTTCTCAATCTCATGAAAGTTATTTTATCATTAAAAACAGCAATAACTATATCGCCCTACATGATCTACACTCTATAGCTATTATAAGTATGGGTGTTTGTATTGTGAAGCAAATTTAGATTTTTCTTGTCCAACTTTATAAAATACATTAAAATAATTAGAGCCAAAATAAAATGCATTTCTAGCAGAGATATGCATTTTATTTTGGCTCTATTCATGAATATTTAAAAGATCTTTTACTAGCAATTTGCCTTTTCTTTAATGACGTGTAATAGGCTATTGACTGCGGTGTTCGCTGTGGTTGTTGTGGTGAAAAGACGCTTCCAGCATTATAGACAAAAATACTATGTGCATTTGCAATTTGAAATAGGCATAAAGATATAATCATTATATGGCTTTCAAATTAACCGAAGGGAATGATTAATGTTTAAATTTTAATATTTATAAAACATTAGCTTGTATTTTCATCGTGTCACAGTGAAATCGAAATATAACTGCAGACCTATCAAGATGGCAGTGAAGTCCTTTATAGAGAAAATTTCGCGTCTTCGGCAAATAATCAACAAAAACGGAGGCATTTTGTCCTCTATCAAACAGATTTATAGGTATGCTAATAAAATAACGTTTATATCTAGTTAGTAATATGTTTCGTATAACATTTTATGTTGTTATAGAGACTGCTGTTAGTATAGGACTGCATTGTTGACAAGGTCATTGCAGACGATAGTTGAAACAAACAACAAAGTTTCTATCGGACGACTAAAAATAGACCGATTACAATCTAAACTTTGAGTGCATTTTTATGTTAGCATATTTGAAACTTATGATAAACAGAATTTACCAAGTTGGTAGAACTTTATCATTGTATGAGTTTAAGTATGATGTGTTATATGTTAATTAGTTAACCATTTTTTTTACTGCAGTTTTACTTTTAAATATTTATGTTGTCTAAACTAGTACAGTAGTAGTACTACTAGTACTAGTAGCATAAAAATGTTCCCTCATCGATTTAACAACTGGATCCATTTTGATAAATTTTGTCATGATATGCCTTGATATCCTTACACACTAGGTGATTGGGTGTCGGTTTTTGCAAGTTGGATTATGACTTTAAATAAATTTAAAAGTAGATAATGTTTTTGTAATTTGTCATTTTATGCATTGATATCCTTACACACTAGGTCAGTAGGTGTCAGTTTTTGCAAGTTGGATTATGACTGCCTTCCTCAATGATACTAAGAAGTTCTGTTTTGCATCTAATTTTCCAGTAAAAAAATAATTACTTATTGCAAACAAATTTATAGAATAAATGTTGTTTAGTCAGCAGAATTAATGTTGTTTTGATCCAACCTTTTAGTCCAGAATTGTGTGAACTTATCCTTCAGTTAAAAAAGTGTGGGTTCCCTCCCCACCACAGCACTGTTGCATTCTTGTAAACTTTTACTGGATAGTATTCAGTTAACACTAATTGGTACCAACTACTTAATTATTTTTTATTATGTTCACTATAGTCTGCTGGTATGTTATTTTTACTTTATTAAATATGTCCCTATAGTAGTGAACCATTATACTAGTTATATATTGTGTTTCTTTTGTTATGTTCATTGTAGTCTATGAGTGTTATTTTTATTTTATTTAA
Organism: Sinotaia quadrata; assembly: GCA_028829895.1. Classification (NCBI taxonomy): domain Eukaryota; kingdom Metazoa; phylum Mollusca; class Gastropoda; order Architaenioglossa; family Viviparidae; genus Sinotaia; species Sinotaia quadrata. The sequence goes on from CM054178.1 coordinate 26,246,861, forward strand.
TCTGACCCTATATTTAGTATATAGTATAATAGTTTTTAATACTGAATCATTGTACCAGCTGCATATTATGTTTCTGCTATGATATTCAGTGTATTCTATAATGTGCTATTTTTATTTTATTTAATCTTTTACTGTAGTACTAAATCATATAAGCTACAAATTATGTTTGTGTATAATAATTAATATTTTAATAATAATGATAATGATCTATTTTATTTAGAACTGATGAACTGAAAACTGGAAAATTAATTGGAGAGGATGAATATGGAAATAAGTATTACCAAAATACTATGCATTTTATGGGTGAGTTGTTTTTATTTTTTATCGTCATCTATTTTTACAGTTTGTTTCATTTTAGACTTATAATATATTTAATAGCAATTGTCCATGGAATCTCCTGACATTGTACCAGATTTGTCCTTTCATCTAGAAGTCTAAAAATAGTAAAATGCATGATAATTCTTCTGCATTATAAAACCCTTTTTTTTATATATATATATTTTCATTTCCTCCTAAAGTCCTACTCACCTCTATACTTACCATTCAAAATTTTTTAATCATCTTTGAAACGGGGAACAAAAGTTAATTTCTGTTTATACTAGAACCAAACATTTCAGCTTCATCACAATTCAGTATAGTCTCATTTTTTTTTGTTTGTTATTGTTTAGAAGTAATATATAGTGTAATTATTCATTTGAAAAAATGTGTGCTATGGGCTTACCAGAAAATATCTACACTGCAGAAAAATACAGCAGCAAATATAATGAAGATTAGATAAAGGAAGCCACAGAACTATAGCTTCAAACTATGGTAACTGAGAAACAAGCAAGTAGTTACTCATTTTTTCAGGAGACTTATTTGCAAATACCCCAGAAAAAATTACAAAAAAAAAAAAAAAGTCAACTGAAATTCTTGGTGCATACCAATCCAATTTTGAAAGCAAGCAAACCTAGGGATAAATTTATGTTGATGTATAGAAGGGACTGTGTGAGAGGTATTTTCTCTGCTAAGAAGTGCTCCTTGAAATTTTGAGTGATTAGATGATCTTCCCACTCATAGTATATTACATTTCTTTGTATGAACTGGGTCAATGATAGAACGGCCTTTCTGTACTCTCTCCCCTATCTAGTGTTAACCATCATATTATAACTGTTTAATAATTTATATACTTCACAGCTACACTGAACACTGACATATGACCCCAAAATATGCTATGAGGCATCCACACAAGATTTCCTTTATGTCCAACTTCTAATTTTTTCCCACACATTTACCCTACTCACACTCACAGCACTGGAAATCTCCTTCAGAAGTTGTGATATTCCAACTTTCTATCACTGCCTGGAGAGTAATATTCAATCTGGAGGCCAGGCAACAGCTAACAAATGTTCTTCAGTGTTCTGTTAAAATCAGTTTGCAACTCAGCAGGTAGGCTGGCTACAAATATTATACTTATCAAACAACAGACAAAATTACAAACAATTTTACATCACTAATGAGGAAAAAATAGGTTATTTAAAATTTTAAAATAATTATATAATAAAAAGTTACCTTAACTTTTCTTGATCTTGAAAGTTTTGCTCACAGTGTTGAATTTTAATTAAGAGATCAGACCTTACACACCCATATAATAAATTTTATAAAGTCTAAGGGCTATATATGCTGTAGAGTTTAGTCATACCAAATATGTTTCCTATGGACATTTGCATTTTTATATTTATTTATGTGTTATATATATATATAACATATATATACATATGTGTTCAGCAAAACCTCACCAATCCAACTACAGGGTAGAGGGGTGTCCAGATTAGTGAGATGTCAATATTTATCCTTTAAAGGAAGTACCATAATGAATTATTTGAGGTCACATTATTGAAAACAGTATATACTTTATACATATTGACAAGCAACTGAGGGATGAGTGTTCACTGTGCAGCTTTTACATAAATATGCTGTTGTCTGAACCAGCTTGCTCTGTGCATTTACTGCATCCAGACTAATGGAGTGAATTAAGAAGATTTTACTCTTTAAATGTATATGTGTGTGCGCACATTTGTGCATTCATATGTATGTGCATTATTTTTTTATATAATTTTTTATTTTTGTTGTAAAGACATTTTGAGCCACATTATTTACAAATTTCATGTAACTTTAAGTTATAACTATTTACATATGTAATGTCTTTGTTAATTTTATTGCTGATTTAGAATACTCTTGTAAAATTATAATTTTTCATAAAATGTTTCTCAAAGTTTAAATTGAATTTTTGTTGTTGTGTTCTGAGGGTGCTCTTTTAAGTTGTACAGTTCCATTTTATGATAGTTGTATGGGCTTTTTCATTGGTTTTTTTTAAATGCTGGGAGTGTAAGTTGAGGTGGGAGGGGTGTAATTATTTGAGTTTTGTTTAATTATGTAAAGTTATTTGTATGGTTTATTGTTAATTTTAGCAAGAATGATCTTTCTTTATAATAATAAAGTAATGTTTTGACATCTTATTTCATAGGCCGAAGCAGATGGGTGGACTATTCCCCATCAGTTGGCATGAATTATGATGGCAGCCAAATACCAGCTGAATGGTAGGTTTATGTGTTTCATTTTAAGAATACGATGAAAAGTTCATAATATTTCATAATTTCACAGAGCTATATATTTTGTAAATAAAGATTACAAGCACATATTTGCTTAGAAGTAAAAGCATCAACATTCATCAGTGTGGTTGACAGTGTATAAATTTATACTATGCTTAAAAGGAAATTTACAGCTAGTTCTAAAGGCAGATAATGTTTTGATATCCTTGAGAAATTTTCTGACAAAGTTAAATCTCTTTGAAGCAATTTTTGGGGTATGCTTTTTAATTTCACTTTTATGCCTTTGAAGATAGTTGTTTTTTTTTTTACCCTACTCAAGCTTCTATCATTAGTGAATATATAATACTTTCTTGGCACCAGGCATCCCTGGCTGCACTACATGACAGATGTGCCACCCACAGTGTCCAGTCCTGTCCGGCGACCCTGGATGCAGAAACATACAGAGAATTTGTCTGGTACTCCAGACGAGTATGTGCCATACAGCACAACAAGGCCTAAAGTACAGTCCTGGCAGCCACCTAAAAGAGCATAGTATTTTATTTTCACTGATAAATGTATATGCACTGGTTATTACTCAAGACAGATTACACATATTTCACATATGTTCACATATGCAGTTCTGAGTTCCAGATTGTATTACATGATTTATAGCTGGTTTCAAGATGGTGTGATGCAGACTTTAGTGTAAATATGTGATTTGCATTGTTTTTCTCTTAGATAGGAACTTACAATTAATTTTTGAATTGTATGTAATTTGCAAAAAACAGAGCACATTGAATAAACAAGCTATAGTATTAATAGTGTTTCATGTGTTTATTTATTACATATTTCATGTGCTTATTTATTACATATTTTACGTTTCATGTGTTTATTACTTATTTTATGTTATATGTGTTTATTTATTACATATTTTATATTTTAAGTTGGCAGTCATTAAACACACTGAATGGGTATCTACAGATTTAATTTTGTTAAAATGGCTTTGGTTTTAACTAATTCACTTGTGAAAGAAAGAGAGATGGATTCTGTTAAAGGTTATAACTTGTGAATGGATGACTGTGTTGGCATCACATGATAAAAACCAGACACTCTATACCAGACCTACATCATGATTATGAAAGAAAGAGTTAAAAAGTGTTAAACACTGATAAGGTTTTCAGTGACAATGTTGTTTGCTGTACCTACATTTATAACCACACCAGTCAAACTGGTTTGGGGTAGGAGTCATCTGCTTATGGTAACCCATCTGATCATCTCATTAACATACCTTTTTGAAGATTCCATCTCACATAGAGATTCTAAAGTGACTTTTACGGGCCTTATGGCAGTAGCGATAATCACTCTTTACAATCTTCACTAATTCACAATTTACATTACATGAAAATTCAAATATATAAAATCTTACAATATATATTTCTTTCATTACTCCATAGTTGCTCATAATACAATTTAGCCAGTGACCATGCAGCACGGGTTAACTCTCCCACTATACAACAAGAGTAATAAGATTTCTCACCACATTTACAAATGTAATATCGCTGTACCACTTAGCTTCTGTAGGAAAATGTATTAACATCAACAGCATTAAAATTCACAAGAATATTCTATACATTTACAATACAAATACATAGAATTAATTCAACAAAAGAGAATTTCGATTTAGAGAGATCAAGGTATTACCACTAGGTGTTTTCACATAGGCACGATCGTAATGGATGCAGTTTTTCACCCCTGGCATGTGGGCACTATTTCTGTCTGCACGTCTGATGCGGCCAACCCATTCAAGTGGTTTTATCAATGAAACGAAGGTCAACTAATATCTTAGTGCTACGTCATTACCCGGTAAGCAAATGACCATACATGGATAGTTAGTATCCGATTTTTGGTGTGACCTTAACCTGTGATCTAACCTACTTTCCCCAAATGCCTAAACAAGTCTCTCCACGACCCTTAATCTTTAATCCTGAATGGAAGTTTCTCAATGGACACGTCAGGTGTGGAAAAACCCGTATATAAAAGAAATAGTTAATCATATGAAAAAGGCTATCAAAAAATATACATAATATGTTTTTTTAATTAAATTTACAGTCTTGACGTTTGTTTGTGGTTGTTGTTTGTTGGCAGGTTACTGTTTTCTAATTACTGTTATTGACGTTTTTTTGTGGTGGTGGTTCTTTGGCAGGTTACTTTTTTCTAATTACTCTTATTGACGTTTTTTTTTGGTGGTGGTTCTTTGGCAGGTTACTGTTTTCTAATTACTGTTATTGACGTTTGTTTGTGGTGGTTGTTCTTTGGCAGGTTACTGTTTTCTAATTACTGTTATTGACGTTTGTTTGTGGTGGTTGTTCTTTGGCAGGTTACTGTTTTCTAATTACTCTTATTGACGTTTTTTTGTGGTGGTTGTTCTTTGGCAGGTTACTGTTTTCTAATTACTCTTATTGATGTTTGTGGTGGTTCTTTGGCAGCTTACTGTTTTCTAATTACTGTTATTGACGTTTGTTTGTGGTGGTTGGTTGTTCTTTGGCAGGTTACTGTTTTCTAATTACTGTTATTGACGTTTGTTTGTGCTTGTTCTTTGGTAGGTTACTGTTATTGACGTTTGTTTGTGGTGGTTGTTTGTTCTTTGGCAGGTTGCTTTTCTTCTTCTTTTATTTTAGAAGAGGGTGTTCGAAGGAGTGACGAGTGGATGAAGCAAGAGATACATTTCGTTTTGGTTACAGCAGCCCCGGAGGACGACATCTTAACAGAATAAGAGAAAAACAGGATTATAATAGAAACAACGGATTCCGTGGACTTCTCAGATGGTACGTGAAGTGGCCTGAGAAGATTGGGACATCTGGGCAGTAAGAAAGACTGAAACAAGTTACTACACGTTACAGAATGTAGCTCATTTTTCGGCATTTGTGTAGCGACCCCAGACAGAGAATAACTTTAGGTCTACCTATCTATCATTTTAGTATTTTTTTCCTGAAAATCAACACAAACCCTAAAAATCTCTAAAAAAAAATTAAAAAAATGCAGGTAAGAAGCTCCAAAGCTTCCAAAGGTTAATTGATAAAAATTGTCTCTAACATATAAATAAAGCTAATACAGTCGTGGAGTACGGCTACGCGAAGACACATGACCATTGCAACAAATGCCACGTGACTTTTAAAACGCGCACGCACGCACACACATCCCCCCTCCTCTACTCCAGGCTGACAGTCGAGACTGGCCTTGAAAGCAAGCCTGGGCATGTGATTCTAGCAGTTGTGACCAAATAAGAACTAGTTTCTGTAGCTTATTCTGTCACAGTCACCAAACCAGAATCGATTTTTCTCTCTCATATTTTTTAATTACAATTAGAAAAGGGGAGACAACTGAGTGGGGCACGTCGTGACTCCCGCTTAACGTGCTGTCTTTATGAGTGATGTCTATAAATACCGGGCTTTGATTAGGCAACACAAGATAGATGTCACGATGGAATGCTAAAAGGCATTTTAATCGAAGTCTATAAATATATTTAAAAGTACCTGAATAGACGGAACCGAGACTGGATGACTGTAGCCGCAGTGTTACTAGTGCCAGTAGTAGTACACAAACAGTGGTGACATCTGGGGACTTAACTGAGTTGTACGTGTGCTCTCAGGAACGTCAACTGATTTTATGTTCCAAGAATTAAGTACTGAATGCCGACTGTGAACAGCGACTTAAATATAGTGGATTACGGTAACCCCGTTTCCTATCAGATATGATTGAATTTCGTTAAGGTGTGTTGACGCTTCTTTAGATGATTGACCCCTTTCCCCTGATCTGTTAAACGTGTGTGTGTGTGTGTGTGTAGTGTGTAGTGTGTGTGTGTGTGTGTGTGTGTGTGTAATGTGTGTGTGTAGTGTGTATGTATTATTTTTGTAATGCATTTCTTTCAGCAGCAGAATGCTGCACAAATGAAATTATTGAAAGAAGAAGGGAGAGAAGGAGAACTCGGGACTAATCTTATGACAATTTTTGTCTGATAAAATACCGTTCAGTTTTTTTAGTACAGTTTATCATTTAGAATCAGTGAAAAATATCTGTTTTGTAACTATTATTAAATAGTAAAACTGTAAGAATTCATATAGTTTTAAAATTCATTTGTTTCTGTGTATTTTTTTTCCTGCTACAATTTTAGTATATTAAAGCTAATTGATAATCTTGAAATAAAAATAAATGTTTTTGCCTTTGCTGAACCAGAAAGCTAGGCTTCACTGTACACAAATAATACCGAATGCAGAAATATATAGATGTATGTGTGGCAGAGTAAATTTGCTCTATACCTATTTCTAAACTTAATTGTTATAGAAATTGTTAAATTGTGACCCGATCTTGGACAGTCTTTATGATATTATTTTGTGCAAGTGTCAGAGTTGAAATAAACAACTTGGGTTGAGAATATGCTAGAAAATTGTTGAGCAATCCAAACCAGTTCCAAACTGGATGAGTAGTTTTTCTGACTAATAGTCTCACACTTGTTCATAATAAAATTCATCCAATGGGGATGGACCGGAAGTTTCTTTGTTGAAGAAGTACTCTATTCTGTTACTTTGAATCTGAACATAACTCGAGTCCGATCATGACCGGATTTGAGTTACATCAAAATCAAAGTGATTAGAATATAGAAATTTCTTCAACAGTTAAATGTTGGTCTCTATCCATTGGCTAGTTCGTTATTTGTAACCTTAAACTATTGGATAGCAAAAATTACTCTTCCGATCTGGACTGGTTTGGATTACATCAATAGGTTCCAGTGTACTCCTTACCTGAGTTGTTATTTAACTCTGGTACTTACAAAAATATCGTCATGCGCAGTACTCGAAGGTCATGTCCTGTTGACATTTAACAAATTATACAATAAATCAGTTTAAAAACAGGGACAAGCAAATTTACTCTGCCACACGTAGTTTTATGGACGTTGGTTCATTTGATTTCAGGAGGGCTCATCACATCTGGCTTCACAATCGTTTTTGACAAGTAATCAATAGCTTCTTTAAATCTTTTCTTTCACTGAGTTTCTTGGGTATGTGTTGTGTAGGGAATACATATTTAAATTCTGTAAACAATGATTTTGACTATTATGATACTCGCACACTCGCACGCACAGCCAATAAAACGTCCCTTTGCATGACAGAATTAAACGGGCCCGACCCAAACACCACTGGTGTCTGACTTGTGTCTATGTAACATCCAAAAGACAACGTATTACTGGCACATCAATGGTGTCTGTCTTGTGTCTATGTAACATCTAAAAGACGACGTATTTCTGGCACATCAATGGTGTCTGTCTTGTGTCTATGTAACATCTAAAAGACAACGTATTACTGGCACATCAATGGTGTCTGTCTTGTGTCTATGTAACATCTAAAAGACGACGTCTTACTGGCACATCAATGGTGTCTGTCTTGTGTCTATGTAACATCTAAAAGACGACGTCTTACTGGTACATCAATGGTGTCTGTCTTGTGTCTATGTAACATCTAAAAGACGACGTATTACTGGCACATCAATGGTGTCTGTCTTGTGTCTATGTAACATCTAAAAGACGACGTATTACTGGCACATCAATGGTGTCTGTCTTGTGTCTATGTAACATCTAAAAGACGACGTATTACTGGCACATCAATGGTGTCTGTCTTGTGTCTATGTAACATCTAAAAGACGACGTATTACTGGCACATCAATGGTGTCTGTCTTGTGTCTATGTAACATCTAAAAGACGACGTATTACTGGCACATCAATGGTGTCTGTCTTGTGTCTATGTAACATCTAAAAGATGACGTATTACTAGCACATCAATGGTGTCTGTCTTGTGTCTATGTAACATCTAAAAGATGACGTATTACTGGCACATCAATGGTGTCTGTCTTGTGTCTATGTAACATCTAAAAGATGACGTATTACTGGCTCATGTCACGAGCTGCCCGGAGATAACGGGAACAGCCAAACGAGACCCCCCAGTCGTGACAGTGAGAGAGAGAGCCGAGGAAGCAAACATTGCTTTTCCATAAAGAAGAATGGTCATTCGGAGTCAGGACTTTGTTTAGTATAATCTTTGGTTTGTAATATAACGTCATATATTTATCTATATTAAAGAACACAGTTTAGAATGACTGTTTTATATCTATTTAAAAGAACACGCTTTAGAATGACCGAAAATTATTGTTTATGAAGAATACTTGCCATAACTTAAAATGCACAAATTAATTATTGGTAGAGGAAACGTATGTGATTCCAAGATTATAAGTCATTAGATATAAGTAACTAACTAAATCATTTAAGCAAATAGAGCAGGGGGAAGTATTCAGTCCCAATTTGTTGATGACAAAAGCTGAGAAAAATACATATTAGCAACAAAATATAAGTTCAAAACCCCTAAGATGAAAATGCTCAGTTTATCTTTAAGTTCTTGCATTATGTTAAATATATTATATTAAATTATATTAAACTGTTCAAAAGTACATCTACAACAAGACACTATTCTTAAGTACAAATAACAAACGCGCATTATGACTAAACAACCGTACACATACATCATGACACTAAACCAGGGACGGGCAACATACGGCCCGCGGGCCGGGTCCGGCCCGCTGACTGTTTCTGGCCGTACATAGTAATGTGGCCGGCGTCCACATCTCCGCCCCCCCCACCCCCGCAATCTCCCACTATCTTACTGCGTCGCAGTTAATAGTGACTTTTAGTTATTCTTTGATTGTTTTCGGTTAGATTTAGAGTTTACAATAAAATTTTTATCACGGATTTTGCCAAGAAACATAAAGTTGACAGCCAGTGTAGCCATTTAACAAAGATTGGATACCTAAATACTTTTTCACAGAAGTCGCAAGAAAGCAAGCGGTATGTTTGATGTACAGTGAAAGTGTTGCAATGTTGAAAGAGTACAACATTAGCGTCATGGTAATGTGGCCCCATCCACATCCTGCTGCAATCTCCCACTACTTTCTTACTGTGTCACAGTGTTACATGCCAGTATTTATTTAAAGACCCTGTTCCAGAATTAAGATTTAGATTAATTAAATTCCAGGATTAGATTAATTAAATCTCCTCATTTATTCTGAAACAGACTGGCTGCCCAGATCTATCCTTCAGTCTGACTAAATTTAATCTCGTAGTAAGACACGAAATTTAGAGACAGATAAACCGTGTGACAATTACATGGACTGGGACACATTAATCAATTACGACTAATCATACTTGCATACATCACACTCTTAATGCTCGCCCCCACCCAGCCCTAATTTGGTCTTTCTCGCAAATGATTTAGTCGACTACGTAATTGATCAACAAATATTAGATTTAATAAAAGATTTACAAATAACAAAAATTGAATCAAATACTCGGTCTAACAAGACTACGTATTATCAGCTCTGCGAATAGTTTCAATGTCAATTACGGATTAGTGATTCCAGTTTATTGTCATTACTCAACTTGCAACTTCCCACTGCTATGACGACACTTTATCATCAGCTATGGCAACACTAGCACCCAACTAGCATGAGTTGTGGCTTCAGCCACGATCCTCACATCAAGTTCAGCAGAACTTAAACGGACCAGTCCCAGACTCCTCTAGAGATCTCAGGACGCAGAGATTATGAAATCTCAAACCCAACGATACAACCTCGAACCCGCTCTGAAAATACAATAATTCTTATGTGCGACAGTTCCTACTGATTCGCAATCTACACAAGTGGCTTTTGATAATAGCGTAGCTTGTTTTACAAATGACCGTTCTGTATCTTCACATTCAATAGTTTAAATATAATAATGAAGATACAGTTCACATCACGCTCATGCGTGTTACAATTAAAATGCAGCAATACACACGCGTGAGAATTTAAATCGTTCCAAAGAAAACATTTAGATTTTACAATGAAAGTGAATATGAAATAAAATCACGCAATTACGCGTTACAAGTATAAACGCAGTTATACACATTGTTTACATCGAAAGGATCTTTACATAAAAGAATCCTATGAACGTGCACAAACGTTCTTTAGTTACAATTCCGTCAATCTAGCATTATAAACCATTGTCTCACAATTCGACAATTAACGTAAAGAATGTAATGTTTCTAGCTTAACCGTACCGTTATCAAGCCACGTGTCTAGAGAAGGTTGCAGTAAAGATATAATTTCTACATTAACAATTTCGCACATTCACACAATGATAACTTAAATAAAATGTAAGTAGTAATTTAAGAAATCGATGTGTTTACTTTGCTCAATACACGCTGGTTATCGGCACAACGGGTTCGGCTTATCGACAAATCGACGCCGCTGAATAACGTTCATGCGGTTTTCCTCGCAGCAATGCCGATTAACTTTCATACCTGGTTTATAAAGACTTGTGGATTCGGACAGAGAACCGTCATGTATGCACGTAGTGCTTGGGTGGTCCAGCTGTGCGTGTAGTGGCCGTAGAAAGGGTCAGCCACGCCGCGCTGACACGGTCGTAAACCACGGACCCTAAAAGTGCCAGCTATCGGAGACTGGCGAGTCCGAGGAAGTTACGTATAATTTGCCCCGACCCTATTACACACAGTAATAGTGACTGTTAGTTATTCTTTGGTTGTTTTCGGTTAGATTTAGAATTTTTATCATGGATTTTGCCAAGAAACGTAAAGTTGACAGCGAGAGTCGTGCATTTAACAAAGAATGGATGCCTAAGTACTTTTTCACAGAAGTCGGCAAGAAAGCAGTATGTTTGCTGTGCAGTGAAAGTGTTGCCGTGTTGAAAGAGTACAACATTAGCCGCCATTATGCGACGAAACATGCAGGCTATGGCAGTACTTTATCAGCAGCGGAACCGCAAACAAAAGCAACAGAACTGGACAGAAAACTTGTAAAGCAGCAGAATTTATTCGGAAAAGCCAAAGTAGCCCAGAAAGCTGCTACTCATGCCAGCTTTGTGGTCGCACACAACATTGCTAAGCACAGCAAATCGTTCTGTGATGGTGAATTTGTCAAAAAGTGCATGCTCGATGTAGCTGATCAAGTCTGTCCAGAACAAAGAAAGAAGTTTGAAGAAGTCAGTTTGTCGAGAAGAACTGTGGCTCGCCGCATTGAAGCAATTGGTGAAGACCTGACATCACAACTAAAAAGGCGTGTACCTTCATTTCAGCTGTTTTCCCTGGCATTGGATGAAAGCACTGACATCGATGACACTGCACAGTTGCTCATCTTTGTACGAGGCATTTCAGAAAACTTTGAAATCACAGAAGAATTGCTGTCAATGGAATCAATGAAAGACACTACTACCGGGGAAGATATTTTCGAATGTGTGGAAAATGCCTTGCACACAATGCAATTACCATGGCAGAAAATGGTAAGTGTTACTACGGATGGTTCTCCATCTTTGACAGGAAAGAAAGTTGGTCTACTGAAGAGAATGGGTGACCGTGTTGCAGAGGTCGATTGCACCAGGGAATTGATATTTCTACATTGCATAATACACCAGGAAGTGCTGTGTAAAAGTGTGCTTGACATGAAACATGTTGTGGATCCAGTTGTGAAAATTGTTAATTTCATCAGGGCGAGAGGTCTAAATCACAGACAGTTTATCACACTTCTGGAAGATTGCGGTTCTGATCACAGTGATGTTTTGTATCATACCGCTGTACGCTGGTTGAGTTTGGGGAAAGTTCTGAGACGTGTCTGGGACCTGAAAACAGAAATCTTACTGTTTTTGGAGATGAAAGGGAAAGATACAGAATATCCTCAACTCAGAAAATCAGAATGGCTCTCAGATCTGGCATTTGCAGTTGATCTCTTTGAACATATGAATGAATTGAACACCAGACTTCAAGGGAAGGGCACTTTTGCTCACGAAATGTACTCAACAGTGAAGGCATTCAAGGTGAAGCTAAAACTGTTTTCTCGCCAGCTCAGTCAGAATATCACAACACACTTTCCAACATTCGAAACTATGGCACCCCAGATGATGTCAACTGAGAAGTACACCAGTATGATATCTGCACTAGACAATGAATTTGCTCGTCGTTTTGCGGACTTCCAGAAACTTGCTGCTGAGTTTGATATCTTGTCATCACCGTTTACAACTGACTTTGAAAAGGCGCCGGATGCTCTACAGCTGGAACTGATTGATCTGCAGTGTGACTCTACCCTGAAAGATAAATTCGAATCTGAAAGCATTGACAAATTTTATGCGTCACTGAATGAATCCAAGTTTGCCAACCTGAGAAAGATGGCCATGAAACTACTTGTTCTGTTCGGGTCTACATACATTTTCGACCATGAACATTAACAAGACAAAGCTGCGTTCCAATCTAACTGATGTTCACGTGCAGTCTTTACTGAGAATTTCTACGTCCGACATGCAGCCAGAGTTCAAACAACTTGTTGAAAACTTTGATCGACCACAGATGTCTCATTGACTTCAGCAGCTATTGAGGTACATTACGTTAAATTCATTATATACTGTTTTTGGTCTCTATGCTTTAATGTTTACAAGTTTAAAGTTTACATTAAATACGATTAAGGTATTGATTTAGTAATCCGGCCCGCCAAGGACTTCATTTTCCCATATCCGGCCCGCCGACTGAAGAAGTTGCCCACCCCTGCACTAAACAAACGTACACCTGCATATTGTCACTAAACAAACATACATCATGTAGCTAAACAAACGTACACTTGCATATTGTCACTAAACAAACGTATATCATGTAGCTAAACAAACATACACTTGCATGATGACTATATACAAACGTACACATACATCATGACACTAAATAAACATACACCTACATCATGTAGCTAGACAAAGCGAAACACTACTCATTGATTAGTAACTACCGTTTCACATAAATGTCAAATGGAATCATGTAATTACATTATATGCTCAAACTTTCGTTATTTTGGGACGATTTGTTCCCTGCATTTAAAACACTTCCTGGAAGTAGCCAGCAACCAATTCTCAAGGTATGGGTTTCTACTTGAACAACAAGAAAAATATTAATTTAGAGAGAATCTAGATCTCCCATTTCCAAAATCAATTATTTCTTTAGAATATTCGAATACATATTACTATGGCTGTTATTGCCATAGTAATATTACACGCACGCAAAGCAACAGCAAACCAACACAGGTTGATTGTCTTTCTGCCATGAATGTATTATAAACGCCAAACCTTGTTAACTGTCCTTCAACTGAACACTGCTTCGTGACAGTCGCACTAGTCAATAGACTTCGCTTTGATTAATTGATTTATTCATGCCCGCTTTGGTTAATTGGCTTATTCATGCTCGCTTTGGTTAATTGATACATTCGATGCTCGCGATGACTGATTGGTTTATTTATGTTCTCTTTCATTGACTGATTTATTTTATGCTAGTTTTGATTGATTTATTTATGCTCGCTTTGATTGATTGGTTTATTTATGTTCGCTTTGGATGATTAATCTATTTATGCTCGCTTTGGTTGATCGCTTAATTAATGTTCGCTTTGGTTAATAGATTTATTTATGATTGCTTTGATTAACTGATTTATTCATGCTTCATTGGTTGGTTGGTTTATTCATAATCGCTTTGGATGATTGGTGTATTTATGTTCTATAAATCTATTTTGATGATTTATTTATTTATGCTCTCTTTGGATGACTGATTTATTTATGCCCTCTTTGGTTGATTGATTTATTCAGGTTCGCATTGGTTGACTGATTTATTTATGCCCTCTTTGGTTGACTGATTTATTTATGCCCTCCTGGATGACTGATTTATTTATGCCCTCTTTGGTTGACTGATTTATTCATGCGTATATATATGTCCAATGTTCACTGATTGTGCAGAAGGGTTTGACGTAACGCGACTTGAACTTGGAGCTACTGATGCTGTGACGTCATACTTACTAGAAAAATTACTACAGTTATTACTAGATGATGGTACACAGGCTTCACTGGACCTATACTGACAATACTGTGTGACTCATGATAGCTCCAACCATCGCTTGTCCACCACGCCCCTCTTCCTTCCGAACTAACAGCAATAACAACAAAATAGTGTTTTACAAATTTCTTCCTCTTCCTTTGGTTAATCTGCAGCAAGCCAGTAAGTGTGTTGTGTGTTATGTTTCTGGTTTTAATTCAAGTTTATTAATTGTAAGTGTTTGGATGGAAGGATAATCTATGTTGGTCGACAAAAGTTATCATTTTTATCAGTAGCAGTATCATTATTTCAACGTCCCTTTTTCTCCAGTTGTGACAAACTTCCCAAATTACTAATTCTAACAGATAGAGCTGGGGTGAAATTTATTTCTGCAACAAACAGCTATTTTACAAATATAAGTATTAAGTAGTATGTAATTGATCACTTTTCATTTTCCTCAGGACTAAAGAGCCCTGTCTATATGTTTAATCAAATTTACATAACATCTAGATGTTCAATCAAACTTACATAATATCTAGATGTTCAGTCAAACTTACATAACATCTAGATGTTCAGTCAAACTTACATAACATCTAGATGTTCAGTCAAATTTACATAACATCTAGATGTTCAGTCAAACTTACATAACATCTAGATGTTCAAACTTACATAACATCTAGATGTTCAGTCAAACTTACATAATATCTAGATGTTCAGTCAAACTTACATAATATCTAGATGTTCAGTCAAATTTACATAATATCTAGATGTTCAATCAAACTTACATAATATCTAGATGTTCAGTCAAATTTACATAACATCTAGATGTTCAGTCAAACTTACATAACAATATTAACAAAGAAGTAAGCAAAATATTTATTTAATTAAACTTATTTATAACATGTTTAACTGTGGTATAATCACCAGAACAGGAATGCTATGAATCAGACACTATTACATAGGAAACACATATGGGAAACGACTGCCCTATCTTACGGTAAAGAAATATGGCATATTTGCAATTTCTACACTTGTCACAGGTTCTATTTTGCTTTAAAAGATTTCGGGAAATGCAATGGTTTTCCCTCTCCCCACCCCCCAGTAATTAAGTTCATCCACACTGTTCTACACTGCCCCACCCTTGCTCTCGCTGGTTAAAAGGATCACACCTCTATCACACCTTTATAACACATTTATCAGACCTCTCTATACACATTTATCACACCTCTATCACGCTTTTATTACACATCATTCACATCCCTATCACACATTTATCATACCTCTATCACACATTTATTACACCTCTATCACACCTAATCTCACATACTTCACACCTTTATCACAACTCTATCACACCTTTCATAACCTTTATCACACCTTTATCACACCTCTATCACACCTTTCATAACCTTTATCACATCTTTATCACACCTCTATCATACACCTATCATACATTATCACACCTCTAGCATATCTCTATCATACCTTTATCACACCACTAATTTACAGTGACCCGAAACGTCCTTGAAATAATCTTCAGATATACTGTCTTGGCGACAATGACAAAGTCACTGAAATAATCTTCAGATATACTGTCTTGGCGACAATGACAAAGTCATTGAAATAATCTTCAGATATACTGTCTTGGCGACAATGACAAAGTCATTGAAATAATCTTCAGATATACTGTCTTGGCGACAATGATAATGTCATTGAAATGGTTCACCGACAAAACCGCGAACGACAAATGCGCGCCGACAAAACCGCGATGGACAAAATCGCGACGACAAAATCGCGCCGACAAAATCGCGCCGACAAAATCGCGCCGACAAAATCGCGATCGACAAAATCGCGATGATACATGTTAAATAGTACAAGAATGTAATAATAACATACGTAGATATCAATATTACGATACACAAAGCAATGTTAAGAGATACTGAGTGCAAATAATCCTCAAAATAAGGCAATGAAAAGAATGAAGCATACATCAAATCTTAATCATTTTATTTAACGATCAATATTAAGAGATACTACGTGTAAATAATTCTTACACAAAGGTAATGAAAAGAATGAAGCATATATCTAATCTTAATAATTTTGTTTAAAGAGCAATATTAAGAGATATTGAGTGCAAATAATCCTTACACAAAGGCAATGAAAAGAATGAAGCATACATCAAATCTTAATAATTTTACCATAAAGATCAATATTAAGAGATACTACGTGTAAATAATCCTTACACAAATGCAATGAAAAGAATGAAGCATACATCAAAGATCAATATTAAGAGATACTACGTGCAAATAATTCTTACACAAAGGTAATGAAAAGAATGAAGCATATATCTAATCTTAATAATTTTGTTTAAAGAGCAATATTAAGAGATACTGAGTGCAAATAATCCTTACACAAAGGTAATGAAAAGAATGAAAAGAAGTTACGTAATAGAGCGAACATACATAACACTTCCTGCCATTCTTGGTGATGTTTATCGCGATTTTGTCGGCGCGCATTTGTCGGCGCGATTTTGTCGATTTCAAAGAGCGCGATTTTGTCGGCGCGATTTTGTCCATCGCGGTTTTGTCGGCGCGCATTTGTCGTTCGCGGTTTTGACGGGTCACCCATTGAAATAATCTTCGATAGAGACATAATTTATGTTCACATATGTGATTTCTAAAGAGGCATATAATCTTTAGATCCTTTAATAATGTGTATTAGAGAAATAATTAATAGAACTTCATGTATCTATATAAAGGACACCTAATTTAAATAAAATTATCCTCATTTTCTTTCAGCAATTATTCGGAAAAAGCAAAACACCCTGACCTTGCACGAAGCGAAGGTTAGTTAATTCCTTCTTTGTTGGTTTTTCCGGATAACCAAATAACTACACAACTTTTTTTGTTGACAACTTTTCCCGGGCAGAAGGCATTCGTTGATACTAATTTGCCCAGGCAGAAAACATTCGTCGATACTAATTTGCCCAGGCAGAAAACATTCGTTGGTATAAATTTACGTTTTCCAGATCATATTCAGTGAACACTTTTGGAGACAAAACTAATGCATTGAAATCAGTGGCATTATGACTTTCATCAAGGGAGACAAATCCCAAACTGAGTTCCATATCATTATGACTTTAATCGCATTCGCCATTTGCTGGGTTAAACGCAAGCAATAATAAATGTGTTGTATTTTAGGTAGATTTGTTGTTAGCAAGTCATTATTTAAGTTTGTTGTAAAATTATGCAATATCTTTATCATTAAGTACCCACAAAAAAATTTAAAAGTCAATTAGTAGCCAGTAATTTTCTTAGCATTTCTTTTGTTAGCCAATAACAAACCAGTTTTTATAACAAGTTAAAAGGCCATAAACAATAATCTCTTGTATAAAACCATCATCCACCTTGGAAACATAAATATATGAAAGGAAATTTGCTTTTGTGTTTAGAGGCTGTCATGACAGTTTGAAGGATATTATATCAAAGACAACATAATGCTATTATCGATTTCAAGAAGTGCTATATATAAACGTCTGTCTAGTGACCTCCAGGATTTACAACGACAGGGAGACACTCGGGAACTGGCAAGTCGGCGCATGCGCACACAAGTGCGGATGCCGCTTCGTCCCCAGCCGCAAGGAAGTTCCTGATAACACCCTCCCATCCCCAGATCTGTCTACCCTTCACCACCACCACCACCCGCTTTTGCGTTGTCAATCGGGAACCCGGAGTAAAAGTCGTGTAGCTCATCTCGACAGTCGATTCCGGAACCAAGTCTGCCTGACAGGTGATCACTTTTCCTCAGGTACAGTAAATTTCGTTTTCGTTACGCATGGCGCGCAAATAACAGGAGATTGGAAGTTCTAGAAGCTCGATGTTTGAAAGGTAAACAATGTCTCGACCATAAAGCTATTCTAGTTTTGAGTCTAGAAGTGTGTGTATTAGTTCAGTTAGAAAATTACAATAGCTAGGAGACACAACTGAAATGAAATTAACATAGTGAATAAATTATGAATCACCATAACAGCTACTTGTTTTTGCCAACTTAATGAGTAGCTAGTAGGTGGGTGAATTTGTTTTTGCCAACTTAATGAATAACTAGTAGGTGGGTGAATTTGTTTTTGCCCACTTAATGAATAACTAGTAGGAGGGTGAATTTGTTTTTGCCAGCTTAATGAATAACTAGTAGGTGGGTGAATTTGTTTTTGCCAACTTAATGAATAACTAGTAGGTTGGTGAATTTGTTCTTGCCAACTTAATGAATAACTAGTAGGTGGGTGAATTTGTTTTTGCCAACTTAATGAATAACTAGTAGGTGGGTGAATTTGTTTTTGCCAACTTAATGAATAACTAGTAGGTTGGTGAATTTGTTTTTGCCAACTTAATGAATAACTAGTAGGTTGGTGAATTTGTTCTTGCCAACTTAATGAATAACTAGTAGGTGGGTGAATTTGTTTTTGCCAACTTAATGAATAGCAAGTAGTTGGGTGAATTTGTTGCTTTCGGAGTACAGAAATAATTAGGACATTGTGGTGTAAGAATGCATTCTATAAAATATACAGAAACATGTTTTATATATGCTTGTGCAAGTTTGTGTGTGCGTGCGTGCGTGCGTGTGTGTGTGTGTGTGAGAGAGAGAGAGAGAGAGAGAGAGAGAGAGAGAGAGAGAGAGAGAGAGAGAGAGAGAGAGAGAAAAGTTCATAGCAAAAATAAACGATTTTTTAAAATATAATTTCATGAAATGTTCAAATGTAATTCCTTGTTTTCTCATATAAAACTTCTCCGTATTCCTAGACTAGTGATGACTTAGCTTGGTGATTATTATGATTGTAATTATAGTCCTGTAATTAATTAGTTTTTAATTATAATAAAAATTAAATTGGGATGACACATGCAATAGTTCTACTGTCTCTTGTGGTTCAGACATACTCATTTTTATAAAAAATAAAAAAAAGCATGTCTGCAAAAAGAATTAAATAAAATCTGCTCCTTTACGAGAAATGTGGCACACTGCTCTATCATTTGTATCATTTGTTCATGCGTCCTAAACAATTTGTGAACTCATTTATGTTTGATTTATATCTACCAGTCATTTAGAGCATTCGTGTCGCGTGAATGGATTAGTGGATTTTTCTTTCTTTCTTTTTTTAACAGGCAATAATCAACAGTGTCGAGTGGTTTAAGATATGTGAGGAGTGGACGATGATTTATTGGGTTGTTGATTCATTCGCAAAAAAAAAAAATGTTTTAATTGCAGATTGCAGATTCACTCACATTATTATTTTTTGTATTTGTTAAATGTAAATTGGGTTGTAGACCAACGCTCCCTCTAATACTTTTTCCGGTGTGCGCGTAGCTTTTTCCTGTGTGCGCGGAACTGTCAGTTGTTTGAGCTTGCTACCAAAAATTGTGCGCGGAATTTTGAACTGTTGTGCGTCATTTTCTAATGAGTTGCGCGGCCACGCAACCGCACATCTTAGAGGGAACATTGTTGTTGACTAATCTACTCTTTTGCTGCAAGCGTTTCGTGATGCGAGAAAATCGACAATACTTCATTTTCATTGATATTTATATTATATATGCCTCGTATTGTCCTTGAATAACTTCGCTGTAACAAGCCGTTACAGTAAGGATGGGAAAGTGTGATGAAGCATTTTAAAAACACGGACTACTTCAAGTCCAGCAGAGACCATATCCATACAGGCAAGACTTGAACTTTTAGTGACCAGTCAAGTGTGAATTGCAGCAACTCGTGCGAGTAAAATTTATTAAAGGCTCCTTTCGGGTGCACAGTTATCATGCTATATCTGGAAAACACCACTTTTTTTCCACTTCAGTAATTTTCACGCCTAACATCCATAATGCTAAGCAAAACATTGATTAGACTGTATTTATAGTCAGATAGCTTGGTGGATAAATGAACGTATTTATAGATAAATGGACAGATGAATGCAAACAGAAAAACATGCAAATAGGAAATACACGCACTAAGATAGATAGATAGATAGATGATGGATGGATGATTGGATGGTTCATTGGATGGATGGTTAGATGGTTGGATGGTTGGTTGGATGGATGGATGGATGGAGAGAGAGAGAACTTAGCTAGCTGTTCAGATACCGCGCTATAGTCAAGTTATTTTTATCACTTTCTCACTCACTCTCTTCAAATGTTAGAGTTTAGCTATTCATTCTTCGCATTCTTCTTCCTTACAAATCTTTAATCTGCACCCTTACCCCTTTCTGCGACTTAACTGTGACATCTGTCTGTCTGTCTATCTCTCTCAAGTATTCCTACGAGTACTGTACAACAGCAAACACGCTTACACATTCAAGCAAGTGCAAATATATCACCAATAGTACCCTTATTTATAAGATTACGACCGTGGTATCCTCATTTAGAAGAATGTGGCTGGTGTACCTTCATTAAAAGAACAAGGCTTAATAAGATGTTTGGAACTGGCAGCTTCCTGCCTCTACTCGATACACTGGAGTTCACGTGGACTTATTGACTACCGTTAATTATAAATACATTAAAGACCACGTGGAATTATTGTCAGCCGCTAATCGATTGTAAATACACTGGACTCCACGTGGAGTTATTGAACTAAGAGCAGCTCTGAATCTCATGCTCCACCGCTAACTGACAAGAAGTCTTTGTCAGACCAGCGTCAGTTGTCTCTCTTGTACACCCTGACGTCACACAGTTTCAACTGATTTATATCTCCTAAACCTTCACTTTCAATGTTTCTTGATTTCGCGGAAGTGTGGTTGATTTGCCTCATTTCAGTGTCAGTTGCATTGTTGCAGTTTAAAAAAAAAAAAAAAAGAGGACAAGAATTAATTTATCTTTCGGCTAAGAGGCCAAGAGTTTTGTTTTCTATCAGTCTTTAATAGGAATTGGAAAGGATCATGATATTGTTTGTATATTTCATCTCTAAAACCACCCCCTACTTCCTACCAACAGCCTAACAAACCGCAGACAAGCGATTAAGTTCATTTACAGAGGTATGGAAAAACTTCATACATACATTTTATACAGTTGTCGTTGTTGTTAATGTAGGGGGCGCTTTCGGCTTCCGCCGCTTTCGCGCTGTATACAGTTGTCAGTAGGAACCATTCTTTTTATACAGCTGTCTGGAGAAACTATACTTTTATACAGGTGTCTGGAGGAACTATACTTTTATACAGCAGTGTGGAGAAACTATACTTTTATACAGCAGTATGGAGAAATTATACTTTTATACAGCTGTCAGGAGAAACTGCTGTTCTAGAGAAAATCATAAGCTATAAAATAAGATCGAACCAAAGTAAATGGCTTGTTACTATGCTAAGCCCTCATGCAATCAGCAGTCGATACAAAGTTTGTGCTTAAAAGACCCAGTCGTAAGTCTCACACCTATTTCATATCTTAGGATAGTAAAACTAATACAATATTTATTATAAACCTGTAATTTCGTGTTGAAAAAAGCCTAAGATATTTAAAACAATCAATAAAAGTTTCTAGTTCTTTGAAATAAACTTTGAATCATTATGAATGCAAATTTTGAGCAAAAGTATTCGCCTCATATGCAGCTACGTGAGGCGTGTTAAAAATAGCATTCCGGGCAGTGAAGTGGGACTTTCATTTATATGCAGACGTATATATTTCTCTACATAAGCGCGCGAACACACACACATATTTATATACGCATACACACATGTGAAATAATATTTCTCGATCAAGTTTAGGATAAAATAAACATAAAGTTAGAAATAAATTCGATGTTTTTAAATATAAATAAAAATAAAATTTACCGAAGAATTGAGAGTCGATCCATTATATATTATGTGCTGTCAACATCAGCCACAGTAAGAAACCTATGACAGTTTAAGGCAGTGATAACCGATACAAGACAATTATCTATTCTCATCTAACACCATAGTCTATTAAAATGAAACTTACAAAGAAATGAAAAGTTTAGGGCAAAGCAGCTAACACAAAATTAGGAGTTTATTGCTTATGCATCGTTGCTAAAGTATAATTGCTTTCTAATCTATTTCCCAAGTAGTGCCAAAGCCTGGTTTAGAAAATTAACATTTGCTGTCAACAGCCTTTTCATGAATGCTTAGGTTGTGACATAGTTGCAGACAAAAGCTTTGGTCAGCCAAATTGTTGTTTATGAAATTCTGGGCTATATTGTCCAATCACAAATGATTTCTTTTACATGAGAAATCCATAAGGGCGAATGGACAAGTGTCCAGCAGTTGTCTGTAACGTTACTCGCTCAGGATTATTATAATTGTGATTCCGGTTGGTTCCTGTTCCACCCACCTCAATGGGTGAAAGTACTATTTGAAGTAATTTCTAGACCACACACATCTCCCTACACACACACACACACACACACACACACACACACACACACACACACACACACACACACACACACACACACACACACACACACACACACACACACACACACACACACACACACACACACGCGCGCGCGCGCTATATTCAGTAGAACCTGATTTAATGAAATGCAAATACAAGAAATATCCGCAAAACCTTTATCTCGTTATATTTAAAAACGTGTTATAATTATACATTTAAAATCAGATCAATCTACTGCAAAGTACAATATGAAAATAATAATAAAAACCAAATGTACAAGTCCAAAATAAAAAATGTTTCAGAGCAACTAGAGACATCGATTAATCAATTAGTCATTGTGAAAATATATAGTTCACCAATCTCCCCCCCCCCTCCGACCTAAGACTACTGACAGCTTGAAATTAATTGCTCTGCTTTAAAAATAACTTTATGTTATTTTATTGATTTTTAAAAAAATCACAATTTCTTGATATGAGTGATACAACTTTTTATATCTCTCACCATTAGTGCTCATGTTTGGTTCTGTTCAACAAGAAAAATCTTCATTAATGAAGCCGGATGGCAGAGTTACCCGTTAAAATGCGGTTGAAGCCGACACGCCATAACTAGAATTTTAATTTAACTGCTTGCCTCTTAAACGACGTTTCTTTTTGTTCTCCACGACTCGCTATAGTTAAGTGTGTCTTACGTTTCTTTTTGTTCTCCACGACTCGCTATAGTTAAGTGTGTCTTACGTTTCTTTTTGTTCTCCACGACTCGCTATAGTTAAGTGTGTCTTACGTTTCTTTTTGTTCTCCACGACTCGCTATAGTTAAGTGTGTCTTACGTTTCTTTTTGTTCTCCACGACTCGCTATAGTTAAGTGTGTCTTACGTTTCTTTTTGTTCTCCACGACTCGCTATAGTTAAGTGTGTCTTACGTTTCTTTTTGTTCTCCACGACTCGCTATAGTTAAGTGTGTCTTACGTTTCTTTTTGTTCTCCACGACTCGCTATAGTTAAGTGTGTCTTACGTTTCTTTTTGTTCTCCACGACTCGCTATAGTTAAGTGTGTCTTACGTTTCTTTTTGTTCTCCACGACTCGCTATAGTTAAGTGTGTCTTACGTTTCTTTTTGTTCTCCACGACTCGCTATATTTAAGTGTGTCTTACGTTTCTTTTTGTTCTCCACGACTCGCTATATTTAAGTGTATCTTACGCTAGGCGATAACCATAGATGAACGCTCCTATTTTACTGATTTTGATACTTGTTTAAAGGAGTGCTTGCTTCGTCGACAGACATCGGTAATCTACATTATATTGACAGACATCGGTAATCTACATTATATTGACAGACATCGGTAATCTACATTATATTGACAGACATCGGTAATCTACATTATATTGACAGACATCGGTATTCTAAATTGCTTCATTGACAGACATCGGCAATCTACATTATATCGACAGACATCGGTAATCTGCATTATATTGACAGACATCGGCATTCTAAATTGCTTCATTGACAGACATCGGTAATCTACATTATATTGACAGACATCGGCATTCTAAATTGCTTCATTGACAGACATCGATAATCTACATTATAGTGACAGACATCGGTAATCTACATTGTATTGACAGACATCGGTAATCTACATTATATTGACAGACATCGGTAATCTACATTATATTGACAGACATCGGTAATCTACATTATATTGACAGACATCGGTAATCTACAGTAACGGGCACACCACGTCGTCGAAAATGATTATTATTAATTAGTCTCTCATAACTAATTACAAGCGATGAGAATATTAATTTCTTTTATTAGTGATCCTCCAGCAGACACTAGTCGTCTCTCTCTCTTTAGTGGATATTTTGGCGCTGTAAACGTTTTCTCTCTTCCACAACATTAACAACATTTACAATCACATAATCTTTCTGTAGAAAACTTCTTACTAAAGGAGAAACAAATATGGCTTTAATTTATATTTAGCCAGCCACCAGCCACCCACTTTCTTCTCCATCATAAGATTATCAATATGCGTAAGAAAAGATGAAGAAATTTAACAATAAATTTATTAATTGAACAATCAAATATACATAACACAATTACAATAGAATATATTACTTGACATCAATATTCCAAGAATTCACAATCGGATAATTTCTACATTTCACAGTCTATCTATCTATCTATCTATCTATCTATCTATCTATCTATCTATCTATCTATCTATCTATCTATCTATCTATCTATCTATCTATCTATCTATCTATCTATCTATCTATCTATCTGTCTATCTATCTATCTATCTATCTGCTATCTATCTGTCTAGAATATATAATTACAGTTCAATAATATAGACAATACAAATCACAGGCTAGTCCTATCAGAGATTAGAAATAGAGTTATAGAGGGAGGTAATTTAGTCGTTTTTTTAAAAAAAGACCTGGATAAATGTTGCTTCCACAGTCTTCACTTGGTTTTGCAACAATGTCACAATGATGTCCTGTCAACACTGTTTCCCGTCAGACACATGGAAAACACTGACGCACATTTATATACTAGAACACACTGTCACCTCTCTCCTCACTGTCAGTTCCTTCAAGCAGAATATGATGATTACAATAATTATGGCAACCTCAATGTACCAGAATTCTCCTGATGTATCCAGCATATACATCGAAGTGTATAGCGTACTCCTTATGCTTACACACACCACAACAGACGTTCCAGAGTCATTCAAGTTTCTGACTGGTGAAAACAGGAAGGGTAACTGGATTGAGAGTTGAAACTTAAAATTCAAACTCAAAACTTGAAACTCAAAAGTCAAAAGGCCACTTGTTCACTGCAAAATATAATTAAGGAGCAAACATAAGTTTCCCATTTATCACAATATAACTCTTTTCTAACTTACACCATTCTCAACTTACAATTTCCTGCAACAGTATTTATTAGCCCGATACACACACATGGAAAACTAAATACAGCAGGTCAAATAATGTTAAGTGTTAGCACCCTACACGAGTGCAGCTTAGTTCAAATATTTGTAGAAATAAAAGCTAACTCACATAGTACATCTCTATATAAACACAAGTATAACATATCAATAGTAAAAATGCCAAGAATGCCCTAAGTCCATTCTCTCTCTCAACCAGTCAGTGTAACTCTCCATCAAGCTAATGAACTGCCTTTTAAGCCAGATTTCTTCCTTCCACTCAAAATTCAAAAAAGTGATCAGAGGATAGAATTTTCTGCAACAAGTGAATTCTTTAATCTAAGCCCATTGGCTGGACTCATTCTCGTAAATCATGATCATTGGATAATAGAAAACTACTCATAAGTTTCCATTACATCAACAATCTAGAATATTCTTGCCTCGAGCTGTTTACCTAAACTCAGACGCTTTCAAAAATAACACAACAAGGAATGCCCAAGGTAGAGTTACTCTGACAATGCAATTTATACAACAATTTAAATTTTAAAATAGGGAGAGTCAAATTTACTCTGTCACATCTACATTGCTTCATTGACATACATTGGTAATCTACATTGCTTCATCCACAGACGTCGGTAATCTACATTGCTTCATCCACAGACATCGGTAATCTACATTGCTTCATCCACAGACATCGGTAATCTACATTACTTCATCCACAGACATCGGTAATTCACATTGCGTCATTGACAGACATCGGTAATTCACATTGCGTCATTGACACACATCGGTAATCTACATTGCGTCATTGACACACATCGGTAATTCACATTGCGTCATTGACAGACATCGGTAATCTACATTGCTTCATCCACAGACCTCGGTAATCTACATTGCTTCATCCACAGACATCGGTAATCTACATTGCTTCATCCACAGACATCGGTAATCTACTTTGCTTCATCCACAGACATCGGTAATCTACTTTGCGTCATTGACAGACATTGGCATTCTGTGAGAAATTCAAAACATTCAAAGCACATAATTTTTAATTTTACGAGAACTATTTCATATCGATTGAAAACTAAATTCAACAGAATTTAGTGAAAGTCATAGCCTGTATTTCAATACTAATTTTATTTCTTTAATTATGTGTTTATGAGTCAAGAATGCAATATATTATGGAAGTCACAACCACAGAAACTATAAGAAAAAATGACTAGTCGATGAAAACAAAATTAAGTGTTCCTTAGTTGCTTGAAAGAAGATAAAAGAACGAACACACATACAGTGCTATGGACATATTCTAATCCCTACATACATAGGAATACGTTTTCAATGTATTCATCCAAATTTTAGAAACTCCTACAAGTTGCTAAAAAATAAAAGAAGTATAAAGTATAAATATGTACATAAGTGTAGGTTTACATTGTCTATATTATAAGAATATAATTTCAATTAATTTTAATTACTTTTACAACTACCTTGACATAAACTGTCGACTCCAGAGGCATTATACCATTGTTGACTTCAGACTTACACAAACAGAAACATCGTGACAAGCCCATAGGGCAGACATGCGCATTGCAAAATATGTCTCATAACTAATCTATTGATGCAGTGAACAATAATATACAATCACTTAATGTCTCATAACCAATCTATTGAAAGAGTGAACAATAATATACAATCACTTAATGTCTCAAAACCAATCTATTGATGCAGTACTTGAATAGGAATCAGAAGAGAAACTACATTGACTGACATCTGAGTAGACATTTCCCCTCGACATCAATTGTCACTCGACTATATCTATTTCGTACAACAAATTACAATTAGGCATTCATGCAGGAGTTTTTGCAACAAACAAGATGGAAAATTTTGCGCAGTGCAACATATATGCTGATCACGTGACCATCATGGTGGTGTGTATATCTAGGTCTATGACTAAACTAAAAATGTGTGGCTGCAGTTTGTTCTTTGTGGATGGCCTGTGTATCTAGATCTGTGATTAAAACTAAAAAATGCCTAGCTACAGTTAATTCATTGTGGATGGCCTGTGTATCTAGATCTGTGATTAAAACTAAAATTGCATATCTACAGTTAGTTAATACTGGATGGTCTGTGTATCTAGATCTGTGATTAAAACTAAAAATGCCTAGCTACAGTTAATTCATTGTGGATGGTCTGTGTATCTAGATCTGTGATTAAAACTAAAAATGCCTAGCTACAGTTAGTTCTTTGTGGATGGCTTTATGGAGAGACCTTCGCATACCCAGGAGCCCTAAGGCGATCAGGTGAGAATTGTTTGACATGCGTGTTATGGGATGAATAAAGGCATTCTCATAAAACTCAGTCAAGGATGGATCTATCTATCTATCTATCTATCTATCTATCTATCTATCTATCTATCTATCTATCTGACGAGACGATACAAACGTTATGCAAATAATGAGAACTGTTTCAAGAGAAAGAGGATTGTTTTGGAAACACTGAAATAGTTTTTTCTACGAAAAATTGATTATATTTTCTATTTGATTGTCAACAGAACTATATTACAGTGCAATTTTACCTTTAAAGATGTACTTTCTGTGTGTGTGTGTGTATGTGTGTGTGTATGTGTGTGAGTGTGTGTGTGTGTATGTGTGTGTGTATGTGTGTATGTGTGTGTGTGTGTGTGTGTATGTGTGTGTGTGTGTGTGAGAGAGAGAGAGAAAGAGAGAGAGAGAGAGAGAGAGAGAGAGAGAGAGAGAGAGAGAGACTGTGTGACTGTGCTTATATTGTTTAACTAAGGCATATGATCCACCCTAGCACTCGGTGTTTATTGAATGAAGATTTGTCTTTAGGTTTCTTTCCTAAATCCATTGTGTAAGCTCGTGCGTGCGTCTCTGATCGTATTTACCTGTGTAGGTACCTACGTACGTGCATGTAAATAATAGTTTCATTGGCGCCAGACTAGCGCTGAATGGAAGTAAAGATTACGATACGTCGCTAATCAGCGAAGCTGCTAATTTTGGACAAGTGAGGACAGTCGCTTTGATCTGTACATAGTGCTGTCTACGGCCGACCCGACGAGCCGGACACACTGCACTGTTACTGATTGCATTCTTAATTCAAGGCAGTTCTCGCGCACTTGCCGGACACATTGCACTGTTGTTGGTACGCGTTTGTTTTTATGTTCGCATGCTAATTGGATTTTGTGATGTTTTGAGACGGCATAGACATTCTTTCGTCTGATGGGGAAGATGAAGTGTGTCAAATGTGGACTTTTGATTTCTTTTGATGTTAAGTCGAAGTGGGTCCAATGTGGACTTATTTCTTTTTAAGTCGAAGTGGGTCCAAACTGGACTTATTTCTTTTGATGTCGAAGTAGGTCCAAGGTGGACATTTCTTTTGATGGTTAAGTCGAAGTGGGTCCAATGTGGACTTATTCCTTTTGATGGTTAAGTTCGAAGTGGGTCCAATGTGGACTTATTTCTTTTGATGGGAAAGACGAAGCAGGTCCAATGTGGACTTATTTCTTTTGATGGGACTGACGAAGCAGGTCCAATGTGGACATTTCTTTTGATAGGAAAGACGAAGCAGGTCCAATGTGGACTTATTTCTTTTGATGGGACTGACGAAGCAGGTCCAATGTGCTAAATGTTGCTTACGTTAATGATACATTAGCAGCTGAAAATCAAAGTAGTCCAACCCGCCCACATCTTTAGTCCATCTCAATGACATACAGTTCCCCTCGTCTGAAGTCCGTTATTTCTCTTCCTTAATACGTGACCAGCTTTCAACCAGCGGAAAGATGAAGTGGACATGAGACCCTTGAAAAACGAAACATATTTCCAGAATGTTTGGTCTGTCATTGGTAGTCAATGGAGATGCGTTTGTGACAAGCTGTAGCGTTCGTATTTCTCACTGGATTTTCATATTTCTACATATGTGTTCATTTCCGCACTGCTGGTGATCGATCGATCGATTGATTGATTGATTGATTAAAATATGGGATTATGTTGTCACACTCTACACCTAAACCCTTACGTTGATATTTTTCTCTCTCGATTACTTCTTTGCTCACAGTACGCGCAATAGACTTTGCACTTTTGGACGTTCTCTGTCTTGGTTTTGTTTCTGTGAGGATTTTCTCTTCTCAACTTATTCTGAAGAGGGCATTCTATTGTTATCGTTCATGTGGGTGTGGTTAGTTCCTTACAGTGCTGGTGGTGGCTGCGTTATTTTTGTTAGTTGAATTGTTTGGCTCTTTTTAATTCACTACATAAAATGTATTGAGAAGGTGTAGTGTGTTTGTTTCTGTGAGGAAACTGAGGAGAGCTTTGTGGATTACATTTTCTCTTTGTGGCTGTGAAAGTAGTGATTGTGCGGAGAGCGGGATTTGTAACAGATTTGTGACGTCAATGATTGTTTTTCTTTCTTCGTTGTTTAGTGGACAGTCATTAGGAAGTGTTGTGTAGTGTTTTCAAATCTACATTGATTGCATGTTTGTGTCTGAACTGAAATTGTGTGTGTTTGAAGTATTGAATTTAGTCAAAATCTGAATATCTCTTTATTGAATAAGTTGTTGGGTAGGTTAGGAGGTCTTGGCGCATTATTCATTTTAGCAATGTGTTTAATTTGTGCATGCATTTCTGAATTATATATCGAAGTATGTAGTTGACTGTCCTATCATGTACCATACTTTCCCCCTTTATTTGCTGTTTCATTTCCTGTTATATTCTTGTGGCTTGGTTTTAATGTTGTGTTTATCTAGTATTTAGATGTAATGTTTTGTTTGTGATGTATGTTCTAGAAATGATGTTTGTGTTGCATAATGTCTGTATTGAAGATAATGAGTAAGTTATTATGTTTCTATTTAAGGATAAGGATGGGTTTTTGTGTATGGCTACCAGTTCAGCTAGCAGTTTTAAATTAGCAGGGTGTACTTTGTATGTTCGTTAGTAATAGTGAATGGCTGCTCCAGTTCCGCCACGATGTTTAGGAACCATCTATATAAAGTTTCAGATGATCTGGAAAATTTTGGTATATGTGTTCTAATGTGCTTTGTCGTGATTATTGTGAATTGGAGCATTTTAGGATTTTTTTTTAGCAGTGAAGGTCTACTTGTGGGGGTGAAATCGTCTATAGTGGCGGTGGGACCGTGTGAGGGGGTCCGTTTTGAGTAAATTGAATATATGTTTTTAAATAATTTCTTTGTATAAGTTGGTTGGAGGAGGGGGGGTTAGTTTGTCAATTGTCCTTTTGATATGTTTTATTTTTCTGGCCATTTTGCTTGGGTATCCTTTACGTCCCATTTTGTGATTCTAAATGGGTGTTCGTAGTTGTTGCAAGTTGACAATGCAATGTATTGTTTTTATTTCATTCAATATTTAAATACAGGTTTTGATTTTGCTTATTTATGGATGTGTGACGTTTGTTTCTGAGTTCTGAACCAGTACAGGTTTCAATGGACAAGTATAAAATACCAGCGACCAAATCGTTTCTCACGCGAAACACACGACAGAAAACATAACAACACCAAATAGTTTCTCACGCGAAACACACGACAGAAAACATAACAACACCAAATAGTTTCTCACGCGAAACACACGACAGAAAACATAACAACACCAAATAGTTTCTCACGCAAAACACACGACAGAAAACATAACAACACCAAATAGTTTCTCACGCAAAACACACGACAGAAAATATAACAACACCAAGCCAAAAATCAACCAACCAGCTAACAAACCGACCAACCAAACATCATGGATTTGTTGTTATGTACACAGTCGATACTGAAGAATAAATCGGGCTGGGTTAAAGATCATGTTTTATCTTTTGCTTCCTCTTCTACCAGCATCAGTTTCGAGACCGATGTTTCTGATCGCCAGAGGGTTGTCACCGTTGCTGGCGATTGCAGGTAAAATATAAACGAAGAATCGATTTTATCTGCACACGTGATCATTCGCTCTGAGAGATTCGTGGTGCCAACCATGATCAGAATATCCGGTAATATGTATATAACTGTGGCTGTGATGATACGGAAATGTCACTGTCTGTCTGTGACGTCATGAATTTCCAAGAATCCGACTACAGGTACGCTGGATTTAACTCTAATGGCGTGACGGGCGACAAAACGAGACAATACGATAGCATAAGGCAAAGCGATGTATGGAGATTGTGTCAGGAGTGGATGGGTACTTCTAAGACGGTGGTAGACCTATATGAAAAAGCGATTAAATCACTTAAAGAGGAAACAGCACTGGAGACTCACGGCTTTGTCACAGGTGAGTGGAATTTAAAAAAAAAAAGTGACTGAATTCACAAGGAAATGAATACAGAGACAAACTAGACAAAACAAGGCATCCAAGTAAAATCTGCTTAAATTACGGAACTGACAGTTCGTGAAACGGTTTTAGCGTGTTGCGAGAGAATTCTGGATTGAACTCCAGTATTTTGTTAGCAGCACGAAGTGACACAATCAACAGTCACCAACTCCATTACTGACATTTTGTTAGTAGCACGAAGTGACACAATCAACAGTCACCAACTCCATTAGTGACGTTTTGTTAGCAGCACGAAGTGACACAATCAACAGTCACCAACTCCATTAGTGACGTTTTGTTAGTAGCACGAAGTGACACAATCAACAGTCACCAACTCCATTACTGACGTTTTGTTAGCAGCACGAAGTGACACAATATTCTCCAACTCGTTTAAGCTTGTGAGCTGACGACTTTTGAAAGCTTCAATGAAAACTGAAAGACAAAATAAGAAAATAACAGCGATAGAGAACAACTAACGAATCAAGCACACAAAGCACGGTAAGAGTACTCACTTAAAATAAAAATATGAGAGCACTTAAACATGAATTAAAAAATAACTTTTATACCAAGACATTTTCATGAATACAGATTTACAGACTAATGTATGTTAAAATAATACATTATTGAAAGTGTATTCAAATGGAAGAAAATTAGTTTGCTTTCCAAATTTTTGTTGCTTTTTTATACTTGACTGGGGCATAAGAATGCACACTAATTTTGCGCATTACCTGAAATAGTTTCATTTAAAACATTTTGTTTTAACTAAATAAATTTCAAACTTATTTTCTTTATTACAATTGCATTTCAGTGCATTAAAAAAATCGCTTCATGTGCAAGGATAATTTGATTTCGTTTGTAATTTTCCTGAAAGCTAGCTAACACTCGAGCTCTCTTGCAGATGACTATTCTTGGAAGGATATCGATTAAAGAGACAACAGAAATTGATGAAGACTCTAGGAGCACAATTGGCTTTACAAAAGCTACATTAACTTCTAAATCATAAAAGCAACCAGAGTTGCTCAAGAACCTGACAGCCCAGACAGTGATGTACTATCTAGGTCACGGCTCTGTGTCAATATGCAGGAGGCAGTTTAATCCCTGCAACGAGATTGCACTTGTAACTGAAGATATCCGTGAATTTTATTTGTTGCCGTATTTTCCGAAGTAGTGTATTCACCAAAGCAAAAACATAATAGGCCTGACATTTGCTTCGCGAGGTCAAGTATTTCCATTTCAGTTGCACTAAGAGATCGAGTGCACATGCACTGTCTCGTTGTTAACTTATAAAGGAGTAGTGCTCTTAATGCATGGAGGAAGAACATTATCAACACTAAACATAGTCTTCAAAAAGCACACGAATGTCATCACACCGTGAAGCTTCGCGAAATGCGAAACTGTCCCAAAAGTAAATGACCACGGAGACGACACACAACTGTCCCAAAAAATGACCACGGAGACGACACACAACTGTCCCAAAAATGACCACGGAGACGACACACAACTGTCCCAAAACTGACCACGGAGACGACACACAACTGTCCCAAAAATGACCACGGAGACGACACACAACTGTCCCCAAAGTAAATGACCATGGAGACGACACAAATGTTCCAAAAGTAAGTGACCATGGAGACGACACAAATGTTCCAAAAGTAAGTGACCATGGAGACGACACAACCCGAAACTATAAATCCCCAAAACGGAACTGCACAATTTCATGATCGTGGGCACCCCGCCGTAGTTGTCCTCATGGCGGCTATCAGTGGCGCCGCCATTGTTGGCAATACGAGCAACATAGTGGTCATCACGCAGTCGTGTCAACTTCGACGTGTCCTCTCGAATTTCTTCGTCCTCAGCCTCTGTGCCGGCGACCTGCTAGCTGCAGTGCTGGTTATGCCCGTTGGAGGTGCAGTTTACGCTCTGGGACACTGGCCCTTCAACGACGTTTTCTGCACTGCCGAGGCATTCCTGGGTTCGCTATCTACATTCGTTTCAATGACAACCTTGTGCGTCATTTCCGTCGAGCGGTACTACTCCATCCGGTTGCCGATGCACCACGCAGCACACATGAGCTTGTGCAAGACGCTGTGTGTTGTAGGAGTGGTGTGGAGCTGGGCAACTCTGCTGGCTGGAATCCCGCTCCTCGCTTTTACGCCGGAGAAATTCTCGGATCTGAGGTAGGTGGTTGTGATTTGGGTTAGAATAACTCCATCAACAAAAATTACGTCATCTGAGTAAGAGATTGTCATTGCCATGGTCATGACGCACTTCAGTTGAATAATGTCATGTTCGTAAGGTCTCTAACCACTGCACTCTTTACCAATTAAAGTAAATCGGTATGTGTGCGGGTTACGATAAGCCAGTAACTATTTCTTTTTCATGAAAGATCTTCTCCTAATGATAATGTAAGTTTTTAAGATCTTCACCTAATGATAATGTAAGCATGCTTTTCATGAAAGATCTTCACCTAATGATAATAGAAATAAGTTTTTAAGATCTTCACCTAATGATAATGTAAGCAAGTTTGAATTAGATTTGTTTTCAAATAGAACAGATAAACCAAGCAGTCTAAATTCTAATCTTTAGGACTGATTTATAACGATATATTATCGCTAAAGATACACAGTACTATGAGCTGCAATATACACAATATCATATATATATATATATATAAATAAATAAATAAATAAATAAAAAATATATATTTAATAATATATATATACTTTAAACTGCAAGATACACTACTCTATAAGCTGATAGATATATTATACTATATGCTGAAAGAAGCACTTTACATATGTCGAAAGATACACAGTCCTATAAGTTGAAATGAACATTATATCACGCTGAAAGATATACTACACCATAAGTACATAAGTGAAAGATACATCACAACAAAAGGTAAAGCTACAATATAACAGTAGCTAAAGAAAATTTATAAGCTTAAAGAAATATGACGAAAGCCAGAAACGCGTGCTGTGTCATGAGTTTGTAAATCTAAAACTAACAGACGACTGTCATTAAATTGCTAATTAGAAAAATAATTTCTACATTTGGAATGATCTTGTTGTGAGTTATGATAAACCTTTGGAAAAGTCTCACTTTTTTTTTTAAAGTGCTGAATGTCTTTAAAGTGAAAACGTTTTAATATTTAAAAATAGATATAAATGTCATGACTAATTACATTTAATTTCTTTTTGAAACGAAGACTCTTTTGAAGACAGGTGCATATTTGTGATATTGTTTATCACGTTTGTCTGGAAAGGTTCCACTGTTCATTCACCTGGCAGCAGCTTATCGTGCACGACAAGTACGTTGTTGTCGCAGTAACCACATGCTTCATTCTTCCAGGTTCAGTCATCGTCATTATGTACGTCGGCATCTTCCGTGAGGCGCGCCTAGCGTCAATGCAAGTTCGATCACTCTGCGCCAGCCAGTCGTTCTCCAGCTCCTCGCCAACTTCGTCGCATCTAACCACGATGATTCCAACAGTTTCCATTTCCATGCCTTCAGTGTCAACGTGGTGGGAAGCTACTAAGGAGACCGACAACACGAGCGCGGCAACAAGCGATAAACGCAGGCTGCGCGTGCACACCCATCGGTCCTCTCAGGGAAGTCTGAAAGCCGCCAAAACTCTTTTAATGCTCCTGCTAGCATTTCTCTTTCTTTGGGGTCCATTCTTCGTCCTGCACGTTCATGGCGTAGTCGTGGGAAGTTTGACCGCTATGGAAACGTCCGAACTCGTAACCATTTGGCTGGGGTACTGTTCATGCGCAGTCAATCCTTTGCTTTATGGTTGGATGAACCAAACCATCCGTAAAGATCTCCTCTTGTTGTACGGGCGTTTGTTTTGCTGGCGTTGCTGCTTTTCTCCGAAAGTGCCAAGTTTGACAATCGGGGAGAACTGCTTTGTGCCCGAGAATCAGTCTCTAACGCATGAGGACTTTTTTCAGTTTTTAGAGCGAACCAGTCACCTGGCCGCGCCGCCGCTCAGCAGACCGAACTCATCGTGCAGGCAAATTCCAGACAACCATGCGACCTCATCCAACAGTAACGCAGATCGTTCTGGAGCCGCGGGCTGTGATGTGACTGACTTTTGTGTAACGAACTTCTGATAATTCTAATTCTTTTGGATGGCTAAAAAACTTGCAGCCGATTTCAGAAATGTTAGAAAGTGTGATTATGTTTTAAAAGACAAACGCGTATTCATTCTGATTATCACACTTACTAAGGATGTCTGCAAATCCGGAACACCTTATCAATCATGGAATTTCCGTTCATTCCATGAAAGGCTTAGTTCGTGTGCTCCTTAGTGGAGAGTTTTGAGTAAAAAGAAGTCCGTGTGCTCCTTAGTGGAGAGTTTTGAGTTATCAGTACATGTAAAAAGAAGTACGTGCTCAGTGTAAATGTAAATTATAATAAATGTCATGAAAAGATGACAGTGTATGTGTGTGTATGTAAAACTGTCAAGTAAAGATAATGTGTGCAGGCAATAATGTTTTTAGCCCAATGTACAGTTAATGACTGTATTTGTTCAGCTAATGAGAAGTAGGCTTTCGATGAAAAAATAAATTAGTGTTAAATTATCGACTACACTATCTTGTGTCATTATTATTCAGTGATGACGTTCTTAGTTGAAGACTGACTAAATAATGTTGATGTATCCAAGCCTAAAGTTACACATGCAGTTGGAAAGTTTTATACTTCAAGTGACTCAGCTTATTTCTGAACTATTATAAAAATGGGAATAATGAAGTCTGTTAAATCTGAAATCAATGATCTTATCAGATGACACTGCAATCTTACTTGTTCAGGTATTTAACATATACCATGAATGAAAGAAAGATAGTTTAGTGAACATTTTAAACTAAACTTTCGTGTTCTCTCCTCTGAACTGCTACAATACCGGCATATAATTATATATGTTTTTCCCTTGTTGGGACTGTTACAATAGCGTCAAAAAATTGTGTAGGTTTTCCTCGTTTGAACTGTTACAATGTTTTCATAAAATTGTGTACGTTTCCCTCGTTTGAACTGTTACAATGTTTTCATAAAATTATGTACGTTTTCTTCGTTTGAACTGTTACAATGTTGTCATAAAATTGTGTACGTTTTCTTCGTTTGAACTGTTACAATGTTTTCATAAAATTGTGTACGTTTACCTCGTTTGAACTGTTACAATGTTTTCATAAAATTGTGTACGTTTCCCTCGTTTGAACTGTTACAATGTTTTCATAAAATTATGTACGTTTTCTTCGTTTGAACTGTTACAATGTTTTCATAAAATTATGTACGTTTTCTTCGTTTGAACTGTTACAATGTTTTCGTAGAATTATGTACGTTTTCTTCGTTTGAACTGTTACAATGTTTTCATAAAATTATATACGTTTTCCTACTATTGTGATGGTGACATTTATTTACATATGGACTGCTAAATATAAAACTGTCAAAGCAGTCTCACTCGCAAGTTTATTATGCTCATGGCCAATATGTAAAGAAAAGAAAAAGAAAAAGATCCACACACCCTCGCGCCCATATAAGCCTTCTATGTATGCATATGATTAATACGTAAGTAGGCTACTATAACACAAACAGTTTTGAAAATAATACTAATTCGGTTTACTCTTAGAGACTGAAGACCCCAACACAACTAATCCTGTACTCAAGTCTCTCTTGGCTGTCTCTTCCATAATCAGTAACTTCACACAAACGCAAGACCCTTTCACTCCACTCTTGTCCGTGCCCTATTTCACACACGCGCTCGCGCGATTTCAGAGTTAACGTCCTTGCGCTAACGTTTCTA
This sequence comes from Sinotaia quadrata, assembly GCA_028829895.1. Taxonomy (NCBI): domain Eukaryota; kingdom Metazoa; phylum Mollusca; class Gastropoda; order Architaenioglossa; family Viviparidae; genus Sinotaia; species Sinotaia quadrata. The sequence goes on from CM054178.1 coordinate 26,284,785, forward strand.
CTCGTACAAAGGTGTTGCTACCTGAAATGTCCTTTGAAATCAAACACAACATCGTTACTCATACATCCTAAAACATATTTTCCTTCTACAAACGGTCTCCACATTGACTTACATTCTTTATTTTGTTTGACCTACTTTATCTTGAAGTGTGACTTTTGTTGTGTATCTAGTTTATCTTGAAAGTGCTATTTGTACATCTATCGATGTTTTATCTTGTTTATTTATAATCTTTAAGCACCGAGAGATTATAAAGATGACAAAAGTTTAACCATTTCAGCACAAGTGTTGCGTTCTAATCTATCTATCTATCTATCTATCTAGTTTACATCTCTTTGTGAGATTATCTCCAGCTAAACCGGTCATGCCTTCGTGTTCATCACTGATCATTATAAATACTTGAAAGTATGTTTTGTGTTATGGGACACGTTAAATAAACTGCCTGGTAATTGTTGAGACATGCCTCTTGAGGCTTTGAATCATTCTAAGAATACAGGGTGTGAGGGGGTTGAGTACTATACAAATCAGCATCCATGGTCACTGTTCCTCCCTCCATAAGCACACGCATTTTGACTTGTCATTAAAGAATATGGCTCTCTTCGTGATAATCACTTTGACTTGTCACTAAAGGCTATGGCTTTCTTCGTGATAATCATTTTGACTTGTCACTAAAGACTATGGCTTTCTTCGTGATAATCATTTTGACTTGTCACTAAAGACTATGGCTTTCTTCGTGATAATCATTTTGACTTGTCACTAAAGACTATGGTTTTCTTCGTGATAATCATTCATTCCTGTTTGGTAATTTTCACCAAACAGATTCTGTGAATTAAAATTTTATTTAAATGTTACACTTTATATTGCAGGATGATTATTTTCAATTAAAAATTAATGACAGATAATTGAGAAAGTATGAGATTAGAGTCAAGTAAAATATATTACATCTATTAAAATCTATTTAGTACAGTTCGGAATGCATTATTATTAATAAAACACAAATATATTAATTACGACATATGATAAAAACAAGAACTGTAAGGAAAAAAGAGACATTTTATAATGAGTCATTTTATACCTACATGAAACTAATGGAGTAGGTCATTAGGCACTTTTATAACCAAATAAAATGGGTTGCGATGGCAACAGAAATCTTAATTAGTTGGGCTTCCTTTTAAAGAAACAAATATGGAAGAGTCGCTATCGTGAATTCGGATTCATTCTTCGTGGCAAATTTGGTCAGGATAAAGATATATACAATCTAATTATATTGTCGTGCTTACCTGACATTTAAATTTGTTTTTAAATCCATTGTTTAATATTTTTTTATGCAGCGCAAAGCAGTTATACATGTACATGTGGATCATTACTAAATTAAAAATGTTTACTCTCCTTTGTAATATATGTATGTGTTAAGCAGACATCGATTTGGTATGAGAAATTAAAACGTTGAAGATGAAGAGTTGCTAACAAGGGAAATAAGAAAAGGTGCGACTGTACGACCGAACAAACATCAAATTTAATTACAACAGCCTTTGAAAATGTTTATCTCACTTGCCAGATAAGTAAATACGTCATCTCGGATATATCCCAAAGACAAAACTGTTTTTTAAAAATAAACCATTCCTGATACCTTTAGCACAACTTTTGTCTGAATAAAATGGCATGGATACCATCATAGACAAGACTTTATCATTAAAATATCCCGGATTAATAAAAGACAAGATTGTTTTTTGAATAAAGTATCCGGATATCTGTAACACAAGACTGTTTATTGAATAAATTTTACCTTTACCTCCACACTAACAACAGGCTACAATTCAACACACAGTTTACCCCCGCACCAACAACAGACTATAATTCAACACACAGTTTACCCCCGCACTAACAACAGATTACAATTCAACACACAGTTTACCCCCCCCCCCCGCACTAACAACAGACTACAATTCAACACACAGTTTACCCCCGCACTAACAACAGACTACAATTCAACACACAGTTTACCCCCGCACTAACAACAGACTACAATTCAACACACAGTTTACCCCCGCACTAACAACAGACTACAATTCAACACACAGTTTACCCCTGCACTAACAACAGGCTACAATTCAACACACAGTTTACCCCTGCACTAACAACAGGCTACAATTCAACACACAGTTTACCCCTGCACTAACAACAGGCTACAATTCAACACACAGTTTACCCCTGCACTAACAACAGGCTACAATTCAACACACAGTTTACCCCTGCACTATCATTATCAAATCTCCATCGCGACCTCTACACAAAGCTACTTAACCATTAAGCATGCGCTCTATTTCACACAGTAGCCAAAGGTATGCATCTAGTGACTTACTATTAGTTATGATCTTTATATGTACAAGTCAAACTAAATAAAATGTCAACAACAATAACGTATTTAAAAAATAGGGCATCAAGTTCAATTGCCCTTCGCCGATAGAATTTCATCGCACAGATTGCATTTCGTCGTGTCACTATCCAATTGCTTGTCGTGACTCCACACGGATGATGTCTTCCCCATATTAACAATATTTTTTGTTGTACTGGGTCGTGTTGGCACTTTAGTTGAGTGATTTTTGTTTTACTTTGGTCGTGTTTGTACTGTTGTTGAGTGTTTTGTGTCGTATTTGTGGTGGTGTTGGTACCATTGGTGAGATGTGTTTTGGTTGTACTGTGGTCGTGTCGGTATTTTATTGAGTGTTTTCTTTTGTTGTACTGTGGTCGTGTCGGTATCTTTGTTTTCTTTTGTTGTACTGTGGTCGTGTCGGTATCTTTATTGAGTGTTTTCTTTTGTTGTACTGTAGTCGTGTTGGTACCTTTGTGGAATGCCTTTTATTGTAATGTGGTCGTGTTGACACCTTAGTTGAGTGTTTTTTGTTATATAAGTGGTAGTGTTTACAGAGACAACATGGGTCCGACATGCTTACTAAAACAACATAGCATGCCAGCTTAAGGAGACAACATAGTACGGCATGCTTACAGAGAAAACATAGTTGCATAATGCTTACTGAACAACATTGGTGTCTCATGCTTACTGAGACAACATAGGCATATTATGCTCACTGAGACACGTAAGTACATCATGCTTACTGAGACAACATAGGTAGGTCGTGCTTACTAGACAACAAAGTAATGTCAGCTCAGGAATATTATGTTTGCTAAGACAATACAGATATATTATGTTTACTGTGACAATACAGAGGTGTCATGTTTACTGAGACAACACAGAGATGTTATGTTTATTGAGACAATACAGAGATATTAAGTGAATGAGATAATACAGATATGTCAGCCATATGTATATCGGCTATCACCAGCTCCATACATCCTCAAGGAAATAAATGGAATTGAAAATCTACATTTAATAACAGTCAACGAAAAATATTGAAAGAGTACCTTTGCACATTTAACAACATTCAACACAACAGACAAATGAATAAATAATCCTCTCTAACTGTAAACTTCATTACAAAGAACTGTACTTGTACCTTTCAACATGACTGAAAGTGTACTTCTCTAACGATAGAACTTCATCACAATGGATGGCACATGCTCCTTTCAATAGGACTGAAAGTGTACCTCTGTAAACTTCGTCAAATCAGGATTCAAAGTACAGCCACAATGTCATACTTTTATTTAACATGCATATGGATTTAACCAAGTACATATGAGTATCACGAGAAAAAATTAAAGAAATGACTTTAAAGTCTAAAAACTGAGACTTCATAAATTTATTTTTATTTTATTTATCACAGCATTGCATACAAGGGGCAAGTAATTATGCATATGAGGAGCTCCTTCCCCTCTCCACCCCCACAACTCATGCTTTTGTATACAAATGGCCAAAAAACAAACAATGATCTATTCACAAAAGAAATAATTATAAACAATCCAAAACATTACTACAGAATCAAGTAGTTAATTAAAAATATAAAACACCAGCCCCACAAAAAAAAAAAAATAAAAGTGAACAATAATCAAGTATTACAAAAGAATAATGCAATTATTAAAAATAACAATCAGAAAAAGAAATAAAAATGTAGGACGGAATGCTGCTGCTAAGATTATTATAAACCACTGTTTATAATGTAACTGTTCATGAACATACACATCCATCACAGTGTCTAACTTGACAAAAAATGTCATATAATACAATACACATCAGATATATGCAAAGTGTACAGAAACCATATTATTTCAGTATCTGATTATATGTAAAAATGTAACAGACATTTATTTCCTTGAACAATAGCATGTGAACAAGGAAACTTTAGCAGTCTAAGTGAACTTGTGTATTCAACTGCACGAACTGAGAAAACCAAAGTGGACTTTCAGACATATTGTTACAAATAATAAACATATTGTATAAGATATAAACTCTCACACACACATACACACACAGACATACACTAATAAACTGTGTGCTTTAGCTCTCCATACTTTTCTTGTACAGTATAACTGATATAGTGTATTAGTATGTCCTAAACTTCAACGATGACATTTTGAGTTCACTAATTAATTCTCACTAACAACATTACAAGAATTCATCTTTAGTCCAAGGAAAGAACATAAAACATAGTGTAAAGTAATGAATGTTTTGTTAATAGAAAAAAATCAGTATTAAACAGGTTCCAGAGATACTGATAAGATTCTTAACTTGCAGAAAAAGATTAAGGTCAAACAATTTCTCTGCTTAACCATTACATTATTTTACAAGCTATGGAAAATAATTGCCATTAGCAACATCTGAGTTTTGTCAAGGAAGCACTCTGTGATGAAACGAAAACAAGAAAAAATCAATGGCTTTGTGAAAAAAAATTAATTGTGATATATTTTAAGCACAAAAAGAGCATTATGTAGAAACCCCCAAACAACCCCATTATAACAAAAACATTTTTCTTCTGGAATTTTAGGAATTATTTTCCATGGAAAAGAGATTACCAAACATCTTTTATATTACTCTTATTGTTTTAAAAATAGAATAGCATACATTTAATTAACTCCCCTCAATAGTGAATTTAATAAATGTATGGATGATATTTAAACAATATACAGAATAAACAGATTAAAATAGCTGCATAATTACATACAAGTGTACATATAATATATTTTTTATCTATATGCAAAGTAAATATATTTCTTGGAGTTATGGAATGTCAAAGTATTTTAAACTTCAAGCTTTCAAAAGTAAATATATGATTTTTAATTTTGAAAACTTGAATAAAATTGACAACACACTGATAATAGACTGGTATTGCATACCACTTTCTATGTTGATAAATGCTATATCACACTATCTATAGGATAGTTTATCAATATGTTACAACTAATTCATCATGCATTCTTAAAAATCCCAAAATATCTTACAACACTCTGATGAAAACTTGTTAATTTAATTATGCTTGAGTGCTATGTGACTCATATTACACCTGCAAATGTTGTAACCTATGTTACACATGCAAGTCTTGTGACTCATGTTACATTTGAAGGCCACATGACTAATGCTATTGTAAAATGTCTATTTTATGTGCCTGTTACAAATTCTGCTAAAGTTGATATATATGTGCATATTATAAACTCTGCAAATTTAATCACATCCCAGGCCCCCGCCCAAGTAAATTTGACCACAAAATAATACACGAGAAATGAATTCCACAAATGACAAAAATACTTATTTGAGAAGCTGTCATATGAATATAAACCATAAAAAATAAATTAATCGCCTTTTAAAATTAATTACCTGAAACAATAAATAAGATAAAAATTAATTACTATATACAATAAACAGTTTCAATGAATAATTAGCAAACATGTAAACAGACTGTTTATATGAATTAATTACTAAGAAAATAATGAACCATCTCAGACTGCATAAATGTATTAATATATAGCATGTTGCCTATTTTGAATTAATTACCATGAAGAGTATTTATTAATTACATGTATTTTGAACAATGTCTGTCTGAATTGTCTACTGTTTATAATAAATAAGCAGATTCAGTCTGCATTATTTAATTACCATACATAATGAATGAACTGACAATATCACATCATTTCCATATCAAAATTCAAATGATAAATATCTGCATGATGTATAGACATAGATAGAATAGCAACTAGCATGCAAATATAAGAATGCAAGTAAGTAATTAACAACAACAAATACTTTTTTATAATACAAATAGATAAAATATGACTGTACCATGTAGGTCACACAAAAGTTTATAACACCAACTGTCATTATGTTTTATAAAAACACACCACTAACATCTACATTCAGCTTTTAAATTTTTTCTCACTAACACAAAGATGTGTAAGTACAGAGTCTTGAGAGGTAATAAACACATCCAGATATTTTTCTTGAATGCTCAAACATGACTTTCGTTTAATTGTCTCCCTTCTAATCGTCAAGCTGACACAGCAAAGCACAACCACGTTTGACCCAGTGTTGCACTGGTTTGTCAGTGGACAGAAGAATGGGTAACACAAAGTTGGTGGAATGACCAGTAGTGGACAGGACACCTTTCCGTTCACTGGTTTTATAGACTGGACATTTGTATCTCCTGTCAGATGTGTCAATCTTCTCTGTGAGGTTTGGACGAAGCCAAATGATTGGCACAGCTTCATTAAGCACTTTAGGAAGCTGTTCTTCCAACATGCCCCTGGTCAATGAATAGAAATCACAATTACAAGAACCATATAAAAACACAACAATAGTGACTCAATAATGAGATTGTTTCTTTTGGTGTTTTATAAGCTTCACTGCTGCAAACAAGGTCCATGATCACAATCCAGAATTACAATAACCATATCAAAAACAATAAATGATTCAATAGAGAGACTATTTCTTTGAACAATTTACAAGTTTTTTTTAATCACACATAAGTTGTTATCTCATTAGTTGCAATTTGCAAAATCATAATGCAAAATAATAAATATATGAAAAACACCTTTAAAGAAATAAAAAGTAATAAGTTCAACAATAAATTTACAAAAGCTATTTTGCTCGAGTAAAATGCCTGTATAAATTGGATTGTTGTTATCAAAAACAAAGAAAAAAAATGAAAATAGAATAAAAGAAACAGCATTAAATACATGTAATCCCTTTATAAACTTTTTCCCACTGAACAAACTTATCTTTGTCTTGCCTCTGAGAGGTTATGTATTTCTAGCTTATAAACTGTGATTGAGCAGCAACCATGCTGCAAACACAAGGACAGAACAAGAAAGGGTCATTGGGGTTGGCTAGCAATCCAATCCAATAAGGTTAGATGAGTCTGTTTTTTCTGTGATATGTTGTACTCTGCAAATGGGTTGGTGAGCAAGCAAGTCCAGTAAGTCGAGTAGTTCTGTTTTTGTGACAGGGATACTCTGTAATGGGAGTAAGTAACAAGTATGCAAAATCAAACTCACTTTACTCGATCCCAACGAGCACTATCGAGGAACAGTCCATACACAAAGGCGCCATCTTCGGGAAAATTGTCAACACTATCCTTGTCCAACACCTGTCAAGAACAGATTTTTTTTAGGATGCTATACTAATGTAGTTTGTGCGCCTTAACTTAAAAAATAGTACAAATAAAATATGTATAAATTTCTTAACTATATATAAACATTTGATAAAATTTAAATGTAGTAATCGCTGGATAAACTTCATGTTCAACTAAGGGTAATTTTAATAACATCTAAAGAAATTGGCTGTTGAAATGAAGACTTTAAACATATGTCAAAACTGCTATTTTACAGCATGACTAAAGACAAATACCTCAAAGTCGAAGGCCAGTTTGTCAATTGGAATAGTGTACTTGCGGGCATAGTTTTGCATGACACCAGTCAAGAAAGCTTGAGTGAAGAAAAAACCAGAGATCCAGAACTGGTTTGGTTTTCCATGGTCATACCATTTCTGCACAGAAAGACTAGAATTATCATGACCAAACCAAGTTCATTTTTCTATATAAATTGATAAGCATACCTAAGAAAACTACATTTAGGGAGATGAAGAAAAATTGTCAATAAATATTTCATAAACAGGCATGCTCACCTGCAGAAACTTGAGCCTCTCCAGAAAGTCTGTAATGTATGAGCCAAGGGGTTTGAGCGAGGGATAGGAGCGTTTGATCCACATGGCTGGCTGCCTACCAATGAGCAAACTGTTGGCCAGGGCTTCAAGTTCAGCAGACATAACTACTAGTCCCTTGATGGCCTTCTGCAGATTCTGCAGTGAGGATCGAATGATACTGAGCAGCCTAAAAGACACAAAGGCACCAGAAAAAAGAAAAGATGGGAATTACTTTCACAAAACAGCAATATGATGCAAAGTGTTTGAAAGACAGGATATTTTTCTGAGGCATGTTTACACTAAAACATCTGACAGTCTACAATTTAAGTCATATCAAACTGAAATGCAGCTACCTGACCAAATGCATCAACCACCCAATTCCAGTTTATCATCAACAGTGTCAAGAGTTAAAAGTGCAATGAATAATTAAAAAGTCATTTGTATTATATAAGAATATTTGTATGCCTTGTTTTTCTTAAATTATTCATTATGACAACGAATATCTGAAATTACAGTTAGCCTCACCATCTTAGGTGAATTATAAGTTGAAGATAAGAAATAAAAAAAACCCTGTTGTTCTGAAACCCCAATGATTAAGGAGACAGGAAAACTAAAAAAAATAATATAAGCCATCATAAACATTTATTCATTTAAAACAAATATTCAGTAAGAAAATAAATAACAACAACAAAAATTTTAAACTTATGATGTATGCCATCATAAACGTAAACTGAAGACATGAAAAAGGATTGAAAGAGGCATTAAGCTAGCAAAAAAATAGTCCCCATTGTATGGATGCTAAAGCTGATGGAAGTAAGCTGGGATTCACCTATATCTCTTACATTAATTTGGTGATAATAAAGTCTTGTTTGTTAATATCACACTGCATGAATTTATTCGTAAGTAAAATCCATCAAAAGAAATAAGTTTAGCAGTTTACTGATGTATCTACCAACTAAAATATTCCATCTCCTGCAGTTTAATTAAATACCTACCTGTTGAAACGTTCCATCTCCTGCACTAAAACAGTGTTCATACTCTCTTGGTACACCACAGGGTACTTCCTCGTGGCTGCTTCAATATCATAATCTTTAGGTAGCTGTTCACGAGAAATAATAAAACTTTTCTTCAAATGATTTAAAGACTGTGGACAAACATGACAGTGATACTCAAATATTTCTTAAACTGGTATAAAGACTGTGTGATAAACACGATACTGATAATCAAATATTTCTTAAACTGGTCTAAACACTGTATGATAACTTGATACGAAAATAATGAAATGTCAAGTGGTTCAAAGCATTCCCGGACGGAGGTGCGTTTTTCTGCACCGCACCGCACTGCACTGTAGATTACGTAAACGTGTTTTACCGCACGGCACTGCACTGTAGATTACGTAAACGTGTTTTACCGCACGGCACTGCACTGTAGATTACGTAAACGTGTTTTACCGCACGGCACTGCACTGTAGATTACGTAAACGTGTTTTAGCGCACGGCACTGCGCTGTAGATTACGTAAACGTGTTTTACCGCACGGCACTGCATTGTAGATTACGTAAACATGTTTTACCGCACGGCACTGCACTGGAGATTACGTAAACATGTTTTACCGCACGGCACTGCATTGTAGATTATAAAAGCGTTTTTCCGCACTGCAGATACTACTCTCTCTATGATATAAGCACATCAATGTTTAAAAGCAGACGGATTTTTACATAACGCCAAACTGAGGCTGATTTTGAAGCCAATCGAACTTCGTTCATTTCCAAGACGTGAACCAGCATTGCTTATTAAAACAAAAAACAAAAAAAGAAAACATTTTGACCCACGCTAGCCTCATATGCGCCAAAGCACTGATCAAAGTGTGTCAGCAGTTCTGAATCAAGTGCTGTCAAGTGTTCAGTTCCATTGATTTTTCTTCAAATCCAGTGAAGAAGGATCAATTTATGGGTTTCAGATGCATGCAGATCATGATTTGGCTGCAGATGATAATGAGAATGAAAGTGATATTGTTTTGAATCAGGACAGCAATAGTAGCCAGTTAGACTCCGACATAGAAGTAGATCCAGATCGCTGATTCAAACTGACAACGAATGGACTGCAAATCTTCATACACCATTTATTGTCAACGATTTTAATTCAGCTAGTACAGGAGCTTGTTTCCAGATGGATTTCATGTTATGACTGCGACAGCATTGGATGATTTTTCTGAAGTGCTATTGGTAGACATCGTCCGCAATAGATATCGCTGTATTTCGACAAGGTGCCCGTACTTGTGCAAACTTTGTGCGGACAAACATTAGCAGAGATGATATATTTCGATAGGCTCTGCGGCAGTGAAACTGCATATTTGTGCAAGTTCGGAACTTGACCTTGGTCTTGAAAATCCCCAGCCAATGCCTAATGGATGTGGTCATTATGTTGTCACAAAGATGTCAGTAGATTTAGACTTAGACCTATCAAAGATTTACTCGAGAGAGAGAGAGAGGGCTGTATGCCTGTGGAACTATAAGACGGCAGAGAAAAGGTTTCTACAAGAGCTGAAATGGGTGCCAAATCTACAACAAAGTGAAAGCAAAATTCTGAGGAAGGGAACCTGTAATCTGACCACAGTGGTGTGGCCATCCTGTCAACCTTTAGTGACCCAACCTCCATGCAACAAGCTTACCGATGCCTTGGTCTCAATGGTGCTCATCAACCCGTTTTCTAGCCACAAGCCCTCTTTAACTACAATGCTTATATGAATGGCTTGGACACTCATGACCAGAAGAGAATGAAGTATGACTGTTGGCGGAATTCCAAGAAAGCCTGGAAATATATTTTTATGTAAATTCTGCTATACAAACGCTTTCATAGTTTATGACCAGTTACCAACTGCAGTCCACCGGTTGAAACGTTTTTCTCATCTTGATTTTTGTCCTGAATTTGCCACTCAACTCTTTGCTAGATTCAGTGCCACAAAATGACGTCATCCTGTTGTGAGAGCACTGCCCTGCGATGATGAAAATGTGCGAGGTCACGTCAACATCAAGATGCCCAAGAGAAACCACTGCCGATATCATCTCAAGCAACAAGTCCGCAAGGATACGATTTTTCGTTGTGCTCAGTGTAACATTAATTTATGCAAGGAATGTCATACCCCGTACCACCAATAAACTGTAAAGTGTTACTACGCTAACAGATATCAATCCCACTTACCCACCCCGAAAGTAAAAGTGTTTTGTTTGTTTTGCAAGCATTTGTTTATTTTACAAGCAGTCACAAGATTATAATAATTACACTTACAGCAATGCAGGTAGTCAAATGCAATAACAAAAAATACAAATATCTGTTTATTTAAGTGTAAGTATATGTTTCTGTTTATTATTATTATTTTTTATTTTACACAGCCATGCCCCTCCAGATTGTTAGTGTTGATTTTGCTTTAATGTTTGTTCTTGAATGTGCAAAGTTAATTGTTAATTAGTTTCGTCGTCAAAGCAACGAATCCACAATTTCTGAAGTGAGTACAACATTTTCCAAATATCTTTTATTTAGTTTATACAATGGAATAAAAATATATATTTATTCATTTTTATCAGGTTTTAGATTAAAAAATATATATTATTGGTTTTCTAACTATTTCACTGAACCAGAATATTTTAAAAATAGATTTGTGAATGATAAAATATTTTTTGAGTAACTTTTATTACTTTATAAATTGATTAGGACTCGTTATGTGGGTGATATAACAGTTTAAACATGATAACCCATTTCATAAAACCCCACCGTCTGTAGGATGTCAGATCTAAGCAAATTGGCTGGTCAATAGGAAGCTGCTTTGATCTAAAAGAGCATCACTGAGAAAACGGCTTTATAAATAATGACTTGGGAGAGTTAAAAACAAAATTACTCTTCTGTTTTCAATTGCTAATTTGATTGTTTATCTCCACATCTTCACTGCCTCATTCATTTTTTTCTTCATACCCTAAATCTATAAAGCAGGTTCAAATATTCACATATAAAATACTCATACACTTAATATTCAAAACTCCCTCTCATAAGCACTCATGTATGTACACATGTATAGTCATGCATGCAAGAATGTACACAAGTGCATACACACACACACACATCTCTATCCATCTCCTTACCCAAGGACCATGGGATACTGTGCATAAATTACACACATATGTTGAACTGCTGAACCCACAAGTTCAATAAAAACACTACCATACCTTGCTAAGAATATCTGCAGCAATAACAGATAACGTTTCATCAGTCTTGCCACCACCACCGCCTCCTGACCCTCCTTGAGTGAGGAGTACTGAATCAAAGAGCAGCTTCACATCTTGCAGTTCTCGTGAAATATCCACGTTCTCATGCATGCCGAATACTTCGGGGTGTTGTGTGGCTGGCATGGACTGGAATATGGAAATATCTCAGTTTTACTTGTACATTAACTTGTAATGTTAAGTCCCAAGTTGGTGAATGTCTTCAACAAAACTCTCCACCAAAAGAACAAGATTTTGATCTTTATTCTAACTGGTTTATTTTCACCATTATATGTTCACCCATTATCTTTTCAAGTTTGGAACTAAGCCTAAAATACAGGCACATACTGCCTTAGAAAACAAAGAATTTTTGATATTCTAAAAAATAACCATATAATTAATTTATGTTTTATAAAAGAAGGATCTTTACTGGAAAATAATTTATTTTTTTTTAAAAACCAGAATAATGCCAGACTAATGAAAAAGAATATATACATTGTACATATCATAGATTTTGAAAAATTTGGGAAAGAAATAGGTGAACAGTTATTTAGTGCAACTACACAGACATTCTTTAAACAGTGATCAGTTTTCAGCATTCTGAGTCACTGAACTTTGATGTGAAGAATCATGTTAAGGACACTATAGCAATCAAGTTTCTTACTTTTAACAAAAGTGGTAGAGTCATTGTCTGACTAATTCTCAGTGATATTAAAAGTGATCAAATGCATTATTATTTGAATAAATTAGTACACATTAACTATTTCAAACTGCTATACTACTTGAACATAAAACATATTTTCATGCTGAAGGCAACTATTTCTTTAAGTGAAGAGAAATGAGATAATATAGTCATATCTTCACTAAAAAGTGGAATCAGATACAAGAAAAATAAATGTATAAAATATTATGAAAAACATACTGAGTTAGATTACAAGATAATGTTTATAGTGAAATTAAAATACTTCTAACATAAGCAGTTGAAATTTAGTGTTTTGCCTTAAAAAAGATAATACTGAAATATCTGATAAGTATGTACCTTAATAAACTGGACGTAGTCATCATATGATCCCTTGGATGGGCAATAATATGTCCCGCTAGGAGAAAATTTGCATTTCACCTCTGTGATAACAGCCTGGTTGTAGAAATCTGACAACATAGTCAGCAGGCAACGACGATCCCAGTCATCAGTCACACGACCTCCATAGTTACACTCCCCTGTCATGTAGGTGATGGCATCAAAGGGAACTTCATCATATTCATTGATGAACATCTGCAGAGAGACCAGTTAGAATAATTTAACACTTTACAAACCAAAAGGAATACATATACTGAAAATTAGTAAAGTTTAGTGCAGACAAAACGTCAGTTAATAAAATTATCAGATTTATAATTAATCAACGACTGCTGGTGAATGACAAAAAGGAAGATAATTATTTATAATCTTATTTTTAAAAAGTATAAAAGCATATAATTCCTTAATATATTATTGATGCCATGAACCCCTGTCTGAAATGATTCATAGGAATGATTGTGATGCTTGGAGATTTTCAGAATTAACTGCTTGGTGAAATGTGAGCATAAAAAGCCTCTCAAATAATGGGAAAAATATTGCCCAAAGTTGTCAAACTTGAAAATAGGCAGACGTAAACACACTTATGCACAGTTTATCTAGCTATAAGCAAATTAATTTCAGGCTTGTCTCATGTGATGCAGATCTGTTGTATACAAGTGAATGTGATATTTGGCTTATGTGGCAGATCTTTTGCAAAACAAATCATGTATAATGCTTTTCCATCTAAGACAGACTGTAGCAAAGTAAAACACTGTTATGCTTATTCCATCTAAGACATATCTGTAGCAAAGTAAATCACTGTGGCACAAGCCCCTACTGAGACAGAACTGTTGCCAAACAATCAATGTGATGATTGTCCCTTCCAAAATGGACTTGTTGCAAACAAAAGATGGGGGGGGGGGGGGGAAGAGAGAGAGAGAGTCCACTCTTCTGGTTAGTCTTTAGTCAAATAAGGGTGAATGCTTACAGAAAGTCTGTTGCAACATTTTTCATTTGACAGACCCTGATGGAAATATCTCCAAGACCTTTCCAAGCGCCAGTTAATGGCAGAAAGCAATTGAGTGCCACACTGATGTTGATCTTTTACAACTGAGGAATGTGGGTATGGTTCATAACAGCCATCAGAGATGACTGGAGCCAATACAAGCCAACACATGTCCAGGTCAGCAACTCTAGATGATGGATATACAGTGGACTGCGTTCTTCCTGTGGACTATCATCTCACTATGGTGCAGTGAAATATAATTGAGAAAATATTCCCTTGATAGTCAAATATCCTGGCCATCATGCTAATCCTGCAATTGTGAGCATGGATATAACAGGATCAAGAGAAAACAGGAATTCTTGCCTTGTCACTTGACAGAAATGTCGCTTGTCAGAGTTTTGGTGTCAGGCTGCTGGGATAACAGCTGATGGGTTTATGACCCAACTCATGTATTAACAAGTGCATTAAGATAAAGTGAATTCTCACGATTTGTTTTGGTAAAACATTTAAAAAAAAATCACAATGCCATGAGTTTCTAGTAATCACACTGAAAAGTATATTGGTAATCTGAAATGTACTATTTAGTGGATGAATACATGACATTACAGTACACAAGACATCTCTGAGAGTATATTGCTAGATTTGTTCAAGCAACATAGTCACTATCACAAAGAAATCTAACCTGCAGCTGTCGAACAGAAATACGAAGATCCGACTCATTAAAGCCATATGGTATATTCCAGCCAAGTGGACCAAACTTACGCCGTTCTTGAACCAAAGCGTGGAAAAAGCACAAGCCAAACAAAAGTTTCTCAAAGTTCTGAAATTAAACAGATAAATATGAAAAGTTATGATTCAATTTTTAAATATATAAGAAAATAATATAAATATCTTCAAAGGTAATGCAAACAATTTTTAAAGTGCTAAATTCTCTCCAAATATCTAGGTACAAAACAAATCAATTGATTTTTATTTTTAATTAAATAAACACATTTTATAAACTTTAAATGTGTTAAAAGGAAAACTCATGTTTTAAAGAGTAAAAAGAATATTTACAGATTCTTTTCCAGGGCAGCCAGAGAAGAATACTGGGTCACTGACAGGATCATTCAAGTAAGACTGGAGTAAGTTTTGTCGAAGTCCTGTGGGTGGTTCATTTGTCATCTTAACTCCATTTTGCAGCACTGTCACTGGAAACTGTGCACATCATGAAAATTCAAAGTAAAGGTACTTTGTAAACCAGATAAACTAACGATAAATGTTATTTTAAAATACCATGTAAACTGGATAACCTATTAATAAATACCTTATTTTAAAAATTAAATCCAGACTGGACAAACCAATAATAATCATGTTCTTTTAAAATATAAAACATTAATTCCTGTCAACCTTGCCGTAAATCATTTCTCAATGAGAAATGCTACCCCAAATAGGTGAAGTGAAAAAATACAGAATAAAATATGGATTTGGCAATGCAGATAAAGTTTTACCTTGTCAGAGGGGTAACTGGTGAGCCAAAGTCTGAAATCTGAATGAGTATTCTCTGGTGTGAAGTCTTCACAAATCTTTTCCATTGCTGTCATCCAGGAGACAGCCAGGTGACAGTTTTGTAGCATCACCCACGTACCCTCTTCACGAGCCTTGGTGATCATTTTGGCTGCAATTGGTCCCTGATAAGTATAAAAAGCAAAAAAATTAAATTAAAAAACCTAAACAAACTGTATGATGAATCTGTAAAGTGTATATCAAGGACAATTAATATAATACACATTAGGAAACCTGAGTGAAATGTCATATAGTAATAATAACAAATAAATAAAGAGTACAAAATTCATTTCTTCTATTTTCTGATTAATGTACTCTTCACAACTTAAATTTTTTAAAGTGTTTATATGTTAATTATTACCTCCAAAATGTACTTGCTCTCACAGATTTAAATGGTACATTATATTCAATACAAAAGTGTTTATTTTTTTCCTGACAGACTTCTTAGGTAACTCGTTATTTTCTAAAAGTGTTTCAAGAGTTAAATGCTCAAAATAAAAGAACATAACACACAAACATAGTACTTGTACATTTATCACTTAAGAGAAATGCACAATGATTTTATCCTTCGAAATTTATGTGATAAATAATAAAGTTATTTTCTGAGAAATAAAGTTATAACTAAGAAATACATCTACATATAAAACCTCCAAAATTTTCATTAAAAAAACAAATGTTAATATATGTTTTAATTACTTTTGTATCAAACATGCACATCTTAACCATGTCTTTTGATAGATGACTCAAAGACAAAGGTCAATCTTTCAAGAATCTATTGATAGAATCCAGATTTGAGTCTTCAAATTCTGACTACATCTGTGAGGCAGAATAGTGATGGTCCTTATCTAATGAAGTGAATCATGGATAGCGCAAGTGTGGAAAAAACAAGTTACCTTCCATCTACTGAATAGAATCATAAATAACAAAAGTGTGGATAATGTGAGAATAATGAAAAATACAGATTGCACAGGATATAAGAGGTGTTCAATAGTTTAGCTGTAAGGTAATTTTTTTCTAACCTGTCCTTGTCCAAGAGAAATAGAGTTGAACTTGTTTCCTCCAAAACCTTTGTCTTCAGCAAACTTGAGGAGAGCCATTGTAGGGTCAGCACCAGGTGACAGGATGAAAATAAGAGGAGTGCATGGTGTCGAGTCATTGTAGGACTTAGCCAAATCAAATGGAGGTGGTTCCACAAACTTTTTGCCCAGTTTCTCCATCACAAAATCGGTGATAGCTAGAGCAATCTACATGCACATAATCAGTGATAGCTGCTAGAGTGATCTATGCAAACATAGTCATGATGGCTAGAGCAATTTATACATACTATATATAATCAGTGATGGCAAGAGCGATTACACATACATAATCATTGATGGCTAAAACAGTCTTTGCATTCAAAATCAGTGATGGCTAGAGTGCTTACACATACACAAATCAGTTACGGTTAGAGAGATCACACAATCAAAAATCAGTCATGGCTAGAATAAGCTAGACATAAAAGAAAAGCATTAGATTATATGAGAAAATGTTATAGAGATAATTATGACACCATTTCCTTTTGAAAAAATAAAAAAGGAAGTTAATATCACAACAGTTTAGATTTAATTTCATACATATATCTTGAATTTCATTATTGATTAATTCAAAGTATAGCTTAAATTTCAGAATACATAAAAACAACTAAATTGATGTACTTAAGCATGATTTACTTTATCTGGTCGAATGGTTCTGAGGATTATCATGCGCTGAAAATCATTTAAAGATTTATGCCATGGGTCTGGCAGCTCCATCTTGTGGGGATCCTTGGCAACATATAATTCTTGCCACTTGTCGGTGTTCTTTTCAAATGATTCCCTGCACAAAATATATGCATAAGAACAGTTATAACTTTTCCGTGTCCGTTATAACGTGTCTTTGTTCATTTTATCAAATATCTCTCATTTTAATTCCAAATTGCTTTTAAGATTTTATTAATTGACTTTTCAAAATACTTGTGAACAAAATTATGTATAAGAACAGTTCTAATAGTTCTATTCATCTGTTTTCAAATAACGCCCGAACAACAAACAAAAATATTTATAAATATAATCAAAATTGCGCGTCTTATGTAGTTCACCCACCCTTTATATATATAAAACTCCATGAAGTGTTTCATTTCATTAACTGTCTTGTTTGCAGTTCTTTGTAAAAAGTTAAAGAAAAAGTATTTAACAGGTTACTCCAGTTATCTCTAAAGGGAGTATGGCCAATTGGAAGTGTATACATATCATTTTTAGTTCATTTGTATGTACAAACATTCTTGATGAAATCTCTTGAAAATTCGTCATTTGATCTCGTCTGTAGATCTTTGTAAATTAATACTTGAGCAACAGGTATAGAATAAAATAAACACAATTCTCCTTTATTCTGTAGTTCTCTGAATTGTTTTCTAAACAAAATAATCATCATTTCCATTCATATATTTTGTTCCTGAATGAAAAAAGAAAAGAGTTAAGTGCTGATATTTGAATATTCCTGTTCAGTACATAAAAACATACCAATTTCTGATGTTATGTGAAGATATTTGTTAAATTTATTTATTTTATAGGGATAATATAAAAAAACAAAATGGACTAGGCTTAACTAATGATCAGAACAGAGAAAATACTCACTTATTACAGTATAAATGAAACACTGAGATAAAAACTGTCAACTGTTTAAATAACATTTTTATATAAAGTACACACAAATCAGCAGGTGATATGTAAAAACTAAAAATATTTTTCCTCCATAAATGAATAACTTTACAGAATCACAGAGATCAAACTTTCCTAAATTTAATAAAAATTTGACACAAACATAGAAATAAAATTTACCTAAATTTCTTGAAAGGCTTCAGATCAGACAAACGGCATATTTCATCCCAGCATTTGTCCACAAGCCAAGATGGTGCAGGATTTTTTAGTTTGTTTTCAAGGCCAACGCCACCCGTCAAGAAAAACATAAACTCATCACGGTCAAGATCCTTCTTTGCCCTGATCGCAAAGGACATAGAGAAGACATTCATAAAATATGTGTCCAGAAAGTAAGAAATATAAAATAGTCATCTTGGTCAAGAATCTTCCTTGCCCTGATGGCAAAAGAAAGAGAGAAAACATTTATGAAGTCTGTGTAAAGAAAGCAAAAAACTCCACCAAATACTATCATTTATTACTATGGACTTCATGTTATGCAATACTGCTTCAATATTAATCTTTTAAAATATTTTTGTGTGAGAAATAATATATACCATACACATCAGACATTCAGAATTTTTAATGTTAAACACAAACGATTTCAAATAAAATATGCTCTTAATTTTCATAGAAGGGTTATTTAAGAGCTAATAATAAATACTCAGGGTTGATAATATGCAAGAAAAGGATCTCAAACCATACTTCACATATAAAAGCAAATAGCTCAAGAAAAGCTAACTACTTAGGCATTTTAAGTATAAATGTTACTGTATAAATTATATAAAAGAAGGTTTAACTGGTTTTGCCCGTAAGCTGAGAAACAGCCCATATTTCCCAAAGGTTACTGATTCAACAGTTAAACTTATTTCTTATAGCATACGAACATTGTAAGTGCTATATAATTAAATGTATTTCTCATTTCATATAAACATTACAAGTGTTATAAAGAAACTTATTTCTTATAGCATATCAACATTACAAATGTTATAATTAAATTTATTTTTTATAGCATATGAACATGCAAAGTGTTAAATTAAATTTATAGCATATAAACAATAACAAAGTGTTATAACCTAACTACCTAAAATAGATAAAATCAAACAAATAATCATCATTTATTTAGTTAGGTAAGTTCATTCATTCAGAAATTGTCCATTTATTATTATTACTATTCAATTTGTTATTACCACTATATTATCAATAATCAATTTTTCTTATAAAATAAAATACATACAAAAACCAAATATAGTTTGATTGTATGAATAGAAGTATTAGAGAAAATTATTCTTGTTTTTTATCAGAAATGTTAGTGTTATAATTTGAGAAAGTAGTTCTGACACATTCATGACACAGGTGAGTTAGACTGTGTCATTTTCCAAAGCTCTAACATAAATCATGTGATGGGCTGCTAGACAATGTGTCAATGTTGTGTTACAAGATTAATTTGTAAAAGTAGCAATAATGCGTGTGTAAATTTGAGTTAGATTACTTGTGTAAAACAAAAAGCGTATGTAAGATAGACTATATATGATTTGTAAGAGCAGCAGTGATGTATAAGTACCTAGTCCAGTGTGATCTGTAAAAAGTAGTATTTACATGTATTTATGTAAACTAGTTTAATGAAATCTGTCCAGTAAATAGTACTGATTGGTATTTATGAAGGCAGACTAATGAGATCTGTAAAATAAATAGTACTGATTGGTATTAATGAAGTCAGACTAATGACATCTGTAAAATAAATAGTACAGATTCGTATTTATGAAGGCAGACAAATGAATGATATCTTTAAAATAAGGAGTACTGATGAGTATTTATTAAGGTTTACTAATGACAACTGTAAAATAAATAGTACTAATTTGTATTTATTAAGGTTTACTAATGACACCTGTAAAATAAACTACTAATTGGTATTTATTAAGGTTTACTAATGACACCTGTAAAATAAACAGTACGAATTGGTATTTATTAAGGTTTACTAATGACAACTGTAAAATAAATAGTATTAATTGGTATTTATTAAGGTTTACTAATGACACCTGTAAAATAAACTACTAATTGGTATTTATTAAGGTTTATGCCACCTGTAAAATAAAGAGTACTAATTGGTATTTATTAATACAGAATAAAAGATTTGTAAAGGGAATAGTAGAGACAAATGCATTATATTATGCATAATATAACAGTGCTATTTTACATATCACTATATGGGTACAATTGCTAATGAAAAATATTCCCCACCCCCACCACCCAAAAAAAAAAAAAAAGGATAAGAGAATGAAATTCAGGGTAGCAGTATATTAAAATTAAATGCAAACTTCATTCAAATTAATTTATCAATCTTATTTACTTAATTAATAATTTGGTGTTTTGTAATTCAGCAAATAAACAGATCTGTAATATAGAGCGTATCACACTTTTATACATTTATTCTGAAATGCACTTTACTGGATAACACACTTATTTAAAATCCAGTCTGAAATGAACTTAGGTAGAGCAGTTTACTATATAAACACTTCTATAAGTGAAAGCAAGAAAGCAAAGGCAACTTTAGAAGGCAGGACATATTCACAGTGAAAATTTGCATAGACATTAATCACATATTGCACTCCTAAATAACATCTAAAGAATGAAAAATAAACTACTCTAGGAAGAAGCATTTAGAGAAAATTCACATACTATTGAAATCATATATATCTATATATATTCTATGAAAGAAATGAGGTAGTGGTTCAGCATACTGATGTTATGTTATTCACAAAATGTAGTTTAGGATGAGTAATTTCTAACTGTTATCATTCAACAACTATAACAATACTGTTATATAAAACCCAAACTACTCATAATCAATTATATCAAAATTAAAAACATTTTATTTATAACATTTTTTTTTAATAAGTAAACATTCACAAAATTTTGTTATTTATACAATTATTTTCATGGAATTATCCAAAAACTAAGAATTAAACTGCTAATCCATTAACATAATGTTTTGCAAGTACTTGAAACAACAAATCAAATGCATCAAACACTCAAACAAGCCAGTAAATTTTAAATAAAATTAAAATAAATAACAAGAAAAACTTCAAATGGATGAAAAGAAAAACATTTACATGTACCAACATAAAACATTAAATCAAAACATGGCAAGGGTTGTCTGGTAACTGTTGTTACTAGCAATCAGAGAACCATAAGTTATAAGAATGCCTTATGTTTAAACTATGTTGTTGAAGTGTGATGGGGTGAAACACATTGAGGTATAAAGCACATATTCCAGTATGAAACAATTGCTGATATGAAATGCATTTTGAGGCATGAAACATGTTCTAATATGAAATATGATGTTTAATAATGTGTGACAATATACATATGTAGTTAATAGTAAGTAAGTATATTATAAATATACAATCACTTTTGTTTGTGTAGTTTGCAACAAACAGGATATAAATACAATTAGGCTCAAGGCAACTTGTACTGAAGATGACTGCCCACACAAATCTATATGAAGTTTGTGACAGTTGATTGATGATGGAATTTTAAAAGTGGTCAAACTTTAACCTTTCTTCTATTTTTTAAAAATACTTTACAACACTCAGTTTAACTTAATGTGGTATTGCATTTGGGGCATGGGTGATATATAATAAAGGGAACAAACAATCATAATTGTTGCATTTATGGTAAATTTAACTGTTCATTTTGCTGTAAAATGAGAATGATACAAGACAATAAATTATAAATACACTGCAGCCTCTATTCAGATAAGATTATCATACATCAATAGATTTACTCATTTCAGTAATGCCATTGTTACACTAATTGTTTTGATTTATGTTACTGAACGTCAAGCCTTGCAGTTGTTTTGTACCTATAAAGCATTTTGAATTTTTATGTTCGTTAATTTAATTAACTAAAAATACTAAAGTAAAATCAAAGTGTGAGATTTTGAGATACGTTTTAGACAGCTTTATTCTCAAAGTAATGACAGTAAGAACAGCTTATTTTGCACAGCTTTATATTCTCAAAGAACTATAAGAACTGCTTATTTTGCACAGCTTTATATTCTCAAAGAACTATAAGAACTGCCTATTTTGCCTTAATATTCTTAAAGATCTAAATTTTAAAAATCTACTATATAGTTCTTATAAATTTCTGAATTTTAGAGAAACAATTTTTCATCTGTGTTTATGAGTTTCTAGTCATATAGAATTAAACCTTGCTTTACAATATAACTGTTCCAGAGAGCCCATCATATCATGGAATATTTCATAATGTAAAACCAACAACATATTTATTTTCTGTGACAATCATAAGTACACCTTTAAGTGCATTCTAATTATGCAGTGTACATCATTTTGTTTTATAGAGAGCAGTGTGGTCCAACTGCAGTCCTGTGGGTTAAATGTGGCCTGCATAAAATTGTTTTGTGGACCTTGCTCACACAAAAAAATATTTAATAGTTATATAGTATAATTACATTTTTTTTAAAATCAAGAATGGACCCCCACAAACTTTAAATTTTTGGTTTATGTGGCCCTCGGGGTTGAATAACTTGGACTATCTTGATGCAGTGTCATTCATAAAGTACAATTCTTATAATTCAACAAACCTTATTATGGAGAAACCACTGTAAAGTGGTCTGGTCATTTATTGAGCAATTCATAAAGCAGGGATCCTCTATAATGACAAGTGAGACTATTTGGTAGGGAGAGAGAACTATTTTGATATGAGAAGATAACTCAACCTAGCAAGTTACTTGTACAAAATAAGAAGCAAAGAAAAATGCTTAGAAGTGAGTACAGTACTGTACAGGGGAAAAAAGTGTTAATTCCTTTAAATTAATATCAATAAAATCTGAACAAGCTATGTGGGATCATTCTCTTGGACTATATCAGGTGTTTATTGGTCCCAGATAAGAAGTAACTTGAAGTAGAGGTCAGACTGCTCATTGGCTAAAGCTAGCAATTTATGAACTGACATTAATAATGTGGTCAAACAGATTACTTGATTTGCATAGAAACATTATTATAACTTTCACTTTAACAAAATGAGTGGCAGTGTAAATTAGTGCTATTATAAATTGTTAAAAATTAAATCATTCACTTAGTCTGCCCACTGCTCAGAAATTTGCCTGTAGGACAATTAGAACTTTATTTATACTTTGTTAAGGTATTGACAAAGTGGGATAATTTGAGTGTGTATGATTGAGTATAGTTGTGATAACTGAAAATACTGATGAAATAAAAAAAAATATCATGAGAATGTCAAGCAATCTCTGGGTATTTAATTTCAGTCCCCCCCCCTTCGACCCAATTATAATTCTGTTGGAAAAATAATGAAGATGGTGAAGTATTAGGGTAATAAATATCAATTAGTTAGCCACAACATTTAAATAATCACCCCCCTCCCCTTAATATCTGACTCTCCTTATAATACTAGGAAAGAGCACATGTACAAGCTAATGCTGTTGGTAGATATAATAATTATACAACATATGTAAATCAGTACAAGTTACAGTGAACATTAATGAGGAAAGAAGTCAATTAAAAATTTTTAATTTGATTTTAACAATGTGCTAGCTAAACATTTAAAACAGTTATCACTAATTTATATAACCAATGTAATGATATGTAACGAATAACATACATACTAAAATTTTTTATTTTTTATCATGCTAGTTTAAAATTTTGCATTAAAAAAAATCCAAAACAAACAAAATGAAACTATTTCTAAACACACACAAAATCAAATGTACAATTTTATTAAATGAAAATGTATTTGAACTTTCAAATTAAGAAGACAAAGTAAGCATTCCTTCTTACTGGATTTACTGCTGATAGTCCAAACTGCAAGGCAAAACAAGTTAGTTCATGTATCAAGCTTTTTGTTAATCACACGAGCAAAAAAAAACAAAAAAACCCAAACACTTTTAAGCCCAAACACTCAAGTACTGTCAAAAGCATTTGAATTATGTCACACTGCTCACAGCACAACTCCTAGTGGTAGTTACTAGATCTTTAGAGAATACAATCCAGCAACCCACAATGACACTGAGAGCTATTCTGTTAGACACTACCACCAGGCTGCTAGGGAAAGGCTTGGGAAAGCAATCCTGCCAACACATACTTACAGAAGGATATTGACACAGAGAAGGAAAGAGAAGAGAAGCTTGTCTTTCTCAAACAGAGAACGACAAACATTGCAGTACAGATTGTAGGTAAAGTGATCCGATAGATAACGCAAACGCTTTTCCAAGATCTTCGATTTGTTGCTGCAAAAATATAAGAAGATACAAACATTTATGTTTGACATAACACATTGACATCAAAAACAGTTACAAACCTGTGCCTCCATAGGTCTCACATAAGCATTCAAAATATCTTCTTCTACGAAGTGAATTTGGTGAATTTTTCCATCAATGCCAAAAGAAAACCTACAAATTTCCATCTATTTATTGGATCATGAATGCTTATGTATACTTGTCAACAGTTCATTCGTCAGGGCAACTGGAAAGAGTGTTGTGTATGATTATAGATTTTAATTTTATTGAGGAATGATTAATTATTCTTTCAGCCGGATATGGTTAATCATGAGTTCAAAGTTTAAAATTTTATGTTTTAATACATTACAAACTCTTTCCAATAGTCTGCACAATGGAAGACTGCAGCAAACAAGATAGACAACTAGTGGAGTGCACAGACCAGCACTGTTTTGGGGAAACTTATTGCCCCTTGTGTACTTACAGCAAGAGATTTGTGCACAGTAAAAAGGAGAAGACGAGTTTGTGCTTTGCCAAGAGAGAGCGGGCCACATTGTCATACAACTGGAAGGAGAAGTGGTCACTCAAATAGCGTAGTCGTTTTTCTAGAATCTTGGACTTATTGCTGCAAGCAGAGCTTGGTGGTTAGCACATAAACATTCTTGTATACAAACTTCCCTGTAGCAAAACCCTATTGAGTCTCTCTTTTTTTAACAGAGATTCTACTTTTGGAGGTCAGTGAGTGAATGAGACTCATATGTTGTATTAATGCATGGAATTAATTGTTAAAGTACAAGCATTTCTTTAAAACGCTTTCTTAAGAAAATAAACCATAATAGTAATATAAAAATTTCAAAAATAAATTTTTAAAATGCTGATTTATTTTACAACCCAGTAAACAGCACACTACTGTAATATGCTTGGGTCAATACAATACAGTCTATTTTAATTCATATTATTTGTTTCATTTTTGTCAAATAAAATTTATTTTATCAACACAACATATCTGATATGTTTTCATTGGTTTCACAATGAAACCAATCAATTAATTACAATCATTAGTTATAAAAAGTGCATTATTAGGAGTAAGTGACCTCAAATACTGACCTGTCATGGATGGACATAATGAAGAGATTGACAAACCAATTCAGCGAGTACTGGTACATTGGATCAATGTTGGGTAAGTCTGTCAGAGAGAAAAACAGAACTGAGGAGTGACGAGCAATAGGGCGGTACCCCATGCGAGATGATTCAATCTTCTTCTCTGTTTCATCAGCAATCTAAAACACATATAAGCAAAATAATCAACCTTTTAAGTGAAAAGAAATACATAAGGAATGATAAATAATGAATACAAGTTAAAAATATTGCACAGATAATGAAATATAAATAAATGTGGAATATGTTGAAAAGAAATCAAAAGCAGTGATTAAAATGTTAATTGTTTTTAAGAGTTTTTTCATGCATATCTCTTCTTTAATATAAATACATGACTTGGAAAATAACTCTCCACTAACAGTATTTTTCAGTTGTGGGCATTTCCTTTATAGTTTACAAGTTCAAGATTACTCTCCGCTAACAGTATTTTTCAGTTGTGGGCATTTCCTTTATAGTTTACAAGTTCAAGATTACTCTGCAAAGTAATGACCATCATATAAAAAGGTCATAACTTACATGAAAGTGTATGCACATATAAGCCTTATTTGAAACCTTTATGTTGCCATCAATAGAAATAAACAGTTTTATCTGAACATCCTGTAACTATTTCACAACAGAAACCAAGAGAAACTATAGCTTTATTCACTTGATTGAAACATTTGTTTCTGGAGAACAAGCATGTAAAAATAGAACAAAATACATTTCAAAACTGCCTAAAATGAAACACAAGTACTAGATTTACCACGAGCTGTATCCATGTTTACCTGGGCATACCTGCAAGTTTACTTCATTTTCATGAGCTATATCCTTATTTACTTTGAAATGCCTGCAAGTTTACTTCATTTATCATGAGCTATATATATATATATATATATATATTTATCTTGATCTGCTGCAAGTTAACTACATTTACCATGAGCTGTATCCATGTTTACCTGGTCATGCCTGCAGGTGCTACATTTACCTCAAGCTGTATCTGTTTACCTTCACATGCTGCAAGTTTACTTCATTTACCATGAGTTGTATCCATGTGGCAACGCCAGAAATTCAATCATGAGTTAATTATTTTAATTCGCCATGCCAATTCTTACTTTCTGTTTCTTGGAAATCTCATCTGAGAGAATTTTTGATGAGTCCAGCACCTGGATGGCACTTTCATCTTCCAGGATGTTGCCTTCAGAAGCTGAGAGTGTGAAGAGAATTTTATCTTCAATCTCTTTCAGCTGTTTCTTGTTAGCAGCACTAGTTACAATCAATGCCTGCCGTTCCTCTTCCAGCTCCGGTCTGAAAAAATCATTTTATACACAGGAGTTTAAACACTTAATATGATTTTATGCATTTAATAAGATTTTATACATTTAATAGGATTCATGCATTTAATAGGATTTTATGCATTAATAAGATTTTATGCATTTAATAGGATTTTATGCATTTAATAAGATTTTATGCATTTAATAGGATTTTATGCATTTAATAGGATTTTATGCATTTAAAAGGGATTCTTTCTATGCATTTAATAGGATTTTATGCATTTAATAGGGATTTATGCATTTAATAGGATTTAATGCATTTAATAAGATTTTATTCATTTAATGGGATTTATGCATTTAATAGGATTTTATGCATTTAATAGGATTTTATTGTATATAAATTGGAATAGAATTGGATTTTATATAAAATGTATAAATGCTATCAAGTATATACTCTTAGTTCTGTATTTAATAAAAACAATAAAAGTTAATGACACTGAGAGAAGAGACAAACAATAACCTTACATAGCTTTATTATGACAAACCCATGATTTTATTTGAGAATACACTTTAATTATGAAATTGATTAATGCTTATTTTGCCATTTATATATCAATGACATTTTGCTTACCAGTCAGATTTTTTCTTATTTGCCACAAACAATGATCATAGATTTCTATGAGCTCTAAACTTCACTGACTGTACTGATTGATGTCTTATATAAAAATGTACAAGTAAATTTGGTTTAAAAAGGCTGTTTAAAGAAATGGATGTCTCTGAATGTACATGCTTTAAATGCTAAAGAATTTGGTAGAATGGGTGGAGTGGGAGAGGGATGTTTATAAACAATTACCAAGTCAAGAAAAATATATGCCTCACCGTTCTTTGGCCACAACGATCCCTAGCAACTGGTCTTCCAGGCCTTCTGGTGTAATCATAAAGTTCAACAGTGACACTTTGGTGGACAACTCAGGCAGGTAGTGAGGATTGCGAAGCTTAGTTGTAATGTAAAAGCGGAAATCCTGTGAGTATTCTATTACATTGTCTCCCAGGCGAATCATGTCCACACCAGCTAAATAAATAAAGAAGGTACAATTAAAATCTTTACATACAGGAAGTCTTGTCCACACCAGCTAAATAAATAAAGTATAATTAAAATCTGTACACAAAATAAATAAATTACCACCACTGATGTAATGTATACTACATATTAAGATATATGGTTTATGTGAATAAATAAAATAGAAAATACCAACTATAAAATATTAAATAATTCAAGTGTATAGCTTATGTTGGCATTAGTCAAATTTCCTCAGATTTGCGCAAAAGTGTTTTGGTGGGACTGTAGCATAAATAAATTACAATGTACATGGATCTAAAATTTGTAATATCAACAGAAATTTTATTTTGAAATAAAATAATAATACTAAGCAATTTATCATTTGTCTTTTAAATGAATAATATACAATTGTAAGTGGCTAAAACATTTTTCCCCATAAAAAGTTAAATCCCTTAGTAAAACTGCATGGTGGAAAATATGTATTGCAAACAAATCATCTGAAAAACCAATAATTAAAATAATATTAATCCATAGTAAATGTCCATCATTCTATAAACAAGCCAAACCAACAAATAATGAATGTTCTAGTACTGGTTCAATATTTTCATCAATTAAGATTATTTAAGTATATCAAAACAATCATGCTACATTTTAAGCATTTAACAGCTACAATAATTTCAGATGGACTACTCACTGCACAGAGCATATCAAAAGAACATCAAGAAACTACTGACACAAACCTGGGTGTCAACATTTTCAAATGTCTTATTCCAACACAAACGTATATACTCAATGTTTGATAACAGATTCAATATTAAATATTAAAGATAAAAGAAAAGCTAACCGACCCTCTGTTTCCCCCCCCCCCCAACAAATTATTGGAAGTAAAAACCACCTAAAAATTAAAATATGTGGTATAACAAGAAAATGTTCCCTATGGATGAAAATTAATATAAATATATATATTGGAGCACTTTTTGTTATTTCAAACACAAATGCTATAAACCATATACTTGATGCTATAATTTCTTATAGTCAACAATAGTTAAAAGTGACTTGAGATGCTAAACATTATTAAGTGGCTCACTGTGATGAAAATAATGTAATCTGAAATGTGCACTACGTCTTGTGTGGCTCACTGTGATGAAAAAGATGTGACCTGAAATGTGCAGTTATCTTAACCTGTGTGGCTCATTGTGATAAAAATAAATGTAATGTGAAATGTGCACTTAAACTGTGTGTCCCACTGTGATAAAAATAAATGTAATGTGAAATGTGCACTTAAACTGTGTGTCCCACTGTGATAAAAATAAATGTAATGTGAAATGTGCACTTAACCTGTGTGGCTTACTGTGATGAAAATAAATAGGACATGAAACCATTCTTCATCTAGAATTACCGAGGCATTTGTGCTGAACTATGCAAGAGTGAGTATGAACATATGCATATTTCTAGTCTTTTATGAACATCATAGTTTTGGATTCCCTGCTTTAACATTTTAAACCAGATAGATGCAAAAACATAGACACAGAAAACATGAAAGTATTGAATATAAAATTAATTATACCGCTGATAACAATTTATGTTTGACACTTAAACCTTAAGTAAAATAATAATTAAATAAAACAAGTAAAAAAGTAAACTGGAAACTTTCAAGTTTTATGCAATCTTTTATTTTAGCTAATATAAACAAGTGAAAAAAATACTCAGAACCCTCCATAAACTGAATTAATTAATACCATAAATGTATTATCAGTGTACTATGGATTTAAATAATAAAAATTACATTTTTAGAAATTTTAAATGTATTTGTTTTAATGTTGTTTTTTGTTTTTGTTTTTTTTTACTTTTGTGTGAAAGTTTGCATTAAACTGGTAGCTTTAAAGATAGTCATGCATCTTGAATTGCATTCAAGTGAAAAATACAGATATATAAGTTCAAGTCACAGTCAATAGCATATTACTGGCAGAAGTTACAAGTCATGAATTGTGGCAAAAAATATATGCAGCTTAAGAGTTTATGGCCTTGGAATTCTTAAAATGTACTAAACAAATATACATTTCTTTTGTGAACATTGTGAACATACACACATGCTATTTAACATTTTCTTGCAGGCTGTGCAAACAAAGTATGCAGTCAAAAGATATAACAAACTTTTGAATATATCTGGCATTCCATAGTTCAGCTTACACCTAAGAGTGGCCTCCATCTAAGTGCTCACAGACAAATTTTTTGTACTATTCTGGTCAACTTACCTCTCAAAACTTTGCTCTTCCTGCCACTTGTTTCTTTCAACCATTGAAAGCAATGTCAACAGTCAGTTTTAGTTATGTTACATTGAAAAAATATGCAATTGGTATTTTTTCACCAAATGAAGACAGTCTTAATATTAAGATTAGAGGCTATAAATTACCTTGACAACATCCAACACTGCCACTTCTAGCAACAAAATAATATCTTCAATAAAATTAAACAGTTAGTCTAATTCTTAAAACAATCAAAGACTCTCTCTCTCACACACACAAACAAACATATCTTTGCTTTTAAGAAATGTATCATTGGAAACTTCAAACAAAAACTGCAGACATTAAAGTAATAATGATTTATAGGTTTTGATGTACTGAGTGATCAAAGAATTATTACTGTTTGTCAAACAGCTTAAGAATGTAACTAAAATTATCATAATGGTTGAGATGATATTGTGATGAACTATTTCAGTTTGACTTGAAAGATAGAAATAAGAAATAAAACAAGCATAAAGAATGTAAAAGATGTATTAAAACAATCCAAGAGCTAAATCTATGTGAGAATGACCAGTCTAAAATGTCATAATATACTAATAGGTAAAGTATTAATACAGAAAGTTGTCATGTTTAAAGATGTCAGAAATAATCCAATCCAATGACCAGTCTAAAGTGTCATAATATACTAATAGGTAAAGTATTAACACAGAAAGTTGTCATGTTTAAAGATGTCAGAAATAATCCAATCCAATGACCGTCTAAAGTGTCACAATATACTAATAGGTAAAGTATTAACACAGAAAGTTGTCATGTTTTATAGATGGTTAGCATTTCTAAAAACATGCTTTGGAAAACAATTCTAATTTGCAAGAAAATGTAAATGTTCCAATACAGTAAGATGTTACAAGAAAATACATCAACAATATCAAGACTAAGTCAACAATTACCTGGAAAAATAATATTCCTTTGACAAATCATGGAGTCATGGGGGAAAAAAATTCCTTTGGCAAATTAAGTGTGTGTAAAGGAGCAATATAACTACATGAAATCATACAGGTGCTAGACATGAGGAATGGATCTATGTGCAGTCAGGCAGATGTGGACATAAAGGTGAAAGATGTTTTCTCCCCATATAATGGCTCGGACATTTATAAAGTTAGATTATGTGCAAATGTACTGTGAGTGTTTCAACATGCAGAGTACAAGATAATGTACTTCTTTATTTTTTAATTTGTGACCTGTTCTGGCAAAAAGAATCATAACTTGCCTCAGTCATGATGAGATGTATACTGAAAAAGGCATTGGGAATCTTTCTATATTATTTTTACTCTTGACTAGATTTCACTTGCTTGAGTACTAGTCTATGTTGAACTAGAATATTGTTGCAAAATTTTGATGTTAAATTAGTACAAAATGCAAATTTATGAACTTTCTAAGTATTTTGGTACATGACATAAATGTGATCAAATTGTAACATTAGTAAACCACAGGGCCCTCTATCATATATTTAAAGAAGCCCCTTTTGAGTACCTTTAAGAACTAGATGCAAAACTAAAGACAAACTTTCTAAGGTGATTTCATCTTAAATAAGACAAACCCAGATTTCAGGTTTTGTAATTTTCTCTTTTTAAAGAGAACTATGACTTTTTAAATTTAAAAACAAAGAGAAATATGAAAAAAGTCAAAACTGCTTATAAGTAAAAACATTTCCTTACTTTTATTTTGCCACAGTAGGTCACATTTAAATATCAAGCAAAAATGTCCAAAATACAAGAAAATAGAAAAGGTGCTGATGATCTTTAAGTGTCAACTTTGTGCTATCAATACCTTAGTCTCTAAATAATAGCAATAAGTCTTCAAAACACATTCTCATGCTTTGCAAGATTAAGTCAAAGGTGTTATAATGCCAACTCACCTCTAGGGGTTCTCCATGCAACTTATCAAACAACACATTAAAAATATATATTAAGTGGGGGATAATGCTCCTGTTTTATCATGCTGGAAGTTTGCTAGTTTCACATGTCTCCTGTGTATAGAATGTTTGACCAAGGCTACAAATGCTGTTGTTTAAGTATGGATATGTGATCTTCAATGAATGCTTGCAGAATGCATTAATAATGTCACACTTACAAGGATTAAATATTAAAATAGAATTAATAGTTTAAATAAACTGAATATAAAATCTATTTCAGTCTAACCAATAAAGGAAAACAAATCTAGAACACTGTTTAGGTGACAAGGATGTACAACTTTAAATCAATCAATTAAACAACCAGTAATATGAAGAAATTGGTAAAATGACTTCTATGCTAAAATGCTCTGCAACAACAATAATGCACAGTCAATCACTTAAACTGAATACTATTTGAACTAAGCAGTAAACTCTTATCAGGGAAAAATGTAACCAGGATTTGGGCTGTTACTTCAAAGTCATTTCAGGAAGTCATTAGGAAAAACAGAGTGAAATACACAGAAAATTTATGTTCAGTGAAAACATTTTTGTTTGAAGGTGTTATTCATTTTTCCCTGCAGCTAGGGTAAAATAAACTCTCACCTAAACAAAAATTAACATTTTTCTTATTGCATAATTTCTTATATATATACAAACAAATAATGTAGATATTATTATTTATGTGGAAAATAATAAGTTATTTTTATTATTTATTCTGCAGAACACTAATGAACAAAGTGAAAAATAGATTGAAATGTCAAACTAAAAGATTCAACATCGAAGAGGAAAAAATGGTAAAACTTTGTTGTTGTGGTTGTAATAAATGTAATATATAATGTGTAGGCACAATGAAAATGACAAGCAAATATGAATTGTGAACACTTCACTCATGACTGATAGTCCTGTGAAAAAGACACGAGCAATTCTATTGATTCTCCTAGAAATATAAAATTAATTGTATTGCTAGCTGCAAACAACACCCATAAAATTAAATCATATATAGTTATAACCGTTCACATAAAAACTGCACATTTGACATTTATATAGGCAATAGTTATAGTGCTAACTTCTTCCACCTTTGATTTAATAATTTATCTCAAACTATTAACAACATTAAACAGACTATGTACAAAATTCAACTGGCAGAATACTTTTAACATTCATACAATAAAACAAAACAAAACCAAAGTCACAATAACAACAAAAAATAAATTACAACAACAGTAGTTTCTCGAAGTGGCAGTGAATAAATGATAAACAATACTGCATACACATTTACATATAACACTGAAATCTGAATGAAGAAATGAAACTTTGCAATGTGAACAAATTGAAAGACAATAAAGGGCATCTTCAAAGAACTAATACAAGGTACAATAACTTCCATTTATGACTTCTACTATAAGTCAAACCTACAGATTTCAAAAGCAGCCTAGAAAGTCTTATAATAACAATAACAACAGCTCAATTATACAATACTGTACCATCCTGAGATAGATCTGTTCAAGAGCGTGACACTTCATACTGATTAGTCTTCACATATTTATGGACATCACTTTATTCACATCGACTGTACATTTGATGTGAATGTCATAAAGTAGTGGGTCAAAAAAATAAAATATGATTTGAAGATATGGAAGACTAATGAATGAGCTTCATTAAAGTACTCTGGCATTTTTAACTAATTATATGAGAGATTTAAAATCTTATAATGATGCCAACATAATACGCTGCTTATAATTCACTGCTTTTACTACAACAATCAGAATTATATTTTATAGTGACAACGATTCTTGAAACGAGCAGATGAGTGGTATTTTTAACAAACTCCAAGTTAGATACTTGAGAAAGGGCCCTTCAGTACATGACCAGAAATTAATAACTTCCTCCTCATGTCCCTAAGAAAAATGTTTGATTGAGATCCTATTAAATATCACATAGAAAGGGTCAATAAGAGATATATGTACTGATCATCTCTAAGGCAAACTAAATTCTAGATACATGAAAATTGCTAATAATTGAAGAAGCAACGAACTTAAAAATACTTACACAATTTAACATGTTCTATTAGTATTAATACTAAACAGGAAACTGACATCCTAAAAGCTTAGATGAAATGAGATTTATAAATCAGCCATAATACAACGATTTGACAAAAGTGAAGAACTAAATATTTAAAATAAAATCAGCCATAATACAACGACTTAACAAAAGTGAAGAACTAAATATTGAAAATAAAATCAGCCATAATACAAAAGTTGTTGTAAAAGTGAAGAACTAAATATTGAAAATAAAATCAAACAAGTGCAAGAATACAGCTGAAATATAATATTTTTTTCTCTTTTATCAACTCATGATGAATGGAGTTTACTTTTTCATTTGGATGAAGTATGGCTATGTCTGACTTTTAAAATAAGGAATTCTTCCAAAAATCTTAAGACCAAAATTGCAATCAGAATTGGTCATGGCCTCTTGGAATGAACTCTAAGAGATTACTAACTACACACTGACTACTTAAGTCATGACCTCTTGGAATGAACTCTTAAGAGATTACTAAATGCACACTGACTACCTTGATTCATGACCTCTTGGAATGAACTCTTGAGAAACTACAAAATGCACACTGACTACCGTAAGTCAACTTATTTACATTTTACTATTTGTCTTCTGTTTCTTTTTATTAGCTAGGCACTTATGGCTTCACTGTAATTTTTAATCATTTGAATAGAATGTTATAAAATTTATTTATGAAACCTATCAATAATCTAACATCATTTCAATAAAGCATGCTGCAAATCTGTTAAATCCAGAAATGCTATGAAGCCTTAATAATGCCCAACACAAAATAAATAAAAAAATATTTTTTCCCTTACTTTTTGAGTACATTTATTGTCTAAATTACTTGTATAAATACACCCAGGAAAAGAAAGTTAACATGATTTTTTAAAAATTGTAATAAAAGCCTGAATGAGTAGAAAGAATAGTTTTGTGCAGGCTGAGTACAATAGCTCAACAAACTAAATTCATGCAATATGTGACTTAAAATAATTTTTTAAGTCTCGTCTTACTTGATCCAGTGTCTGCTATTAAAACAAATCCCCCAAAACAAAATTAGGAAACAACCTGGATGACAAACTGTTGAGAGAAAACCTAATCCATTCTTAACTGTACGTGGTCATTTATCAGGAACATATTATTAATATTTTGATTCAGATGCATCATTGTAAAATACAGAAACATACAAGCAAGAGCATGAATGATTACTAGTAATTACAGGAAATCTTATTACAAAAATATACTTAATTATTATATCAACAATGAGATTTAAACTGATAAATTATGAAATTTACAGATATATGTAAATAATACAAATAAATAGTAATATAAATTGATATGAATATTCCTATTATACAAAGTAATTTAAATCGTTTTTAAAAATCCATGTATGCACACAAATAGTATATAAGATTAAAAAATAAAATAAAAATAAACCCCCTTGAATAAATTTGAAGGCAGATGAAAAAGATAAACAAGGAACAATTTATTATGATAATTAATAGGCATTTCTTATTAGCAGTTAATCTCATCATGTTTAACCATTTAAAATAAGAATTTGGACCTAGAAATCAGTTTGAAATAGGGTGAAAAATTAGATAACATTACACTGTGGAAATTACATATTATATTTACCTATACAGCATTTATACATTTGTACACACAGGTATACGAGAGAGTGTACGTGTGTGTGTGTGTGTGTGTGTGTGTGTGTGAGTGCGTGCATGTGTGTATGTGTGTGTGTGTGTGTGAAAATGGTGCAGAAATAAGTATATAAAGTAAGAAATCAACATAAGACATCTCCCTCCCTCCCCCCCCCCCCAAACAAACAACCGATGTTAGGAACTTAGAATAGTCTATGATAAGGAAAGATAACTCCTGCATGATTGCAGCTTACATGATTACATCTCCCTTGCAAGTGAATTTCAGTCTACAAATGGATGCAGCTTTTTCTATATAACTCTTTACAACAGAACTTCAGTCTCTGAAAAGCTGTAGTTTTCTACCCAAAATGCATACTTTACAAGTAGTGTGTGTCAACAAATGGCTTTCTATATCAAATGCATTCTTTGCAGGTGAATTTCAGTCAACAAATGGCTAGGTCATGTGTCAACCAGCTTAGAATAATTGCAAATCAGTTAAATACCAGTATGTCTACAATATTCTTTCATTGAAAAAAAAAAAAAAAAAAAATAAAATAAATAAGTTTTAAATGGATGGTTGTTCCTTATACTTGAAAAATTGGGCAGGTTAGATATATACTCAATATTCATCAATGATTTTAAATCCTTATACATTATCAGTTATTTCCCTTCTGGGTTAGATAAAACCATAATTTTAAAAATAAAATATCAATTAATTACTCACAGGTTTTGCAGCACTTTAATATTTCATATCAACATTTCCAGACAAAAATAATATGTATTTCCAAATATCAGAATAATAAAAAGACAGGGCATTACAATAAAAAAAAGAAGGTATTTAAAACACAACCTGACCTTGTGCAACCTGGCTAACAAAATTATTTGCAAATTTTAATAATTAATATAAAAGCTGGCTTGTAAATAGTTCATATAAGTTTGAAATAAAATTATATTAAGCACCATGTTTACATTAACCACAATTTAATATTCCCACAATTTGCTTCTTTAGAAATAAAACATTTTTGACAAACAAACCAGACTTATGACAATCATATGGCAAGCTGTTAAAAGCATAAAACTCAAAGACTGATACAAGCAAACCATGTATGATTATAATAATTGTATAGCAACTTCTTGTGTGCTAAAGACCACTACAAGACTGATACAAGCAAACCAGACTAAACAAGACACACCAAACTGATACAAGACAAACCTGACTGATGCAAGACACAACAGACTGATACAAGTCAAATCAAACTGGTACAAGACAAACCAGACTGACACAAGACAAACCAGACTGATACAAGACAAATCAGACTGGTACAAGACAAACCAGACTGATACAAGACAAACCAGACTGGTACAAGACAAACCAGACTGACACAAGACAAACCAGACTGATACAAGACAAACCAGACTGGTACAAGACAAACCAGACTGACACAAGACAAATCAGACAAACATAGCAAGTTGTTGTGAGCATAAAACTAAAAGATTAACAGTGATCATGATCAAAGGAAAGAGAACATCTAGTGCTTATAAAAATACTTAACAATTTAATTAAGATTTTAAAACTGATCTAAAAATAATTTAATTTTTCTTTAATTTTTCAGACTTCTTCATGCAAAACATTCAGTGAGTAATTCTAGATTGCTTCAGTATCACAGTGTCAGGTGGATGTATCAAACTTACTTTCTTTTCCTCTGGGAGCTGGTGCACAATTTTATAATAAGAAGACTTATTATATTAACATATAAACAATGAAGACATTTCTCTCTTCCATTATGACATATCATAAGTGTGTGCATTGTGTGTAAAAATGCAATTAGTTTTCCTCTAGTTAGTTGTCCCAACTGTAGCTAGTTGCTAGAGTCAGTAAAAGTCAGTAAATAAGCAAAAATATATAATGGAAACTTTTAAATAAAAAACCAAACAACTTTAAATCATGAATCCAAAACCACTTAAGACAAAAACGTGGTAAAAAACATTTCTCAGAACAACTTTTCGTCTTACAAACATACAAAGAGTATACTTAGAATATTATATAACATAAAAACATACAATTATTTTCCTACTTTAGGATAACAAACCCACCTTGTTGATATGAATGCCATCTTAAGCAAACATTATTAATCACTTTGTGTTGAAGAGTTCAATCTTAAAATCAAAAACACAAACACATTTTGTCAAGAAAAAAATCTGTCTTACAAACACACAAAAAAACCTTACTGTGTAAATACAAATTCCAAACTCACTTTTGTGCATGCATTCAACTTACAAACATACCAAGAACTCACTTTGAAAAGACAAATTCTATCTCACACACACTTGAAAAGAAATATGTCAACATATATACTTAGAACTCACTTTGTCGAAATGTCTGTTTCAGGAGAAGAGGTTCCAGAGATGGGTCCAGTTCCTCTCCCACATTTTCAAGCAGCAGTGGGTTGCCAAAAGTGATGCAGTTCTCCAAGGTACGCATATAATCACTGTCAGTCAACTTGATCACTGACAAGCTGTTGTCCTTCTCAGAGTTTTTCACCCACCGATTGGCCTGACCTTGAGGATCTATCATAAGAGGCCTGCAAGAGACACACAAAGATCATTAAGGTCTATTACATTAAGGTCTATTACATCTACTTCATTGTCAGTCCCTCATAAGGGACTGCAAGAAACACTCAAAGGCTAAGACAATGTTTCATTTAAGGGCCTGCAAGAAAAAATAAAGACAGTGAGAGTGTCCTAAGGAGCTTAAAAGAAAAAAAACAAAGGTTATAACAGACTATCATAAGGTCATGATAGCGTGTCAGGGGCCTGAAAATAAAAAAGAAATAAGGTTATGTCTGCCATTAGGGGTCTGAAAGAAAAGACAATGGTCATGGCAGTTTGTCATAAGGGAAAAACAAAGGTCATGACTGTATAATTAGGGGTCTGAAAGAAAGGTCATGGCAGTCTGTTGTAAGGGAAAAACAAAGGTCATGACTGTATCATTAGGAGTCTGAAAGAAAAAACAAAGGTCATGGCAGTCTGTCATTAGGGCCCTGATGACCCCAATGGTCATTACTGTCATTAGGGACTTGAAAGAAAAGCAGAGGTCATGACTGTTGAAAGAAGAAACAAATTTCAACCTAAGCTCAGAGAAATGCTTATTCCAAGTCTAAATACAATGACTCATAAGGCATCATCAATTAATAATAAAATAGTTGCCTGCAGGAACTTTAGAAAAAGATACAGATATATTTACTCTGCATCACTAACAATAAACAGGTTGAGCCATATTCAATATAAATAATTCTGAAGAGAAAACACTGTTTTCCCAGTGATATAAAACTTTACTCTAGTACTGGCATTATGTGTGCATTAAAAATAAACTTGAAAACTGTAAACTGAATGACTGTGTACAACATAACTTTGCAGTGGTCACATGGAGAAATTGGGTCATATATGATTACATTAACTCATCAAATGTTTTATCTCAATTTTACTCAGAAATTACTTTCATATTAACATAGCTAGATTACTCTGATTATCTGTATACAGCATGTTTACAAAATGCAATTAATAGTTTGCTAGCAATAGAAGACTGCACAGAATCATGCTTTGTGCTTAGCTATAAGTCACAACTAGCA
Source organism: Sinotaia quadrata (assembly GCA_028829895.1). Classification (NCBI taxonomy): domain Eukaryota; kingdom Metazoa; phylum Mollusca; class Gastropoda; order Architaenioglossa; family Viviparidae; genus Sinotaia; species Sinotaia quadrata. The sequence goes on from CM054178.1 coordinate 26,324,683, forward strand.
GTATTTTTAATTACAATTTCCCTCACCAGCGACGTGAGTTGGCAACAATCACGCCATTATCAATGCTGAAGCTGTCTTTAGGCAGGCCAGCAATGTTCCAGGCCTGGATCTTGATTGGCTCTCCAAGGGTCTTGCTGAGAGAAAACTCCTGACTGCATGGAATCTTCTTTGACTGCAAGGATATAAGGAAGGATATAAAATCATAGAATCTTTGAGGGAAAACTCCTGAAAGCATGGAATCTTCTTGAACTGCAAGAGAAAGATATAAAATCTTAGAATCTCGGAGAGAAAACTCCTGACTGCATGGAATCTTCTTGGACTGCAAGAGAAGGATATAACAACTTAAGAGTCCTTGAGAGAAAACTCCTGACTGCATAGAATCTTCTTGGACTGCATGAGAAGGATATAAAAGCTTAGGATCTTTGAGTAAAAACAAACACCCTCCCCCACAACATATATAAATTAAAAAAATAGTAGATTCTTTACAAAATTTAACTTTTCATAAAGATCATACAGTATAACATTCAGGTGCATGGTTCAACTCAAGCAAAATTAAATACCAGTGCTTTGTTTTGATATTGTCTTGACCAAAATTTAGTATTTTCTGTAACCCCCAAACCCAATGATATAAAGAATCCTAATCTCAGAAATTTGTGACATTTTGATGAATCCAGCATCCTAAATGCTGGAAATTGGCTTGACATACCTGACAAACTTTGACCCAATCAGTAGTGGCTCGGTCTCGGAATGCTGATGTGAAAGGCCCGAGGTAAGCAATGACTCCAGCAGAAACTAGCACATCTCCCATGAGGTTGTCATAGATGTTCTGCAGGTCATTGGCTGCTTGTGTCCAGCGATTTTTCTCTCCACCCAACCCACCAATCAATTTCTTTGCTCGTTCCAGTTTTTTCCCACACAAGTCCACCTGGAGAGGCAAAGAGATAAATGAATTGGTGAGTGGTGAGACTTCATAATGCTGCTCAAACCATACAATATTTTCTTATTTTTTCTATTCAAATTTTTAAAACAATCCAAGAAATTATTGTATCCCTCAAAATAACTTATGAAAGTCTACAAGGGGAAAAACAAAATGAACTTTTATCATGTTTACATAAGAATGTTTTGAATTGATACTAATATTACAAAGATATTACATGGTTATTTTGAAATAAAACAAATTTCACCCATCATCACTTTCACTCAGCCAATACAATTCACGCCATAAAATTGTTATTATTTAGAAGTAAGAGGGATGACAATTATTACCTGGAATTCCAATTTCTCTTTCTTGTCTGTCATTTCTTGAAAAGTTGACTTCAAGTCAGCAAGGCGCTTTTCTACAGCTGCCAGCTCGGCTCGTTTCTGGTTCAAGTTAGCCATGGTCTTGTTCAGTTCATCTTCTGCTTCCGCTAACTTTGCCTTCTTAGGGGCAACCACCTTTCAACATAAATAGCTGACTTGCTATTTTCAAAGAATGCATTCATATTGCTGCATCTATAATTAGGAAACTAAATAATTATTTAGTTTTAAAAATAGCCTTTGCAACAAAAGTTGTTAACTTAAATTTAAGGAGTTCATTTCTAATGCTTTATGTATAATTAGGAAAACTGGACATGATTATTCAGTTTAGAAATGGTTTTTCAATAAAAATAGTCAACTTGATTTTAAAGAATATATTCCTAATGCTGCATCTACAATTAGGAAACCTGGCCTTGATAATTCATTCAAAAATAGTAAATTTGGTTTTAAAGAGTTCATAAAAAGCTTAAAGCTCATCCAGAGACATGCAGGAATATACTATATATCACCTACTAAATGTCCTTATGGACAGAATTACCTCCCTCACCTAAACAAGTGTAAGTTGTGGATGGCACACAAAGATGGATTAAGAAAAACTAAACCTAACAACGCAGTAACTTGAGGTAAGTGTTATGTGAAGAAAAGTAGAGTTTAAGAATTTCACAAGACTATAATGATAAACAGATTTTGCATTGTATTTTCCAAACTAGTTTTAATTATCTTGATAGGAATGTTTTATGTTAAACAATTTCCACACTGTAAAGTACTTTTGCTTAACCATGTTGACAAAAGGGTATCTGATGTTTAACATTTTTCACTTTATAAAGCACTTTCTAAGCTAATTTAACCATGTTGACAAAAAGGTATCTGATGTTTAACATTTTTCACTTTGTAAAGCACTTTCTAAGCTAATTTAGCCATGTTGACAAAAAGGTATCTGATGTTTAACATTTTTCACTTTGTAAAGCACTTTCTAAGCTAATTTAGCCATGTTGACAAAAATGTGTTCTTATTATTTACAATATTTCAAATCATTGCCTCACTCTAAATAGTTTTCAATCTAAGTTGCATGAATATATAGAGTTCTTTTTACTTTAGCCACACGGTCATAAATTTCCATAGCCAGAATCCACTTGCACAACCCCTCGGCTGCTGATGAGGCATTGGCTACTTTTGCAGGATCAAATTCTGGGTTTGTGATGTACTCTTTGCGGATTTTCTGCATAATGTGCACTGCAATATTGTCACGATCATATTCTTTCAGCATGCCTAAGAAGTTCATGTCACCCAAAAGACGCTTGGAAGGACCCCAGTAGTCCATAATCTAAAACACAAACACAATACCGTTATTAATTTTTGCTGTTTCAGTGTAATCTGACATATAGAAATGAATGAAAAAAAACTTGTTGCTCTTCAGCAATTTCCTCTTATACAAGAAAAGTAGAATATAATGTAAAGGACTAAAACCACACTTAATAAAGGAGGAACATGTGTGTCACACAGATGTATTACAAAATTTAATCCACAAATATGTCTTCAACTGTTCAAATCTGACAATATTTTAATACCTGTGTTTTATACATAGAATGTTATATATTGTGACAATTAAACGAAAGAAATATAAGATATTTGCTATGAAGAAAATGAAGAGTGTTGTTTGTATGACACGTGCTTGTGTGTATAAGTGACTGTTTCAGTGTGTGGAACTGAGTAAATGTGTGTGTCTGAGTGCAAGTCTACATACTTAAGAGTTTTTAAGTAAGAGAGAAAAAGAGTGTATCAAATTTTAAGGTAAACTCAACAGATTTAAAGTTTAAAGAAATCTTTGAAACCAATGATTGCTACACATCTAACACTAATATATTAATAAATATTTAATATGTGGAATCAATGTTGCTACATTATGAATAACACTAATATATTAATAAATATTTAATCTGTGGAATCAATGTTGCTACATTATGAATAACACTAATATATTAATAAATATTTAATCTGTGGAATCAATGTTGCTACATTATGAATAACGCTATTATATTAATAAATATTTAATCTGTGGAATCAATGTATGGTGGAATAAATTTGACTATCCCTATTTCTGAACTTAATTGTATATAAATTATTAAATTGTTTAAGTGATCTGACCTTGGGCACTCCTTATTATAGTATTTTTGTATGTGTCAGAGTTGGAGCAAACACTCAAGTTGAGAATATGCTAGAAATTGCTGATGTAATGCAAAACAGTTCCAACTGGATGAATAGTTTTTATTATCCAATGGTTAAGATTTACAAGAACGAGATCAGCCAAAGGGCAGAGATCTACAATTTACACAATGTAGAGAATTCTATTGTCTAATCACTTGAATTTAAGAAGTCTGGTCAAGAATGGTGGCCGTTAGCTTAATGTGAGTTAACTGACTGATTGCGAGAGAATGGACTTTGAAATATTTCGTGCATTTTTGCTATTGATATGTTATACTTGTGTTTTATGTAGAGATGCATTATGTGAGTAGACTATTATTTTTACAAAATGTGAACTATGATGCTTATATGTGGCATGCTAAACACTTGAATTGCTTCTAGTGAACCCACTCATAATACTATTATGCTGTATGCATGTAGCGGGCTAATAAATACTTTTGCAGGAAACTGTAAGTTGAGACTTGAATGTAAGAAAGAATGAAGTTAAAAAAGGAATAAAGTGGAAATTTAGTGTTGTTCCCTGATTATATATTTACAGGGATAAAGCAGCCTTTTCATGTGCTATTTGAATCTCCTGGTTAACTGATTGTAAACCGCTACCATTGTGGTAGGCGTGGGAATTGTCTACCACAGTGTAAGGAATACACTACAATCTGTTGATGTATGGTGGCAAGGTATGTTGATTACATCATGCAATTTCAGGTACAAGGAAGTTACTGGAAATTGCAACAATTGTTGTTCTTCTTGAGTGTGCTGGTACGCAAATGAACACCCAGGTTAGGTCGAAAGAATAAGCAGTGAATCAGCATTTTTACAACATGAGGAAGAAACATGGAATTGATATGGACAATAAACTGGTCTTTGATACGAAAAGCTCATGAAAAAAAAAAATTGCGGTTTTGTCTATAAAAGGTTACATAGAAACTATTATTGCTTATCTCTAATAACTCCTTTTCTGTTCTCTTATAAGAACTATCCTGTGATTTGTATTGACATTAAATTGTTGAATTTTATTTTATGATATAAGACTGTGTAGTATAAAAATTATTCGGATGTAGTTTCATGGAAATATTGATGTCAAGTAATCTTTATTCACTGAATTTGTTATGTGTATATTTGATTGTCAATTTAATAAATTTATTCACCGTCGTACACATATTGATAGCCTTATATTAGAGAAGAAAGTGTATGGATGGGGGCTTGCTAAATATAGTTTAACGACAGATTTGTCTTCTCCTTTAGTAAGAAGTTTCCACCTACAGAAATAATGTGTGATGGTAAATGTTTGTTGTTAATGTTGTGGGAGAGAGGAAACGTTCACAGCACCAGCATAACCGCCAAGTGAGAGAGACGAGTGGTGTCTTCTGGAGAATTATTAAAAACACATAAATTAAGATTCTCATCACTTGTAATTAGTTATGGACGATTAATTAATTAATAATAATCAAAACCATTAATTAAGTGGTGTTGGCATCAAACAATGATTGCCACATTATGTCAACACTAATATATTAATAAATATTTAATCTTTGAAACAAATATATACTCTAGGACTCTAGGTGAACACTTTCTAATGTGCACTTTTGAATACAAAAACATACTTTCTGTCCAGGCTTGTCTGGGTCATTGATCTTGTCTGGCTTGATGTCCTTCATGACGCACACAGCAGACATGACAAGTTTCACACCGGCTGGTGGATTCTTCATGGATTTCACAATTGTAATGTCTGCTGGCTGCAAAAAGAAAAATGCAACATGAATTCCAAGAAAATTGTTTTCATTGTGTCTCTTTTAGTTATAGGCTGAATATAATAAATTATGAATTATTGCAATTAGCACCTTTTCTCTTCTATTTTTCGTACATCCATCATATCTAGAAATGTTCCAGACAGTTATAAAATAATGTCATTAGAAAGAAAAATTATAAATATAGTGCTATTCAAAAAGAGAAAATGAGTTGCTTTAAAAAAAACTATCAGTTTTAAACACATCATAACCTTAAACTAAATTATATTAAAATAAATTTTAAAATACTCTGTGCACAGATACAATTTTTAATTTTTGAGAATTATTATTAAGGACATAAGAAAATATTACAACAACAAAATTGTTTATAAAATATCAAGTGAAATAAAATGAAAACAGCAAATCTTTGTAACCCCTCCTCTCCCCCCCCCACACATTCAGATGCATGCACGCACGCACACACACGCACACACACACACACACACACACTCTCTAAAATATGAGTTTGGAATCAACACTTATCTAATCTGTTCTAACAATATCCATTCAACTAATTTTTTTTTGTCTTAATTTTTTTAAATGTATAAGTAGTCTGAATAAACATCTTGTATAGCTTATGTGCAATTACTGCTTAGAGTTTAAAATTAAGATGTTAATTATGACTTTTTAAAATTAGTACAGTCAAGCACTAAGCACAAACAGGTATGTATTTACTTCAACTACTCATCTATACCACTTTTCTGTCTTTTATTCTCTTCTACATTAACTGAGACTTTAAAGCCATCAGATAAATCAATTTTCTGTGAATCCTATTCATGTCCATCCTATATTTTTCTGTAGCTTTAAAATACTTTCTCATCCAGGCAAAAAAACAATATAAATCTAATTAACTCTGCAATCATCCATCTATACCACTTTCACGTAGTTTATTTATTACTACTCAAAATAAATATGTGCCTGGGAAAACTCTTGATAAATAAAAATTCTAAATTAAACAAACTAGCTAAAGCAGTATTAAGTATGATACAAAACATGCCCAGCTTTATTATGCAAGTGTGAATGTATGAAAAAGAGAGAAAAAAATACTGGGCTACATGTCATAAGATATTAAAGAAATGTAAAATAATTAATTAAAATCAATGACTAGGCTTTTACCTTGAGAGTGTTTAGAGCAGCAAGGGCTGCTTCAAGAGCCGGCAATGCCTCGGCAAGATCAGCTTCACACTCATCTTTCAGTGCCTGGGCCTCCGCAGCCTGTTTGTTGGCCACAGCCTCGTCAGCTTTGACACGCTTAGATGTCTCCTCCACTTCCACAGATTCCTTCTCAATCACCTTCATCATGCGTGTATTTTCTTCTGCTGCAATCACTAACTGGGGTTGTAGATCTTCCAGTTCTTTCTGCATGTCTGCAACCTGAGTGTCAATGAAAGCATCTTTGTTTCAAACATTCAAGATCACTTTTGTTTTATAAGTTTTAAGATTTGAAGTTGTATCCTCAACAAACAAGTTTTCTTCTTATAAATATTAGCCAATTCTGACATGAAACAGAGACACATTAAACAGCAACATGTAATGCTAATGCTAAAAGGTTGACTTTGAGAGAAATACTCATGGGAAAATTAAAATAAACAGGAAAATCTAAAGAAAAGACATGCAATGATAATTAGTAAGTAAATAAGGCAAATAATAATTAGGTAAATAATAATTATGTCTGAAAAAACTATTTATTTTAGACCTGTCTAAAAGTAATTTAATTTAAGTTCGTTGCCACTGATGGTCAAACACTAGCATTTAGTACTAGTCAGTCAAACATTGTAAATGCAAGCAAACACTTCGTATTACAGTAAAACACTTAGTATTAGAGTCAAACACTTAGTATTACAGTCAAACACTTAGTATTACAGTCAAACACTTAGTATTACAGTCAAACACTTAGTATTACAATCAAGCACTTAGCATTACAGTCAAACACTTAGTATTACAAAATAGGTCAAATACTAGTGCTAAAGTCAGTTAAACACTGTAATAGTAGGCAAACATCTAGTATCAGTCAGTTAAATACTGGTACTACAATCCGACACTCTAATATTAAGCAAGCCTTTACATTTTCGTATAATGGGATGGTGATGGAGCTTAATTCTTCATTTGCATAAGCCTCAAGCAGAAATTTGCACTCTGCGGACTGCTTCAAGGGATACAATGTCTTACCTGCGATGCAGCGAAGGCCAACTTGTCTAGACCAACAACATAACGACGTTTTGCCTTCATAGTTTCATCTTGCTTTTTTTGCAACAAATTCTTGAAGGAATTGATCAGCTCCAAATATGAGGTGGGGGTCACATAGTTGTGTCTGCCAAGCTCAGTCAGATATCTGTTAACATGAGAAACCATTCCATGAGCAATAGCCATTTATCCATTCTAGGAACAAACTGCTCTTTAAATTCTTCCACAATCCAACTGCTCTGAAAATCATTCCAGGATCAAATTGCAATTTAAACCATTCCAAACTGCTCTTTAAACCATTCCAGGAATAAACTGCTCTTTAAACAATTCCAGGATTTTACTGCTACATTGCAGGATTAAAATGTTCTCTATTCCAGGATTAAAATGCACTGATCTGCTCTTTACCAAGAATTAACTGATGATCCAGTTAGTAAAAATATAACATAGTAAAATAAGTATAGCAAAATAGCAAATTGTTGACATACAAATCTAAAGAGTTCAAAATTAACAAAAGCATTTCCAAATTATATGCTTTTTGAAGAAAAAAATAAGATTTTGTAAAAATTAAAGATACAAAATAAAAATCCAAAAGTCAATTTAATAAGATAATTAAAGGACGAATCATAAGTAGAATAAATAATGCAAGTGATCAAAGAAACTTTGATAATAGAGATTGAGGGAAATGCATTAACGGCTCTCCTTAATCAAATCACTTACATAACTCCTCATGGGAGAGTAGGCTGTAAGGAATATGGTTCTTGAAAAGCTTAATTAACAACAATCAAAATAAATAACTCATTTTTGTTGTCTTTAGTGTTGAAAAATAAGTTCACAGTACTACCTATCTCTAAATTGTGCCTTCACAAGAATATTTTGTTCTTGAAGACACTGATTTAGAAACACTTACATCTCTGAGAGCTCTCGCACATTCTGGTGGAAGTATTTGCAAATGTGAACTGTTTCTTTCTTCTCCTTGTCTTCAATGTCAGCATCCTCCAGGAAACTATTTGCCACACGCTCCAGTGCATCTTCTGGCCACGGCTGTTGAAAAGAGAATGACAAAAACATTTACTTTCAACTTGACATTATTGTCAAGGGTATTTATAAAGGCTATAAAGTATTTATAAAGGCTATTTTTATCTCTTCTAGTCAAAAACATTTTTAATTTCACAGAATAAAAGTGCACTGTTCTAGATACAATTTGTTTGAATGTTGTTTACAGAACAGAACCTTTCATTGTCTTTTCTTTATCAGTTTTTCAAACTCTAATCATCTTTAACCCTTTCACTATTGGTTTCTATTTAAAGTATAAAAACTCTATGAAGAAAGTCCTCAGAATGTAGGACATTAGTACTAGGAAGAGAGAAATCTTTGTAACCAAGACTGGACTGGAACCCGCTTGTGAGAACAATGCCTTTACCTCACAGCTACTGCACTCCCCTTAATCAACAATAAGATCTGAACCATAACTTGATTTAGAGCCACCAAATTTCATAAAATAAAATATAGGCTCTTAAAATACTTTAGAAGTCTTAAAATTGTTACAGAGCTTCTATTGCAAGCTTAAAAAATGAGAGTATCAAAAGAATTTACAAAATGACGATGGAAGCTATAATAATGTTGTCACATAATCAAAAGAATTACAAAAATAACCAAGGAAGATTTGTAAATGATTAAAAGGCCAAATGTATCTCACCTGAAACCAGTCAATGGTGCAACAGTTAATGAGAGAAGGAAACTGACGTAGACGGTTGCGAAAGGCATCACCAATGGGGCTGAAGGCAATCATAATGTGTAGGTTCTCTCGGCATCGGTTCACAAAGAAAGCAAATAGAGCTAAAGGACTGAAGTCTGCATTTCTGTCACCAGCTTGGGCAACAGGTCGCACCATCTGAAAACACAATCAAATGAAGTTACTTTTCAACAGTCATGTTAGTCAAGAAGCATGCAGAAAATAATTATACCATTTACCCTCATCTCTTTCCATATAAAACAATGCCATAACATTAGGTCTCACAATAATACACAATACCATAACATCAGGTCTCACAATAATACACAATGCTGTCATCATAAAATAATACACAATGTTGTCATCATACAATAATAAAATAATGTCACACCATATCATATCATATCATATCATATCTTATTTTGCATATAATGTATCATTATATTTTACCACACCTTACTGTACTATATTATTTAAATACACTATGCTACACCATATCATAACATATTCATAAGCTAACACTAATGTGTGCTTTAAGATTCTGATTAATCTTCTCACCTCCATGATTTCTGCCTTTTCATCTGTGGCAAAGAGGTTCGGCACTTCTCCGGTGTTCAGTAGGTTGTCAATGTCTTCTAAGAAGGATTCTTCCTTGATTTGTGTGTCTGTGATTAGAAAAACTGTCACCTTCCCCTGGGCGCCTGTTGTCTTCAGAAGATTCTACAGAATTACAAAATATTGTCTAAAATAAGGAACCAACAAAATTTAATCTAAATAACAAACAAAATAATAATAAAAAAATGTAATGTCATGAATCACAAAGTTTTCAAATATGGAATTTTAAGCATACAATTTGCTTTACAATTATTGTTAGTTATTCAGAAATGGAGTTAATCTAAAGTCATATTTGAAACTGGATTACCTTGATATCTTCACGCCACTCATTTTTGCCATAATTCTTAGAAATCTCTGGCTGGAAAAGATTATAGCCAGCCATAGCAGTGGCAAGACGGGTTAGGGATTGGCGTCCACTCCCCCCTACACCCACCAGTAAGGCATTGCCTCCAGGTACACGCAAGATGCGACAAATGCGAGACAAGTGTTCCAAGACATACCTATAGCAATCACAAATGTAAACATTTAAAAACTGAATTTCAAGTAAAATTCTTAAATAAGAGTTGATCAATAAAGTTGCTTAGTTATTTTCATTTAAACAAAATTAAGAATATAAAACATTTATTTGCTTAGTCTAAGCAGGACTTAGTACTAAGGCTCCAATCCTCACCTGAATATGACAAGATTCATGCGAGTCTTGTGGGTATTGTTGTATTCCTCAAGGCACTGGGTAACCACGTGATACATTTCATCTAAAGATTTCACTTCCTGGTAAACCCGCTCCTCAGATTCAGCCTCAGGGTTCATGAAGTCACCAAACATCAAACTGCGCAAGTCTTCTTCTTGACACTAAATAAAAACAGACACTAAATGTGATAACATTGTTCTGAAAGTCACACACTTTGAAATAATGACACTAAATAAAAACAGACACTAAATGTGATAACATTGTTCTGAAAGTCACACACTTTGAAATAATGACACAAAATTTAACAAACCTTTATGAAAAAAAGATTAACTTGCAAAGAAAAAATGAGACTATGTTTACACTCTCCAAATTACATATAGGGTTGGTAAACAAACATTTGTACTTTTCAAACTGTGCTTCCAAGAGTGAGACTGAGATATTCCACAGCTAAAATTATTCCTAGTTTGTAATCAGGAATTAAACAAAATGTAAACATTATTTATACTTCATAGTGCTCCACAAATACCATGACTTTAATGCACTTAAGCAATAGAGTAAGTTTAAAAACCATGCCCTAAATGTTTCCAAAGGGCATATGCATTTTTTTTTTGCATTTCAACAGATTTATTGTTTGACTCTTAACAAAATACTAAATATTTAGCTGTGCGCACAAGGCATATAGGAAATTCCTATAGGTGCATACAATTAAGCTTGATTCTTAACAAATTCCTATAGCTACACACATTTCCTACAGCTGTATACATTTAAACTTGATTCTTAATAAATTCTTACAGCTGTACATAGTTTGTCTTAAGAAATTTCTGCAGGTACACATAACTGGAGCTAAAATCTTCAGCAATTCCTTATAGGAACATAACTGGTGTTTGAGTCTTAAGCTATTCCTATAGGTATATAATGAGCTAAGTATTAAGCTATTCCTATAGGTACATAACTACCGAGCTAAGTCTTAAGCTATTCCTATAGGTGCATAATGAGCTGTCTTAAGCTATTCCTATAGGTATATAACTGGAGCCAAGTCTTAAGCTATTCCTACAGGTACACAACTGGAGCTGAGTCTTCAGCTATTCCTATAGGTACATAACTGGAGCTTAAGTCTTAAACAAGTCCTATAGGTACACAAGTGGAGCTTGAGTCTTAATCTATTCTTATAGGTACACAAGTGGAGCTTGAGTCTTAATCTATTCTTATAGGTACACAAGTGGAGCTTGAGTCTTAATCTATTCCTATAGGTACAAAGTGTAGCTTGAGTCTTAATCTATTCCTATAGGTACACAAGTGGAGCTTGTCTTAATCTATTCTTATAGGTACACAAGTGGAGCTTGAGTCTTAATCTATTCTTATAGGTACACAAGTGGAGCTTGAGTCTTAATCTATTCTTATAGGTACACAAGTGGAGCTTGAGTCTTAATCTATTCCTATAGGTACAAAGTGTAGCTTGAGTCTTAATCTATTCCTATAGATACACAAGTGGAACTTGAGTCTTAATCTATTCCTATAGGTACACAAGTGGAGCTTGAGTCTTAATCTATTCCTATAGGTACAGACTGGATCTTCTTTACCTTTCCTCCCTGACCACCATTTGCCAGATGCTCAAAGACAGCATCAAAGCTTTCCTTGAAGTGCTCTCTGACCAGACCAGACACAGTTCTGGAGAGAGACAAGTTAGAGTAAATAAACAGCAATCTACATTGTAATAAAACCCCATTCTTAACATGATAGTCATTATTTAAATAAATAAAACTACAAACAAAACAAATGTTGGTTATAACTGCAATATTGTAAATCAACCTTTTTTAATTTAACGCAAGATCATTAAGTTTTCTTTCTATAAAACAGCTTGTAATGATATATTTTTATTCTCCGATATTACACATTAATTACTAAATGAAAGAATTCATTATGCAAACTTTCTTATATGTGTGTACAAACTTTCATAGTTAAAATGAATAATAAACACTGTACAGGCTGTTCACTCACTTGAAGAGCCACTCTCGATCACTGTCATCAGTCAGACGGTCGTAAAAAACTCTCATGACTTCATGAACCCAAAGTCTGAAATTAGAATTATCAAAAATGTATACTTCATTTTTAACAATGGTATATTCTTAAATCAAGGGAATCAAATTTATTACCTGTAAGTCCTTCAAACTTTATATTTTATAGCTTTGTAGCCAGCCAGACTTCTTTTATGATATATGCCCCTTCATCCCTTATTTAACTAACAAATTTCTATTAGAATTTCTTTTCAGCCTATTTTCACAGTTAACAGAGTGCCATATTGCAGGATTATGAGATTTACAGCACAAAGATTTACAGACAATAGAGTGCCAGAGACTTGCAGAGTGCATGAGTTACAATGCTTTTATTTAGCTGAGCCCAAGCAGGGGATTGAGCCCAAGTAATCTGCAACCCTAAACACTGTGTCTGTTTTGGCTGGTTATATGCCTCTGGCTACAGGTAATAAGATGTTATTTTTAATCATAAAATTACAGAATTACCGCATTAAAACTCTCTTGTTTTCAACTTGATCTTTCTTGATGAGACAAACACCCAGAATAACACGGGAGAAGTCACGGAGGTTGAAGACGTAGTGAGACTTGGCTGGTGTTGGCAAGAGGTTGTCCATGGCTTTTTTGTACATCTCCAATGTAGCACCAACAATCTGAGTCCCCATCGAGAAAAATTCAGTCGAAAACTCTCCAGCCTAAAATAGATGGTTTTATTTTATTGGTAAAAAGAGTAAACGTACATTAAACACACACAGTATACTTTAACTCAGCTCTCTAAAATACAAGAAGACAGACTGTTCAAGGTGTCTTATGGAAGGGTATTGCAAAAGTAAAATAATTTTCCTGAGAGTAAGGTGCATAACAGGTGTCTAAGCTAGAGAATACGATACATACCAGGTGTTCACACTTGAGGATAAGGTATATACCAGGTGCCCATTTACTAGAGCTCATTTCATTAACTCAATCATAGAATGAAGCAATAGATCAAAGAAGTAACTTACTTTAGAATTCACATGAGGATAAGGTACATACCAGTTGTCCAAACTAGAGGATTAGATACATATTAGTACTCATCACGTTTCAACTTAGACCCATAGAATAAAACGACAAATCAAAGGTTGCATACTATACGGGAATAACTTCCCATAGTTCTTAAGCACGAGGTAAATTCTGAAAATAGCAGGGAGGCCAGAAGAATATACGATAGTGAAGAATAAATATGAAAAAAACAACTTAGTTTCCTTCAAAAGTTATTATTTCTAATCATACAATCAAACACATATAGATGGTTGAACGGCAAATAGGATAAGGTGGTTTCTGTTTGTTTTAAAGGTATATGTGATGTGTACAAAGAAGATAGACAAGACGATAAACCACTATAGCAAAGACAGACATCAAGGAAATGCATTCTATTTTATCCCAGGGAAAGATATAGAAAGAGGACGAAAGTGAAAGGAAATAAACAGTAATATATATGGACAGAAGTTAAACTCTTCAGAAATTCTACAAAACAGAACAGCTCTAACAAACAATGCAATCATATGCAAGTTACTCCCATGCAAGAGGCAGACAACATTTAGCAGATACTTGATTTCTAGAGTGGATTTCTGGTTAAATACTTGATGGGAAAATACACTTCATTTGTAATAAATTCATTAAAAGAAAAAAATTACTTTGTTAGCAAGAAATTCACTAATCAGCAGAGAGCAGAGATGTCTTCTTCAAATAAAATAAAATTGTTTTGTGTTTTTTTATAGTAAGAAACTTAATTCCTTTAAATTAATTTATTTGTTTGTCTGTTCTTTTGTTATTTGTATTTTGTCCTGCATTTCAAAATATTAAGTGATAAGCCTGGGTACCCTAAAGTATGTTGATATGAGGGTGGAGAAAATCTTAGTCATGGTGTCCTCGCTGAAAGGGTTCATGGACACAATGTTGAAGTGACGCAGAAAACGAGGTGTGACTGTGTTGCGGCCACCACCAGGGGGCCCCATGGCAGCCAAGAACTGTATGTCCTGCAGTACAATCTTGCTTGTGTCTTTCAGGTCATACCTGTAAAAAATGCAGCACTATAATCAACACAAATAAAATCAATTATTACAATGTTCAGATATATAAAAACTCTTGAACTCACCAGTTGTTGTGATGAATAAATTATATGAAAGTCTTTTAACTCATCAGTTATTGTGAAGGATGAAAGATATTAAAGACTTTTAACTCACCAGTTGCCATGGTCGATGAACTGCCTGAGAAGTTCTATGGGAGGCTGAGCACCATACACCTCCTTGGCTGGCATGTTGAGATCATCCACAAAGATGATGGCTTTTTTCCCCACCTGAGGACCAAACACGCCTTTCCTGCGCTTGTCAAGCTTGGACATGATGATGTTCTGCAACATTTATAGCAACTTGTTAGCCAGGTGACTGGCAGTGTACATGTGCCCTTTCCTTAAAACACTATACTTCTGACAATTTCTAGTAACCAATCCGAAAATTTTCTCCTGTTCAATCTCCTCCTGAAATATGTAATATAGCCAATATTTGCATTTTGATTCCTGCTAATGAGCAAATTCTACTTCAAAGAGTGCCGTTCTTATGACCAGATTCTTCTCTAAGGTTGTTATTCTTATGACCAGATACTTCTCCGTGGTTGTCATTCTTTGACAAGATACTTTTCATGTTTGTCATTTCCAATGATCATATACTTCTCCATGGCTGTCATTCTTATGAACAAATACTTTCTAAAGTTGCCAGTTTTATGATCAGATTCTTTCCAAGGTTGTCATTTTGATAACTAGATACTTTCCAAGATCATGCTTATTACCAGACACAAGGTTATTCTTATGACCAGATACCTTCCAAGGTTGTCATTCTTATGGCTAGATACTTTTCAAGGTTGTTATTCTTATGGCTAGATACTTTTCAAGGTTGTCATTCTTATGACCAGATTTTCTTTAAGATTTCCATTCTTTGAATAGTTACACTTTGCTTTTTAACACATATGTTAATTTAAGTACAGTTCTGGTTAATTAAAAAGAATATTTTACCTTTAGAAATACTGAAGACTATTCTCAAAAGTATATTTACCTGAGTCATATTAGCACTGGTCTGGGCTGAGAAATTGACAAAGGTTGGCAGATAACGATCCTTGGAGAGACCGTTCATCAGCTTGTCTTGGACATAGGCACTCTTGCCAGTGCCTGTTGGTCCAACAAACATGAGTGGCCTGCAGCAATAATTAGAAGTCTTATGAACCGCAGAAATACAATCAAACACAATCTCCAGTCACCAAACTCACCAACAGAAAAATTCCTGCACTGTTAGAAAGTGAGCCAGTCTATGATGAATGTAGTTTGTCATTCTGGTGCTGGTGCCATCCCAGCAGTGTTTTGTTGCTGTTGCAAATCAGTATGTTTATATAACACTTGAAGACTATACTGTGTATGTCCTGTTATGTAATTAATGTTTATATACAGTTATTGCTTCACTATGTATATCTTGCTATATAATTCTATATGTTCCTAAAACAGGCAGTTACTTTATATGAGATCTACGTATGTGAATTCAAATTTACATGACTAATATTCTGATATTTTTTGTTTCATTTGCATGCCAAACTCAAGTTATGCAAACTGAAAGTGAGAGATCACTCATCATTCAAGAGATGCTATTCCCCTGTTTTCAGTCTCTTAGATGTTAGATTTTCAGACATCAAACTAAGTGCTTCTGTCTTTTAACTCTCTATAGTGTATGCAAACTTGCATATGTGTTTCAATGGGAAATTATTTTAGTGTACATATATATGTACTTCAATGGGAAAACATTGTAATAGTGTACAATGCATACATGTACATATATATGTACTTCAATGGGAAAAATTGTGATAGTGTACAATGCATACATGTACACATGTATTTCAATGGGAAAACATTGTGATATGTACATACAAAAGTGTTTCAATGGAAAAATTATGTTCCAATTTTTTACATGATTTTTTATTTATGTTCGGGTCTCAGGAATGTAAATATAGCATAAATAGAGAATTCACTTGTGTTCATATAACTGGGCAGTTACCATCCTGCTCACTGAAAACAATGACCATTTCACTTATTTTCCAAAATCCTGTTATAAAAAATGTTAAAACAGATGTACTGAGTGCAATAATATGTGTAAATAGTTTGTACCTGACATGAAAGATGGTAAACAATTTGTACTTGACATGAAAGATGGTAAACAATTTGTACCTGACATGAAAGATGGCAAACAACTGGCATGAAAATATCTGTAAAAGTTTGTATCTGGCATGAAAAATAATTGTAAACAGTTTGTACCTGGAATGTTCTATGCAGAGATCCATGAGGTAAGTATAGCGGGCAGTGTCCATGGTAGGGACAAGCATCTCACGGATCTTCTTGGTTTTCACCTCTGTGCTTTTAAGCAGCTCATTCCAATGCTTCCACTGCCCTCGAGCTTTTTGCTGATCAAGATAAAAACATCATTTGACAAAAATGTGTCAAAGATTCCTACAGTTAAATTTTATTTTGCAATGATGAAGAAATAAAATATTTGTCAGTTAACCAAATACTAAACAGTTAACATTAATGTAGTAAGAATTATTTCATGTACTAACTTCAAAGAAGAAGTCATAAGTAGTGTTTTCAGCAGGAAAAGGCAACTCCAGTTTGCCAAGCTCCTTGGGTATTGGGTGCTCATCAAACTTCCCGGTCATCAGCTCACGATAAAAGGCATCAAACTTTTTGCGGCTGTCCACATCAAGACAACCACCAATTGTCCATGGAATGGAGAAAAGCATAGCTGACTGTCAAACATGAGAGAAAGGGATTTTAAAAAAACACAACCCACACCCTATAAATATACTGAACAAATTAGCAAACATGCTTAATTATTAAAAAGATCAAAGATAGAAGAGACTTTTAATTTAATGGTGAGCATAATTATGCATGTAATTAAATGTGGTCTTTTAGTTATTGCTTTCCACAGAGAAAGAAATTAGTGAAAATGTACAAAAGGTGGGAATTGTTATATATATAAATATAAAATGGTCTTGTAGTTTATTTTCTTCACAGGGAGAAAAATTAACATGAAATGCTTTTTCCATCCATCAAACATAAGTATGCTGATGATATAAATTTCCAGACAGACTTGCTGAAGAATTACAGCCTGAGCACTGTCACATGATCAATCATCAGTACACATTATACAAACAGAAATAATCTCAACAGTAAACTGTCTGGTCTCAGCTTGAACACTCCCACATCTATCCTTGACTCATCACTTCACCAGTTAAAATGAAAACACATTACTAATTGTACTAAGAGAAAAACCTTCACAGTATGTTGTGTCTGGTCTCAGTCTAAGAGACACTGTCTATTACATCAGGTTTTGCATGATTGAAATGTTGTAAATCAAACTTGTAGCAAACGTTAAAGGAAAAGGCAGTCTAAGAGCTGAAATAGTGCTAAAAAGGAAGAGACAGATTTTTGAGAGGAAAACTATTAAAAATCATAACCAAGTCTTACAATGAGCCAGTTTTAAAAGTCATAACCAAGTCTTACAATGAGCCAGTTTAAAAAGTCATAACCAAGTCTTACAATGAGCCAGTTTAAAAAGTCATAACCAAGTCCTACAATGAGCCAGTTTAAAAAGTCATAACTAAGTCTTACAATGAGCCAGTTTAAAAAGTCATAACTAAGTCTTACAATGAGCCAGTTTGAAAAGTCATAACCAAGTCTTACAATGAGCCAGTTTCTGAGATGCTTGTTGTCTGCTGCATCATCCTTACTGACAGCATCATGCATCAACATATCAATGAGATGCATGAGTGAGCTGATGTAGTTTGCCTGGCCTGCTGGTGAGTAGTCCTGAGACAAAAGGAAATGAAAAAATAAAAATGGCGTCACTTAACAATGAAAGCAAATGAAAAGTTCATGATTTAATTTATATGTAGCACTTAAGATGACTATGCTATTATTTATGGAGGATGTAGGCTGTAGAAAACACAGCATGTGCAAGATATGGCTGTATACTATATATATACTATAAATGGGAACATCTCTAAAATGAAACCTAGTAATTGAAGATAAGACAAAAGTTGGTGCAGCAAAATACATAAAAGCTGTATACTGATAATGCCAGAAATCAAGGAGACACAAAATAAAGGCCTTGTTTCATCTAACTATACACATTTCTGAGTATCCAAAACAATCCCAAAGGAAAGGTCAGTGTTGAAAATGGCATTTTTATTGATGGTTCTTAGGTCAACAGTGATTGCAACAAACTTAGTAAGACAGAATGGCTAACAGTTAAAAAAAGATAATCTCAAAAAAATATCTTTTGTTAAGCAAAACCTTACTGACAAGAAACATGAGAAAGACATTTTAAAAAGTAAAATAAACTTGAACAGATGTCCACACTAGAGAATATAGACATAGAGCCAGTGTATACAAGTTTACAAGAATCAGATAGAGTTTCAAGTAAAATAAAATTATAGATTGAAGATCTTAAGGGCTTTCTGTCTCTGATATAGGAAAAAAATTCCAGTACCTATGAACTCCCAGTACCCATAAGCAGGTAAAGCCTGAAAATGTGAGATTGGGAGTACGTATGTTGTGACATTCAGTAAATATTCATAAAAATTGTATTTTATTCTAAGAAATACTTTTTCAGAACTACAAACATATTCTACACAAAAGAACAATAGCGAGCACAACAAAAAAATGTTTGCCTTGTATTAAGTAAATTTAGGTGTGAAGTGTATGCAATACACTTCCTAATGAACTAAAATCAAGTTTACTTCATGAGAAAATTAATGAAGTGAAATCAAGCTTAATTGAATTAAATCAAGAATATTTAGAGACAACAAATCATAATTAACTAGAAGCAAGATTAATAATTGAAATAAGAGTACCCAGAGATAAAACAGATCTTAATTAACTGAAATCAATATTAATGAACTAAAATCAAGACTGCTTAAAGAGACACCAAATCCTGATGAAATTAAATCAAAAATACTTAGACAACAAATCCTATTTAATTGAAAGCAAGATTAATTAACTAAAATCAAGATTACTTAAAGAGAAAACAATAGTATTTAAGTGAAAGCAAGATTAAATAATTGAATTAAGATTACTTAGATGGACAATAAATCCTAATTAACTGAAAGGAGGATTAATGAACTGATATCAACCTACTTAAAAAGAGAAAATCAATCTTATTTAAAGCAAGATTAATTATCAAGATTACTTGAAGATAAAATAAATCGTAAATAGCTGCAAGCAGGATTAATGAACGAGATTAATTAAAGATATAATGAATAAAACGAGATTAATTAAAGATATAATGAATCTTAAATAAATGGAAAACAGGATTAATGAACTTAAACCAAGATTACTTAATGGTAAAATAAATTCTAATGAACTGCAAGCAGGATTAATGAAATTAAAAATATTTTCTCCTTAGAAGACATAAGCTTTGTAAAATATGAATGCTCAATAAACATACATAATATAAAATTAATACCATACTCTCATCTCTCCAAAGTGCACCAACAGGGTTTATGCACAGTTCAATACTCTTAATGATCTTTAGATCTATCACATCATTCTAAGGATGTACATGGAACACTGATAAGACCTAAGAAAGAATGTATGTGCAAGGTATGTACCATTTTCCTCTACTGTGGATACACGGTTGTACAATAGAAACAAAATAGAAACTTATTAGGAAATGTTTGTTAGAGATGCAGGTAAAACAGGAAAGACATCTTTGGAAATTCTGACAGTAAGTTCCAGTGGTAACCTGGATACAAACTGAAGCAAAGATTGTAGACAATGCATGTAAATGATGAAAAAATATGGTGTTTCTGGCCTAGTTAAGACACTTTAAAATGTTAAAATATATCTTAGGCAATGTTACCTTGCAATTTTTTCTGACAAAGTCCAGACAGGGGTCAATGAGCCACTCAAACATGGCATGCATCAGCTCACGGTATTCATCTCCAAGTACTTTTGGAAAAACTTGGAGCCAGGACTTCACAAGTGGCCGCCAACCTAGAGTGACTGGTTCCAGGTACACCATACCACATCGGCTGACTGTAGCAGGCTAAAATGAAATAAATATTTTAGTTTTCACCAGTCAACTTTCTGCTTTCTTTTGTGGGAAGTCTCCCAACTTTAACCCTGAATGTCTGTTCCTCATATGAGATCTAAAAAATACATAGGTCTATTTTTACAAAATGCATAAATATAAAAAAATACATAGGTCCTGAATTACAAACTTCTCTTTTTCTTTCTTTAACTCTGATCAGATTTGAATCAATTCCAACAGTCTAAGGATTCATTAAGAAGAGCCGAATTAAAATCCACAATGTGAATTAGACACACTACAGTACATACTGAGGCCTGAGAGAGATCCATGGTCTCGAATATAAGACTCATGACAGGAGACATCTGGATAATCTCTCCACTCATCAAACAAAGCTTCTTGTTGTCATCTAGGACAGTATTCATGTTCTCAATCCAGAGAGCATCAATGGGTCCATCAAATATCACCCATTTCCGATCTGGAGTGTCTGTAGAGGCAAACTCTCGAAATGTATTGGCCACCACGCCATCTGTCCACTAAATAAACAATTAAAAATTACTGTTAGATGTACTCTGCTATGCCACTGCAATGTAAAATGTGAATATTTCATTTATGAATGTCATTAGATATTTGGAATAGTGAAATAGAAAAGCTAAAGGCACAAAATACATCATTAGAAAAAAAAACAATCAGAACATTTCTTTCAGTAATTAAAAATCTTTATAATTTTTTTTAAAACTTAGATAGCTGAAACAGTGGGATTAACTATATTTTGAAGTAATTGTTCTTCTGATTAAAAATTTAACTAACCCTCTTTAGTATATTTTTCATAGCTATTGCTGGCTTTGCATTTTGTGATTACAACTAACAATTTTTAATCTAAATGACATGAGATGTAAGTGAAATGAATACTGAAATTCTTTCAATTAATTACAATGATTGTTTTCTTACCTCATGTGAGACTGGATCAAACTGGCCAAACAACTGTCCCATGGTGATGGATTTAGGGCTAATGATGCGGTTCATCACTCGCTCAAACTCCTCCTCCCCTTCATCATTCAGAAGAGTCATCCCCCCTTGTAATGTTTCCAGTACTTTGGTCTTGCTGCCAAAGGGCTCACCCACAAGCATGAAGCCGTGACGCACTATCATCATCTCATAAGTCTGAATGATTTTCTCCTTAAAAAAGTCAACAAATTGTAGATTCTTCTTGGCTGCTATGCGCTCCATAGCATTCAAGAAGAGTTTGTAGTCTGCTTCTGGAAGGCGAAGCCCCGGGAACAGATCAGAAATTATGCCATTAAAAAGTGGGATGTCATGAGCCAAAAACTTTGGAAGATTCACATCAATGATTGAACGCAGTAGCTGAAAAGGAGAAAAAGAAATTGCAATTTCAGTTCAGTTTAAGAGATAAATGCTGGAACAGTTTTATGTTTAATATAACTATTACAATAATGTTCTTTGTTTTTCTTTCCCAAGTTCTTGTCTCAGAACATAATATCTCATTTCCATTTCCCAACAACAAACAAGAGGCAAGCAGAATAAAGGCAGAGGTCAGAACAGAATGTGGACTAACTGCTAACTCATTCCATAAAGACCAAGGATATTCATTCAGATTATAAAATCTGTTAAATAAAACTAGATAATAGTGGATATGATTCTACTTACAAGAATATCTTCAGCTTCATCTGGAAACTTGAGTTTGAGGTTGCCGGCAGCAGACAGCACAGCTTTGACAGCCCGCATGCCATAGTCATAATGGAACTGTGAAGACAACTGCTCAGAACACAAGCGGTATGTTGTGACAATCTTCACGGCCAGATTTCGGGCATCGAGGAAGCCAAACGAGTAGAGGGAGATCTCTGCAATCATGGCATAGTCTGGAACCATCATGGCCACTGTGCGGAACAACACCTGCATAAGAAACAAGCAATGATCATTTCTTAGTTATGAGAAAATTAGATTTTCTATTTGTTTCATAAGAAGCAGTTAATAAAATATTTGAAAATTAATGAAAGTGTGCACTCGTGCATGCATGTATAGGTGCACACAAAAAACAAATTATTATTATATCAAATTATCATTATCATGTATATCTTAACTCATTACTTTGAGGTTGTCTGGCAGCTCGGATCGACCAGCGTAGCCTGGGTTCATGGTGATACAGACATAACAGTTGGGATTGAGGTTGAGCTCTGTGCCCTCAAAAACAAATCTGTCTACATGGCCCTGCACAGCTCGGATGATGCACAAAATCTGTAAATCAATGCATTGATTTTCAAAAATATATAAAGATGTTCCAATATATTAAAACATAGCACTAAAAGAAATATGTTTGAGATTGACAATTTTCAAAACAAATATTTTGTAGCTGTTGAAACACTGAGATTTAGCTATCACCGATTTTATGAAAAAAATGTAATTAACAAATTACTATATGAGATGAAGTAATACTTAACTTTATTTAGTTACATACTGTATAAAAGCACTACGCAAATTTCACATGCCTGACATGGGAGTTAAAAGAAATTTACAGTACCTGCTGGGCCACCACAGAGAGCACCTCAAGGTCAATTCTGTTGAACTCATCAAAGCATGCCCATGCACCTGAAGAAGCAAGTCCCTTGAAGAACTGAACAGAAAATGTGACATTTATAAGAGCATGGAGTGGCATTTACTAGCACATATCTAAATACATTTTTATCATCAATTTATTTCAAGCTGCTTATTTACAATTTTTTTAAACTTTATGCTACAGTTAAAAACCTCAGAGATCAAACAAAGCAATTATTAAATTCAGAGAAGCCTACTGAAAAAGAGTGAATGGAAAAATGTAATCAAACATTATCTGATCTTTTGAAGTCAGAATACTGGCAGATTCATTTTTATTTAAGTTTGGGTCAGTTTGGAAAATGTGGTTGTCTGCATAATTCAAAGATTTACTCTTCATTGTACATTTACTAGGAAATGAATTATAGTTAAAATAGGGCAATTCCAACAAAACATAATAAAAAGAGCAAGTTTTACAGAGTTTCAAAGGCGACTGACAAATGGATGTTTCCCCTAACTATGGATATCTAGTATGAAAAACTCAGAACATTCAATTTACAAATAAAAGTTCCTTCTCTACCTTGCCCATAGCAATGTAGTCCAAGCCATCAGAACAGTTGAAGACCACACACTGAACAGCAATGGCTTTAGCCAAGTCTTTGGTTGTCTCTGTTTTCCCAGTGCCAGCAGGACCTTCAGGGGCCCCATTAAGGTTCAAATGGAAAGCACCAACTAATGTGCGGTAACAGCGGTCAGTGAGAGGTGTAATGACAAGACGTGCAGAATTTCCCAGGTACTCATTGCAATAGTTAACAGTGGCATTAGTGATGCGTACCAACATCTTTGCATTCTCCCAGTAGTAACGAAGCTGAGCCAGCCAATTGAAGTCATTCTGTGTGGCAACACCTGTCAAAATCACAAAAGATTAAATTCTATAATAAGAAAGTTATCAGGTTAAATTAAATTACTCATGTTTAATACTACCATTTTGTCAATATTGACAGTTCTTAGAGTGTTAAGTGAATAATAACCTTATGTTATTTACTTAGAACAAAAATTTGTATATCTCATATTACTGCTTTTATTTCCAATGTATGTTATTGTCTAACGTCCATCAATTCCCTAATTCATTCTGTTTGTATATATGAATGTTAAGTCACACTATGTTGGTGCTGTGGTTAGAATTTAATCATTTGACATATTTTCAAGTTAGACACCAGGTTCAAATCTTGCTGCGTACTGATTTTTTTTTCTTTTTTCTTCTTTATTCTCTTCTTGATAGAGACTGAAAAATTTTTAATTTAAAATGTATGAATAAAGAACATGGGCGTTTAAGTGATTTGATAGTTTATAGTGATATGGGGGAAGTGATGTCATATCAGGGTTCCAATTAATAAGACACATTCTTGCTGTTTTTAAATTATGTATTACTGAGGCTGATGAACCTAACATTTGTGATAAATGTGTGTGAAAAAAAGACATGGCAGACATGGTATCTCAATCTAAAGGAAAAAGTAGAGGAAGGAATGAAAAAACCTTTGTATTTTTGTATGACAAGCCATACCAAGGAATGATTCTCAATGACAAACATTCATTCACAAAGTTTTTTGAAGATATTTTAAACAAATAAATATCTCCCTTTTACTTTATTTATAGCTTTTTACTCCTTTCCATCAATATTGATGGGTAAATACCTAATACACATAGAGTTGCTTTGTATTAGGAGGTTAAAGTCAAAATATTATTATACATTTCTAAGGTCATTGTTATAATGATAAGGTAAATTTACAATGCTAATAACAATAACAAGAAATTAAGCTTGTCATGTAAACAAAACATAACATTTAAATTTCAATATCACACAATGCATAAGAATCCTATTTGTATGAAAAAGACCTCAGAAACTGAAATGGAAACTTTACTACCTTTGTCGGCCATCTCCAGTACCACATCTCGAGCATGTACGTCAATAACTACAAGTGCTCCTAGAGTAATGCGCTGCTGTTTAGTAAGTTTGCCTCGGACCAAGGCAACAACATCCTTCAGCTGTTCCTGGAGTCGCTCCCAGAAGTCTCGCAGTCCCTGGGGGCCACCTTTAATGGCCTCATGGACCTCGCGTGTCCAGTACACCTGGGAGGCACAAAGAACAACTTGGCCTGGCCATTCCTTTACCCACTCAGTGCGTGGAGAGATGATGTATGCCTGAAAAGGAATTCTGAAGTTAGTGTTGTATATTAAATAATAATTGCTGTTTATAAAGAAATATTTTTGAAGACCATATTAATTTTAGACATTTTTGACTATAAATTACAAAACTAAAATTATAAATATGTAAACTTTTTTTGCAGTTTATACAACATAAAATACAACATTAAAAAAAAAATTCTTCTTTTTTTAAAATAATTATTATAAATATTCCATTAAAGAAAATATGGGGGGGGGGGGGGTGAAACGAGACAAAACAACAAATACTTGAATTTTTTTCTACAATATAAAAACTTGAAATGTAGATTTAAGATATGTGTTTCTGGAATATGTAGATATGAAATGTTTAGGTTTAAGGTATGTGATTTGTTTCTAAGATATTACGACTTCAAGTGTGTAGGTTAAAATATGAATTAGTGTCTAAGATAATGAGATGTGAAGTGTTTAGATATAAGATATTTGGTATATTTCTTATATATGACAATATGAAATGTACAAACTTAAGACAAACCAACATACTCTTCAGCCATATGAGATACATAATTTTTTATGAAAATAAGAGATCAATATTGCATACAACTTGACAAAAGTATCTGCAGTAAAAGCACCTGAGTTATAACTAAAATACTCTAATAATATTTATATTATAACAAGTGCAGGTAAAGAAAACTACCTCTACAATTATGTCATTAGATTTGTTGTACCTATAGTAAAATTGAGTTATATCAACAAAAGTCCTGATACTATTTATACAAAGTGCAGACAAAGAAAACTACCTCATCAAGTATGTCATTACATTTGTACCTACAGTAAAATGGAGTTATAACAACAAAAGTCCTGATACTATTTATACAAAGTGCAGGTAAAGAAAACTACCTCTACAAGTTATGTCATTACATTTGTACCTACAGTAAAATGGAGTTAGCAACAACAGTCCTGATACTATTTATACAAAGTGCAGACAAAGAAAACTACCTCTACAGAAGCTTCCACAACATCTCGGATTGACATTAGCATGACATCTTGCACTTGTAGCAGCCATTTCTCTACAGCTCCACGTGCCTCTGATGTGGAGATGATTTGACTCATTTTCACCTGAAAGTAAAGCAACTATGATCAACATGAGACAGGTTTCATCAAGTTAAATTCATATCATGCACCAATCATTGAGAGCAATGACAAATATATTGAAAAATTTTCTTTATGAGAGCCCCTTATCACCTTTTTCATTTATTTAATCATCTAAGAGCATGTTCTTTTTAAGAACTACCTCTCAATTCATAACCCTCCCATCTGTGAGTAAGTTATTCCTCTTTGTACCCAAATTACACAAGGTGAAATGCTGACCAGGATCAGTTAAGTGTTTTATGTAAGTATATTTTTCTCAACTCTTTTACTTGTGCAAATACAACAGTGATGTGACAAAGGAGTAGCCAGGTTCTTACAAATTAATACTTTATAGCTAGGGATAGATCAGCAATCACTAAATATATACATTTAACTTTCCTACACATGTTGGGTGGGAGTCAGAAGATTTGTCACAGTTTCCAGAGACTCAAAGGATATGATATTAGTAAATGCTCATAATAAGACCAACACAACACCTGGGGATCAGCCAAACAAAAGTAAGGAAACCTCACCTAACAAAACAGGAATGAATGACAAACAAGCAAACAGAAATGAATGACAAACAAGCAAACAGGAATGAATGACACAAGCAAACAGGAATGAATGACAAACAAGCAAACAGGAATGAATGACAAACAAGCAAACAGGAATGAATGACACACAAACAATGAGGAAAGAAGCTTGTGCCTTCCAGAAAATCTGCAAAACTGGATGGTCATTCCATATGAACAGCAGACATCCTGGATGATCTCTGATCTATCATTCCATTCAAAGGGGTTTATAGGGATCCTGACAGATATGTGTACCCTATCCTCTAGTATGAACATTTAGTTGTATGATGGAAAAATCAGATATCAAGACATTATATGAATGACAAAAGTATGATAAAGAATTATAATGTTACATTTTGTTCTTAACCTGTTCATCAAAATATCAGTGAATTACCAAGGATAACAAAATCAGCCAGAAAGGCTGCTCAGATTGTATCAGAAAGATGTATACTTGCTTCAGAGCCAATATTTCTTAACTGAAATTGAAAATATTGTGGAAATTACTGTGCCCTAGAGAAGTGAAAATTCAAAATGTCTGTGACTATGTTTTGCTTTAGAACATCATATTAAGAGTCCATTGTCACTAAAACATGAGCATCTGTTTATAAACATTTAAAACACCATACCTATAAGTGAATACTCTCCTATTATGCTACTTTGCAGTTTGAGCAGTTATTACTTATATTTAATATCTAATACTCTTTTATACATGAGTGAAAGAAAATAACTCTATATCTGTCAATGCCAAGGTGACTATCAAACATATGATACATATCTTTGATGACAACCTGTAAACCTTGCTAAATGTTATTGAATTATCCTTCAAATAATATCCTTTTTCACCAAGTAATAGCCTATATGGTTCACCCAGTGTTGTATCATAAATAAATACGACTGGAAAATAAGCCCCGAAATTGCATTGGCTTGTTACACACTTTCTCCCCTTCACTGCTGAACATGGCATGGATGTCAAGTTTTGCATCCAGCTCCAGCTTGGCAATCCCCTCAAAACATTTTTTCAAGTGCGGTTGAACACGTGATGGATCTTTAGTCTCTGACAGAATCTCAAGCATCTCATCATTTGACAGGAAGAAGAAACTGGAAAATAATAATATGTTAATGAAAATAGCTTTATAATATTTAGCCTTTAGCAGAAGAGGAATAAAGAAAATAAAATAAAAATTAGCAAAAGCAGAACTATAATTGTACAAGTGATACTGAGTAGGTTGAAAGTTTTTAAATTATTATCTGCTTAAAATAAAAGTCTCAGACTTTAAACAGAAAACTTTTCTACATTAATATTAAAAATAATAAACCAGACATATACCGTGGGAAGAAAAGTCTTTTCTTTTCCAAATATGCATTAAGACCCTTGTTGATCTTGTCTAGGAGACCATTGCTATCGATCAGCTTTTCCAGCATACCCTGAACTCCAGTGGCCACTAAAACCTGAATGAAAAAACAGACACATTTGTAGTCTTGTAGCCACTAAACCTGAATACAAAACACAAACCTATCTGAGTTCAGTAGCCATAAAACCTGAATGCAAGAAACAAACATATCTGTAGTCTGGTAGCTACTAAAACCTGAAAGCAAAAATAATTTGTGGTCTGGTAGCCATTAAATCCTGAAATCAAAAGCAAATTGTAGTTGACAGTAAGTACTAAAACATGAATGCAAAAACAAACATATTTACAGAACTGTAGCCACTAATTTCTGAACTCAAAAGACAAACACATCTGTAATCCATTGGCTAACCTTGAAAAACTTAACACACAAATAATTTTTGAATTACTTGTTTCTTCTGGGACTTAATGAATCCTTGCTATACACAACAGCAAAAACAAACTTGCATGAAGGCCTGGGGATGGCAAAATACTCCTAACGTTTGTGGGTGCCTTTTTGCTGATATATCTTCAGTCTGTAACCACTAAAGTGAATACATAAATTTATCTGCAATAACCATTAACAGCGAAAGAAACGCAGTCTACTTAACCACTAACGGTTGAAAATATAAACTTATCAGTCTATTTTTAAGCCTAATTTTATAGGATGTCAAATATGGCTCGGACTTAAACAGGTACAAGACTTTGTTGATTTATTCACAATTTCCAGAACTTTATGACTGTTCTCAATCATGCAGAACAATAACAAATCAAATTCTTGTTTCAAAAATAAAATTCCTTGTCATTAGACATACATATATCACAATAATCATTTATGAAGAGTGATAACCTACTTTAAGTACAAACATACATATCATTCAACTACAATCAATTTATCCATTTTCAGTCAAAATTAATCTTTTTAATTCATATTGATCTGATGAACAAAAATGCCTTCACAGTATGCTGCAAACATCAAGCTCTCATCTGAAATAGCTTATTACCTTGGGATCTTTGACAGTGTGTCGCATGACATCTTTCCAGTTGCGATCAACCATTTGAAAGAGGCGTCCTTCCTCAGGCATTTGTTGCATGATGTCCTCTGAAGAAAAGATGGGTTCTAGATACAACCATTGAGCCTGTACCTTCAGCCATTCATCTATTGTTTCTTGTGTCTTCATCAGCTGCTCCTCCCAGACCTGAGGTTGAAACCATAGTGCATTATGGGACACAGTAATAAAGTTATGCCATGGGAATGAAAATATATTAGCAGATTTTCAGTCATCCTATTAAAGAAAATGTTAAACTGAATCTCCAAAGCAAATATACAAGCAAAAATAAAATAAAACTAACAAACCCAATAATCTGTAGTACTATAAGTACTGTAAATTGATTTTACCTTAAGATATTATTCTCATATATTGATTCTCTCCTATATTTACTTATCCACACCTTTCCATCTATTCATGTCAAATTAAATTAGAATTTCCAAAGCATCTGTAGGTTCTGTCACTAATGTTGAAATTAGCGGTCAAAAACATAAAAATTTGAATCTCTGAAAGTTGAACTTACGTGATGGGACTTTTCTACAGAAGCTAAACAACACTCAATGTTTTAGCTAATGTAGAAGTTAATCACTTTCTGTCTCAGTACATTAGCTTTCTTGACTTTTCTATAGAACAAAACCAATCACACTACAGAGATATAATAACTAACTTACCTTCTATCTCATTATATTATATCCTAGTCTTAGGCATATATAGTGCTATGGGTCATATATACATATATAATTTATTATTAAAAATAACTTTTGTTATTATTATATTGAGTAAAGATGAAATGAGAAAGCAACAATAACTTCTTAAACAGGTCTGCACGTGATCTGTTTTTACATACTTTGATTTCAACCTCAAATGGTTTTATAAAGGGTGACCCTCGCATGGTCTGTGTCTTGACAATCTGGTCATCAAGAGTGGTTTGGATCTCATCAACTGAGGCAAGGATAGAAATACCAGAGTCGCGATACTGGATCAGGTTGAAAGAAATACCATCCCATTCATCCATCATCTTTTTCATGGCCTTCTCCAAGGAGAATTCCTGCAGGAAATAACATACAGTTGCAAAGAAATAGTTGTCAAGAAATATGACACCTTCCAATAATTATTTTATCTTGAAATATTTAGACATACTAATTGATATCATTCTTCACTTTTAAAGAAAAAGTATGGAATCCAAACCTTACATATCTAATGAAGTCCTGGGTGCACATTAATCAAAACAATCATTCATATCTAAAAATGAAGTCCTGGGTACATGTAAATGAAAGCACTCATTACATATCTAATGAGGTCCTGGGTACACAGTCATATTAAAGACACACGAGCATAGAGTCTCTCAAGAATTGTTAACTATATTTACCAACATATACTTGCTGCACCAGATATTTTTTAAACTGCAGTCTCTCAAGAAATGTAAATTTAACAACACATGAAGAATGTATTTAATTAAACCCTGATCTATGGTGGGAAAACAGATACTTGTTTAAACTGCAATCTCAAGAAATGTAAATTTAACAACACATGATGAATGTATTTAATTAAACCCTGACCTATGATGGGAAAAAAGATACTTGTTTAAACTGCAATCTCAAGAAATGCATATACTTAGCAGCACAAAATGAATATATAATTCAACCATGACCTTTCATGAAGGCCAGATACCTGTTTAATCTCTCAAGAAATGTTTTCTCGATTTTGCAACACACAAATGTTTTTTTAATTCAACCCTGACCTTTGATGCTGCACCAGATATCTGTTCAAACTGCTCCATGTAGGGTTCCAGATTCAGCTTGAGAACTTTGCGCAAGGTTGAGCCTGTATCAGGTGTCAGGTCAAAGCCAGCAATCTCAGACATCTTGTTCCAATGGCGCTCACGGATGCCTGGGTTGCACATGATGGAGATCACAGGAATGACTTCCTGCAAACCATTGTTTTAATTTTATTGAAGTAGCCCGAAACATAGAGAATATATTTTGAAGATTCAAGACAAACTGGCTAAATATATGAAGAAGCATGGAGAATATATTTTGAGGATTGAGGAAAATAGGCAAAATATTTGAAGAAGCATGGAGAATATTTTTTGAGAATTCTGAACAAATAGGCAAAATATCTGAAGGAGTCAAGAAATACAAATGAAATGTTGCAAGAATTCAGGACTTGCTTTTGGCTTTTTCTTTTCTTTTTTAAAAAAAAGGAATTGCTTCATACAAAACTAATATTGGCATAACTAAATGTACATAGAAAATACAGTTTAAAGATTGATGACAAGCAGAGAAATTATTTAAAGGATTCTAGAGGCAGATAAGCAATTCATGAAACATAAAATAGTTTAAAGATTCATGACAAAAGAAATATTTAAAGGATATGTTTCAAGCAGATACAATATTTGTAGGATTAATAGATACTATATTTTAAGGATTTACGACAAACAGACAAACAAATGAAATATTTAAAGGATTATTTAAAAGTGACATTTTTTAAAACAAAGACAAAACCTAAATACTGTATGCTAAGTAGTTTAAATATTTAAAAGATCAATTTTGAACATATAACACATTTTAACAACTGAAGACACACAGATGAAATGTTTAAGGGAATCATTATACATCGATAACCTGCATAACATACCTGAAGGATTAATTCTATAGACACAATATTACAAGATAAGTTACAGTATTTAAATGATAAATTACAAAGATAAAATAAAAATATAACATTTTTAGGAAACACTTAGTTTATACATTTGTATTATTTTTTAAAGGAAATTCCTACTCTGTTATTATTTTAGTATCTAATTTTGTTTAAAATAATGGTTCACAAATGTCAAAACTAATTTTTTAAATCAGGACAAATAATGATCAAATCTATTTTTGCTGGAATAGAATTAAATCAAAATGTTCATTAATCTTTCTTTGTTGGAATAGCACAAAATCAAAATGCACATAACATATCTTTCAAAATATTTTCAAATGAAATCATACAAAATATATTTTAAGAAACAGTATCAACAACTGTAGAGCTGTCTTCAATTCAAATAATCCTACTAAAGAAATAGAATAAAAATCGCACAACAGGATAACTATGAGATGAAATGTGTGAACTATGAGCAGAAATATCATATCTCATTGACCTTGAAAGCATGCATGCTGTCCATAACACTGTTGCAGATGCCAACAGCTTCTGGGATTTTCAGTTCATCATCATCCTCTTCAACAGCTGATTCCCCGTCTTCATCAGCAAGTCGTTTTTTCTTCTTGCGTTCACGATCACGTTCATCTTTTTCAATCTGTAGCTTCTTAACTTTGGCATTAAACACCTTTTGTATCTTGTACAGCTCTCGAGTGTACTCATCCACTTCACCTTCAATAGCTTCTGAGTTCAGATCCAGAAACATGCCATCCATCCATCTGAGCACAGAAAAAACATTTTATGAGAATAGATGTACATGTTTTTATTCAGTCTACAATGCACAATTTGTCACTTTCCATCTGAGTATACAAACAGCATTTTAGTGAGAAAAAATTAGATGTACATGTTTTTTTTTCAGTCTACAAATGCACCATTAGTCACTGAGTATAGAAAGAGCATTTTAATGAGAATAAATTAGCTGTGCATTTTTTTTCAGTCTACAAATGAACCATTAGTCACTGAGTATAAAATTATTTTAATGAGGAGAAATTAGCAGTGCATTTTTATTCAGTCTACAAAAGCACCATTAGTCACTGAGTATAGAAAGAGCAAAATTAGCTGTACATTTTTTAGCTATACATTTTTATTCAGTCTGAATACAGATGCAGCAACTGAGAAAGGAAAAACCCAATTAACTATATATATATATGTTCCACTCTTCAGTCTATGCAAGCATGGTCTTCACTAACCACAAGAGGACAGTGGCAACATTTGAGTAAGAACAAATAACAACTAACTATACAGACTTTATGCAATCACAGCCTTTCACTAATCAGAACAGAACTGAGGCAGCATTTGAGAAAGAAAATGCAATTATTTTTTTATCAATATATACTACATGTTTTATTAAGCATTTTCACTAAGTTTCCTTTAGAACACATTCTTTCATAAATGTTGTTTTCATTACGGTTATATGATTGTGTATACTATTATTAACTTCAAGCCAAGACAGGGTTCATACAAATAAACAAGTCTTGCAGGACTGCACAAGTAATCAATATATACATATAATTTTTATTTATTTTCTAAAAGCAAAAACTTATTTTTTAGTATTTAAAAAATACAAAACAGCAATAAAAAAGCTAAAAATAAAAATTATATTTATTTTTAATCACATATAGAAATGCACAAACATACTTCTTTTCTGCACGCTGCCACTTTAGGACAACATTAAAGAGCCTGAGGAATGGGTCGAGTGAATTAGCAATCTCTTCCACATCTGGATATGTTGTCAGAGGGTATTTGAACAGCGTCTCCTCCTGAATTAATTTGAAATGGACAAAATGAAATAACAATGAGAACAAATTAAAGGCAAGGAAGGAAATAACCAATTCATCATTTAATACAAATGAAACAGCAAAGTTCAGAAAACACGACACAAGATGCACTAGAGCTTTCTTCCCATTATCATTAGCCGCAAGCTCAGAAAATTAGTTGCAAATTCATACAAAATGCTGCAAGCTCATACAATTTGGCTCAAGCTTATGAATGGTTGACTACAAGGAAACAGTTGACTCTGTTCTCTCTCAAACAACTGATTGCATGATAATTTTGGTGATATTTTTTCTCCTACAATTGGCTGCAAAGTAATTTTTGATGAAATTTTCTCTAACTGGCTGCAAGGTAATTTTAGATTATGTTCTCTCTCATTCACTTATGAGATAATTTTATGACTAAATTATCTAATCTAAATGGCTGCAAGGTAAGTTTGTGACTAAATTTCTTCTAATTGTCTGAAAGGTAACTTTTTTTAATTAAATTGTCTCTAAGATAATTCTCTGCACGTAATTTTTGACTAAATTCTCTCTAATACAATGGACTGTAAGGTATTTTGTGACTAAATTCTCTCTAATACAATGGGCTGTAAGATAACTTTGTGACTAAAATAATTCTCTCTAATATAATGGGCTGTAAGGTATTTTTGTGACTAAATTCTCTCTAAGACAATGGTTTGTAAGGTATTTTTGTGACTAAATTCTCTCTAAGACAATGGGCTGTAAGGTATTTTTGTGGCTAAATTCTCTCTAATTCAATGGGCTGTAAGGTATTTTTGTAGCTAAATTCTCTCTAAATCAATGGGCTGTAAGGTATTTTTGTGGCTAAATTCTCCTATTACGATGGGCTGTAAGGTAGTTTTGTGACTAAATTCTCCCTAATATAATGGGCTGTATGATATTTCTGGAATAAATTTTCTCTAATAAAATGTGATGTAAGGTAGTTTTGTTGCTAAATTCTCCCTAATACAATGGGCTGTAAGATATTTTGGTGACTAAATTCTCACTAATATAATTGGCTGCAAGGTATTTTTTGATTATATTCTCTCTTATACAATGACAAACAAAATGCACAATATACCTTATTGACCCAAACAATCTGCTCCTGAATGTCTGCAATGCGTCGCTGAACTTTGAGTACATCCTGCGTGTACTGCTGCATCATGTCAAGCTCTCCATAGTCATTGAACTCGTCGACTCGCTGACGCAATTTCTCCAGCTCCAACATCACCCTCTCCCGTTTTTCCACCAACATCCTCTCTGATTTTTGTTTGGAAGTCTCCACAAGCTAAGCAAAGGGGAAAGATCAAAACATCTAAAATATTTTGAACTTAATTCCACCAACATTCTCTCTGATTTTTGTTTGGAGGTCTCCACAAGCTAAGCAAAGAGGAAAGATCAAAATATCTCAAATATTTTGAACTTAATTCCAGAAGAACACTAATAAAATGTATTAATGTTAAAACGAGAAATGTTTCTAGTGTGTTTGCAGATAAGTAGTCAAAATAAAATGTTCTGGGGTTTCCTGACAACCAAAACTATGTTTTTTTTTATTATTGAAAACTATATTTGTGGCAGAGATTTAATTCATTTAAAAAATCAAAATCAAATCACCACTCACGAGTACATTTAATCTTTTTACAACAATAAAAATACATCAATAATAATATTTAATTATAGCTAATGCAAAGTTAGTGATAACAATTTTCAAGTTTAAAAAATCACAACTGTATATAATGCATTATGTCTCTTTAAAAAATGAGTATCTTTTCATTGCTGTTAAAAATATATATTTTTAAATTCTTTAGAATGGTTTATAATAACAAATATTTTAAATCAATTTACATCTGAAACAGCAGCATATAAAAATCTATTTAACAAGAAAATGAAAATGAGTACATATACAAAAATATTAAGTCCCTCAATTATTTTAATATAATGAAAAACAAGTAGATATGAAAAAGTTATTTACATAAGTAGATATGAAAAGTTATTTACATAAACAAGAAGGGACTTAAAAGATATTTGAAATAAACTTAGAAATAATAAAGAAATTGCAAATGCTTGTACATTAATGAAAGCTATTGAAAACAAGTAATATCATCAGTCAGTTCATCTGAAATAAATACTGCAAAGATACTTCATCTTGTCAGAACTTATAGTAAAATAATAAACGACAACACTATAACACATATACACCAAGTACACACACATTGTCAGCTTTAATATGTAAGCTATATTGACATACATTAATATGTATACTCTCTTTTGATTAATACTAAGAGCATATGCATGCTGTGTCAGTAATTAATACTGACAGCATCATTCACTTTCATCATTAATGAATACTGAAAACATCATTCACTTTGTCAGTAATTAATTCAAAGAGCATCATTCATATTAGTATGATCATAATATTTTTTTCTAAACAAATAATACTAAGAAATTTATTCACTCAGTCAGTAATTAATACCAATGTATCAATCATAACTATCAGGTAATGCAGTGTCTTGTTAAAAATAATGCTCAATATATATGACAAGTGATGAAGTGTTGAAGCAGTGTCTTGTTAAAAATAATGCTCAATATATATGACAAGTGATGAAGTGTTGAAGCAGTGTCTTGTTAAAAATAATGCTCAATATATATGACAAGTGATGAAGTGTTGAAGCAGTGTCTTGTTAAACATCACGCTCAATATATCTGTCAGGTAATGCAGTGTTGATGCAGTGTCTTGTAAAAAATCACATAGCATATCTGTCAGGTGAAGCAATGTTGACAAATTCTGCTATAAGCATTCCAAGTTTATGAATAAAAAGCACTGCTCATGGTAAATTTATCACTAAAAAAAAAAAGATAAACATGCTGAAGCAATCTATCCATATCAACCTTTTTAAAAATCAATCAAAATAAATTGTGATCTATTTTTGCAGCTAACTGTGAAACCAAAGTTTTTTAACAGATCTTGGAAGTGAAGAAAATGACAAACTGCAAACAGATTATTTGAAACAAAACTGTAAAACCTAAGTGTTTTAATAGATCATTGAAGTGAAGAAAATGACAAACTGTAAAAAGATTGCATGAAACAAAACTTAGAAAGGTGATGACCCAATAAGTAAAATTTACTCCCAGCTTTAACTCTTCATATTGTACTTGTGTGATGTAATGTTTTAACTGTGTTAAATAATATTTCAGTGTAAAACTGAATAAATACTATAGTGATCTAGTGAGGGAAGTTAAAAGATGCAGTGTTTCCAAACTAAATTAAACAAAAGAAATGAAAATAATCTGAGTGATGTGCAAAACAGAAAACTGTTTACTTTTCTGAAGTCAGAACTCTGGGGAAAAATGTAGCATAAATATATTTACATACTGAAATATTTTTAAAATTATTTCAATTAAATCTGTCATCATTCTATATCACAATCATCATCATCTTCATTATCACTATATTCACAATCATTTTCATTATCATTATCAATTCATCTACCACTCATTAACATTATTAACATCAAAATGAACATGGGTGAATTTTGAAAATATTTTGATTGAAACAGTTAAGGTTTTAACCTTATTAAAATTTTCATCACCATAGAAATAAAGTAAACACAAATAAACAAACTAAGATAACACTGTTTAATAAGTTTATATACTTTTATGGTTTAACATATACTTACTTTCAATGGACCATACAATGATTTCCAATGGACTTCACATACTCTTTCCAGTGGTCTTAGTATTATTAGTTTTATAAAAACATTCTAATATATTTAAATGTACGTGTATGTTGTGTGAGAACAAATCTGTGAATTCCATAACAGGTATTATTCAAGGTAAATCTTTGTAAATATAAATGATAAGTTTAATTTCATATACTATATTCTTTAAGTTTGAGTCATATTTTGCTGATATTTATGCTTCAAAGAACATTTACACTACATTTCTTTAAGTGTGAGTCATATTTTGCTGATAATGTTTATGCTTCAAAGACAAGTACACTATATTTCTTTGGTTGCTTTAAGAGAGTGGAAGAAAGGGTAGGGAGTGAGCATCACAAACACATAAATGTATAGTGTCACATCTAACATTCTAATAATAATAAAAGTTCTTCATATCAGTTCTTCAGTTTTCAATCAAAAAAATCCAAAACCAGATTTAGTAAAAGAAATAATATAGTTACTGAAAAGGAAAAAAATAAATCATATAAGTATAAAACAATATAATGGGCCACTTAAAAGAAAATTATTATAAATAATTATTTGAAATTCACAGAAGGTAAAAAATTAATGATATACTTACCACATCATTGTCATCAAAGATAGGGTTGATCCTTGTTGGCCATGTGAGGACTTCACAATTTAACTCAATGTCCTTGTGTGTGAACATAAAGACGTCAATCAGGTATGCTAAGCGATCTTTGGATTCCTGGTAAAATAAATGATATCAAAGCACAATCAAATATATTTCAGTAAGGAAAGAGAAGGAACTACTTAAATATGTAATCCTCTCAGGCAAATTTGTATAATATAGAGCAGTTAGATTTATTTTTAGTTTAGCTTTCAGTATATATTATCTATTTGCTAGTTCATGACAAAGGTTAAGAAAAGATTATGTCATTTTATATGCCAAAATTTGCTGATATGTTGTACTGATATTCATGGATCTGGTGTCAGTAACACATTAAGGTGACAGTTTATTGTTCTAGACAAGATACATCCTACTGTCATGGTCAAAGGGGGGTAATCAGAAAAAATATTTTTTAAAAAGTATTTCTTACCTCTCTTTGTCACCTCACATGATGTGTTTGCTCTTTGTTATTGTTATTTGGAATGAATGAGTGTCAAATACATGCACGGTTAGTGAGTTTGTGTGCGTACATGCTTATTTTGTGCTTTTAGCACTTTAAATTCATTTGTTTATTTATTCATGTTAGAGCTAGCTAGTTATGTTAGGAGTAGATAGAAATTGTGTTTAGTCTTTTATAGTCCTTTGTAATTTTTAGATAGGGACTATATCTTGTTATTAGAAGTTAATGCGCCTTAGCATAATGTGTCTTCACTCGACAATAGGACCTAAAGTTAGGGAAATTGAATTCATGTTTGTATCATGTGAGTTTTTGGGAGCATTAGGAAGCTCACCGCTTACATAAAAGAACCTTGTAGCCATTTTTATCTTCAGTGTATGTGTGTGCATGCTCTTGACAAGTGTATTAAAACTTTGCAACGTTTTTTCTTCACATTGGGCCCACACAGGGATTTTATTCCAGTTTTCATAATTGGAATAAATCCTTCGAATGTTCGCCGTTTGTGCGACCGAGACAGCAGTGTATTCGAGAATTATTTTTTGTCTACTTTGGTCTTCTGTGATATTGGTTTTCGTCCTCTATCCAGTCACTCGGACGGAGCAGCATCTGACAAGCTGTAACATGCCAGTGACTATTGGAACTGGGGACTGTTAAGTTTGGACTGGGAGAGAATATTTCGACATACATTCAACGTTTAACACCACTTCATTTTTTCTCGCTCTTCAGTGGAAAATATTCCATGTTTATCAACGGAGGATTTGCATTTCGGTTTTCACCCGTTTGCAAGCATGTCCACTTTTCAGTGCTGGCTCATTGTGTGGGTTTGTGGGTTTCACCTGCATCCATGTACATGGTTCACTCATCAGTGCGGCGGTTTTATACATTGGCTTTTGTGTTCTTGCCAGCATGTCGGCAACTTTGTAACTTTGTGTTTTGCCAGTGCATTGGTAAGTGTGATTCAACCTTTGCATTTTTTCATGCAGACGTGTTTTCCTGCATCAACATTTCAGCATTTTGTCTTCAAGTCTTGTAAGTAGGAAAGAAGTTAATTTAGAGGCGCATTACTTAGGTAGCAGATTATAGTTTATTTTGTTAATTATACAAACTCTATTATTATTGACTCTTGGGTTTTCACCCTGAACTCTTTATATAAACATTTAACTCTGATAAATTATATTAGTGTGATAGTTTTGCAGTTGTCACCACTTCTATATGATTAATCATCTATAATTTGCATTGGGTTTTCACCCTGAACTTTCAATATAAACATTCAACTTTATTATAATTACTTTGTGATTATTTTTGCAGTTATCTCCGCTATTGTGATTAACATTTATTATTTGCATTGGGTTTTCACCCACAGGATTTGTGATATTAATTTCATTAGTATATGATATTTGCAGTTATCATCACTGTTGTAATTAACATTTGTATTGGGTTTTCACCCACATATTTGTGCCACTGATTTTACTGGCATTTGGTCATCACCACTGTTCATATTGTTGATTTTTGCTACCTTTTTTTATTTTATTCATCATTTCACTGCTCTCGTCCCCCACCCCATGAATGTTTTGTGTGGATGTTTCTGGATGAACAACTAGCAGCCGTGTGAAAGTTAGCCCCATTATTAGAATAAATTCTGTTAACTCTTTATCAAGAGTTGGGCTTTCTTTTACTGTGAGAAAGTGCATTAGTGCAGTTGCTTGTTCATTCATCCTGTTTGTCCCTCATATTTATATTCATACCTGCATACTCACACTTTACCCCACTTTTTCAGAATAAATTATTCCTCCCCACAAGAACATCGTGGTGTCTGTATGCGAGAGTGGTTATTTTTACATCTTGCCACTCAGTGTGACCTTGGCATCGCAGCTGATGTTTGATGAGACCAACTTCACTCATACTAGTACAATATTTGGTTTTAACAACTAACACATCTTTTCTTGATAGCTCTCATAAGAAATGAAGAAAAGAGTGAGAGAGTAATGCTTGTCAAAATTTTACATTTCAAGCATTTGTAATTCATTTGTATATGTAATGAGGTGGAGGGAGTGAATGTATACAGACAGTAAATAATTATTTAAAGAAATAAAAGAACAAAGAAAATATGTTAACTGCTCTATTTACTGAACATAGCAGAACTTGTACTTTGTTAATAGGAAAGTTAAGAACTGTTTGCATAGTATATAAATTGTTAGGAAAACAACAAAAACATTAAATACAAAAACGAAAAAGAAAAATCCCAAAACTTTCTAAAAATTAAATTAAATTACCTTGATGCGTTCATTGAGCTTTATCATGCCTAATGTGCGAGCATTTCCAACAAAGGTCACCATGTCCATCAGCTCTTCACTTGTTTCAGGGACCTTCAAAGCTCGCTCTTGTATTGCTGCAAACTCATGACAAATGCTGAAATCCACCCAACAAAAAGCTTCAAATATGGTTCATAACTTGACATTAATATCCACAATTTAGTCTGGATATCACACAAGTTAAAAATATATCATATATCATTTTCAAAGAATTTTTTTTACTGAAACAAACAACCTGACAGACTAGTTAGCTGGATATTTCTTTGTATATAGGTTTTCCTTCTAAACTTCAGTAAACTAGTACACAGCAAGCAGAAAACTATTTTGCCTCAACTCCAACTCTCTAAATGAGTGAGAAATCGACTGTGGCCATTGGGCAGCATATGATTAGAGTACAACATTGTAATTGTTATGAATTATCTGTGTATAAAATTTGACTTTTATAAACTGGAAATTATACTAACTGATTAATGGACTCAGAATCACCATATACAATGCCATTTTGTGACTGATTTCTCAATTCAAAGTTGTATTCACTGATTTCTTATATCACACTGATAAAAACAAGGATTTCTCAACAACCATACCTACTCACCTGTTGTTGAATTCTATAACTAATGTTTCCAGTGAATGACTACATTACACTTTGTCCTGTATCTGCACATCTGTTTTAGAATTCTTAAGCAAAACATTCCAATGTTCTTATAGAAAATGAAATAGCTTTACTGATATTCATCT
The DNA here is from genome assembly GCA_028829895.1 of Sinotaia quadrata. Taxonomy (NCBI): domain Eukaryota; kingdom Metazoa; phylum Mollusca; class Gastropoda; order Architaenioglossa; family Viviparidae; genus Sinotaia; species Sinotaia quadrata. The sequence goes on from CM054178.1 coordinate 26,366,513, forward strand.
CTGACATCTCAAAATAAACCACTGCAAGCTAGAGAAGATAGGCATTAAATATTTATAAATAAATTTTAATTTTAATTTTAATTTTAATTACCTCTCGTTCTCTCTTCGGTGATCAGCTGAGACCCGACTTAGAAGTTCATCTGCCAGCCCACGAGCAGCTTCAGCCAGGCCTCGCTTCAGATCTTCACAGTCCAGTCGAATCATGTCAAATTGCTCAATGGAAGGCAAGCCAATAATCTCCATAGCCAGTGAACGGTACTTCTCAATTTTCTGCAAATGTACATATTATTTAGAGTTGACTCATAATCAGTCATATGAAAGAAAGGAGTCAATAATATATGTGCTTGTATGCATGTTGTGCAGAAAACATAAGATGCATACTATGCATAATAGCTTTATTTATACTATGTTTTAAAACACCAATGTACTCTCCATGTTTTAAAGCATTTGTGAACTTTCCATTTTTTATTAACCCTGATGTATTTTCTATGTTCTTGCACTCTCACAGAGTTATTCAGGTTTTACTAGGAGCTATAAAGTTTACATGGTGTACTACCTCTAAAACTGTAAGTTTTTATTATCCACACTTTAGCACTAATCTCTGAAACTCTATGTTCTACTTTATCTATAAACTCTGTGGTGGAGTAAATTTGCCCATCCCTATTTCCAGACTTAATTTTTATAATTCTGTATCTCTACATGTTCTGCTAAGCTCTGTAACCTCTACATGTTTTACTAACCTCTGTATACTCGTCAAAGGTATGCTCTTGTTCCATGTAGGCATGAATCTCTTTCAGAGCCTCACCATTTACAATGTAGTCATAGCGATCAACTGCAAATATTTCAGATGAAAAACTTAATCCTATTCAAGCATAGGAAACCAGAGGACACTACTTTCAACTATTAAAGTAAATAACATCATTTGCTTGCTCTTACATTTACAGGTTATCTCCACTTACACTGGATTTTCAAACTGTAATTATCTCCAATATCAAAACAAAGATGTATCTAATGCTTGAATTATACAATCTATTACTTAATGACAACTATCAGACTATTTAGATAACCAGATAATGTTATAACAGCCTGCAGCATCCTACACTAATAAAGCATTATTCATGAGAAGATATAAGAAATAAAGCATCATACTTAACAAAGCATTCATACTTTCACATCATTTTTATTTGCACAACACAATCGTGATATGTCTGCAGATACAAATGCGATAAAAAAAAAACAAGATTGAATTATTTGAGGAAAAATAAAAATGCTGACTGAATGATTGTAGATGTTGACGAGGACCCTCAAAATAAGTCTTTACTGCAGTTTTCAGCTTTGACTGAGCATCTGACAAAATATGTTGTGCCACGGTAGCATCAGTGTTGGTAACTGTGTTGCTACCAGCCAACCATGACTGAATAGTTGGCACCTAAACAAAATTAAAAAAAATACTGAAAGATTAGCTAAGAACAATAAGGAGAAGAAAGTTTACTATGAGCTCAGGATTCTGTCATTTGTCTGCTTTTGTATCCTATTACTTCATTATTCTATTATGACCTGAGAAAATTGTTTCTGTACTAGTTTTGCAAATTTAATTTAATATAAATGTAATTTAATTATAATTTTTTTTGGACAGAGAATACAGATTATTAACCTTGTTCTTTATAATGTTTAGGATTTAACCTTGTGCTTGAGAAAAATGCAATATAAATATACCTGCTGCATTGTCTTTGTAATCTGTGTAACCACTTTGAGAGTAACCTCTTCTAGGTCACCAACAGGTGGGTAGAATTGCATACGCTTATCATCAAAGGTGAGTTCCATCTTAAGAATAGGAAGTCTGAGACGATTCTCATGTTCAAACAGTGAAACATATGCATGGATTGTACGTACGAGCAGATCTTTCAGCTGAAAATGTAAGTACCAATGAATAAAACAAAACAAATAAATAATTTAATATTTATTATATGTCAATAACAGTGCTTGAGACCATCAAACTTTGCTTTACGTTGATGATATGGTCTTAACAATTTCACACTAAACAAAATTAGCACGAAACAAGACCTCTATCTTATCATTTAAATAACAATTTTGCACTAAATGGCAATAAGAGTGTTTGAGACCATTGAACTTTACTTTACAGTGATGATATGGTCTTAACAATTTCACACTAAACAAAATTAGCACAAAACAAGTCTTCTATCTTATCATTTAAATAACAATTTTGCACTAAACAAAAGTAGCACAAAACAAGACCTCTATCTTATCATTTAAATGATGCCAATACATACATGTACACATAATGCACTAAGAACCAAGAATAAAAGCACAAGTGTGTTTGCTTTTAATATAATAATTTATTTGATAGAGTTGTGGTGATTACTGATTACCTCAAAGGAACTGCTTCAAAACTTATTATGGAAAAGGTTCTATGGTATTTGCACTGTAACAAATCTGGTATATGGGCCATTATAATTAGTAAGATTGACTGTTTAATGAAAATATTAGTAATTTTAAGAAATAATCAATCTATTATACTTAGTATAAGCAGGTAACATTGTAAGCATATTCATTATTCTATAAATGAGTGTAAGACAAAAGATTGTTAAAATGCCATCATCTGTAGACAAAGATGTCTTTAGGACAAGTTATTCATTCAGTAATCTACATACTTGAGACATTTTGTCTATTCAGTTACCATACATAATTTGACTTTTTAAAGGTTATCATTCAATGATATACATACAACAACTTATACAACAACAATTAACACAGGTAAAGGAAGAGGAATGACTAGCACAATATCTCAAAAGCAATTTCATAAATTATACTAAAACCAAACATAGTTGCTTGCTGAAATAAGGTATACAATCACAAACCAAACACTTGTGAAACACTCAAAATAAAATATGACAGGAAGCTACAGTAAAATGTATATGACATTAAGTTTACTCAACATAAGAAAATAATTAAACCCACAACAAACATGATATTAAACAAACAATAAAGATATTCACAATAAACAGACATTAAACAAACAATAAAGATATTCACAACAAACATGACATTAAACAAACAATAAAGATAGTCACAACAAACATGACATTAAACAAACAATAAAGATATTCACAACAAACATGACATTAAACAAACAATAAAGATAGTCACAACAAACATGACATTAAACAAACAATAAAGATAGTCACAACAAACATGACATTAAACAAACAATAAAGATAGTCACAACAAACTTACTTGAACAGACAGAAGGGTGGTTACACTATTGTAAAAGGATTCCATGTGTTCTGGCTTGAGATTGGTGAAATTATTTTTATCAGCAAAGACATTGATTACTGCTGGATACCAGCTGCAAATGCACAAACATAAATGTCAAAGATGCTGAAAAAATTATTTTACAATTCACAAAGAGAAATAATTAGTTATTTTTCACCACATGCTTAGAACAAGACATGTTACGACTCTGAGGAATTTCATTAAGGATTGCTGAAAAAAAAAATATTTCTGACATGCTAAATGAAAAAAAGCAGCCTACCAAACCTTTGAAGAGTAGATAGGGATAGCATTAGACTTCTAAGTGCATACTTTAAGTAATACAGAGCCTTGTTGAACTGGACAGCATGCATTTTGGATCATACACATGCACGCACACACGCATGCACACACACACACACACACACACATCACACTCGCATATTTAGTTGTTTATCAGCCATATAATCATGATTGCTTGGAAAATATTTTCTTAAATGCAATATATAACTTCTGTATTTGGGGTACATATCAGAGCAAAAAGGAAAAATATTTTATTTATATTCACAGTAAACAATGCCATTATTTGTGCCTTCCACCTCTAGTTGTTCATTAAAGTCAGACTGAACAATGATTGCTTACAGATTCTTGTAATTATGAACACAGGTCTTCTTAAGTCTAGTTAAGTGGAATTTTTCTGGATGTGCAAATGTGTGCATGCGTATGTCTGCACAGTAAAACATAAATTTAGTTTGTATTACTGCTGAGTCAGGACCATCTCAGAAAACCAATACCAAATGTCAGAATAAACTGGGCAGTCCAAAACTTCTGTTCCATAAACTATGAAGTGACATGATTTTCATTACCAGTTAATGTTCTTTTCTCTTCAAGAGTCACATTCATATTACTTAAGAAATAATTGACATTGTGTAATTAATATTCATCTCAGATTATCTTATTAAGAAGGACTTTGTGCATTGTGCACCCTTGAAGTAGATATACTAATACAAGGATAAACTAAATGAGAGGCCAAGTCAATAATTAATTTGGTGAGTGCTGAAGACACCTATTAATTACCTATGCATAAGTTTTTCTTCCATCTTTTCTAGGTCCAGGTAAACATTGTTCTTCATACTCTCAAATTCCAGGGGTCCAGCTGCTCTGAAATCAGATTAATAATAATGTCAAAGACATTTATAATAGTGAAATTGTGTGGGTTGCCCTGAAATCAAATTAGTAACAATTCCAAAGCCATGCTTAACCAAAAACCAAAAGTAATAAAATAGGTGCCATTTACTGTCATCAATGGTATCACAGCTTCTTTTTTAGAATCAAAATTCTGATAACAGATTCAAATCCAAACAGTTTTATATTTTTTCTATTTATTAGTATCAATTTTTGTAATAAATTTTATAATAAATAAAAGGAAAAAAGTTATTTCTTTAAAATTCTCCAAATTTTAGTGCTTTACATCAAATATGAATCCGAATACAACCTACTTAATCAGCCATTCTGTTGATGATTTGCAATACAAATATATCATTTACAAAGTAATTTTACTAAATCATTTGTCAATTTAAACAGGGCTTGTATTTTTCTTCAATGATACATTATAAACAATAAAATATGAATTATACAGCAATTTTTATTAATTTATATTTCTGACTCTTTCAGTCTAAACAGGGAGCTGACTCACTTCTCACTTACTCTTTAAGTATGGTTGCTTTACAATTGGGAACCCATAGTCATGCAAGTGTTGTTATTGTATTTATTGAGTTGATATTATTTTTTTACATTCATCGCTCATTAAAAACTCAACACATATGACCACTCTCAAACAGGACTTGCAGTAACAATTTAAATAAAGCTAAATTAAGTGACATTGTTTTCAAAAATAAATATTTTACAAAGTAGGTCTACTATTAGTTAATTGTACCAGTACAAACAAGTGCAAAGAGAAAATAAAATTATGCAGTAGTAACAATTTTAATTTTAATAATCAACACTTTAAGTTTAGTGACTGTCTTAACTTGAAATATTTTTATCAGACATAAGCATGGACATATTAGGGTAACTCTTATTTTATGCTGGGTTTGGCTGTTACATTTTCAGTCACCATATATATTAAAATAACATGTAAAATGGAGCATATACATAATTCATAAATCATCAGTTAATAATACATTTAAATCCTGAACAAACTGTGGCAAGTAAAAACTACCACAATGGTAATGGCAAAACCTAAATGACTTCATTCCAGTGATAAAAAATATGCCTATTATAGAAGTAAAAAATAGTAAACTCTGGAAAATAAATAACTGCATGAAAATGAATACCTGTACAGTGAGCAGTCGACCAGAATGAGATTGGCAAGTGTGTTGTGGCACATATTTAACACAGTCTGCATAGATGGATGCAGTAAATGGAGTTTTTCAGCAATGAAGTCACGATTATGAATAAAGTCATCATGCCATGGCCGGGAATAGTCAAGGCCTCTGAAAGACATTTAAAAAAAAAAACATAATTGATGTCTGTTATTTCTGATTTAGTTACATCCCTTGCAAAGAAGTCATAGTTCTCTCCCATTATATTAATATTCTTTGAATTCAATTAAAATCAATGTTATAATTCTCGAACACCTTTCTCCTATTTTCACTTGTAATTACAAAAGAAAAAATCATGCAAAAGAAAATATAAGGCTGTGTGTGTGTATCTGTATATTTATATGCATGTGTATTTGAGTGTGTTGTAGGAACTGGAATAATATGGGTAGTGTTAAACTGTCACACTGGTAAAATGTTTTAAGAAAATATGCATCTTCATCTCAATCAAAATAGTTTCCATCTCTGTTTTACGTTTCTCTCATTTCATTCATATTTCTAATTAAAATTTGCAGCAAAACATACTGTGGCTCTGAGGGGGGTGGTCCAGCTACTTCATTTTCCAAACCTTTCACTTCTGGTTTCATGAGCACGTGTTGGACTGAAAATGACATTCCAAACATTAATCAAAAAAAAGAGCAATTCATTCAAATTAGCTAAAGAATTCACTTTCTACATTAATAATATTTTCATAAAGAAATTTAACTACAGTTTTTACTTACAGTTTGTAAGTTTTTGTTGTTTTGGTGCAGATTTACAAGCGTATATGTGTGTGTGTGTGTGTGTGTGTGTGTGTGTGTGTGCGTGCAGATAATTTGATTTAGAACTGGTTATATATTTTATGTAAGGAGTTTATTTTCATTTTAAAAAAACGGAAGTGTTTCATTTAAAGAGACCTATGTTTAATTCAAAGAAAATGATAAAATATGAACAAACGCCTGATATTTATAACATAATGGGCTTAAAAATGACATGAAATACACTAAATAATAAGACAATGGGAACTGAATAAATCATATGACAATTATTCCTTTTAGCATTCTGAATTAGTAAGGTGTCAATTACACCAGTTAGTTTGATATAAACAACTGTCAATTGCACCTTTACACAGACTTACTCTTAGCCAATAACCACTGCAAAATATAGCTAGCAATTACACAAAGACAACCCACACCAATTACACACTTTTATAGATTTAGGTATACTACTTAGTGTAAAATTCATTGTGCTTCATGCAGAATTCATTTCATCATCTGCAGAATTTAATGTGATCATGTTTGCAGAAATGATATGGTGCTTACAGAGCTTAGTTAATAATCTTCTCATTGATATAAAAATAATTTTTAAAAATTTCTTTTACAAATTTACAATATATGCAAACCATACATGAAAATGTATCACTCTTTTTAACATTATCTTATATATGAATGAGATAAAATACAATAAGTTAACATGAATAGTATACAACTCTGCAAGATTTAGAAGTTCTATATAAGCTTAAAGAAGTACCCAAATAGGTTGTAATATGGACCAAGATAATTACAGCACTAAAAACCCCTCACCTGATTTCTAAATGTATGCTTTCTGTTAAAGATAATTTACAAAACAAGGAAAACCACCTGATTTCTAAATGTATGCTCTGTTAAAGATAATTTACAAAACAAGGAAAATCATTACTGAGACTTGAGAAACTTCAAAAATGGCTATGGCCATTCAGAAAAATCTAAGAACTGAGCCCTCCTTACTTTGATGTTTTGATGACAGAATCTAGCTTGAAAGTTTCTGTCTAACCACACCCATATAACATCACACTACTTGACAATGAAACTTCTTATCTTATCTTTTAAATATAACCATTATGAAAACCAGAAATATACAGTCAACATTTTTCCCATCTCAAGATCCTGTATTCTAGAAAGAACTGCCTGTATTTAGACATGTCACATAATTGCATCATAACATCATTAAAAAACAGAATTTTCACCTATGATACCAGTCATAACTTTCATGAGTTTTCTCTGATTACTTTTCTTTATTTTGTACAAGGTCCACCTCTACATGTATTCTTTGTTACTACATGTGATACCACCCTAAGTGCCATTTTTATTCTTGTGTATTGTGTTACTGTAAATATTTAGTACATGCTATTATTCATATAACTAGTATTGTTTGCTACAGATGTTTGAAGACTGGATAAGTGCATTTACAGATATAGTTTTGCATGACAAGTTTTTTTATGGGTCACGAGAGCAGAATGATTGTGGAAATTTTAGTTGAATTCAACCCATTACTAATTATGATTAATTTGAGAGTTATCTCAAAAGCAATAAAACTCTTCTATAAAGTTTTTAAAACTTTATGGAATAAACAGAGGCAAATAGCACTGTCAAAGAACTTGATTAATGCACTCATTTGATGTGACTAGCTTTATTATTAGGTTTATTAGCTTTATTATTAGGTTTCAGGCTTTGAATGGTGTTTAATGGGGTCATAAAATCAGATCTTTCAAAGCATGCTATGAAAACTTCATCATGATAAACTGAATGGAATACAAACTCACTGTCTGTTTTGGATTCCATTGGTAAGGGAAACTTTTCTCTTAATAAATGAATAAAACATGGCTTTCTTGTCATAAGTCTATCAAGTTTGATTTACTGAGTTGTTAAGTATCACTTTTATCCAGATTTTGTTCTATTTAAAAAATAAAAGTATTTTCAATCATGCACTTTCTCATAATAATTCAAATTTTCCTCATTTAATGAATTGGCATTTAGAGTACATTCCATATAGACTAAATCAGTAACTGTGTGGGGAAAAAATAATATTTAAGCAAAATCATACAATTTCAGGTTAAAGTGCATACTGACATTGTTAGGATGAAATCAAACCCAGCACAGTATAGAAGACAGTTCTGCATTTGTTTAATTCTAGTGCATTAATTTTGCAATATCTCTAATGGTCTAATGATATAAAAATATTTCTACCCATTGATTTTTTCATGCTGTTTTTGAAGTCATCACGGACCTCCTTAAAGAGTTCCTCCATCAGATTCTTAAGATCTGGTTTCTTACGTAGATTTTCAGGAATCATGCAAGTGATGTGTTCCACCCATTCCTGTTGCATAGGCATTACTGGGCCAGATTCAATGCACCCCTTTAAATACTGGTAGTTTAACTGAAATGGACAAATAAATCCTGTTTCAAGAAGAAGATTTATCAGGGTAATGACAAGTGTGACATTCCAACATCCAAAAGGACAGTAAAATAATTATCAGGCAGGTAAAACGTATGAATAACCCATCCTTTAGGACAGATATATCTGCTGCCTTGTTGTAGCTGTATGCTGTGAAAGTTTGTTTATAACTAATGAATTTTGTTTTACATTATTGTAACATAAAGAGAAGAGAACATTTTGGTGGTAATATCAAAACACAAGGATATTTGAGAAAAGAAAATAATGTGCTGGTGGTAATATAAAAAAACAAGGATATTTGAGAAAAGAAGAGAACATATTGACAATATTAAAAAGCAAGGGTGTTTGAAAAAAGAAGAAAACATATTGACAATATTAAAAATCAAGGATATTTTATATCTGCATTACTTATAAGCATTTACTTTATAAAAGGATGGAAAACATTTACATTTCTTAAGACAGAATTAAACAGCTTTTTGTTTTTGCTTGTATAAGCACAAAGAGAAAAAGATAGGTTTTTGGTGTGTTTTTGTTGTTTTATGATGGGTTGGGTTTTTTGTTTTTTTTTTGATGTGGCCTTTTAACTTGTTTCATTTTTATAAGAAACTATTGAAGATGGTAGTGGCATCAAAAGCCCACTTTTCAAATGACTAATATTTTATATTCAGGCAACAGATTAGTCAATATGAAACTAAAAGTCCACTTTTTAATGGACTAATATTTTATATTCAGGCAACAGATTAGTCAATATCAAAGTAAAAGTCCACTTTTCAATGGACTAATATTTTATATTCAGGCAACAGGTTAGTCAATATCAAAGTAAAAGTCCACTTTTCAATGGACTAATATTTTATATTCAGGCAACAGGTTAGTTCAATATCAAACTAAAAGTCCCCTTTTCAATGGACTAATATTTTATATTCAGGCAACATGTTAGTCAGCATCAAACTAAAATTCCACTTTTAACAACTACAAGTACATATGCAATAAAAATTCAGCTTATAACAACTGCATGTACTTGTGCATATATAAATATCGAAAACTGTGCTCTAGGTTTGCAAAATCAACCTGATATTCTTTTTCAAATGACACTACAATAATATTTTTAAAAAATATAAATAAACCTTACATTTCATTTAACTTATTTTAGTTTAATACCTTATATGTGCTACATTTCAAATTATTGCATAATTATCTTATAATCTAAATAATATACAATAATAATATATAATTGTAAAACATACATATTTTAAATTAAAATATATTTAACTGATAACAAAAAGTATGGCTTAGATTGTTATAAACTTGAAACACTTGATTTAAATAATATTATAATTTATATTGTACAGAAACAGTTTAAAAATAAAAGCATATAAACTATTCCATTTGCATACAATATTAACAAAAGAGCATAAATCATATCATAAATATGACACTACCTTCCAATACCTAACAACCTATCTTAATATCTACAATTATCTGCTTGTCTGTATTAACTCTATCTAAATCTCTAAACATACTTATATATGGGATTGCTTATAATCCAATTATAGGCTTTAATCAGTCAATAGTGATGTATCAAAAATAAATGTTTTACATAAGATAACAACTTGTAACAGCAATTACTAAAACACACTATTAAAGAGAACTACTGTTAAATATTAAGAAAAAAACATAAAAAGTATTTTAGCTTTTAGTAAAAAACAAACAGGACACCATGAATTCATTAACAATCTATCTTGGAAACATTTAACACAAGATAATTCATGAGCAAGACAAAATATTTGAGAAGTAAAAATGAAAGAGCTAAAATAGGTAATGTAATTGCTCACAATAAGAGAAATATATACTATTTAGATTTGCTACATATAATTCTACAGCATTAAAAGGTGTACATAAAAAAGGTGTACATAAAAAAGGTGTACATAAAAAAGGTGTACATAAAAGGTGTACATAAAAAAGGTGTACATAAAAAAAGGTGTACATAAAAAAGGTGTACATAAAAAAGGTGTACATAAAAAAGGTGTACATAAAAAAGGTGTACATAAAAAAAGGAATATGGAACAGTTTAATAGAAGCTTACAATAATCAATCTTTTCACATGCTTAAAAATGCAGAATTTTAATAAACACTTTATGAACAACCTTTGCAGGAAAAAACTTTATTTTAAAAAAGCATCAGAGATAATTTAATTTTAATTTAATACAGGCAGAAAACATAATTAATGATGGTGATAAGGGTCGGGGGAGGGGGAATCAAATGTTGTAGCACTCAGCACATAGAAAACAATTGAATGTTGGGTCATTTCAGTAGATCAGACTTGGATCATTGCCAACTCCATGTAAGCACTGGCAGAGATTTACAGTACCTGTGCCAATTATTTTTATACATAGATTTACAGAAATGGTAAATTATATACATAGATTCTGTAAATCTACCATTTTTTTTATAGAAGCAATTTCTTGGATTTTTTCCCCATATTTTGCAGGAAATGTACATTTTAGTGTGTGTGTGTGTGTGTGTGTGTGTGTGTGTGTGATTGTCTAGTACTTTCTGACAATATATCTCCAGATGAAGTTTATTTATTTTGTACTGTCTACATTCATCTTGTCTTGTACTGAAAATTCTATTCTTATGCATTTTACTTAAATATTTTTTAATTATTATTAAAAAAATAAAATAAGCATCTTTAGTTCTACGGCTATAAACAGAACAAAGTTAAGTAATGATTTTATAATATTTTTTAAAAAAAAATATTAAGAAATAGGTAAAAAGCTGTCAAGAACAAAACTGGCAAACGGGTTAAAAATAAAAAAATATAATTTAATATTTTGGTTACTATTAGTATGTCTGATTAAGTTAATCTAGGAAAGAATTATGATGAAATCTTTCAAATATGCAGAGAAGCAAAAGTGATTTAAAATATATTGATTTCTTGGTTTTAACTTATCAGAGATGTTTAAGAAAGATATTATTTTCCCTCAATGAACTGAATTTTGCTTATATGAATGGTTGCAAATATAAGTGTACAAGCAAGGATTATGGTAGTTTTCTCTGGCTGACTTGTAAGCAAATGACAATAAGGTTATACAGACTGTTAATTACATACTACATTTAACAGCATTATAGTAACATGTATATGAACCAACAGTTTAAGCTGTATTACATTTTTAACAGCAATACATTAGCATTTATACAAAACAGACATGTTTATATGTATTACACTTTTAACAGCAATACAGTTACATTTATAATAACTGTACAGATTTAGCTGTATTACTCTTTTAACAGCAATTTATAAGAAACTCACCCGGATCCGTCGTTCTTTGCTCATCATCTGAAAAGATGTATACAAAATAAAATTAATAAATAAATAGAAATAAATTATCTCCCTCCTTCAAATAATAATAATAATAATAAATAAATAAATAAAACTGAAAGTACAACTGATATGAAGTGGTTCAAAAACTGAAACATTCAGAAAAATTGCAAATAAATCAATACATAGTTATATTAGAAATATTTCCTTTGTTTAAATTAACAGTAAATGTACTGCATATATTATGCATGTGAACAATAAATGAGCTTTGTACTTTTACAACAAAGAGAAATATTTATACTTGCAAATCTGAGAACAGTATAATATAAACATTATATTGCTTTACATCGTATGCTTTTAAATTAAAATAATAACATACTTCAGCAGCAATGTCTCATTTAACATTTTTTGTAATGACTTACAATTATTATGGCAAAGATTTGAAAATAGTGTATATCTACGATTTGGGAAAAAAATAGCTAAACTGTATGTGGCATGGAATGGAAGCATTTTAAATCAAAGGTGAACCCAAAGGGTGTCTGTGCAGCCCACAACACAATTTGATCTTTTTTAAATTACATTTGCTATTTCCACTTTGACTTCTTTGCAAATATGTGTTTATCTCGATTTAGCAATTTTGAGATGCATTTTTTTGTATGTGACTTTATGAAAGTTGCTAAATCTAGATCACTCTGATTTAGAATCAAAATGTACTGGTCCAGTTTAATTCTCTTAACACTCTCCACAAAAGTCTGTAGATTACCGTCCATAAAACTGAGTATATTTTGAGCTTAAGTGACAATTTCATGAATAATCAAAAACTCACAAGTCTACCCATATTTATATAAATGATTTTCTACATTTGTGTTGGGTTGTTTTCTTAACCTTAACTTGATGAAATTGTTATAAAATAACTTATTTTTAAACCTTAACTCACAATTCACATTGTCAATGGATCTGTGACTACACAAGTGAGAATCTAACATTTCAAAGAACATAACCTGCTATGTGGTGCATGCATCAAATTAGGCACTGCTTGGTGGTTCTTGTGCAATATGTTTCTGTGATGGAGTAAATTTGCTTGTCCCAATTTTAAAACTTAATTATTATATATTATTATATAGTTTGTTAAATGTCAATGTGACATGACCTTTGGGTACTGCACTTGATGGTGTTTTTGTAAGTACCAGAGTTAAACAACAACTCAGATAAAGAATATGCTATGCTGGTGTTATCCAAACCAGTGGAGTAATTTTTTATATCTAACAGTTTAAGGTTTACACATAATGACCTAGTCAATGGGTAGAGACTGAAACTTACCAGTTGAAGAAAGTTCTATATTCTAATCACTTTGGTTTTGACATAACTCAAGTTCTATCATTAGCTTAATGGTGAGTCAATTAATTGACCGAGAGAGAATGGACTTAAAATATTTTGTACATTTTGCTAATGATATATTATATTTGTAATTTAATGTAAAGATGCATTATATGAAAAGACTATTATTTCTACAGTTGTGAATTATGATACATGTATGTAATATATGAAACACATTCATAATTGATTATGTTGTATTTATTATGCTGCATGGATGTATCAGGCTAATAAGTACTGTAGCAGGAATTGTAAGTTGAGAATGATTGTAAGAAAGAATGGAGAATAGAGATGATTAAACTTAGTGTTGCTCTCTTTTATGATGTTTCAGAAAGGAGCAAGCCATTCTTCTTTGTATGCTTGTGGTGGTTTCAAGATTAGCAATCAATCTTTTTATGTGACTTACATGGGACTGTTTGCTCAGCAGTCATTTTGTGCAGGTGACAGAGAGCCAGCAATTAATCTTTTTTATGTTTATAAGAGACTGTTAGCTCTAAATTCATTCAATTTTGTGCAAGGGATTGTTATTCAGCATATTTTGTTTTGTGCAAGGCATAATTAGCTCAATATAATCAGTCTTTGTATGCAAGGTACTGTTAACTCACTAATCAATCTTTTATTTAAGGAACTGTTAGCTTACTAATGGCAGACTGTGACTACATGACTGTAAGACCTTACCTCTAATGGATATTCAGGCATCTCATTTTCTGTAAGATTCAGTTCATTGAAATAGTGTGCATTCTCAACAGCCTTGGCAGCACTTTCTTGTCTGTAATAAAATTAACAAATAATACTATAAATAATAAATCACATGGAAAATATGTTCAATTTTCTTTAGCATGAAAAGTGGTTTATTGTTATTTAATCTCTGAAGCAAAAACACCACTGATATATATATATATATATATATATATATATATATATATATATATATGCTTGACTTCTGAAACGTTTAGAAAAGTTATGTTCTTTCACAACAATTAAAACTTGCATCTCCTTATACTTCTATTCAGTAATTTATTGGCAAAAGAAAATAAATCAAAAAGGGGAGGCTGTACTCAAAGATAATATGGATTATAATTCTTCTTAGGTGGTTTCAATAATATTATAAATTAAATTAGAAATTTTACAACCAAAAAGACTATAAGCTCATATATATGCTGTTTCTGAAAGTCCCAACTATCAAAGCTAAATTTAACAATTATAAGCAAGATTTAAACTGTTCAGCATACAACTTTCAAAAGTATTTCTGAGAAAATTAGACTCATGGGGATTACTTAAATGAACTGAAAGGAGCTTGTTTTCATTTTTTGTAATTTTTGTAATATTTGTAATTATTTATTTTAATTTTTAATTGTACTATAGTTAGCAAATCATATCAGCATCAGCTAACATATGTAAGAGAATATATATGTGCATGTGTGTGTTTGGATGTATGTGTGTGTGTGTGTGTGTGCATGTGAAAGTGTTCAATGTTTCTAAATGCATTTAACACTAGGTTATCCAAATTTGACTGAACCAAGCACAAACAGGATGGTTTGCTAGAGGACAAATAAAATATACAGTAACTTGTCTGCAGCATGATTGAAAATATATGCTTTATTTCACTGACAAATACTAAAATAGTGAGACACAAGTAATGGAGACACAGAAAAGACCTACAGTATTTGCCTAAGCAGTGCTTCATTCTGTGCAGCCAGATGATAAGTCATTAGCTTGCTCTTTGCATACGGATCATCTTTTGGTTTAGGTTTCCTTATGGGAGGCAACACTGGAAAACCATCTGGACCAATTGTACCAATTTTGCTTCGCAAATGAGGTATTGCTTCAAATTCACCATTTGCACCCTCAGAATGACCTTGTGATGTCATGTTTGATCCTTTAATCAAAAAGAAAATATACAGTTTAAAAAAATATATATTCTTTTAATCAGCACTAAATAGTCATACTAATTTAATGTAATAGTAATATAAACTAAAAATAATATCTTTAAGGTATTCATATTAGTCATATTATTTTATTTACTTCTACAGGTATGCATATACCTTAAAAAGAAAAGATAAAATGCATTGGTTATTTTTTTCCTGTATTAAATTAAAGCAAATATTCTTATAGTTAAAATCTAAGAAAAATAAATTATTTACAAAATTCTATATAACTGCCACTTCTTCACTCTTCAAGAATAGAAGAATAGAAGAATAACAATAATGAAACAGAAATAATCACTATCAAATAAAACATGGAAAATTCATTATTTTTTTTTTTGTTTCTAAATGATTTCTCTTTTCTTGTATAGTTGTAAAATTAACATTTTTTTTTTTTAAAGGATAAAGTGCAATTATACCAATCCACAAAAATGTCACTAGTATACTGAGGTATGATGTGGTATTCTCATATAAGTGGTATATTTAACTTTTTTAAGCCAGGAACTGAGGAAGCCATGTATTGTATTAATTAATATTTGTTTGTTCAAAATAAATTATATTAACTTTCCAATTAATTTTCAATCTAGTACTATTTTTCTAAGAAACTGGTTAATGATAGGATGCTTTTAATAAGCACGTAATGAATTAAGAAACCATTTTTGAAAATATTTATGATTTTTATTAATCACTGTTCTTATGGAATATGAGACAAAAATAAATAGACCTGCTAATAAGTAACACTAAGTGACTAACAATACATGATCGTTCTCTCTCTCTCTCTCTGCATATTGTTGTATATATAAATTTATACATATTAAAATGCCATCAATTTTTCATTACATTTAATTTCATTAAAATGCTTGAAAGTATTTGTGCGAACTTAACAGCAGTCGGTGAATTGTATTTTCTTAGCTACAACTAAAAGTAAAAATAAAAATATAAATGTATACATATTAAAATAACACCAATTTTTCATTACATTTAATTTCATTAAACTGTTTTATAAGTATATATGCGAATTTAATTTACAACAATAGGTGAATTTATTTTCTTAGCTACAACTAAAAGTAACAATTTTGCTAAAATGCATCGCGCCATGTTTACCTTGGCAATGTTTAGACGCTCTGTAGTCCACACAAGGCTACAGTCAATAATTATATAGCTTTAGAGATATGTTTTAAATATAAAATGTATTTACCTTATTTGTTTTTCGTCTACAAAGCGTGTTTCACTCACTCCATAAACTGAAAACTGGTTTTTATATATTACGTCTTCTTTGGGGTAATATATAAGCCATATCTCCTATCTAATGCTAGCCCATTGTTGTGTTACATGGGTAACGGCGCCTTCAGGTGCGCGATGTATAAAACTGTTACAATCGATTTGATTAGTTGCAAGCGTGAACTTATCCAATAGAATTCGCTCTAATTGGGAGTCAATGTGGAACGCTAGCAACCATGACATCACTACAACAATCTGGACATGGCGGCCGCATGACTTAAAATAACCTCCTCTCAGGATTAGTAGATTTGTATATATTTAAACGTAAGTTATTTTCTATAACATTTTGTTTTGTTAAATAACTGATGTTTATAACTTCGTCTGTTTATTTCAGTATTCATTAATTTTTAAGTACCTCTTTCTTTAATGGAACTTTAAATTAATTTTGCTTACTAAAGCGGGTTGACAAACGAGAAACGTGTAATTAGTGTGTATTATTCATAATGAAAGTAACTAATTCATATAATTTTATTAAATTACACAAAATCTTCATAATATATGATTAATGAAAGTGTGTTGATATATTTCTTATAGAGACGATTTTGTTTATGGTTCCATATAGTTATAATTATGCCTCCATCTTTATTTAAGCAGTCATGAAAACGATTTCAAAATCATTTCGACAGTTTAAGTTTCTGTAATTGTACTGATTTCAAGCTAATCAAGCTAATACAACCCAGAATGATTAATAATAACTTTGAAAAATATAAATTTAAAAAATAACTTCACAAATATATTTTTCCATTACAATGTCTGAGCCCACGGTTATGTTAGCTGTTAAAGTGTTATACATGCAAGATTGTCATGCTTGCCCAGCTCTCTTTTCGGTCCTTTTTGTTTTTATTTTTAGTTTGTACATTATTTCTTCTTTTTACAACCATTTTCCTGCTTTACAACGTCATTTTGCTTTATTGATATCAATTTATTTCTGCTTTATTTTATCCCTCTCTGTCCCACTCATTCTATCTCTCTCTCTCTCTCTCTCTCTCTCTCTCACACACACACACACACACACACACACACACACACACACACACACACAAAGCATAGATTAAATTTAAGTTTGACATAGTTGTGCCCCTCATAATTTTATGCCCAATTAATACTAAGATCACTCACACTCACAGACTATATATTATAATGTACTAATTTGTTTTTAATGTTCTGTCCTCTGTTAGTTATGGAATACTTTACCTATAATCATATATATTTCCTTGTAAACGCCTCTAATATCTCATATTTTGATTTATATGACCACATCATAGTATCCCATATAAAGTAAACAGATACTTTTTTAAGGCATCAGCAGACATTAGTCATCACTGTTGTTGGCCTTAGAGTTAGAGATCAGCAATGCATGTAAGACTCCTTAAAAAATAAGTGTTCCCTTAGGATTTTCTTTTATAAAGAAGATGACACTAAGATAATCTACTTCTAGACTTAATAAGTACTCAGTTAGCTTTGATATATTTTGTGGTGTTATGTATTGTGTGTGTCACCTCCATTTCAACATCATTCTCTCTTAGTAGTCTTACACTCTCTCTTTGGCCTTTCTCTTTTACCCCTTCCCTCTTGCATTCTTTTACAATCACCATTAAGAAGTGGATCCCCCCCCCAAAAAAAAAAAAATACAAATTAAAATGCAAGAGATAATATAAATTGACAGTATAAAATATTTATAAAACTAGGGTTGTTGCAATACATGTAATTAATTTAGTACTTCTAAGACTTTTTTGAAGATAGAAGGATGCACAAGTTGGGAATATTACACTTTTGGTAGTTGTCTGAATTATTGTGTTGGCAAATGCAGCATATGAAAATCTATATTCTGCACCATCTGCTCTTACCTGACATTTATTATATGTATGCTTATCAAAATAATAGGTGTAAGGACTTGTTTGATCTGTGTTCAAATGTGACAATTTAGCATGTGTTTATAGAAAATTAATTGCATTTAATCAAAAAGTTTAGTAACTACTAAATCATTTTACAGCTTTGTTAAATGTTGTCAATGTTGGGACCATTCTGCTTTCTGTTCACTCCATTTCCCAGCTTTCACTTATTCATGCCCCACATATTAAATGAATAATTTCAGCATAGTTAAATGAATTTAAACAATTTTTAATGGAATTTGTAAACAGTATTATCTGAATATCATCACTTGAAAGTGTTGTCTAAATCTACAGGGATTACTGCTTGTATGGATAAAATTGGATTTTTTTGTCTGTATAAATATAATCAAATAAAAAAAAGTTGAACTATTCATCTAACAAGCAGTATCTTAGAGGTGTAGATGTACTGTTGGTGGTTCAGTAGTGACATAGTACACTTTTTTTGGCTACAGTTATGCTTAGCAGTAATAAAACTATTTTATTACTTAGACTAATTCGATCTGAATAAACTAAGTTTAATTAAATTATTTTAGTCCATATTTTATTGCTATTAAATTTTATGTAGACACATAATTTGAGGTGGGGACTTGGTTTGTTTTGTGGCATAGTATGTTTTCTCTACTGCCCTTATTCTATTTTCTTTCTTTTCTCTTTCTCTCTGTCTCCATTTTAAAATTAGAATTCAAATAAATTAACATGTGCCACTATCTGTATTTAATAATAATAGCCTTTCTTGTAAACTTCCTTTTCATTTTCTCCTTTTTGTCTTTCTATAAGTGTAAAATGGCAGATGAGGAAACTACTCAGTCAAACACTCAGCCACAACCAGAAGAGGAGACTACAGATAAAGTGGAGCCAAGTGAGACTGCAGGTGAAGGGGAGCCAAAGGAGACTGCAGATGAAGGAGAGCCAAAGGAGACTGCAGATGAAGGAGAGCCAAGGGAGACTGCAGATGAAGGAGAGCCAAGGGAGACTGCAGATGAAGGAGAACCAAACGAGACTGCAGGTGAATGGGAACCAATGGGGGATGCTGGTGAAAGTGTAACTGTGTTAGAAGAAACACAGGAACCTGTGGACATTGCAGCCACATCCATGAATGATGTGTCAAGCATTGATGAACTGGAGAGTCATGGTCAGCAGCAGTTTAGACCAGATATGATTATGGAAGAAACACAAGAAACCTCAGAAAATGTCAGAAACATTTCTGAAATGTCAGATAGCCAGATGCCAGATAGTCAGGCAGACCCTAAAGGAAAAGATACTCAGGAAACCACAATAGAAGATGTTAAGGCTGTGGCACCCATTCTTGAAGAATCTACAGCTGCAGAAAGAAAGAATTTGGTTAATCTTGAGGCAACAGCTACAGGTTAGTCATGATAAAGGTGTCATAGCATTTGAAATTTCCTGTTTATTGAAACCAGTAAAAAAATAGAAAAACATTATAATCTATTTCTTTCAGACTGCCTTTAAACTAGAAATATTATCTTTATTTGTAATGTCCACAGCATAACAAAATTGATATATAATTTTGTTTCTCAAATTATTAAATTAAATTTTATCATAATTTTACTGTCAAAAGGATATTACAAAAACCAGTATGGCCTCTAGCTTTGTTCTTTATTCAAAACATTTTTACTAAGAATATTAGCATTTGTTTACCACTTTGACAAGGTCAACTTCCTAAATGTGGTACCACACCATCACTAGGCCCTAATGTGTTTATTGATGTACTTGTGTGTTTGTGTGTTTGCATGGATATCTCTACCTTTCATGTATGTGTTTGTTTACCACTTTGACAAGGTTAATTTCATACCACACTATCTGTAGTGTGTTTATTGATATACTTGTGTGTTTGTGTATATGGATATCTCTACCTTTCATGTATGTGTTTGTGTTTCACTTATTCTATATAATTTGAAGAAAGAAAAAGAAAATTAAAAAAGCAACAGTATAACTAATTGTCAGTAAAATATTTTTAAAAAAACCAGACCAATCCTCTTTCATATATCCTTGGTGTCAAGAATTAAAAAAGACTGCATTACTCCCATTAGTGTGAAAAGATTATTTGTGTTTGTTGGGTTTCATTTCATCTGTCACACTCATGCTTAATTTCAAGTAACAAATACAATACACTTAATTTCATTGGCCTTACATTGTTTTTCATAATTTTGTTATTTATGCAGTTTATTTTAATTTAAATTTAATTTCTTAAGAATGCTAATTGCAATTCTGGGGATGAGATTTTATATGTTAGTATTTTTTTTAATAATAAATTTAAATCATTCTAAAAGAAAGTAAAAGCTTGGAACAAATATGAAATATACAGTGACAGTGTAACATGCCTATGCAAGCACAATATAATCACTTATATTTACAACACAGAATGACAACCCACCTATACAATCACTGATGTTACACAGAATGATGGTTTGACAATGCAGTCACTTTCAAAATACAGAAATGACAGTTTGCCCAGGCAGTCACTGACAGTACACAGAATGACAGTTTGCCCAGGCAGTCACTGTCAGTACTGAAAATGACAGTTTGCTTATGTAGTCACTGACAGTACACAGAATGAGTTTGCCCAGGCAGTTACTGTCAAAACATAGAATGATGGTTTTTTTGCCCCAAACCATCACTGACAGTACACAGAATGACAGTTTGCCATATTTATAATTTATTGCATTTGCAGTTAAATTTGTGTTGATGCCCACTGGCCAGGTTGTGACCATGGCATGCATGTTGGGCCAAACTCTAGAACAGCTGAAGAGTCACTTTGCTTCTGAACTGAAGATGCCTGTCATCATGATCCAGCTCATGTTTGATGGTATCTGTTTGACAATACATTTACTTAGAATTACAATACTTTTGCTTGTTTAAGTTAGTGAACACTTTTGTTAAATTAAAGTATTAATAGCTAGCTACATTTCTTTGGAATTAATAATGTAAGATGCAACATTTGCAGACAGTACAATGTACTAAAGTATATTTTTCTAAAGAAAAAAGAACCCACTTTAGAAAATTTTTTAAAATAAATTTTGTATATACATATTGATCCACTCAAGTACTGAACACAGCATGCAAAAATGTTTTCTAATTTGTATGCCAGTACTAGACTGTATGACAGTTATAATGTTTTCTACTATTCTAGACTAAATGACAGTTGTATTGCATTTTAAGACTATGGCCCTAACAATGCTTTCCAGACTGTATGACAGTTGTAAAGCTTTTAAAGACTATGGCAGTAACAATACAGTGCTTTCTAGATTGTATGACAATTGTAATGCTTTTTAGTCTGTATGACAGTATTGCATTCTAGATTTGTATAACAGTTGTAATGTTTTCTAGGCCTGCACGACAGTCCTCACAATATCTAGATTTGTATGACAGCAGCAATGCTTACTAGTTTTGTGTGACAGTTGTTTTCTAGATTTGCTGACAGTAGTATTGTTTTCTAGACTGTGTGACACTAGTAATGCTGTTTAAATTGTCAGTAAAAAAATAGTATTCTTTTTGCTAAATAGATTGTAGGTCAGAGTATTAATAGTTTCTAAATTCTGTGCTAATGAATTGGTGCTCTCTAGATTATATGATACTAATATTGTAACGTTCTTAGGACTGTATGTTTGAATAGTATACTTTTTGCTCACTGTATTTTAGTTTGTATGTTAGGAAAATAATGTTTTCTAAACTATATTGTAGCGATTGAATAGTGTTCTCTAGACTGTAGGCTAGAAATTTAGAATGTTGTTTGTTTTGTTGACTCCAGCTATGTTGTATTCAGATAGTAATGCTGTATAGATTATATGGCAGGACCATGCTTTATATAAGATATTTAGTTAATATAAATGTTTCTATAATAGGTAAGGATATGCCAGAGGAGACCATGCTAGCTGATCTTGGCGTTGGGCCTAATGGGACAATACAATTGGAAATGCAGTCTTCTGACCCTGTCAACAACCCTATTCGTTCTTATCGGCCACGCCAAGAGTACCAGATGCCTGATGTTATTACTGTCCGTGTAATCACTGGTATGCATGTATATAATGTATGCCTGAATCCATTATTGTTTTTGCTTAATCAGTGGTATAATGTTGATCAACTTGATGTATACTTGAAATCATCATGTTTGTGTAAACACTGTATGATGATACTGCATGTGTATAATTTATGCTGATGTCATTACTGTGTTTAAACAATCACAGGCATGAAGGTGATGTAAGGTTGATGTCATTACTATGATGTTATTGCATGTGTGTAATGTATGGCTGATGACATTACTGTGTTTGTGTAACATTGGTGTGATGCTGATGTATGCTTGATGTCATTATTGTGTTTGTAAACTCATGATATGATATGTGATGTATACTGATGCTAAATTGTGTTTATGCAATCACTGGTATGATATTGATTATTGCTTGATGACATCACTGTTTGGTTTGTGTAATCACTAGTTCAATGCTGATACATATTTGATGCCATTACTGTGTCATCACTGATACAATGTTGATGTAGGCTTGAGTTCATTACTGTTTGTGTTATCACTGATATGAAGTTGATATTTGCTGGATGATATTACTCTTGATGATATTACTCTTTACGTAATCATGGGTATGATGTTGATGCATGCTTGACATCTTTACTGTATTCACTGGTGTGAAGGTGATGTATGCTTGATGACATTGCTATTTGTGTAATTACTGGTATGAAGTTGATGTATACTTGATGAAACTACTGTAATCACTTTTTTGATGTCATTATTCATGTACTGTTTGTGTAGTAACTAATATGATATTGCTTTGCTTGTGCATTATATATTAATTATTTCTACATAAATTTCCTCATAAAATTATTAATTAAAAATTATTTTATATGTTATAAGATATCTTATAACATAAAATAATATTTAATTAATAATTTTAAAACTTATGAAAAATATTTTAAGGTGTGTGTATGTGTTTATGCGTATGTGTGGACTGTTAAACTAACTTACAAATATACAAATTAGAACATTAAATCAATCATTAAAATACTATTTTCTTCACTGAATCTGTATTAAGAACAGTGTAATAAGTCATCTATAGCATAGTTAACCATTGTTGTACTTTTCCAGTCTCCTAAATTAGGCTTTGACAGATTTACAAATTGACATTTACCTTGTCATGTTCACTGAATTGTGTCCCCTTACAAGTGTGTCATTCAAATAAGCATTTATATACCTCAGATGATTTAATGATTATTCATGAATTTTGGATGGTTCACTTTCATCTACATGGATAAACATGATATTTTTAATATTTGTTCTGGTCTTTCTAGGTGTTAGTTTCACTGAACTGTGTATGTTGTGTCTAATTTTACTAGATGAGGCTGTTTATGTTCTAATTAAAAACTGACAAAGCATTAGCAGAAATGGAAGATCCAGTATTGTATTAATTATTTCATTAGTCTTCATTATTATTATTATTATTCATAATGAAATGGAGTAAATTTGCCTCTCTCTCTATTTCTAGACTTAATTGTTATATAAACTGTTAAATTGTCAAAGTAACCTGACCTTGGGCACTCCTTATGATGGTATTTTTGTAAGTTCAGAGTTGGAGTAAACAACTCAAGTTGAGAATATGCTAGAAATTGCTGATACAATTCAAACCAATTCCAACTGGATGAGTAGTTTTTATTATCCAGTGGTTAAGATTTACAAGAACAAGACCAGCCATTGGGCTGAGATAAAAGGTTTACCTGCTATAGAGAATTCTATTGTCTAATTACTTGAATTTGAAGTGGCAAGAAGTCTGGTCATGAAAGGTAGCTGTTAGCTTTAATGGTGAGTTAACTGAATGATTGAGAGAGAATGGACCTGGAAATATATCATGCATTTTGCTATTGATATGTTAAGAGATGTATTATGTGAGTAGACTATTATTTCTACAGATCTTTTAACTAAGATGCTCAATATAGTATGCTAAACACTTGACATTGTTTCTAGTGAATGCGCTTGTAAAATTTATATGTTGTATTAATTATGCTCTATGCATGTATTGGGCTAATAAATACTATTGCAGGAAACTGTAAGTCAAGACTTTAATGTAATTAAAGAATGGAATTAAAGATGAATAAACTGGAAACTTAGCATTTGTTCCCTGATTATATTTTACAGGGAATAAGTGTTCTTTCCTTGTTTTAACTGAATCTCCTGGTTTACTGATTATAAACTGCTATGACCATGGTAGAAGCAAGAAGTATCTACCACAGTGTGTAAGTGTAAGAATACACTGCACTCTGTTGATGTATGGGGCAAAGTATGCTGACTACATTGAACAATTTCTGGTACAAGGAAGTACTGGAAATTGCTACAATTGTTCTATCTGAGGGAGCTAATACAGTGGAACACCAGATGGCCTTGAGAGAATAGTGAGTAGTCAGTGTTCTACAACATGAGAAGGGAAACACATGGAATTGACAGTTATAACATGAACAATAAATGTGTGACAGTTATGAAAAGCTTGTGAAAAACTATTGCAGCTTCACCTAGACAAGGTTACATTGAAACTATTATTACTTATCTCTGATAACTCCATTTCTGTTCTCAGATAAGAATTATCATGTGATTTGTATTGGCACTAATCTGTTGAATTATGTTTTAGGATATAAGACTCTATATGTATTTAAATTATTTTAATGTTGTTCCTTGGAAATATTAATGTCATGTAATATTTTTCATTGTAATTGTTATATGTATATTTGATTGTTGATTTATTAAATTTATTGACCTTCTTACACATATTGATAACTATACTTTGGAAAAGAAAGTGGGTGGATGGGTCTTGCTAAATATAGAGTAAAAGATGGATTTATCTTTTCCTATAGTAAGAAGTTTTCCACCTACGGAGATATTGTGTGACAGTAAATGTTTGTCTTTAATGTTGTGGAAGAGGGAAAATGTTTACACCAAGTGAGAGAGAAGAATGGTGTCTGCTATAGAATTATTGGTAACATGAATTAAGATTCTCATCACTTGTAATTAGTTATGGATGATTAATTAATTAATAATAATCATGACCGTTAACTAGTTGCTGTGGCCTCACACATACTGTCAGATATTTATAATGTCCTATTATGATTGTCATAAATCTAAATAAAATGTCTTTCAGAGGATGAATCCAAGGATGTGGTTGTAGAAATTGAACGGGCAACATCAAAGAAACCATTTTTGGGTGGGTTTCGACACAAGCTGACTGGTGTAGAGTTCCACAATGCTGCTGCCCAGACAAACAGGAAAATGAGAATTACAACCTTAGAGCGTTTCTGTAGAGATGCTCAGACTGTAGAGCAAAAACACCACTTTCAACAGACCTTTAATGATACCTCCACCCAAATGACAGGTACCACTAAGCATGTAGATAACTGCTTTCCTTCATGCCTTTTCTGTCTTATACATGAATAAACATGCATTATAAGGAAAAGGTTTATTTAAGTAACTAAATCATTACAGTGATTATTATATTAATTTCGCTGTCACAGGAAATGAGGGACAGAAATTATATTTTATTTCATTTTAATAAACCGCTAACAAAACTAGTTGAAGTAACCCGAGTTTTGTTATTTTACATATGTAGCATGAAAATTCCAGTAACGGTCACCTAAGATCTCTTTAGTAGACAGACGTTCGTGACGCAGTGTGTGTTAATTATCATATTGAATATATATATTAGTTTATGAAGAATATGTATATTAAATAAATTGGGACAACTGCGCAATACCGTCACATGTTGTTGACGAGTGAAATGGCCAGTGCGCATTAGGATTGACCACAGAAAAGCGTGCATCACGATTACCACTATACATCCAAGGCAGAAATCATGTCACAGGACATAGCTTCTGGAAGTTTTGGAAACCTTCAGTGAGAGCTATATAAGAGGCAAAATGAAGACTTTTACTCTCAATGTTGAAAACGTCGATTCGTCTGAAGCCAGTCTAACTTCACGTATGAATTATCTCATGTACAGAGATTTCATAAAGGAAAGCTGCAATAATCTCTTTCCATCCGTTTTCCATCCGTCTGATGCCATATATTGAGTAGCGAGGCAAAATTACTCAGTATAACTGTTGGCAAAGTGGAAAGTTCGCTGTCAAGAAAAACCCGATGCATGTGACGCTGGTTGTATGCAGTTAACGACACGAGGGACCAACTTGTTCTTCCCCCTGTCTGAGTTCGTTTTGGCAGTCTATCCCGCAAATTGAGGGGCTGGCGCCGGAGATACATATCCGGATTTCTACACTCAATGTAATGCGACGACACATCCCACTGGACGACTCCACCCGATAATGCTCAACGTCGTTGGGATGTCCGTTTCCACGACAATTATCGAAGCTGACAACAGTCAGCTAAATTTCAGATTTCTCCCCAGTGATAATCTGAAAGTGGTGCCTAGATTCTGCAGAGTCTTCACCTGAAATGCGACGCCTCAATTGCGCCGTGATTCTTCACTTTGAAGTGCCGCTTATAAGTGACGTGTGAGTTTACGTCATCTCCTTGGAACTCTGACATTAATAGTGAGTAATCATTAGCACGGCTAACGCGCACATACTTAAGTCTAGGACTCTTAAGAAAATGAACACTATTATATCGTTTGCAAAATAAGAACTCTAATGTTAAAAGTAATGCTTATTTTACATGTCAACTATTGTTAAAGCGGCCCCATTTGCCGCATAAGAATTGTATAATTAATCTTTATTTTATATTTTGAATTTCATCATTTTCATCTCCCCTTATTTCCCACAGAGTGTATGACATTGGAAAGTTGAATGAATGATTAATCACTGTGCGAAAGAGTAGTGCCCCTTTTAAATCGGGAAATAAATAACCTGATTTAAACATCTTTCAACTCTCTTGTTATTCATAGTTTTTGAGAGGGACGAAAGAATTTGTACTATTGTTTTGCACCGTTCGTCTGTTCGTCCATTTATTCACATTTATGATACACACTCACAACACACACCGCCAATAAAACGTTCCTTGGCATGACACTAATAAACTGGGCCCCACCCAAACATCAATGGAGTATGTCATGTGTGTCTATGTAACAACCTGACACGACGTAGTACTGGCACACGTCACGGGCTTTTTTTGGAGGTGCACCGGAGCAGGCCAAAAATAGACTTCACCCCTTGCATCTCTAACTTCAGCTCGGGTCGGCTTGTAACGAGCCCGCCCGTTTTGTGACATCTGGTGACCACTGACCGTGATCTGACAAGGTAAATTGTGTTGTTGTAAGAAAGTGTCATCTCTTTCCTGCTTTTCTATCTCATCACCATTATGCATTGTTTATTGCATGTTAGGGCTTTGCTATTGAGACTTAGGTGAACTGGATTTTGATAAGACTTATTATTGTGTTGAAATAAGTTTTATAATCTTTACGCTATTATCGTTAACGCGTACCGACTCGTGTTTAGACGTACATAGATCGATATTTTGTACGCTACATTAGCAACTGTTGTTTTGCTAATTTTGCTAACTTTGCAAATTTCCGATTAGGATTTCTTTTATTCGTGTTTGTCATAATCCTAATCACGTGGTGGCTGGTGTTCATACGCACACCATTGCACCACTTGTGACCGACAGAGGTCAAAATCCCGTGAATATTCTAAGTCACTTTATCCATACTCGTGATAACTGGCGATTCTAAAAATGGCCGAGCTAGTAAACATAAAGAAAGAACTCATGGCTATGGGTAGAGAATTCGGGTATGAGAAAGCCGAGTTAAAGAAATACGTGGATGAGGAGATAGCTAAATGGTATGTTGTGAAAGAAAATGAGGCGAAAGAGGTGAGAGAGCTAGAGGAAAAAAGATCGAAAGAGGCTATAGAGCTAGAAGATAAGAGACAATTAGCTAAACAGCTAGAGATGCAAACTTTGAGAGAGCTAGAGGAAAAAAGATCGAAAGAGGCTATAGAGCTAGAAGATAAGAGACAGTTAGCTAAGGATTTGGAGATGCAAACTTTGAGAGAGCTAGAGGAAAAAAGATCGAAAGAGGCTAGAGAGCTAGAAGATAAGAGAGAGTTAGTTAAACAGCTAGAGATGCAAACTCTGAGAGAGCTAGAGGAAAAAAGAGCGAAAGAGGCTAGAGAACTAGAGGATAGGAAAAATGAGCTAGAGGAAAAAAGATCGAAAGAGGCAAGAGAAATAGAGTTATTAAAGATTCAGTCTGCTAGGGATTTAGAAGATAAAAGGCAGGAAGTAGAAGAGAAAAAGCTTAAGTTAAAAGCTAGAGCACATCAGGAACAGCTTGAATTAGCTAAGCAAGAGGTAACAGCTAGAGAGAAGTTGTTAGATGGGACTGCTAAGCAACAGGCCGAATTAAATAAACCCCGTACACGGCTAGCTTTCTTTAACCCTGAAGTCGAGACGATTGACGAGTTTTTGACACGCTTTGACAGTTTCATTGCCAACTTTAATTACAGTGACATTGAAAAGAAACAACAACTCGGTCAAATACTTCAAGGTGAAAGCTCGCGCGCATTTACTGATCTAACGCGCGATCCCGCTATTACTTATGCAGATCTCAAAACGGGTTTGATGCGTACTTTTCAATGTACAGCAGAAGGCTTTCGAAAAATGTTTAGGAGAGCCGTACCTAAAGCAAATGACACCATGCAAGCCTTCGGTACCCGGTTACGCCATTATCTTGATAGATGGATTGATTTGACAGACATCCGGAAGACATATGAGGGCCTATTTGATTTGATATTAAGAGATCAATTTCTCCATATTGCTCCGCCTGCAATGACGACATATTTGCAGCGAAATCCCCCGACTAACTTCTGTGATATGTTGAAGTTAGCAGACACGTATAATGATTACCCTGATCCGGTAATTACGAGGAGTGCACCACGCCCTCCTCTTACAAATCGGCAGAAGTATACACCGAAACCGAACCGACCAACGACGAAATCGGAAAAACCCGAACCGGTACAGCGGACATATACTAAGTCACAAGACGTACGACGTCACACACGTGACTCCCCACCTATGACATGTTACACTTGCAAAGGGAAGGGGCATAGTTCTCAGAACTGTCCCAGTCCACGTGATGTAAAAGTATGCACTGAAACAGGTGCAACTCTAAAGACCCAACAGGCTACAGTAAACGGACAAAAAGTCAAAATACTGGTCGATACAGGCGCGTCCATAAGCTGCATAAATGCTAAACTTGTACGCCCTGAACAGTATCTAAGAGGTAGTGTCCGCATTCGATGTGTTATGGGACACCTTAGTACATGTCCAAGAGCCACTGTACATGTTACGTCACCCGTATTTTCCGGTACAGTCACCGCCGCAGTGATAAGAGACATGCAGTTCGGATTCATACTATCGCCCGAACAGTGTGACGCAAGCACTGATGACATCTATCCTGTTCTCCCCGTAACCACTAGAGCACAACGGGTACGTAGTAAACAAGGACCCCCAGCTCTAAAGATAGTCGAGAATACATTCCCGCAGTTGACCCCAAGTCAACTCAGTCACCTGCAGCAGGAGGACAAAAGTTTGTCCTCAATGCTAAAGCTGGCACGGAAAAACACTATTACGTCCAGCAAGTACGCGACAATGACGTATTTCCTGAAGGACGGACTAGCGTTTCGGCGCACCGACTATAAGGAAAATGATACTAGAAGCACCACGTGTCTATTTACCCCTAAACCACTCAGACCGCTGATTCTAAGCTTTGCACACGACTCAATCATGTCTGGACATCAGGGCGCGCGTCGCACTGAGCAGCGAGTTCGTGAAGACTTCTTTTGGCCAGGCCTGAGTAGGGATGTTCGCTCGTACGTTCGTACATGTACGCAGTGTCAACAACATATTGACCGAGGGCGTGTCAGTCGAGTTCCCCTCGAGATAGTACCAACAGTAGAGGAACCATTCCTAAAAGTCGCAGTAGACATTATTGGCCCAATCATTCCCGCGGCCGAAGGAGGATATCGCTATATCCTAACAATCGTGGATTTTGCAACAC
This sequence comes from Sinotaia quadrata, assembly GCA_028829895.1. Classification (NCBI taxonomy): domain Eukaryota; kingdom Metazoa; phylum Mollusca; class Gastropoda; order Architaenioglossa; family Viviparidae; genus Sinotaia; species Sinotaia quadrata. The sequence continues at coordinate 26,397,161 of CM054178.1, forward strand.
GATATCCAGAAGCAGTCGCATTAAAGGGCATCACAGCAATCGAAGTCGCAGACGCTTTAATAGACGTATTTTCTCGCACGGGCGTTCCCCGAGAGATATTGAGTGACCAGGGCACTCAATTCACCTCAGCAATGATGGCTGAAACAATGCGTCTACTGGCGTGTAAACAGTTGTTCTCATCACCATATCACGCTCAGTCTAATGGTGCCGTTGAACGTTTCAACGGTACAATAAAGAAAATGTTAATTAAAATGGCCTCGGAACAACCCGACCAGTGGCCACGTTTTCTAGCACCATTACTCTTCGCGTATCGCGAACTCCCACAAGAGAGTACGGGCTACTCACCGTTCCAACTACTATACGGCAGACAACCTCGTGGTCCCCTTAAGCTAATAAAAGAAACATGGGTCAAGGGAGACACTGTGACCGATGGTAAAGATGTTCACACGTACGTAGCCGAACTACGTCAACGTCTGACCGAGACATGTCACTTAGCACAGGAAAACATTCGCGAAAAACAACCCCGATACAAGCGAAATTTTGACCGTACGGCTGTAGAACGTGACCTCGAACCAGGTCAGCTCGTGTTACTCTTGCGGCCTACGCATAACAACCGCATGCAAATGCACTGGCGTGGACCCTACCGCGTTATTAAGCGTGTGAAGCAGAACGACTACAGCATACAGATAGGAAATAAGCAGAAAACCTATCACATAAATATGCTAAAGCGTTACTATGAACGCAGCGACGAACAGATACAAAACGTGAATGTCGCACTGATACAATTGGAAGACTCCAATTTCAGAACAGACATGATGTCCGCCGAAACCCAGCCTAACTCTGCAGTTACAGTCGATCAAGTCGAGATTGACTCGAACTTAACTGTCGAACAGCGCAACGCAATGTCAAAGCTCCTACACAGACACGCGCGCATATTCACCGACCAACCGGGCCACTCAGATTTGGTTGAACACCGCATCAAACTTTTAAGCGACAAACCGATACGCTTAAAACAGTACCCACAGAAATATGAGAGCACAAAGTACATAGCAGAACAGGTGCGTGAAATGCAAAAACAGGGCGTGATTGAACAGTCAATCTCCCCATATTCATCACCGGTCGTCTTAGTTAAAAAGAAAGACGGTACGCTTCGTTTTTGTGTGGACTACAGACAGTTAAATGAGATAACTGAATTCGATGCGGAACCCATTCCAAATCAGGACGAATTATTCGCAAAACTAACTAAGGCACATTACTTTTCAAAGTTTGACATGTGCAAAGGGTACTGGCAACTGTCAGTTGCTATTGACGACAGACCAGAAACAGCCTTTCCAACCCCGCTAGGCTTATTTCAGTTTTGCCGACTACCGTTCGGACTAGCGAACGCACCCGCAACATTCGCGCGCTTCATGCGAAAATTACCGTTAGAGAGCGTTGACGCATTGAATTTCTTTGATGACATACTGGTAGCAACAGGAACATGGGACCAACATTTATCCTCAGTGGATGGTCTACTTGACATTCTCGAGCGCCATAGATTGACCGTGAAACCCTCCAAAGTTCGCGCGGGCTTTCGGGAGATTGAGTTTCTTGGCCATATCATAAGTGACGGACAAATAGGCCCAAATCTAGACTTGACTGCAGCCATTCGTGACATGACCTTACCGACTACAAAGAAACAGGTCAGGGCAGTTTTGGGGCTAGTGGGGTACTACCGAAAATTTGTCCCAAACTTCAGTACGCTTCTTAAACCACTGACGGACTTAACTGGGAACAAACAACCCACGAAAATACGATGGACGGCAGAGTGTAGCACCGCCCTCGAAAAAGTGAAGGACATCTTGACCAGTAAACCCGTCCTACAGTTACCAGACTTTGACAAAAGATTTATTGTCAGGACCGACGCATCAGACGAAGGCCTCGGTGCCATACTTCTCCAAGAGACAGATGACGAATACCTACCGGTAGCATACGCTTCTAAGAAACTGTTAGATCGTGAGACACGGTACTCTACGATTGAAAAAGAGTGCTTAGCAATCGTATGGGCACTCAAGAAATTTAGTGCATATCTGTACTCTAAACCATTCATCCTGCAGTGCGATCATAAGCCGCTGACATATCTGCGCACTAGCATGTACGATAACGCTAGGCTAACTAGATGGACACTCCTGCTACAGGAGTATAGCTTCGTTGTCGAACACATCGCGGGCAGAGAAAATTCGGGTGCCGACGCATTATCCCGGCATGCCATAACCGCGATATAAACAAGAGAGAGGATAGTCTCTCCACAGATGCGCATATAATTCCTGTGGGGACTATCGTGTGAAATAAAATTTTTTTGTTCCTATTTGATTTCCACTCTGTGAGCTCCAATCAATTTTAAGAAGGGGGTTGTCACAGGAAATGAGGGACAGAAATTATATTTTATTTCATTTTAATAAACCGCTAACAAAACTAGTTGAAGTAACCCGAGTTTTGTTATTTTACATATGTAGCATGAAAATTCCAGTAACGGTCACCTAAGATCTCTTTAGTAGACAGACGTTCGTGACGCAGTGTGTGTTAATTATCATATTGAATATATATATTAGTTTATGAAGAATATGTATATTAAATAAATTGGGACAACTGCGCAATACCGTCACATGTTGTTGACGAGTGAAATGGCCAGTGCGCATTAGGATTGACCACAGAAAAGCGTGCATCACGATTACCACTATACATCCAAGGCAGAAATCATGTCACAGGACATAGCTTCTGGAAGTTTTGGAAACCTTCAGTGAGAGCTATATAAGAGGCAAAATGAAGACTTTTACTCTCAATGTTGAAAACGTCGATTCGTCTGAAGCCAGTCTAACTTCACGTATGAATTATCTCATGTACAGAGATTTCATAAAGGAAAGCTGCAATAATCTCTTTCCATCCGTTTTCCATCCGTCTGATGCCATATATTGAGTAGCGAGGCAAAATTACTCAGTATAACTGTTGGCAAAGTGGAAAGTTCGCTGTCAAGAAAAACCCGATGCATGTGACGCTGGTTGTATGCAGTTAACGACACGAGGGACCAACTTGTTCTTCCCCCTGTCTGAGTTCGTTTTGGCAGTCTATCCCGCAAATTGAGGGGCTGGCGCCGGAGATACATATCCGGATTTCTACACTCAATGTAATGCGACGACACATCCCACTGGACGACTCCACCCGATAATGCTCAACGTCGTTGGGATGTCCGTTTCCACGACAATTATCGAAGCTGACAACAGTCAGCTAAATTTCAGATTTCTCCCCAGTGATAATCTGAAAGTGGTGCCTAGATTCTGCAGAGTCTTCACCTGAAATGCGACGCCTCAATTGCGCCGTGATTCTTCACTTTGAAGTGCCGCTTATAAGTGACGTGTGAGTTTACGTCATCTCCTTGGAACTCTGACATTAATAGTGAGTAATCATTAGCACGGCTAACGCGCACATACTTAAGTCTAGGACTCTTAAGAAAATGAACACTATTATATCGTTTGCAAAATAAGAACTCTAATGTTAAAAGTAATGCTTATTTTACATGTCAACTATTGTTAAAGCGGCCCCATTTGCCGCATAAGAATTGTATAATTAATCTTTATTTTATATTTTGAATTTCATCATTTTCATCTCCCCTTATTTCCCACAGAGTGTATGACATTGGAAAGTTGAATGAATGATTAATCACTGTGCGAAAGAGTAGTGCCCCTTTTAAATCGGGAAATAAATAACCTGATTTAAACATCTTTCAACTCTCTTGTTATTCATAGTTTTTGAGAGGGACGAAAGAATTTGTACTATTGTTTTGCACCGTTCGTCTGTTCGTCCATTTATTCACATTTATGATACACACTCACAACACACACCGCCAATAAAACGTTCCTTGGCATGACACTAATAAACTGGGCCCCACCCAAACATCAATGGAGTATGTCATGTGTGTCTATGTAACAACCTGACACGACGTAGTACTGGCACACGTCACGGGCTTTTTTTGGAGGTGCACCGGAGCAGGCCAAAAATAGACTTCACCCCTTGCATCTCTAACTTCAGCTCGGGTCGGCTTGTAACGAGCCCGCCCGTTTTGTGACATTCGCTGTTGTTTAAATTTACTGCTAATGGTCAAAAGCTTAATTGTGTTTTTGCTTTATCCAGATTTAAATTGAAAATCTGTTGCTATGGAATATTGATTTTCTGTTGTGGTTGAAATTCTTCTTAGGCTTTTCATATTTCTTTAAGTATTTTTATACTTTATTTTGTTTCTTTATTGTGGCTTTATTGTTCTTGGTGAAATCTGCTTTGTTTTAAATTGAGCATCCATAAAATAAAATGTAAATTAGACTTCTTGTAATATTATCTGAGTTTACAATTTAACTCATTTTATACAATTTCCTTTTTAATTTTTGCTTTTCTGCATTTGAAATAATTAACATTTTTTCACTTATGAGTCTGAAGCTTTAAAATGCATTAAATATAACTTTACAGGACTTTAAAATTATTTTTAATATGTTACAACAGGCATTGGAGTTTATGTGTCTAATCTGACGGATAAGATTATTGTTCCTGGGAGATATATTCTTGCTGATGTTTATATGGATAATATAATTCAAAAGGTAGGGAATTGTCATCACTGATTGTCACTGACAACTTCACACATATAAACAAATTAAATCTAAATTTAATACAACCCATATGGTCATCTTACAATATTATTAATGAGAATCAAATATATAACTATTATTCAAACATTTTATAAGAAATTATGTGTGATAAATAATTTAATCACGAGGCTTTCAAAATTAGTCTGCAATCTATTCATCAAAAACCTTGTTGAAAATGTTTGTTTAATAACATTAATTTATGAATTACCTTAGTTTTTATCAAATGTTGCTTAGCATTCAAAATAAATTTGCTTCATTTATCTCAATTAAGCAGTCTTTCTTGTTGGGGTCAGGTCATCATAATCCAAAAATACTATCGTCGGTGGCTGGCAGTACAATTTGTTAACAAGCTGAAGGAAGATAAGAGACGCCGTCTGGAATGGGAGAGACAACAGGAACTTAGCAAACAGAAGGAAAAGGAAGATCGAATTAGGCTACAGTTTGAAAAGCGAATGCACCCCAGATCAAAAGAGGACTTTGACTTGCTGTATAATGCGCTAGAGAGTGAGTCTATTCTAGATTTGTAAAATTTCTTATTTATACACACACACACACACACACACACACACACACACATGATAGTTGTCCTGCTGCACTGTTTAACTGGCAATAAATGACGGTAGCTCATTTCAATTACACATCTATTTGGAGAGCTGATTGCCTTGCCTCTGTGGTCAAGTGGCTCTTGTTTTAGGAATAGTATGACTTCCTTAGGATGTTCCTCTGGTAAATATTTTTTAAAATTCTTTTTCTGTTTTAAATTTTTGATTGATTGTTCCACTTTACTGTAAATAATCTTTAAACTTCAAATTTTTTGTAGGTTTACATGAAGCAAAGATTATTTTAACTTTCTTTTTGTGAAAAAAGTTTAACAAACACATGATAAATTTGTGTCACAACCCCCTCCTCTGTCTGGCAAAAGGGGAGGAAGAAGACAACATCTGTCTGCAACAGCCTAGGACTTGGTAGATGTTTTTCACAATGTCCATATACAGATACACCATAGGTGTTTGTCTGGTTATTTAATTTTATTCTCTATGCAAGGGAATGCTTTGCTGTTGTGTTTGCTTGTGAGAATGTGAGTGGAAATGATAAATATGTAAGGACAATACAAACAGTACAATACAAAAGTCAAGACTGGACAAAAACCACACTCACCCTTTCAAAACAATAATAAACGAGTTTTTAAAAGTTATAATTTAGGTTTATTAACCTATGGGCTTTTTCTCTTTCATGTGGTGATTAGATCAATCAATACGAGTCACTCTCAACACACACTCTTGGGTGGTGGTGGTAGGTAATGATGAATGATGAAATAAAAAAAATGATAAGTATTAATTTTACATCCAAGCGGTGATTCCCACGGACAGTACAGCTGCATCTCCAGGAAAAAATGTCTCATAGACTGTCTTTTCACTCACACTGTGATAGGCTGTAAAACTAGCCACACACACACACGGAAGACTCCTCAAATTCAGCAAACATTTCTGCATCGGGACAATATCCATTTAATTTGCCATCTTAATGAATAGTCTGACCATAGCACTGAGAGACAGGAAAAGACAACACTTCCTCCCTTGTTTGTTGATGTTATATCCTCCTAGAATATTTTCATCTCTGTTTACTATGTTATTTTCTCTCCCTTTTTATTGTAATACAAAGTTTCATAAATATTCTGCTAGGTCCACATTTCCAGCACAAAATATCTGTGACTTTTGAGAATTCGTGACTTCTGCACCTAGCACGTGCTAGCATGAAAAGTCTCACATCTAGACCTCAGGCATTTCTATTTCTATCACACTTTAGTGCACTTTTTCAAGTCTTTAAACATATAAATATTGGTTTAAATAAATATCAGATTTAACCATAAGCATATAAATAAATACCAATCCTTAATTAATCTTCCTTAATTAATTGCTCACACTCAATAGTGAAATGAGACTTCATTCACACAATGCATAAATCCTCATGCATAAATTATAGAATATAGTTCTACAAAATACACTTGTATTTTAGTATCAATATAGGCTTAATTTTTCCTGCTATTGAAACATAGGTGAACTTTATGACTCATACTTAAACAAATGTCCTTTTAAAACAAATAATGGCCATACTTATGAGTGATTAGCAGCCTTGAAAGAATGACTGTAACGAAATATTAAAAAAATTAGCCAGTAAGAGTTGTCTTTCCATGACAGTATATATATTATATATATATATATATTTATTTTTTTTAATGGAAGGTAGACGAACTGGTTTAAGTATATACTATTAAATATTTTCATGTTTTCAACTACAGCTTAATTAGAATCATCACTACACATAGTTGGTTTTTATACTGCATTGTATTAGAATTATCACTACATAGATTTTTTCCTTATGTTTTCATACTGCATTGTATTAGAATTATCACTGCATAATTATTTTCCTTATGTTTTCATACTGCATTGTATTAAAATTATCACAACATAGTTTGTTCCCTTATGCTCAGAATGGCGGTTAGAGGAACTGGAACGAATCAACAGTACTTTGACTGGTGCAGAGAGGAAGGCTGCACTTTGCATGTTGCTAGATCAAGAAACACAACTCTTGGCTGCTATTGACAGGCACAAACTTGAAACCAATGTGGACAACACAAATCAACGCATTAATGAATTCCTGGAAATGGTAATTTAAATATCCTAATTAATATTGATTTTGTTTTCAAGATTTACTAAAAATTAAATTTAAACTTTTAGTTAATTTTTCTGCTTAGCAAATAAATAATTAAACTAGGTTAGGTTATATTGCTTTCTTAATTCTACCAGGAAAAAAGTTTCTGTCTCCAAACAAGAACATATAGAAGTCTTGTATTTTTAAAAGGAAAGAATATGTGGGGATATTAAAGACAGTCTAGAACTGTTTTAGGATCATGAATAGAGAGATGTTTTCAAATACAGTAAGTTTTCTTGACTAATTATCATAAATGCATACAGTAGGAATATGGTATGTACTCACCATAATGCAAGCCCACAGATCTGAATGGCTGCAAGCAAACCCTTAGTAATTAATATATTAGATCACAAATATTGACTGAGTTATCCCCCTGTTGTCATTTGAAAGGTAGTCAGAAAATAATGAAGAGGCAGGGAGGGTCTGTGTATCTAGTAAATATAAAATTCCTTTCTCCATCATACAGCCATCATACAGCCATATGTGCACATAGTTCTGACTAAGAGGTAACATTTTCCAATAAGAGTAAAAAAACAAATATTGTATACATGTGGAGTACAGACAAGCAAGCTGCAAGGGAAAACTTCCAGTTATGTAACGATGCAGGAGAAAAGAATAGCTGCAATGGGACAAATTGAAGAATCAGAAGCAAAATTAGATAAAATCAAGAAAAAACAGCATGAGCCTTCCAACAAACCACCTCCATGATATCTCTCAGCATCACATTGCTGTCAAATTTAAACTGAATAAAGTCTTGTGGGTTCTAGCAGAGTCTTGGTAAGTGCATGTTTGATATTCATCTGATAATTGTTGACACCAAGATGACTTTGACTGCAAATGTCTTTCATGTGAGGGGAAATAATAGGCAGGAAAAAATCTAGACTCATTCATCTTGTATGATTCATATTTTGTTGATAAATGTTAAGTGCCTACCTGCAAGTAGGTTTTGCATGATAGAGATGTTATTATCTACCATGGCCAACTGGCACAGAGGAAATAATGACTAACCTGTCCCCACCTGCCATCAAACTTACCTGATTATTATCTGCAAACAGGTTTCATTTTTAAGAAATCCAGCAACTAGTAATGAGTTTATGTTTCATTTTCATTATGCAGACAGTCCCCATCTAGATATTAAAACAAACATGCAAAACTTTGCCAAAATTGGATTAAACCAAGATATTTATTATTTTAATGTAAACTTATATTTAACAGGTATATTTGTGGTTTTATTATCAAACCTGTATAATAGTGGTTCAAGGACCACATATAAAATATGTAGGATAGATCTATCTTCCCTTAAGCTAAAAGTTAATGGTACTACTAGAGATTACAATCCCTGCATTTGTCACCTCTTTACTAGCAGCAGATATGAATATCAGTCCTATAATTCCAGAATTAACTCAACACTGTCAGCACTAGTTGATGGAGTCTGATGCCTTCACTGATCTTTCAGATTTACCTGTTTTGAGAGAAGGGTAGATTCCATCAACTATATAAGTATCCATGCACCCAGACTAACTAGACACATTTAGAAATTGAACTCACTGCTGAAATAATATGTTCTCAGAATATCATCAGTTATAAATAATCGTTTGACTTCATAATTAACCAGAGAGATTAGAAAGATCTCTTAAAATATCCACAAGTTTAACTAAAGCAGAAACAATACATAAGATAATTTTAATAATGATTCATTATATAAATATTAGTTATTCAATTAAAAAGGACTAAGTAAATCATTTTCACTTTATCTCTGTTACTTTTGTCAATAAACCTTTTTGTTAGCAGAATTGTAAGTCCAAAGGAAAACTATCTCTTTTCTTGTCTTACAATGCAAAATGAACAATTTATAAACAGATTACTTTTATTTAATTTCCACATTTACAAGCAAAGAATTTGATCTACTATCTTGTTTACTAAACCACATGACACATTTTTCTATTTAAAACTTGGTGACAGAGTAAATTTGCCTATCCCTATTTTTAAATTTAAATTGTTGAATTGTCAGAGTAACTTGACCTTGGGCACTCCTTATGATGGTTATTTTTCAAAGTTCTGAGTTGAAGTAAACACCAGAGTTGAGAATATGCTAGAAAATTGCTGATGTAATGCAAACCTTCCCAACTGGGTGAGTAGTTTTTATTATCCAGTGGTTGTGATTTTTGAGAATGAGCCAGCCAATTGGCTGAGATTAAAAAGTTTAACTGCTGTAGAGAAATCTACTGTCTAATCACTTTGAATTTGGAGTGGCAAGAAGAAGTCCAATCTTGAAAGGTGGCCATTAGCTTGATGGTGAATTAGCTGATTGAGAGAGAATAGACTTTTGCTATTGATATGTTAATTTGTGTTTTAATAAGATGTATTATGTGGATAGACTATTATTTCTACAAATGTTTGAACTAAGCTGCTTGTTTGTGGTGTACTAATCACTTGACATTGTTTTAAAATGCTGTATTTATTATGCAGTGTGTGTGTATCAGGCCAATAATTACTGTTGCATGAAACAGTAAGTTGAGACTGGAATGTAATAAAGTATGGAATTATAAAGCGATAAACTGGAAACTTAGCATTTGTTCTCTGATTGTATTTTGCAGAGACAAGTAGCCTTTTCTGTTTTCATTTCAACATTTGATTTGAACCTCCTGGTTTACTGTTTGTACTGTTTGTAAACTGCTACGACCAACTGTGGTAAAGGCGAGAAGTGGTGTGTAAGAACACACTACTGATGTGTGGCAGCAAGATATGTTGACTACCTGAACAATTTCTAGTGTAGAGAAGTTGTTGGATATCGCTACATTTATTGTTTTGTTTGAAGGAGTTGACATGGGGAAAAGAAGTGCCTATTTTAACTCTAAGTAGTGGAACAGTGTTTTTCAAGTGCAAGTGAGGCACATGGAGCTGACATAATAGCTACTGACAATAACTTGTGTCTTTGTTGCAAAAGGACTATTGAGACAGCAGTTAAACAGGGTTATGTAAAACTATTATCGCTCATCTCAAATAACTCTATTTCTCTTCTCTTATAAGACTATCCTGTGATTTGTATTGAGATACTGAAGAATTGTATTTTCTGGACAAGGACTGTGTAAACATAAAAATATCCGAACGTGGGTTCATGGAAATATCAATGCCAGGTAATCTATTTCAGAGTATTCGTCATAAGTGTATTTGATTGTTGATTTAATAAATTTATTGTTGAATTTATTGACCTTCTTACACATCTTGGTAACTAAATGTTGGAGAAGAAAGTGGGTGGAGGGGGCTTGCTAAATTTAGATTAAAGACAGAGTTGTCTTTTCCTTTAGTTATAAGTTTTCCACTCACTGGAAACATTTTTATGTTGTGGAAAAGAGAAAACGTTTACAGCGCCTATATATCCACCAAGTGAGAGAGATGAGTGATGTCTGCTGGAGGATCATTAATAAAATAAATATAGATTCTCATCAGTTATAATTAGTTTTGGATTGTTAATTAATTAATAATAATAATATCCATAAAGTGATGTTGGTGTCACAAAATTAAATCATTCACTCTTGACAGCGATCATAATCACATTGTCCAGTAAACTAATTTAATTTCCCTTTAAGAAAAAGTACATAAATGACTTAGGCACAATTGTAGGGAAAGATCATTTTATGAAAGTGAATCTTTATGAACTGCTTGTATTTCACCAGACTTCTGCACCAAAGAAATGGCGAGGGTTTGATGGTAAATTCACAGAAATGGCCACGCCATACACTCTGCGTGCCAAAGAACTGAGGGACATCTACAACTCTATCAACATGAAGTACCTGACTCAAGATGAGCGACTAGATGTTCTTCTGACTCTGAAACACACTGTTAAGGTAGGAAGACAATGTTTTTCTATCTCTATAGTTTTTAATCAACATTAGAATTTAATTTATATTTTTCATCAAAATAATTAACTCTTAATTTATTTTTACTATCACCAGATGAAACTCCATTTATTTTTAATCATTTTCTGTTTTTTTCATTCAGCTGATTTCTTATGTTAAATGAGTATTTATGATCTTCCTGTAAGGCCAAGTTATGTGTGATATTCTACCCAAATTCAACAGAAAGGAGTTAAGAAGAATCATTAAAATTGTAAATTATCCCTAATATTCATCTTCCCACCATGATTTTCAGATGCAATCTATCAGTATCATTCTATCAAATGTCAGTAAATAAAATGAAATATGCTATGATCTGGAAATTACCCATTCATCATTCCATCTTGCATAAATGTAAATATAAGCTTGTGCTGCATTCTACGAATTTTACACATGACCTAGAGCAAGTGTACTGTATAACTGAGCCTTCATACTCCCCTTGAAAAAGTCAAACCAGCCTAAGAATCTTATGTAATGTTCGACTGAACAGTTTACTAGAAAAAAAAAACTCTTTTGCATTTCAGTCATTTATTTCATTTAGTTACAAATACTGTTAAGGATTCAATACACTTTTGTTGACTAATTTAATTAGCCTGAGTATAAACTTTGAATACATTTTAATTATTAATTTTTCTTAGTTTACCAAAACTATCAAAGATTCACATACACTTTTGTACACTGGTTTCATTTGTCTGAGTATAAGCTATTGAATACATTTTAATAATTTATTTTTCTTAGTTTACCACTGATGTCAAAGATTAACATACACTTTTTTAGACTGATTTGCCTGTATTAAACTATTGAAAACATTTTAATAATTTATGTTACTTAGTTTATCAATACTGTCAAAGATCCACATAAACATTTGTAGACTTGATTTAATTTGCCCAAATGTCAAGCATTGAATGCATTATTTCTGACAGGAGCATGACTGTAAGCTTACTCAGGAGATTATCGAACTGATTGATCGAGAGGCAGATTTGCTGATGCGTGGGATAAAAGAAGGGAACTTGGCAGGTCTTCGTAAACGCATCTCTACCCTCTTCTTACAGTACATCAAAACTCCCACATTTAATCCAGAGGCTGCACGTTTGCTCAAGGTCAGTAGTTTGTTTTACTATATAGATGAATAAAATCTTTTTGACTGCTAAATTTTTGTTGTAGGATACCCCACAATAGCTTTGTATATATCCTAACATTTTATCCATAATTACACTGAACACAAAGAATTAATTATAATTTATATTCACAATAACATCTAACTGAGATATTTTATAAATATTTTTATTTTTAAAAGTTAAGATTGTGTGGAAGAATATGCTATAAATGATTTCTCAATAATAACAATTTATTCACATTCCATGTGCCAAGTTTGATCAAATGATCAAATATTTTTTGTATGGATATAAATAAACACCCAAACAAGTACTTGAGTTCTTCTCATCTGTCTGCCTTATGCTTCCTATCAAAGTAACCGTGGGTAGCACAATTATTCTAAATGTTCATATGTGTTTTGTGAGTGTTAATAAAATTTATATTGGCAAAAGGAAGTAGCCAACCATTGCCTTGCTCCACCAAATGGTCTACTGATTTCATGCAGGCTACATTGTTGACAGTCAGGTGCCTATCTCTGTGCAAGCATAAATGATAACCACAAATATGTGCAGCCACATTATCATATCACTCACTGATTTTTGATCGACAATGCTAACTTACAGCTTGAGTCCACAAAAACTTATTTAAAAGTTGAAACTCACAAAGATTTTGTTGAATAGGAGTCTGTGGTTTCATATATCCACTTTTGTGCATCATTCATTCATTACTTGTGGATTTTCTTATTTAGTGAAGAAAACATTTTACTTAATGCACATGTTTATACACTGCAAATTCCATTTAGTCTTAATTTAAATTAACAGTGCAAATTGGATTTAATTCATACATTCATATAGCATTTTACTCATTTTCCCTTTAACATTATTATCTAATTAAAAGTTAACCATATATTCTAACTGAATTATTTTTCAATAAAAATATAACAGATCTGGATCACTTCAAAGCATTTGTAGTGTCTTTCTTTCAGAATTTATCAGTGGTCCCAGGACATTCTTGATTAACAAGTGCATATTTCATGGAGTTCATGTGTTCTTAAGAAAATGTGTATTGATCCAGTTGGTATTAAAAGTATAATTATTTTGATTCTTTCAAAAGTAACTTTTCATGAAAAATATTAGGAATTTACACAATTGGTAAACAAAGATGTGCTAAGCTCTTAAAAAAAAAAATTGAGAAAAATATAACTTTTTTTTTTGTTGAAAATAAAGGTACCTCAGGATCCATCTACATTGCGCAAGAATATCTACTTTTGTCCATCGTGCAACAAATACCTGCTTTCCACTGAGTTTGCCCTTTCAACCAATTCTCGCACTGTTGGAAAGTGCCACACTTGTGAGAAACTTGACAATGATGCCCGCATACGCCAAGACCTTAGCCACTATCGCCGGATGCTCAGAGCTTTGCGACGCTCAGAGGAAGCTTTTAATGATGGCTCCCAGATTGCATTCTTGATTCAGGTTAATCGTGTTTGTCTGTGGATTTCAATCATTCATCTTGTAAAGATTATGATATGATATTAAAGATTTCTTCAATTGTTAAATCATCATAATCCCAAGTTACAAGTAAGTTTTTTGTCCTGGGGACCTTTCTTCCTGTGTATCAGTGCTTACACATTAATCTTTTGGTTCAAACCCCATCCTGGGCAGTCTCTGAGAACATCACTTCAAAGGTTAACAATGACACAGACACATGACATCATGACAAGGACATTGGCAAAATAACAAATGTCAAATACAACACACATTCACGAATAAATACCTAAACAGATGTGCAACCAGTTACAAGCAAGTTCATAAAATAGCAACATTTTAATAAAGTAAAGAAAGATAAAATATTAATCAAGAGCAAAGATACCAACAAATACCAGGATAAGGTCAAAGTTCCAAAATTTAACCACTGATTCATAAATACTGAAAACTCAAGCAAGTCAAGAAAATATACAATTAGGAAAATGCTAGAAATAAATTATTCATCCAGAATTATTCAGCCAAGTATTGTTCAAATACTACAGGTGATACAAAAGTTTAGTCTCTGTATGATGTCTTACATGCCACCTAAGCAAAGTCATGCTAAAGAATAGTAAACAGACTGAAACCACGGCAGAGGAAATCATAGGTGAAGAACAGGGTGAAGCACAACTAAACAGATTTGTAATCTGAGACTGCTATGTGAGAAGAACCTCCTTTATCATGTCTTTGTAGATTTTAAGAAGGCATTTGACTGGAGTGTGGCTTATAGCCCTTTGGTCCACCATGAAGCCGTACAACATCAATGCCAACCTGTTCAGTCTTAGAAAGCCTTTACAGCAAGGCCACCAATGCAGTCTGCTTCAGTGGCCAATTAGGAGATTGGTTCAGGACAACAGTGGGAGTCAGACAAGGTTGCTTACTTTCGCCTAATCTCTTCAATATCTTCCTTAAAAAGAATCATGACATATGCTCTGAAGACCATGAAGAAGGAACTGTCAGTATTAGAGACAGAACAATAATAAACCTACACTTTGCTGATAACATGGATGGCCTTGCAGGAAATGAGGAGCTAGCTTGGTGGAAAAAAACTGGACAGGACAGCTACTGCTTTTGGTATGGAAATCAGTGCAGAGAAGATCAAATTAATGCCCAACAACGCCAGTAGTATTGGCAATGACATCATTATTGGTCATAAGAAACTGGAAATAATACCTTTTAACATCTATAGCACTAACAATAGCGTACCACTCTAATGAAATTTACTCTTGATATCAAGTCATATGTATAACATTTCTGCTGGTATTTAATTGTATTATTTAGGATTAGAGTGCAGGTAGTGTAGCATTATATTAGTGATCATCCTATAACACATTTTAGCAATTCTCTCTTGCTCTTAGATGAACTAAAAGAATTCTTAGCAAGCTAAAAGCAACATAGACTAGAAAGTTTTACGGTACATATCACAGGCTGAGCTAAATAGAATTGTTGTTAGCAAGCTAAGGGCAACATTTTCTAGAAAGTTGTATGATGCACATCCCAGGCTAAAATAGAATTCTTAGCAGAGTAATTCTTAGCAGTTGTATAATGCATATCCCAGTTTGAAGACAGCATGGAATAGAATATTGTATGAAGCATATTCCAGGCTAAACATTAGAACTCTTAGCAATTTAAAGGCAGTATAAATAAACTATGTGTATATTAGCAATATGATATATATATATATATATATATCCTAGTCTTGAATTTAGCGTGTGTGTTTTGTGCAGGAAAATGATTTGCGTTATATGGTGGAGAATATCTGGAATAGCCAGAGTGTGTTAAGTGCTTGGGAGGACCTATACGATCTGGTGCTAGTACGCTGGGATACTCACACAGAGTGGTCTCCCTGGAACTGTATCTTCCTCACACAGGATGAGGCCAAGGCCCATGACAAGCTGACCAGTCTGGAAGAAGTATGTTTGATGATTTGATTAGATGTTCAGATTGTTTCAAATGGAAGTTCATTTGCATGGTTTTTCTTCTTTAATATATTGTCAGATTTGTATGTGTTCCATTTAATTTTTCTCTCTTCCAGCCGAAGTTTTATGTTTCATTAAGTATATTTTTCACTTTTATGTTTCATTAATTAAGTTTTATATTTCATTAAATATCTTTGTCAGAGTCAGTTTTATTGCTGGCAATTAGAATCAGTGTGAACCACTTGTCAGATTTGCCTGTTGTATATTTGCAGGGTTATGGAGATGTGTTTATCCGCAAAATTAAACAAAAACACACACTGGCTCGAAACTATTTCTCTCGTCTACCTGGTATGGCTGAGCTCATACGCAAACAAAAAATGGACAATGCTCAGTCCATGGCACCAGGACCTAGTTCACTCACTGGCCATGCAATGACCTCTCAGCCTCAAAAAGTATGAGTCAAAACAACCAGGATCCTTGGCTTTATAGATTTAAAATTTTCCACGATGCCTTCCTGTTTTTTTGTAAGTGATAAATACGATTAAAATTCAACACAAAAATAACAGTACAGTGATAGTCTATATTCCTTGAAAATATTTTGCAGCAAGGGCCTTTTCTTTAAATCATCAGAAATTAACCTTTCTTTAAGAGATTTTGTAAAATTTATCTTTACCCTTTTTTAATGTACAGTGATGTTTTTACATTTTTAGTTGTGATTGTATACTTTCCATTTGTTTTGAACAGAGTTAGTACAAATTAGTAAAATGTATTAAGATAGAAAAATAAACAATTGCTTACAATGTTACATATAAATTAAGAGGT
Organism: Sinotaia quadrata; assembly: GCA_028829895.1. Taxonomy (NCBI): domain Eukaryota; kingdom Metazoa; phylum Mollusca; class Gastropoda; order Architaenioglossa; family Viviparidae; genus Sinotaia; species Sinotaia quadrata. The sequence goes on from CM054178.1 coordinate 26,413,804, forward strand.
TTAATTTTTTTTTTGTTTGGTTGTAATGGGTGTTGCCATCTTTATATGCAATCAATAAATATATACATTCATATATAGGTAGATTGGATAAGATAAAGTATGTAGATAGATAGATAGATAGATAGAATCTGTTTAACTATTTTATTAAATAAAGTATTTTCACTAAGAGTTCTCAAGAAAATTAAACAGAAGGTAAATTTTATGGGTTAAACACAGGACTTAACTGCTGTCATAAGATTTTACAGAAATAGAAATAATAAACTGAATTCATCACTAACTAAAAAGCATGCTCACACACAAACATGATAAAATGATTAATTAAATCATATTGTTTTTACAATTACTTCAGTGCTAAAAAGATCAAAACAAAAATAGTTACCGAATGGTATTGAAAATTTATTGTTATCCTATTAACTTTTAAATTTTGCTCTTATGAAGTAGAGAAAAAGAAGGAAATTATTTAATAGCACCATTTTAGTCCTTTAATTTTAGCAAAAGAGTTAATTTAAAAATATTTAAAACGATTGATATTTATGAAATGAAATAAAATTGAGAATATAAGATAGTATACATTCAAAATGTTTTTTAAACTAAAATAAAAATACATGAATTGAAAACAGTTTAAAAATAAATGACTACATTGTTAAAAAGAGAGAATGTGATAAAATTTTATCCCTAAACATAAAATAAATTAAGAAGAAGAAGTGAATTTGATAATATTTTTTGTTTGTTTGAGGTCTTGCAGTGATGGATAGAGGTATAAAGAAAAGGAGAATGGTGGTACGTCATTGCCATAAATCTTTTAAAAAAACACTTTATTATAATGTTTTATATTTTGTGTGCTCTGGCAGGTAAACATTTTTGTTGTTTGAGGTCTTGCAGTGACGGGCAGAAGTTTAGAGAAAAGGAGAACGGTGGTACATGTCATTGCCATAAATCTTTAAAAAAAAACAACACTTTATTATAATGTTTTATAGCATATGTGCTCTGGCAAGTAAATATTTTTTGTTTACTTAAATTGAAAGCTAAATCACATTTTACTGTTATATTGAGAGAAATGTTTGATACAGGAATAAATCATGATTGATTTTTGTAATTAATTTAGTTGATTTAAGTAAAACTAACCATTTCATCTGTGTTTGGTAGGTAAAATGTGACCTCTTTCATCAGCAGATGTCCACTTTGTTTGAAAACAATCTGTGAATTTTGTTTCCATACGCCTTCATAAATACTTTACTGTTAGTTCACAGTGAATTATTGCCTTTGTTCTGCATTGCTTTTTATTTTTTTATTACGAATGAACAGTCGTAAGACAAATGTATTCCTGTTCCTTTATTTTTTTATATATCTGTGATATATAAAGAAGTATATTTCTTTGTATTAGCTTAATTGTTCCTTTGTTGTGTGGCGTAGTTGTGAACAATGTTTGAATGTGTCAGCAATGACTTTGTATCAGATTGACACATTAGTTATTTGTTTTAATTCTGTCAGTGCATTGTGTCTTTTTGGTTATATTTAATTTGTCTATATTTACAAATTGCAGAATTGAAATGTCACATATAATATCAGTTTACTTTTAGCTGCAAATTACTGAAAGTCATGTGAATGACCAATCTACATTGTGTACTTCTTGATAGTTATTGGTAACAAAAGATTGAAAGAATATACATGAATTATGATTACTATAGTTTACAATAAAACGTATTTCTATTTTATTAAAACAAATTATTGTTGTGTTTTTACCCAGTACATTCACTATAAACACATTATTTTTATGTATTTACTTATTTTTATATTAAGAGAGGAGCTGGTGAAGCTTGGGTAAGAGATATATGTAAATGCATACAGTATTAATTAGCATTTATAAAATTAAAATCTAATAGTTTAAACTTGTAAGTAGTTTAGTAAAATATTACTGAAAAAATATTAAGTGGAGATAATTTATATTGAATAATTTATAATTTATAATGAAATGATAATTTATAATGAAAAATTAGAAGTGGAGATAATTTATATTGAATAATTTATAATTTATAATGAAATGATAATTTATAATGAAAAATTATAAGTGGAGATAATTTATCTGTAAAATTGTAAATATGAATAAAAAACCCATTATAAATAAAAAATAAATATAAATTGCTTATCAGAAGTTATAGTGTATTCTTATTTCTCTGCATAAGAATGCCAGAAATATTTGTATTTCTTTGTCTGTCAATAATCATTTTTAGACAGTTATGAGTGTTCTTCATAAATAATAGACTGGGCAGAATACTAGCTACATTCTGATGAACATTAATTTCATATGCAGCAGAGACAATTTTTCTTGCAGTGCAGCTTTACTTTGAAATGTTGGACCTGTCATGATGACATAGCTTGAAACTTGTAACTTCAGCTGAAGACTGATAACTGTTTTATTCTCACATGGAACTGTAGCATCCTCTTTTTATTACATACTTTAGCAGGTTGAATGCTGAATAAGCAAAATTATAATAACATAAATTAAATGTGAACTTGGGAATGTAAAACAAGAAACTGAACTAAGACAATTTTTGCATGCTGATATTGCATAATTATTATACATTTCTGAATAGCTGGGTAAAGTATGAACTGTGCATCAACATTATTTATTATTTCCTTCTTAATTGTTATTATTTCTTTAGTATTACTTCTTGTTTCATTCATGAGAACAATTCACGATCCTTTCTACTTCACAATGATTCCTAATATTATTCAAATCTTTATATTTAACATAACAAGATTCTAGCCCCAATTTCCTGTGATATGTGTATACTTTTGCTAGAAAGTTTTACTCATCATCACTCGTGAAATTAAGCAGTTGTAGAAGTCATTTTCGGTTGGTAATAACTACCCCTTTGCCTGTAATGTGTTGCCTGTTGTGCTGAGATTAAAGAGACCAGGACCAAGGTCATTTTTAAGTGGGCCTTCAAGGTATTGTTTTCAGTAACAAGAATAGCACTGTCAATTCTATGGCATTGTTTTAAACTAGACATTTGTAAGTCCATGTTACTGAAGCTTTCTTCCTGTAAATTTGTCAAATATATTTCATTTTGTGTGTATATGGATTCATTGTTGTATTGCCTTTTGTTTTCTCATGTATTAAAGTAGTTTTATAAGTCGTGTTTGTATTTTTATTGTTAAAGTGCTGAGAACTATAAAAATAAGCCATATTCATTTATTAAAGACAAGCAGTATAAGTAATATTGAAAACTAACAAAATAACTAGTAGTTGATTTCCTTGAGCACACAGAAACCACTCTGCTAAAATTACTACTTGTATCAAATTAAATAATTGGCTTTATTTGTCCTATATTATAATTGCCCTTGTTTTGTCATGTAAATAATTGGTCTAGTTTTGTAATATATTAAAATTTCCCTTCTTTTATTTATATAACTGCTCTTGTCATATTTGGTTCACCATACTTACAGATCACCTTGAGTTCACGCAGAAGAACTATAAATAACTGCCCTTGTTTCATCATATTTATGTCACCATAGCGCAAGGATTACAACAGCACGATGAATAACTGTCCAGGGAGTCAGAATCTCATTCAGTCGTGCGAATCCGTAGCCTCCATTTTATTAAATATTGTATCCAGAAAATGCAAAGTCATCTGCAGGTTGTGACCTATTTTATTCCCTGGCTTTTGAGTAACAATTCATTCATGCTGACAAAGTCCGTTTTCACATTGCAATCTAGACGGCTAGAGTATACTGTTACTTTAGATGTCTGTCACCAGCCACCAATCTGAAGTTTGTCAACTGTTTCAGGAAAACAAAATCGTAAAAGCAACCCACAAAATTAAAGTAGAAAATTGGTACCAAAATTCAGCCAGTGCCTAATGATTTATAAGCTTCAGTGGACTGTCATTTCCTTTCCAGGGTTTAATTTATCAAGTTTGATTTTATAATCCTGCCTGCTTTTTGGTATATTTTTCACAGACACACACACACAGACACACACAATACACATACACACAGATAGTATTACTTGAGTATAGAAAGACATGGTACAACTTCCTAAAAGGTATAGTCCAGTGACCCAGACAATCTTCGAACTGGTTGGTTGGTTGGGTCAGTTTAATGAGGCACTGTCCGCAAGGGTTGGCCTAGGTCTGGAACTGGACTTTCTTATGTCTGAGAGCTTACGTGGAGCTTTCAACTCCAGGTTGTTCTGATGACGACGCCCACACTGATCTGGGGTCCTGACCACACCTGGTGGACCACTCTGTATCAAAACTCCCATAAGGGGGGGGGGGGCGTATCAGATAACTGAATTCAATTAACATCTATCATGTGGGGTGGGGAAGAAATCAGCCTCAAGCTAATTGTTAGAGAGTTTCCTTTGGTAAACATATATGAATTAATAACATACTAAAGGTAAAGGTGCTAATTTTTTTTTATATGAATCAATAATACTAAAAGTAGAGGTGGTAAAATTTGGTGGAACATACTTGTGGTTTTTAAATGTTAAAATGATTGAATTGCAGTTGTGGTACTGATGGGATACCTTGAAAGTGTTTGCAAACAGAGAAATGTGATAACTCAGACACAATACATTGCTGTTTGGTCTTACGTTGGTTGTTTTGCCTCTTATTTAATGATGACGCATTTAATTAATTTGTTTAAATAAATTTCCTCATGTACATCTTTGCGGGTTCTTCAAAACAAGTCATAGAAGTCCTTGATCTTGAGGGCCAGATAGAAAATGAAATCCTTGATCCCGAGGGCCAAATATAATAATGAAGTCCCTGATCCTGAGGGCCAGGTAAAAAATGAAGCCCTTGATCCTGAGAGTCAGAGAGAATAATGAAGTCCTTGATCCTGAGGGTCAGAGAGAATAATGAAGCCCTTGATCCTGAGAGTGAGAGAGAATAATGAAGTCCTTGATCTTGAGGGTCAGAGAGAATAATGAAGACCGTGATCCTGCAGTCCAGATACAATAATAAAGTCCTTGATACTGAGGGTCAGAGAGAAGAATGAAGTCCTTGATCCTGAGGGCCAGATAGCAGAGTACAAGTCTTTGATCCTGAGGGCAAGATAAAGAATGAAATCCTTAATCCCGAGGGCCAGATAGAAGCGCACTGCACTTTTACCCAGATGATGGGTGATCCTTGATCGCTTACTGCTCACATTTGAAGGGATTGGTGTGCAGTCACTTGATAGGACGACAAATCGGGTTCCACGTGCTGCAGACCGTGTTAACTATAAATATTTTAGTAATTGGAGGTCAGATTCGATCGCTGCCCTGACAAATTGTGCCTGAAAAATCCACCAAAACGCCCACCATGTCTTCACTCTCCACGTACATGGAACAACTCTCCATTTTTCACAACATACAATTATTCCTGGGTGCTGACGCCCATTTGTATAATTCATGGGCGCTGACGACCATCTATACATCGAATAAAAATTAGATACTGACGTGAAAACTAAATAAAAACAGATAAAACAGAAACCTCATTGCATACAACTGATCAGACACACCTCATTGCACATCAACAGCGTTGACTGATCAGACATACCTTGTTGAACATCAACAGCGTTGACTGATTAGACACACCTCATTGAACACCAACAGCGTTGACTGATTAGACACACCTCATTGAACACTAACAGCGTTGACTGATTAGACACACCTTATTGAACATCAACAGCGTTGACTGATTAGACACACCCCATTCCACATCAACAGCGTTGACTGATCAGACACACCCCATTCCACATCAACAGCGTTCACTGATAAACACACACACACACACACCTCATTCCACATCAATAGCGTTTATAGATCAAACAGTAATGATGCATATCAAACGGTATCAATTATTAAACGAAATTATACAAGCATAATTAGAAAAATAACAAGTTGAAAGGTGAGTTAATGACAAAAATGAACAAACTTAATCAACATGACAAAAACGAGATTTCTGCTCAAAGGCTATCGTCAAATCGTAACACTGCACACAATGAATTCCAAGCCATTCAAACATTATGAGCAATGATGAAAAGAAAAAAATATCTGTAATGGATATGAAGCTGTTTGATGACTGTGCATAATGCGAATCAAACCCAATGACATTTATGTCAAATAATGTTTGAGGTATTTTCATTTCTATTACCATGACAAAGCGTGTATATATTTCTTATAACAATTGCGCTGAAACGATTGCTAAAAGAATGTATCTGCGCCCTCAATTCCAGACACCGAGTGTTCGATATCAAGTGCTGTTTGTTCAAACAGTTTAGTTTTGTTAAAAAAGTTTAGTATAAGTCATTAAGCCACAATATCATTCCAAAATTTCATTAATGATGCACAATAAACAGTCTGTGATCTACATCTTCAAACTTGCAATAAAATAGTTCACGTGATCTGCTCTGTCAAACATATATCAATGAAATAATAGTACTGTAATCTACATCAAGTAACACAGATTAAATAAAACCATAGTTACTGTCATCCAGATCGTGTCAAACTGTTGTAATGAAACATTAATTCACGTCATCTACATCATGTCAAACTGTTAGAAAACATCAATTGTTGTAAATAAACAATGGTCTCTGTGGTCTAAATCATGTAACACCTTTGTTAATAAACAAAAAAATATTTGCAATCTACATCAACGCAGATGTAAATGAAATATAATTTCTGGTCGCCTACAACCTGTCAAAGTGTTACCAATGACACAATAGCTCCAAGTCAGCTGCAACGGGTCAAACTGTTCTAGACGAGACTTTTGTCATCAACATTCATGTCGCTCTAGTGTAAACGCTAACACTTAATATAAAAGGAGACACATACGTCTGTTTACTTTTTATTTCCAGGTTTCATTTCTGTCATTGATTTCCTGTAACGCCATTGATATGGTATCTGAGAAAAGTTCCGACGGGACTGGCGGTACAAACGTGTACGGTACATAGTGCTGCTCAGTCTCGTCGTATGTGACGTCATGCGTTTGTCGCGGCACAGGTTGTCTGCCCTGGGATCTTGGATACCTATGCATAGAGAATGGATGCAAGCTGTAAGGTGGCGGACCTGTTTCAGTTGCGTCTGTGAATAATCTTTCTTGCGGAATTGGAAACGGATCTCCTTGGAAATCTGGGTACCTGTTTCTGGTGTCACAAGAACAACGTTCGACGTCACATTGGTCAGTTTCATTTGTGGATGATGCGCAAAGGAGTCCGTTCTGCAAGTCGGACCGTCGATTTTGGAGGCATGGATATTCTAAGAAGCAAGAGGTCTCATTCCTGAAATTCACTTCTATGTTCTCTACGATGCAGGGTCTGATTGGTTTGCATACAGGACCTGAAAACGAGAACCAACCTTGATTTCGAGAAGCAAGCGGTTTTTGTTAGATTGTTAGCTGTTCTTGTGAGTAGTAAGTGATTTTATTAGAAAGATACTTAGCTGTTCTTTTGTATAGCAAGAGGTTTTTATTAGAGAGATGTTTAGCTATTATTTCGGGCATCAAGTGGCTTTTTTTTAATAAAAAAAAGATATTTTTTCTTTTATTTCTAGTAACAAATGGTTTTTGTTAGATGTTTTGCTGTTCTTTTCAGTAGTATTTTTTTCTTGTTAGAGAGATGTTTAACTGCTTTTTCGAATAGCAATTAGTTTTTGTTAAAGAGATGTTCAGCTGTTACTTTTAGTAGCAAATGGCTTTTGTTAGGAATATGTTTTACTGTTCTTTATATTGACATATGTCTTTGTCAGAAAGATATTTAGATGTTATTTCAAACGAATTTTCAGCATGTGATACAATTGCACGTGAACGCTTGAGAATGAGTAACCACTATCTTTTGCATTATCTGAGGTTGAAAGCTGTTCGTTTGAGGACGAAACTGCAAGAAATAGGTCAAGCCATCAAAATTGGTGACGCCTATTAATAGTAGCAGTACCGTTTGAAGGGAAACATGCAGTACTGATGACTGCTTGTGTAATTAGTATTCTTAACTGAATTCCACTTGGTTGAAGAAGAAAAAGGTTTTATCTAAACTTTATTTATATTTTATGAAGATGAATAAATTGTATACATATTATTTGAGATTTTAGAGACAGAATGTTTTGGAAATAGAAAGAGCTATTTTGTTTGATGTTAGTTATTTTGTCTATGTTGGCTATTTTGTCTCATATTGATTATTTGGTTTGATTCTGGTTACTTTGATATTAGTTAATTTGTTGTTGATTACTTTGGGTTAGTTGCTTTGTTAGTTGTTGGTTACTTTGATGCTAGTTACTATGCTGTTGGTTACTTTGATGCTAGTTACTATGCTGTTGGTTACTTTGATGCTAGTTACTATGCTGTTGGTTACTTTGATGTTAGTTACTATGCTGTTGGTTACTTTGATGCTAGTTACTTTGATTGTTGTTGATTACTTTGGTGTTAGTTACTATGTGTGTTGTTAGTTACTATGTTTGTTGTTATATGTTTGGGATCTAGAGGGAAATCAGCAGTTAGCCTAGTACTCAAATGACAAGGCCAGCTATTCTTGTGTTCTGTAAAACATTTCACATTTGTTTCAATGCACTGAATACTGAGGAAAGCTCATCATTTACTTTAGCGTACATTTCCATGTGTGAAACATGCGTTAGCAAATTGTAAGCAGTTTTTGTCTTTTAAGAATTCTTACATTTAATATATATCACCAAGACAACGAAATTGTAAGCAGTTTTTGTCTTTTAAGAATTCTTACATTTAATATATATCACCAAGACAACGACAGTAATAACCAATGCAGCAAACACCACCAGAAGGATTTCGAGTATTGGCAGTGGCTGTTCAGCGGGCTGCTTTGATGATAGGGATAGAGTGGTTGTCGAATTCAGAATCCGAGTTGAATCTGTGACTAGACACATGAAGAAAAATTACCAAACAAACAAAAGAACTCAAGCACTTATAACAAAAAGATGAGCAGGTGTAATTCTGTTATTATAAGAGTTTGCAATGTTTTAGTTAATCAATGTGTCTCTCTCCCACTTATATTATATAAAGAGAGAGAGAGACAGACAGACAGACAGACGTTCAGACAGAGACAGGCCTACAGACAAAGAAAAAAATAAATGGACGATAATGCTCAGCCATGTGCCTAGTCGGTTGAACTACAGGAAAGCTGTTTATATCGGCCACTTCCCAATCACCTTCACTTTCAAATGATTCTGTGAACAGGGCCAATTACAATTATTAATACCAATATTTCGGTATGACCTCTCGAACTTAGAAATAGCACAACCTCGTCTTGGGTTACCTGCTTGACCTGAATTTAGAACACACCCAGCACAGAAAACTACAACAATCGTATATATTTATTGCAACTTAACAAACATTTCTTTAAAAATCGCTTACAACTCAGTTAATTTCATAATACGTAATATTAAATGCGTACACACAATACAAATTATTTCATAATATAATTAAGCATTTCAAGCAAACATTCTCACACATGATTCGCTCTCTTTTAATACTTTCATACAGAATACTTAACGAAAGATTTAATTAGTTGCACTTCAATCTCGACACTGCTGATATACAGTTATAAAATCACGTCACTGCCGATATACAGTTAAGGAATAGCGTCAATGCCGATATAAAATATGTCTTTGCTGATATACAGTTATAAAGTGACGTCATTGCCGATATACAGTTAACTCTGTGAAGAAATTCCCCGTGCACTATTGGCAATTTAAGTACGAGTTCTGGTATATATAATTTCTAATTTCTCATTTACATTCAAATCAATATAACAATAAAAATGTAATTAAATAGCCAGGCTCGATTTTCCTTTTACAGACAGATAGTTGCATACATAAATTAAAGGGAGATAATGGATAAGAGATGACAAACAAAGAAAAAACACAAAGAGTAAGAAGGATAATAAGGGAATTATACCTCCTATTAATATATTAATCTGCAATTACATTCTTTCTAAATAACTAACAGTGAGTATATTGGTTATTGTTTTAAATTTGACCAGGTTCCAAACACGAGCTTACCTATTGGTTTGAATTTTACTGCTGGAGATGGAATGGTAATTAGAGTTGAATTCCGCAATATTTCCCCTACTTCACGATCCCTTGAATTTTTAGCCCGTATCTAGAAAATAGCATATAATTCATTTGTTGGTGAAAATGTGTGGGTGTCTTTCTCCATATATATATATATATATATATATATATATATATATATATATATATATATAAAATTACAGGTAGATAGATAGATAGATAGATAGATAGATAGATAGATAGATAGAAAGATAGAGAGATAAATAGATAGATAGATAGATAGATACATACATACATGGATATTTGACTACACAAAAATCATTGTTGTTTGACAATTTTTCTGTTATTGGGTTATGTTAGTAGACAAAGACACGAATATTGATAACAGGATAAAGTAATGGCATCACCATCATGATAAACAATTAAAATAAAGATTTGTTAATGGCAATGAAGCAAGTAAAATAAAGATTTGTCAATGACAATGAAGCAAGTAAAATAAAGATTTGTCAATGACAATGAAGCAAGTAAAATAAAGACTTGTCAATGACAATGAAGCAATTAAAATAAAGATTTGTCAATGACAATGAAGCAATTAAAATAAAGATGTGTCAATGACAATGAAGCAATTAAAATAAAGATGTGTCAATGACAATGAAGCAAGTAAAATAAAGAGTTGTCAATGACAATGAAGCAAGTAAAATAAAGATTTGTCAATGACAATGAAGCAAGTAAAAAAAGACTTGTCAATGACAATGAAGCAAGTAAAATAAAGATTTGTCAATGACAATGAAGCAATTAAAATAAAGATGTGTCAATGACAATGAAGCAATTAAAATAAAGATGTGTCAATGTCAATGAAACAAGCACAACAAGACTGCTTAAATAATGCTAAAATAATATAAAAGCTGTGTAAATGAAGCAAAAATAACAAATCTGTAACAATGAAACACATAATATGGAAAATGAAGCTATATAATAACAATATATCAGTGTAAATGAAATTAAAGTAAAATAAAACTGTGTAAATAATAATAAAGCTGTGTAAAGGAAACTATTTTTCTAAATGATGCTCGAATTTTCACATGCATTGTGACTTTTAATCAAGTCTTCCAATAAACAAATTCATTTATATTCCTAGGAATGTATAATTTTAATTTTCCAGCTGTCATATGACTGGTGGCAAATAATTTAGTAAGTAAAATAATGTTGTGTAAAAGACACTACAACAAAGTTATCTGATTAAAGGACACTAAGACAAGAACAATAAAAGTGGTTAAAGACACTAAGACAAGAACAATAAAAGTGGTTAAAGACACTAAGACAAGAACAATAAAAGTGGTTAAAGACACTAAAGCAAATACAATAAAACTGGTTAAAGGACACTAAAGCAAGATGAATAAAATTGGGTAAATGACAGTAAAGCAATATGAATAAAACTGGGTAAATGACATTAAAGCAATATCAATAAAACTGGTTAAAGGACACTAAAACAATATCAATAAAACTGGGTAAATGACACTGAGACAAGAATGAATGCTTTTTATGAGTCATTCAGACATTTTGAATTTCTACTTACTAAGGTGATATAATTGCGGATATGATCAGTTGGTATGCCTCTCACTTCGCAAATGAAAGCAGCTGATGATTTCTTTAAAATGTCAAAGAGAAAATAATTTGAATTATACATTCAGTTGATTATATTTTACTAGCCACATTGTATGTATAAATGAGGTCAACAGGGAGATGACCTCTATTTTAGTCAAGAATGAAAGAGATAGTAAACTTGATTTAAATCAACCAATGATTTAAACTAACAGTGCTTTAATCAGACCCCACACTGTCTTAATTAGACAGATGTTTAATTGCGCATTGTTTTAATCAGCCAGCATTTTAATATCATGTTATAGTGATTTAGCAAGATTATATATAAAAAAATATATAATGTTTGACTTATGTAACAGTGCTTTAGTAGGACAATACTTTAGCTGACGAATCAGATAGGTGTTGTGTTGTAATCAGCTAGAGCTTTACTCCTCCGACGTTTGAGTAATTTTAATTTGTTCAGTGTTCTAGTCGGCTTGTTTTGTAATCATTCAATGCAATTGAATAGTATCTAGTCGGCTTGTTTTGTAATCATTCAATGCAATTGAATAGTATCTAGTCGGCTTGTTTTGTAATCATTCAATGCAATTGAATAGTATCTAGTCGGCTTGTTTTGTAATCATTCAATGCAATTGAATAGTATCTAGTCGGCTTGTTTTGTAATCATTCAATGCAATTGAATAGTATCTAGTCGGCTTGTTTTGTAATCATTCAATGCAATTGAACATTATCTAGTCGGCTTGTTTTGTAATCATTCAGTGCAATTGAATAGTATCTAGTCGGCTTGTTTTGTAATCATTCAGTGCAATTGAATAGTATCTAGTCGGCTTGTTTTGTAATCATTCAGTGCAATTGAACATTATCTAGTCGGCTTGTTTTGTAATCATTCAATGCAATTGAATAGTATCTAGTCGGCTTGTTTTGTAATCATTCAATGCAATTGAACATTATCTAGTCGGCTTGTTTTGTAATCATTCAGTGCAATTGAATAGTATCTAGTCGGCTTGTTTTGTAATCATTCAATGCAATTGAATAGTATCTAGTCGGCTTGTTTTGTAATCATTCAGTGCAATTGAATAGTATCTAGTCGGCTTGTTTTGTAATCATTCAGTGCAATTGAACATTATCTAGTCGGCTTGTTTTGTAATCATTCAGTGCAATTGAACATTATCTAGTCGGCTTGTTTTGTAATCATTCAGTGCAATTGAACATTATCTAGTCGGCTTGTTTTGTAATCATTCAGTGCAATTGAACATTATCTAGTCGGCTTGTTTTGTAATCATTCAGTGCAATTGAACAGTATGCTAGTTAACTATTATTATATATTAATCTGTTGGCGCCGTAGTATAGTATTAGTCTACAAGAAAGTGTTTCAAGTGGCTAGTATTTATTTTAGTTGGTCAGTGTTCTGCTAAAGAGCTTATTATTCGAACTGTGTTTTATCATACTATTAGCAAAATATTTTAATCGAACATTGCTTTAGTAGGCAGGCATGGGAACTGATGAGTGTTATAGCCTGCTAGTGCTTAACTAGACAGTATTTTAGTAACAACGCTTTATAGCCTGCTAGTGCTTAACTAGATAATATTTTTAGTAACAACGCTTTATAGCCTGCTAGTACTTAACTAGATAATATTTTAGTAACAACGCTTTATAGCCTACTTTATAGCCTGCTAGTGCTTAACTAGATAGTATTTTAGTAACAACGCTTTATAGCCTGCTAGTGCTTAACTAGATAATATTTTAGTAACAACGCTTTATAGCCTGCTAGTGAGTAATTAGACATGATCCTAGTAACAGAGTATTTTAGTAAGCTAGTGACTAATTAGAAAGTATTTTAACGGTGTGTTTTGGTCAGCTAGTGACTAATTACAGAGTATTTTAATAACAGTGTGTTTTAGTCTGCTAGTGACTAATTACAGAGTATTTTATAAATCGAGAATAGTAAAGTTCAGCTTGGCGAATAACTCGCAAAACTCAGAAAGATATTTCACGAATTTCGTGTTTGTATTATTTTTGACGTGGTGTGTGTGTTTATGTGGGTATATTTTATTATAGCATTACTTTTTGGTATTGTATTTCGGGTTTCTGCTAAATCTGAAAGAAGAATGTCAGGTAGAAGAGAGAAAAATAAACAGGCATAATTTGACTTTTTCTGCTAAACTGTTAGTGTTTACTAAAATGTTTTGAATAGTTTTGCCTTAAGAACTTTGTTGTTGCCGCAGTAAATAGAATGGTGCGGTCAAAATGATATTGGAATAATTTGCCATTTTCACTTTACAGTCATGCCAATTACGTCTTTATTTGTTGACATTTGGCCAGAACTGTTAAATATCACTCTTACTTCCATACTGCTCTACTGTTTTCTCTACAGCTTTCTCTCATAATACTTTATTGGCTTACATTTGGCCAGAACTGTTAAATATCACTCTTACTTCCATACTAGTGTAGTTTTCTCTACAGCTTTCTCTCATAATACTTTATTGGCTGACATTTGGCCAGAACTGTTAAATATCATTCTTACTTCCATACTACTGTACTGTTTTTTCTACAGCTTTCTCTCATAATACTTTATTGGCCCGAGGAGGTAATTTATCTGACGGTGGAGAATCCAAAACACTAACTTGAAAGGAAGGAAAGCCAAGAAAGGGATCTTGATTTGTTACTCGTTCATTGCTTAATGTTGATTGGGCTGGGTGGGGGTATTGTTTTTGTTCTTAACTATGTTCCTCCTGCGATCCATTGAATGCTCGTCGTATTTTAATTGTTATGGTTTTCGATCAGTTCCAGCAAAAGTAAAGCCCATCGACATATTTCATTTACGTGGGATAGGCTGTAGGGTTAGGGTTCGATACATTGTGTTTAAAGCAGTGGCGTAATTACTGCCCTTGCAATCCCCCGCAGTAATTTGGGGCCTTTCAGCAGCAGGGGCCCAGTATTTGTTCCATAAAAAAGCACTTGAAATTAAAACAAAAATATGCACATGATAAAGTTTTTGCAGATTGCATGGCAAGCTGCTTCTTTATAGAGCAGAGAGAGTGTGTGTGGTGTGTGGGTGTGCGTGTGAAAAATAAGGGGGGGGGTAGCATTTTAATTGTTTTGTAGATGGGGTGGGCAGCATTTGAAGTTACGCTACTAGGTTTAGGCCTAAGTATCTTTTACACAAAATATGCGCATGCTCTAGTGCAGGTGTTTCCTATTTGACCTTAGGGTAATAGGCAACATCAACACTGAAAGTGAGGCAGCCTTTTTCATAAATTGAAACTGTCTGGAATTGGCATTACAAATGACTTCGCGCCGAGGTCTTCAAATGAAAGCTTGAAAGCTTGAAATCTCGGGTCAACTTTGACAAGAATATTTTAGAAGTGTTCATAAAAGACGTGAGAATGTGTCCATGAGACCCATTCGTATTCCTTTAAAAGCGACTTTTTGAATAGTGAAGTCAGGATGTCATGCTTAAGGCAATATGTCATGAGATTTGTTTTTCACAGAGTGATTTTTAAAAACAAAATAACTGGCCATGAACATGTAAGTGGTCTTTATCCAAGTCTATTGTAGATATGATATAGACAAATACGAATTAGTAGTGTAGACTAAATAACAATAGCAAATTAGAAGATGAGAATAGTTCGCTATATTAATGATTATAAATCAAATAATTTAATATCTCACCAAACCTATTAAAGTAATCTATGACATGTCTTCTTGACTGCTTTTTTGTTTTAATATTTACCAAATGCATTGTTAGTTCAGTGTTTTTTTAATTTATATTACACAAAGTATTCTTAAACAATTGGTCTTTAAATTTTAGACAGGCTTATTTACTGTCTACACAAGTAGTGTAGACAATAGCAGCATTCTTAGTTCAGTGTTTTTTTTATTTATATTACACAAAGTATACTTAAACAATTGGTCTTTAAATATATCTTTAGACAGGCTTATTTACTGTCTACACAATTAGTGTAGACAGTGGCGTTCTTTCAAGACTGAGCTTTACAGATTTACAAAGTGCGTTCTTTCAAGACTGAGCTTTACATATTTACAAAATGTGTTTTTATAAAGTGCTTTTGTAAGTACAAAATGTGTTCTTAACTAAGTTTAAACTATCAAGAATTAATTTTCAAAACAAGACAGTAAATTTGTATATAGAGATAATTTTTAAGGAAATACTACCATCAGAATATAAGAAAAATGCAATTACTCGAACATTTGAAAATAAAATTATATGAAGGAAAACAAATGACATCAGAGTAGGTGTGTATGTATGCGCATGTATGTGTATATATGTCTATTTATGTGTAGGTACATATGCATTTATGTACATGTGCGCGTTGCTTTTAAACATGCATAAAGACAAGTGTACAGACTAACATTTGGACACTTGGAAGGAAAGAATGCATCGTGCATGTCGTCATCAGTCTCCACCCAGATGCTATAATCGGCTGCTTCTGGATCAGGGTTTAAGATACGCACTTCCAGGATATTCTGGTCATCTAGGTATCTACTGAGAATGCGAGTTCTTTCCGCTCCTGCAACGTGACGGTGATAAACAGTTACATATCGGTGATAACACAGTTACATATCGGTGATAAAACAGTTACATAAAGGTGATAAAACAGTTACATATCGGCGATAAAACAGTTACATATCGGTGATAACACAGTTACATATCGGAGATAAAACAGTTACATATCGGCGATAAAACAGTTACATATCGGCGATAAAACAGTTACATAAAGGTGATAAAAAATGACATGTAGGTGATGAAACAGAGAAATGAAGGTGATAAAATAGTTACATGAAGTTGATAAAACAGACATGAAGGTGATTAAAAAAATGACATGAATGTTATAAAATAGTTACAAGAAGACGATGAAATAGTTAATGAAGGTGATAAAACAATGACGTGAATGTTACAAAATAGTTAAAAGAAGAAGATAAAATAGTTACATGAATGTGATAAAACAGACATGAAAGTGAGAAAACAGTGACATGAAGGTGATAAAACAATTACAAGAAAGTGATAAAACAGTTACAAAAAGGTAATAAAATAATTACATGAAGGTGATAAAACAGTTACATGAAGGTGATAAAATAGTTACAAGAAGGTGATAAAATTGTTAATTGTTGAATATATTATTAAATGCCA
This sequence comes from Sinotaia quadrata, assembly GCA_028829895.1. NCBI lineage: Eukaryota > Metazoa > Mollusca > Gastropoda > Architaenioglossa > Viviparidae > Sinotaia > Sinotaia quadrata. The sequence continues at coordinate 26,430,579 of CM054178.1, forward strand.
AAGTGACCCGGCCTTGGGCACTACATATGCTGATATTGTTAAGTGTCAAAGTTGGAAGTAAACAACTCAGGTAAAGAAAATTGCGAAACTTTGCTGATATAATCTAAACCATTCACAACTGGATGATTAGTTTTTCTAACTAATAGTCTCACACTTGTCCAATGGGGATGGACCGAAAGTTACTTTGTTGAAGAAGTCCTACATTCTAATCACTTTGAATTTGACGAAACTTGAGTCCGGTCATAAAGGCGATTGTTAGCTTATGGTAACTTAACTGACTGATAAAGAAAGAATGGACTTAGAAATGTTTCGTACATGTTTGATATTGTTCTTTGATTTGAATTAGAGAATGCTTTATGTAACTGAAAAAAATATTTCTATGTTCACTAATTTGATTATGTTGTACATTATACTTGTGCATTTTGATTGTTGCTATATTTCTTATGCTGTGTGTATATCCGGTTAACGAAATTGTTGCAGGATTTGAAAGTTGAGAATGTTTGTAAGAGAGCAAGGAGTTATAGAGAAATATGCTTGAAATTTAAAAAGTGCTGCCTTAATTTGACTTTTGCAAAGAAAAGTGCGCTTGTTTTTGCTTCAGGCTACTTTGACTACTGTACTCTATCTGATCACTTTGGTGTGTGCATTTAGCATTATCGTCAAACCTGTCAGTAACGTGTTGCTGTAAGTTAATTCCTGTGAATTCTGTTCGAGATCCAATACAGTAAAAATGGTGGTTTGAGTTTGATCTCGAGAATTTGCAAAGATTATTTTAATATTCCTCATGGTGAGCATGATAATTCCGGAAAATTTCTCCTGAAGTGCTTGATAGTGCAAAGAAAATTCTGGACGATTCTCCATGGTTTGCCTAGAGAGCACATCGAAGATTCTGGAAGAGTTGTCTAACGTGCCTAGAAGGGGTACCTGAAGTTGTTGGCTAAATAAGGACATTGACTTGTTGCAAACAGCCTGATTGTGAACACGTGTTAATGACAGTGGTCATCTTTGAAAAGGTTAAGTACATTTACTTTAGTTATTTCTCTAAAACTCCACCCACGTGTCTATGATAAATTATGCCTATGAATTTGATTATATATATATGATCATTTGACTGCCAATGTCTACGCTAGGATAAAGTGGACGATTGTCTAGCGTTACTCGAACATTGTTATAAAGCGATGTAAATGTCAACGATCTTTTGATTGTATTTGTTATATGCATATTTGATTGTTGATTTAATATATTTATTGTTACATTTATTGACCTTCTTACACATATTGATAACCTTATGTTGGAGAGATAGTGGGTGGGTTGGGGCTCGTTAAAAATAGATTAAAAGACGGATTTATTTTTTCCCTTGTTAAGAGGTTTTCCACCTACAGAAATATTGTGTGATAGTGAATGTCTTTAATGTTGTGGAAGAGAGAAAAAGTTTACAGCACCCTCATATCTGCCAGGTGAGAGATGAGTGGTGTCTTTTGGAGAATTATTAATAACTTAAATTAAAGTTCTCATCACTTGTAATTAATTATGGATGATTATTAATAATAATACTAATAATTATAACCAATAACTAGGGTGGCGTTGTGTCACAGTTAGCAAATTCAACGGTCACATGATAATGACCAAACTATTGTTTAAAATAACAGCAACTTGAAGGCAACAAAACTGTTCAGTAATATCAACTTACACGAAGGCTGCCCAGCTATTTAGTAAAATAACAGTAACAAAACTGTTCAGTAATATCAACTTACACGAAGGCTGCTCAGCTATTTAGTAAAATCATTTGAGTGGATAACCGTCATTACTGCAATTAATACTTCCACCGTATTTAGTCGTAATTGTTTGCACAAGTGGGGAAATACGGCTGGGACCGTTGTAATCTTTACTACCAATAATTTACTACGATTACTTCTACTTCTGTTATGACTACTTCAATACTAAAACTACTTCAATACTGCCAACATAACCAATGCCATTTCGAATTGCAATACCATTTGTTACATTATATGAAAATGCATTAACACAAAAGTAAGACACCAACAACACTGAATAGCAAAATCATCAACAACAATAACATCATTATCGTCGTCGTAGTCGTCACTACCACCACCATCATCAACAACAACGATGATGATAAGTGATAAGGATGATGATGATGACAATATTGAGGCTGGTGTCTACAGTATTATGAGTGATACACTAGTATGTTGCTAGGGGAATAAAAAAAAAACCCATAGGTTTGCATTGCTTCTATCAACTGAGTTGTGTGCCCTTACTATAAATAATAATAAATCTTAAATATTACTATTACGAGAATTTAAGTTTGTTGTTTGTTTGCATTTAACATTGGGCTAAAGCTTAAGAACAGTTCCTTCCTTCCTTCCTTCCTGTCTGTATATCTGTCTTTTAATTTTACACTTTCAAGGATTTTAAATTTAACATAAACCCAAAATAACCGAATACTTACCAAGATCGAATCTAAGTTTTACTAACTAGTGAACGTTTTAAAATGTTTTTTTTGTGAAAATAATAAATTACTTTTTGCACATTTTAAAATAAGCTTATAAGTACGTATGTCTGCGTCATTTTCTCTATGCATTTGTGGAGGGGTGGTGATGGTACGTGTGTGTGTTTGTGTGTGTTTGTTTGTGTGTGTGTGTGTGATTAAAAGCGTTTTGTGGATGTAGTTATTAAGTTATACTTTGTATCATGTAAAGTATGTGTGTGTATGGTGTGTGTGTGTGTGTGTGTGTGTGTGTGTGTGTGTGTGTGTGTGTGTGTGTGTGTGAATGAGATTATTATGGGTATGTATATAATAAGTTAAAGATTGCATGCTTGTGATGTGTCATATATGTGTATGCATGTTTATATTTATGTGTTTAAGTGTATATATGCTAGTGTACGTGCATGTGTCCGTGAAAATGAGACAATTTTAGGATATGAATAAGAAGTTCTAGACAATCGAATTTCTCAGAGGAGAAGTGTAGTGGTTAATGTGTCGATTGGTGTCGTCATTTGTGTATGTATAATTGTAAGTATATATGTCCGCAGTATATGTGTGTGAATAATAATAATAATAATAAATTGTCTGTCTAATCAGAAGCCTCAGTAGAGAGTGTGAACTTGTTTAGTTTAACTATATACTCAAGTCTGTCTGTTTGCGTGCATGCGATGTGTTTATGCGAAGTCAGTGTAAGGTTTACTCTAATTAATTTTGCTGATATTCAGAAGTCACAGTGAGATGTTGCTATTAATAAGTCTGTTTGTACGAATATTGTTAATAAACAGTTTAAAGCTGAGTAAAAAATTAAATGTGCGTGTTACGACACTTAAACCTCAGATACCATTAGATCTTGAGCTCAAAGTGTCAGAACTACCTGACTTTGATTATGGACAGGCACTGAAAAAACGTGTGTGTGTGTGTGTGTGTGTGTGTGTGTGTGTGTGTGTGAGTGCTTGTGTGTGCCTATACCCCCCCTCTCCCCAACATACACAAACTTTGATTAAAGAGAGGCAATGAAGATAGAGTCCTTTATACACTCTGGTTTACCTTATTTATACCAATATACATCCAGAGTGTTACAACATAAACTTTGATTTAATGCGCACGTTACATTTTCATACCAATGTGCCTATACTAGTATAAAAACTAATTCTTTGATTAACTGAAGACAGTACAGTTACGTGTTTTGTTCTACTTACCCGAGCGTTAAAACGTACACTTTGATTAACTGAAGACAGTACAGTTACGTGTTTTGTTCTACTTACCCGAGTGTTAAAAGTCACAATATGATTAACTGAATACAGTACAGTTACGTGTTTTGTTCTACTTACCCGAGCGTTAAAACGTACACTTTGAAGACTGTACAGTTACGTTAAGTCCTACTTAAGAGTGTTAAAACGTACACTTTGAAGACTGTACAGTTACGTTAAGTCCTACTTGAGTGTTAAAACGTACACTTTGATTAACTGAAGACAGTACAGTTACGTTACGTGTTAAGTCCTACTTAAGAGTGTTAAAACGTACACTTTGACAGTACAGTCACGTGTTATTTCAGTGTCGTGCTCGAAAGGTACGTACGTGATTGCGTGGTGAGGTAGCTGAAGAACCAGGACAAGAAGAATGCCATAAACACTCTCAGACTCATGTCTGCCGTGTATTTTCTCAGTGAACGGTGGCTGTTACGCCCCTCTGTTCACGCTGAACAATGAACATGATAAGACAAAATAGATCACGAGTCTCAATGCAGATTGTAACACTTTTGAAATTCTAGAGAAAGTGATAAAATGTAACACTAGTCATTGCAAAAAGATGGAAATAGTTTTTCACACAGGTTACATTCCACAGACAGTTTTAACACTTGCTATTCCAATCTGAGACGATCGACAAAATTTTGCCATTGTCAATAAAGTGAGGTGGCGGTCTTAAAACTCTTGTCATTCTAAATAGACTGAAAGGGTTGTTTCTCTTCCTTCACAAAGCTTTCGATCCATTTCAGATAGATTCAAACGGTTTGTTCCTCTTCACAATGATATCGGCCCTACCTTCCTTCCTTCCTTGGCCCCTTTCGCCTTTACATGTGGACAACACTGTTGCAGATGGCACCGAGAGAATCACAGCAAGCACTGGTGCCGTTGGTTTCTTAGAACATTGGTAATAAGTTATGCCATTCCGAATGTGAAATGCTTTTATTTATAGTGGTTAGCGGTAAACATTCCGTCAAAATCCCGCAGCCTTTTGATGATGTCTGATTTTCCACTCGCGGGAGACGTATGTCGGATAGGTAGGAACCAATGATATTTTGACTAACAGACTTAATAGCGTGTGATATTTTACGACAAGGGTGTGCGCGTCAACGACATGAGTCGTAAATGACTTCCGTCACGACATTCAACATGACTTTCTCGCAAAAACTCCCACTTTTAGAGATTGGACTTCAAAATGTACGAGGAAAATGACCGAAAGCCCTGCACAGAGATGGCAATGCTAGACTCGACTGAAGGCTAAAAGTGCTCTACAGTTGTTCGCGTTGATCACTTGTCCCCCTCCCCCCCCTTCCCTTTCATGCAAACGTCGCGTTTATTTGTCGGGGTTTTTGTTTTGCATATTGAAGGTCTTTGATACACCTCGTCGCCAGGGTTAAGACGAAAACGGGTTGCCTCACTTGTATACAGGGTAGTATCGAGTGACCGATTGCTCAGAGTAATGAGTGATTTTGTCACGCAATCATTCATAACGGGTACGTCACTGTGTTTCTCCCCCATCTGATTTTGCTGTAGTGTACGCACACAACGGCTTTAATAAGGGAAGCCACTCCGCTACCCGCAATCTGTGACGAAAACAGGCGGTAGTGGGTCAATGGTTTTGATCGCGACTGGCTTAAATGGAGGCAATGGTGCTGAACGTTCGCAAACGTATATATTTTCTGGTTATGGGCTAAAGCTAATTTTTTTTTGGTTAGCGCGCACGTACTCTCTCTCTCTCTCTCTCTCTCTCTCTCTCTCTCTCTCTCTCTCTCTCTCTCTCTCTCTCTCTCTCACACAGTATCATTCTTACTATATTGATTGCTACTACTGTTGCTACCTTTTTTAAGTACAATGTATCATTCTCATCACATTATTTACTACCAGTAAACCAGTAAATACAGCTATTTTAAGAAAATTAAATATACATATGACAATTACAATGAAATAGATAATTTGACATCAATATTTTACGAACTGACATTCAGATAATTATAGTTTACTAGTTTACACAGTGTCTCACTTCATTTATATAATAATAAAATGTAGTTACAGTTCAATGATAGCTATCGTTGACTATAGTCAATACACACTGCAGGTTAGTCCTATCAGAGAATAGAAATGGAGTTATTAGAAGAGGTTATTATAAACTTCACATAATCTGGATTAAGTACACAGTCCACATTCTTTTCACTGGCCTTTTCAATCACGTCACAGTGTTAGAATGTTACAATGTCAAAATGTCCATGCTCAGCATGTGTTCATGCCTTGTGTGCAAGAAAATACTGACCCATCGTTAATCTCAACCAACCTGGAACTCTCTTGCCGTCAGTTTCTTGAGCAGAACACAATCACAATGACTGTGTTATCTTCACTAGTCTGATGTACTTAGCAACCTTGCTTTGGTACATCAAAGTAGGTGTGTAGCATACTCCCTTATGCTTACACACTGCAACACACTTTGCAAGTTTCCCATGCTTTCCCGGTCACTCAAGTCATGACTAGTGAACAAAGGGTAGCTAGGAACTTGAAAGTTCAACTTGGCTTCACTTGATACTCACAGATCAAGGTCGAACTCACATTTGGACTGAGACTCAACCACAACCAAATGAAGAAGAAATCAGAAGGCTGCTTGCTGACTGCAACATACAATCAAGGTGCAAGCCTAAGTTTCATGGCATTATAACTCCATTCTAAATGAACACTCTAGAATAGGGAGCGGCAAATTTACTTTGTCACACTTAGTAAGAAGTTTCCACCTGAGGAAGTATTGTGTGACAGTAAAACGTCCGCCTTATTATTGTGGAATGGAGAAGACCTTTACTCCACCTGTATAATCCGGCTAGTGAGAGATGAGTGGTGTCCCCTGGCAGAATTATTAATAAACATAAATTAAGATTTCTCCATTACTTGTAATTAACTAAGGAGGATTAATAATTATTATAACCATAACCAGTAACAAAGGGGTGTATGTCACAACTAGTACTATTTTATAGGTGGGGTGGGGCTTGCGATTAACAAAATTTAAGTGTTGCATCATAGAAATAAATAATTTACTTCTTTTTAGTTGCAAAGGAAGCCTCCGTTTCTGCAAAATTTCACTGAATATTCTCGGATTCTGCGGATTAACTCATTTCCTTGTAATTATAGGCCTTTACAATTCAATACGAAGATCACTTTTTGACACTTAATGAATTTATTTATTCGGTGGTGAGGATGGGGACTGCAAATATGGGACCTACTTTTAGAGGGTGGAGAAGAGGTCCGTATGATGGAATTTTACAAGAGGAAGGAAGGGGGTTACAAATATGGAGTACGACAGTCTCTATGGACAGCTCCCTAGTGCCGGTACTTGCAAGCCTATTTCAGAGGAGTGTCTTTGAATTGTTAGCAGCTGAATAGCTGTTATTTGATTACAACGGCTACGCGTGCTTTTAATTATTTCGTCAGCGAGATGACTAATGTACTGTGAAAACAAGGAAACTATTCCTGAAGATTTCTATACAGTTAGCGTAACCTTCTTATTTAATCCGGAGCGCTTCTGACCGAGGTCGATTTCGTAGTGGGGATTGGGGGAAGGGGCGCGTTATGTCGGGTGTTTGGGAGGAGGATCTACTTGATCATGTTTGTCAGAGGTAGCTGTATAAAGTGTTATTTGTTTGTTTCTAGTCAGAGGTAGCTGTATAAAGTGTTATTTGTTTGTTTCTAGTCAGAGGTAGCTGTATAAAGTGTTATTTGTTTGTTTCTAGTCAGAGGTAGCTGTATAAAGTGTTATTTGTTTGTTTCTAGGTATTTATTGTTTTAGCTGATAGATTTTGATTTTGTTACTATAGCTGGTGGGTGAATGATTTTGTTTATAAATTTGTCTGCTATTTTATTTTAACTGGTTCAACTTCTGTTACTTAGGTAGCCCTCAAAATCATTACTTTAGGTCGCTAGCCCTCACAATCATTACTTTAGGTCGCTAGCCGTCGCATTTTGGGAATCCCTAGAGTGCCTAGACTGAGGCAGGACGGTAGATGATGCAAACTAAAACGACACAGGCGGAATGTATAAAAGAACAGAACTTCTGTGCGCATGGAATAGGGACGAAAAATATTTATATATAACACGAGAGCACATTCCATTTAATCCTTCCGTTCATAACATTGGAAATACATACCTGCACCCCCCCACACACACACACACACAATAAAAGCATATAGTCATGGCATCAGCTAGCAAAAGAATATATCACCAGTAAAAATTTACTCACATCACCAGCTAGTAAAATTATACTCTTGTCACTAGCTAGTGAAAATATAGTCATGTCACCAGCTAACAAAAGTATATTCATGTCATCAGCTAGTGAAAATGTAGTCATGTCATCAAAAAGCAAAAGTACAGTCATATCATCAGCTAGCAAAAGTACAGTCATGTCACGAACTAGCAAAAGTACACGTATTCTATTTATTATCTAACAAAAGTACAGTCATGTCACAAGCTAGCAAAAATACAGTCATGTCACGGGCTGGCAAAATATAATCATGACACCATATGGCAAAAGCCAGGCTCTCTGTGGCAGCCTGTATGGTTGAAAACTATAGTTTCAATATCTCTTCATCTAGCTCAAGTTCCGCTGGTAGGATTACTTTGCTCGGGACACAAATGCGCTGCGGGATGCTGATTTCTGTGATAAATCATTTCAACATAACACTTTACATATCATTCTAGACATTTCTTCTTTCAGAGGAGTACAAATAGAGTGCAATATGCTGAATGTTAGCATAACAAGAGAGGACAAATTCAATTGTTGCTTTGTAAGTTTATGTATATCTGTGTGTGTGTGTGTGTGTGTGTGTGTGTGTGTGTGTGTGTGTGTGTGTGTGTGTGTGTAAGAGAGAGAGAGAGAGAGAAAGAAAGAGAGACAGACAGACAGAGAATATCAGCAGGATTTTACTATACTTATACATCTATATTATTTAATAAAATAAAAAGTAGTAAAGATTACATTGGGAGTAAAGAGCTTCAGAGAAATTCATTATAGGCACATCACTTGCCGACGTCACAAACCATCGTGATCTTTATAGTCTGCTGTTCAGGTTCAATTTTAAAGTGACGTAAAGTGAAGCCAAGGGAGCTAACCTTTGCTACCCTATAACGAACCCTGACTTGTCTTACTGTCCCAAATTCAGTTAATCATGAGATTTCTCCCAAGTTAGAGCCGAGAACAAAGTGTTAATCAGGGAAGTGATTATAACCACACTGAACAAACTTTTGTAGTCAAGGAAAGATGTAGTAGAATTTTTATACTGGCCATTAGCCCCCTCCCCTCAAATAATAAATAAATAAATTAAAAAATTCAGATCTCTCCATCAAATCCCATTTATTAGAAAGGAATAAAACAATACAAAAAGGAGCCATTGAGTGTTAATGCTCCAATCTGATCTCTCTATTAAATTCCAATTAATTATTAGTTAGTGCAGAATGTAATTCAACAGGAGAGCCAAAGAACTTTAATGCCGTTTAGTTTAAGCCTGAAATCTCAGTTAATGCCATTTACAGAGAAATGTAAAAAATTGAGGTCATTGCGGCTTTAATGACAAAATATATCACGTGACACGATTCATTAAAAGCAAGCTGTGCGTAACGCCTGTTGAAAATGATATATCATTTCGATCCTGCAAGTGCTATTGAGACCGGAACAAAGACGTCAAAGAATACATTCTGCATATAAAAGGAAATAATTCTTTTTTGACAATGTCACAGCGAGGTTTTCCTAAATACGTTAGACTGACTGCGGTCTGTTGTCTCTAATTTCTCCAGTCTGATTTTAAGAACGCATTGTGCAAACTTATGCTAGCCAGAATAAACAACTGTACATTTATTGTTATGAACTCAATAATATTTTTAATTAACGTAGCCTGCCAGATGGTATCATATCTTATTCCATGCCACGTCACGTCGCATCACGTCACGTATTGTATTACATCATATCAGACCAATCATATATCATTTTGTATCATATATGGTATCATATTGTATCGTATCGTGTCACGTCACGTCACGTCACGTCACGTCACGTCACGTCACGTCAAATCATAATAATAATTTTAATCCTAATCCTAATCATAATAATCGATTGCGAGATTGAAAATTGGAATAATTTAATAGGAATTTGATTTAGAACAAGTTGTAAGTTAGCTGATTTGTTTTATACTGATTTAAATTGACCATGTAATTTCTATATACTATCATGTGTGAATGAGAAGGTAGTAACATTTATATCTAGGCCGCACTGTAAGATGAGAATGAAAGGGGGAGATTTTGAAATTATAATTAATTATTAGCTTCTCGGTGTATGACGTCGTATTTGAAATTATAATTAATTATTAGCTTCTCGGTGTATGACGACGTATTCTTCATTTGGTATTATAGTGGTGTCCCCCACCTTTCCACTTGCAAATTTCTGTTTTGATGCCAACGGTTTGGTCACAAATTTTATGTTTTAGCATTGTTGTTATTCCATATTTTACACTTGCTAGTTAAATAACTTCAAGACTGTAAGGACATCTGTGGAAATTCTTGTGTTTGCGAGATATGTATGTATCCAGGAGAGATCTGAAATGTTTTCACTTTCCAACCCACTTGTGGCGTGTAACAGCAGCGAGCGGAATGCTCGTGTTTCTGTGCTTAGTAGCCATGTTAATCTGAGGCACTGTAACAAGTAGTAGAGCCAAATGAAGAGCACACACACACACACACACACACACACACACACACACACACACACACACACACACACACACACACACAAACACAAACACAAACACACACACTCACACTCATGCACGCGCGCACGCGCACGCACGCAGGCACGCACGCACGCATACACACACACACACGCACGCACGCACGCAAGCACACACACACACACACGCACGCACGCACGCAAGCACACACGCACATTTCGTCAGTGAAATTTCCAGGATATCACTCTACGTTGTATTAGTATAATTAAATTATTAGTACGATGTTTTTGAAGGAGAATGAACTGTAATAAGAGGTTAAAGAAAACGTTTTGTGAACGATAAGTTATAAGTTATCTCCAATTTTCATATCCCGTGTACTCAGTCACATTCAACGACTTTATAATTATTTTATTGAGTGACAAGCACTTTGGACACTAACACCTGTGAACTTTGGACAATACCTTGACAACAAGCGGTGCGACAACGCAATATCAGGTTGTACCATTTACTTGTGAGCTCTCTTAAGCGCGAAAGCGGCGGAAGCCGGAAGCGCCCCCTACAGTCAATCAAATCAATTGTGAGCTCTCGTACTCTCAGTTTCTTATATGATAAAAAAAAATAATCATTACATAGAATGTCGTCATTAACATAGGAATTTTTTTGACTAATGAGTTATGCTTGAGCATTTTGCACAAAATATTCTCTGATCGGAATGCTGATTGTTCTCTTTATATTTTAGTATGGATATCATAGTGAGAGGAAAAAGAATTAGCGGTGGGGGAGGGGGGCTTTAAGAAATATTCAAATTAGTCAGAACAGCAATTCTTTGTAGTAAGTGAGCGAGATTTGATATTTAAATAATAGAACTTGCTTGTTTCTACTTAACAATTATGCAATAAAATATAAAAATATTTAGAATACATTCTGTAATAAAGCGAAGTTGCCTGGAGATATTTCTGAATTAATTGTCGTATTTATGCTGCTAATATTTAATTCAGAAAAAATTGAAAGCATACTTCGTGCACAGCACGTTAAGAAATATTAAGGAAGTCAGAATTCTCCAGAACCAATGCTAAACGATTTCCTGAAGCAAGGTCACCACGACACCCTTTGCAGAATTTTTCATGGTCGAAGTTTCTTTCAAGTGAGCAAACCAAGCTGAGTAACAGCTTACCCAGTGACACTAACCAGTTCTAGGTGGCTGGCCAGATATAAGCGACCAATTTTCTGATACTGGTCAATAACAAATGTAATCAATAAGAGACAGGTATAAAGTGACCTGTTACAAAAGTCCCTTGCTCTTATGATTTCACCTGTGGTCAATTTCGGTCTTAAAGGCTGATGGCTAACCCGTGAGGTCTTCGACCGATAAAGAAAGAGTGGAGTTAAAAATATTTTCTTACATTTAGAATTGTTGTGTTTTCATTAGAGCAGAGATAATTTTATGTATTCAGAATAATGACGTTTATGGGTTTGAAATTAGATTTAGAAATATTTTCATTTATTTGAACTGATGTGTAATTAGAAAGATTTTGTATATTTCATTGTTGAACATATGACATTGACCCAGTGGATATATGATGTTCATGAATTTGATTGTATTATAGTGTATGCCCACCTATGAAAATCGGGCTAATGAATTTTATTACATGAATGTAAGTTTGAGAATGCTTGTGGAGAGATATTGGAATGAAGAAACATTTTAGACCTGAATCTTTTCCAGTGGTGATTGTACCTCTTCATTCGTTATCTACTTCAGACTGCACTCTACTTGAGCTACCTCGGTACGTGTCCGACACTATACCTCGGTACATGTGTCCGACACTATACCTTGGTACGTGTGTCCGACACTATACCTCGGTACATGTGTCCGACACTATACCTCGGTACGTGTGTCCGACACTATACTTCGGTACATGTGTCCGACACTATACCTCGGTACGTGTGTCCGACACTATACCTCGGTGCATGTGTCCGACACTATTTGTTACACTTGCTGGCAACAGGGTTGTTAGAAATTGATTACATGAATCTCCATTCTAAAACCATAGAGCTGACGTTGGGTCTGGCTTTATTCTGGAGAGATTGCACACAGAATTCTTGAGACAATTCAGGTAGCGTGCTTAGAGGTTAGTCCCATTATCCCAAGGCAGGCAAGGCGAGCCTATGACATTGTTGCGAAACCCTCGCCATACACAACTTAAGGCATAAGAAGTTCACTGTACAGTTTAAGTTCCATTTGTGTATATTGCGTAACCTTTTAGATCCCGGAAAGCTATATGTTGAAGTTCTGCTGCTAAGTGCTGTACAGTTATAAGTTAAAGTTCTATTTCCAACTCACTATACCAATGAAACTCTATACCAATGAAGGGCTAAGTCAAAATTCTAGATGCCCAATTTATTAAAATTCAAAGTGTTAAATTGTTGTGTTAAAATACTAGGTGTCCAGTTGTAGTGTTAAAATTCTAGGTGCCCAAATTATTGTATTAAAATTCAAGGTGGGCAAATGTTGTATTGAAATTTTAGGTGCCCAATTATTGTGTTAAAATTGTAGGTGCCCAACTATTGTGTTGAAGTTCTAGGAATTTAGCTACATGCTAAAGTTCTATTTTGCTAGAAAGTGTTTTAAGCTTTTAATTAACAATTTTATAAGTCTTCAAACTCTAGCTACTAAAAATGTTAGGATGGTAAATTGCCATACATAACGTTCTCTTTGCTAAGCAATGTGTGTAATGTCAAAACAATATTTAAGTGTGTGTTAACGTGGTACATGCAAACGCGAATGATACAGTGTGTTATTATAATATTAAACTATTTACTTTAGTTCTGGGTGGTAAAAGCTAGATGCAATGTGTTAAAATGATACTAAACTCTATAGTACAGCTATAAACACTATAGAGCAGACTATATTAAAATTAGAGGAATGAATAGCTAAGTGTTTAAGAGTCAAGTGGCATTTAATGAAAGAAAATCAAATTTAAAAACTTTTTTTTTAGAAAATGCCAAAAGCGTCCGGCAACAGGGCGGGCTTCTCTACCGGGAGAACAAGCTGGCCCGTCAGGTCGGATCAGCGCCGGCGACGGCACCTGATCAGGGCGACGTTGACGGTGGCTGCCTGACGTTGACGGGCGCCTATAAACCCGAATGGGGCATGCCAGCCCTGGATTGCTATCGGACCACAAAAATGAACAACGCGGAAGGTTATATACACGATTTACCTCTCGAATTCGCACAAAGGGGTATTGGTACCTTGCAAAATATTAATATATGATTTAGTCTTCTAACTGCGATTTGACCGGTTGTTGCTTAGCGTGCCTTCTCTTGAACACTTATGACTGCGGTTTGTAGTTATTTTAAGTAATATTAAATCAATCTATATTCATGGCAACTTTTAGATCTGTGAAGGTAAAAACGAGCACTAAAAACGGCATTTTAAATTAGTTACGGATGATCCCGAATGACTGAAACCACTACAATCGTACTAGTTTCAGTCCGTATACTAAGATCTACTTTCGGTTTTATGGACGTGTAACTATATGAAGGCAATGATTCGGTGACAACCACGAGTGTTATCACAAACGATGATGCAAGCAATCTGATATGGCAAAGCCGGACCTTTGGGAAATCCAGTGAGTCATACGGAGGCCCGAACCAATGGGCTTCTAGAACATAATCCCGCTATTAAGATAGTGTTACCTGATATTGTTGGCAAAGAGATTTCAAAGGCATTACTTGTCTCTCGATCTCTTGTCAGAAACTCGCAGTGTCCGATCTATTTTGTGCCATGTAATTTGTGCCAATGGATAGAGATTATAGAGCAATGTTCAAAGTCAAAACGGAGATCTAGATGGTCTAAAGAAATAACATCACCTACTAGCCGTGCCCATGACTTCAGATGTAAACATTCCAACCCAATTTCCGCCTGACCACGCCATCTTTAAAATTTTAAACAACTGTATATTCACTTGCTAAATTTTACCAACTGATATTATGTATATTTTTGAGGCACAAAATAATCAAATGTATATCGGAATTTATACAATTAACCGACCGGATTAATTAATTAATTGACCAGATTAACACCTTCCAGGATCCTAGATATTGGGACTATTATGGTCAACCACCCCATCCCCCGTCAACAGGGTATCATAATTTTCAGAAATTTACTTTTTTGATATAACTTTAATAACTTTATCGATATATCTTTAATAACTTTACTGTTATAAAATTTATTTTACTTTTACGAGGATAAATCTAGCATTGTTGCCTGCAATTCCAGACACTCCTAGACTGGACAATGAACTGGTGAACAGCTCAAAACGTGCGAAAACACCAGTTTTGCCATTATTAAAAAACAAAATCTCGCACATGTAGATCCAAATGTTCATATATAATTCATTTAATTATATATATCATCAACAATTAATTTGGTTTATCTGGTACAACTGTAGGGCTGGTACCTTAAGCACATGCTTACTGAGGTTAATGGGTATTCCGGACCTGTTCATACTAGTCCTACTGGTCAGCGAAGTGACAAACTCTCAGGATGGCCTTTCTTAGAAATCGAAGATTGCACACGTACAAATTCGACGAGATCACATAGTGTCGATGAAATCTGTGAGAACTTTGACATTATTTCTCATAAAGAAGAGAAACATTTGTCATTTCTGATTTATAAAAGGAACAAAATCAGCATATTATCAGTAGGAACCTGTCGAGATCACTAGATATAATGCCTTTATCAGGAACCCCATCAGAGGAACTACTTTATCATGTACTTGGAACAATGAGGAGCAATCTCTCCCAAGGTCTGAGACCCATCAGGATGTCTAGGGTACTAAATTCCATGCCGGCAATCGTTCTAGACTCTAAAGCAATTTTCATCTTCTCTGCAAAAGTTGCTTTCCCTTTTCTCATAATTGCCCAAAATGACACATCATAATTATATCAATGTTATCTCTTTACTAAATGTAACAAACACTACTTCTTCATAATTGCCCAAAATGACACATCATAATTATATCAATGTTATCTCTTACTAAATGTAACAAATACTATGTCCTCATAATTCCATGGTGGTAGTAGATGACAGAAAATAGTGCCAGAAATGATAAAACGGATTCGGTACAATGATCCGCTCCTCTGTGAATTTCTTTGAAAACAATTTCGTCCATTAAAAATACGGTTGCTAACCCTATCGACGACTTCTAAAAGTCGGACATCTTGCACTTCAAATTATTTTATATGAATGCAACATATTTTACCAAACAACAGCAACATTCCTAAAACTATTCCTGAAGTTTAGCACTCACAAGTTTATTCAATAAATGCTTATATAAGATATTACTGAGGTATCACTGCAACGCTTTCTGTAAGAGTACCTTTAGGACAGGAAACAGATTTGACATGTTGCTTAAATACTCGGTTGGTTCAGTCTCTTAGAGAATATGCGAAGACGTGAACATGCATGAGCAAACAGTGACTACACTTACCGACAAACTACATAAAATATCGAATTGTTCGGTCCCTGAAAGACTCTTTGAAGACGTGAACATGCATGAAGAGAGTAGACTCCCTTTACCGTCAAACTGTGCCAGGTTGCTGTTTGATAAAACTGGCTGTTGAATTCTCTGTAAGTTGAATGTTTACTGCGTGAACACTTTGCACATCACTGTTTTTCTTTCGATGTCTTACGCGATAATTAAATTTATTTTACTTTAATAATGATGCTTTTTATCACTGTTTTTCTTTCAATGTCTTATGCAATAATTAAATGTTAACTCTTTTAGGCAATCGTTTCTTTCTTTCTGTTTTAATTTTAAATTGTCTGTGACAATAGTTTTGTCTGTTGCTGTTTGAGGCCACAGTTTTGCCCTTTATCGTTGGCTGTAGTTAATGGTTGACTGAGTTATAATATGTGACAAAGGTGTTTATAACTAAAAAAGAAAAGGATATATATATATAATTAAGTAATAATACACCAATTTTTCTTCCACTTTTAGATGCAATATAATATATATGAACTATTTTAATGATATTGTATATAAATATCATGACACAATGCAAATAATAAATAATATAAATTATATTCATGTACACACACGCCTATATATATGTTCCATGTGATTTTTCCCGTTCCGTATTTTTTCCTGCTCCGAGTTTTGCGGTTTTTTTGCTCCGTAATCCCCCCTCCCCACACACACACACACACTATTCTCTTTGCTCTTTCAGATGAATCTCATCTATCATATATTCAAGTTGTTTGTTTTACGTGTATTTTATAATGTCATGAGTCGATAATAAAACGTTCTCGGAATTTTGAAGTAATATGAATTTTGTTGTTATTATTAAATACCCGGATGAATAGTGTTATGCAAATTAATCATTTCATCGTATTATTACCAACACTTTAAAGTTTTGCAACTGTAACCATGTCATCGTAACAATTCCAACATTTTATGGTTATGTAATTGTAACTATTTCATCGTAACAATTCCAACACTTTATTGTTATGTAATTGTAACCAGCAACGTTGAACTCAGCAGTCTTGTGATTCACCATTTCAATTAGGTAACTGCTGCACCCTTAAATCGCCATACGACCTCGTGATTTAGGACATCTAAATAAAATACCTTCTTTGACATGTAATTGTGTGTGTGTGTGTGTGTGTGTGTGTTTGTGTGTGTGTTTGTGTGTGTGTGTTTGTGTGTGTGTTTGTGTGTGTGTGTGTGTGTGTGTGTGTGTGTGTGTGTGTGTGTGTGAGAGAGAGAGAGAGAGAGAGAGAGAGAGAGAGAGAGAGAATGTCAGGCAGTGGCATTTTATGTTCCTTTGACAAGATTTGCTACCTCGGTATTGCAGATAATCAAAGCACCACATATTACATTTGTCAACGACTAAGAACAAGTCTGGCAATAGTTGATTTAAGTGTAGACATAAACTTTATTCATATAAATCAACAAAAAAAACCGTTTATGACACTAATTCTTTGAGCACTGATATATATTTTTGTTGTTGACAAAATCAAAACAAAATCAAACTCAAAACAGGAGTTTGCGAGAGATCAAAGGCAAGTCATTAAACGTGTGTTTATTATGTCGGTATAAAGCCAGGCATACAAACACTTGAAATACAGCTCAAAATGGTTAGCATACATATAATTATTTTTAAAAAAATGTTTCACGAACGTTTTTTTTTTACATGGTTTACTTCTATGTCGTTCAAAACATTTTAAGACCGATACAACATGATAAAGATTCAAACCATTTATAAAACCAACACTGTGAGATATAACATTGTCGAAAACATTTACAATATAAAATGCTAATCCTTATAACCCGACATTTTAGCTTCTCTTGAAACACCATTTCAATGTTTGAAACGTATGTCCGTTCGAATACCACAATACCCTCGCCACCCCCACCCCCACACCCGAGAGTTGGAAAGCAAAGAATTGACGTTAAAATTGACATTGGCGCTTTAAATTCCTGCCGTCGATTAAAACGAAGTGACATTAGTATAGAATCTTTAAATTACTGCCTTCGATTACAAAGAACTGACAACAGTACAGACACTTTAAATTACTGCCTCTGATAAAACATTCCTGGAGTCAAGCAAGTCAGACAAAATGTAAAAGTAAACAACCGCAAGAAATTGAAACCTTCGACATTCCGGTAAATGGGTAAGATTCGGCAGTAGACCCATTTACACGACAACACAATTCAATACACAAGTAAAAGATGTCTTTAGACAACACAATTCAATACACAAGTAAAAGATGTCTCTAGACAACACAATTCAACACAAGTAAAAGATGTCTCTAGACAACACAATTCAATACACAAGTAAAAGATGTCTTTAGACAACACAATCCAATACACAGGTAAAAGATGTCTCTAGACAACACAATTCAACACAAGTAAAAGATGTCTCTAGACAACACAATTCAATACAAGTAAAAGATGTCTCTAGACAACAAAATTCCTTAAAATTGTTAACAGAATCAGCGTGAGTACTTAAAGAATAATGTATTCCAGAATCTTGGAAAAAAACTATATTGTCTTGCAATATACGGGTAATGTGTAGTAAATCCTGTCTATCAACCTATTGATTTTTGTGGGCATTATCAAGGATCCCATCTACAAGCAAAATGGTCAGTGTGAGTTCCATCATAGAATTCTGCCAGTCAGCAAATCGGGTCTGAGTGGATAAATCAGGAAAATGGTCAGTATGAGCTCCATCATAGAATTCTGACCAGTGAGCATCTCAGATCTGCAGTATCACAGTGACACGGTCTATGAACATATGGGTTAGTCACGGTTTACCTGTTTGTCTAAGGTCCGAGCAAAGCTACCTGTGAGTATGTACGTGTTTATGTTAAGGGTATACGTGTTTATGTAAAGGGTGGATGAAGGGTCTGTCGCTATTTTGCAAGAGCAGTATCAGTGTAAGCGTTACATATTACACCAACCTGTTAAACACCTATCAAGATCAGAATATTCAAAGTGATATATTAAATGTTATATAAAATGTTATATATATATAATGTAATAGTTAAGATTACTTCACATACGCATATTTGCTCCTATCCCCATACATTACCCCAAACAACCAACCCAGAAATCTTTCATGGACGCAAGATTTGTTCATCAGCAATTTCCGTAATTTTAATTTTGTATTCTCTCTCTCTCTCGCACGCAGTCATACGCTTAATGATGACGTCATTAGATAATTTCCGTAATTTTGATTTTCTATTCTCTCTCTCTCTCTCTCTCTCTCTCTCTCTCTCGCACGCAGTCATACGCATAATGATGAGGTCATCGTAATTTTGATTCTCTCTCTCTCTCTCTCTCTCTCTCTCTCGCACGCAGTCATACGCATAATGATGACGTCGTTAGTCAGATAATTTCCGTAATTTTGATTCTCTATTCTCTCTCTCTTTCTCTCTCTCTCTTTCTCGCACGCAGTCATCCGCATAATGATGACGTCATGAGTCAGATACTGTTTGAAGTACATAATGATGACGTCATTAGTCAAATAATGTTTAAAGTACAGCAACAAAAGAACGAGAGTTATGTACAAGCATTACGTGGAGTGGCAACTGTAATATTTCATTAAAAATGTATACACTCGCATGCATTCACAAGAACAAGATAACCTCTTATTCCCAAACACGCAATTTCGGCTAGATGGATAGAACAGTATACAGGCATAACATGTACTGGCTATGACAGAGAACTGTATACAGGCATAACATGTACTGGCATATGACAGAACTGTATACATGTATAACATGTACTGACTATGACAGAGAACTGTAGACAGGCATAACATGTAATGGCTATGACAGAAAACTGTATACAGGCATAACATGTACTGGCTATGACAGAAAACTGTATACAGGCATAACATGTACTGGCATATGACAGAACTGTATACATGTATAACATGTACTGACTATGACAGAGAACTGTATACAGGCATAACATGTACTGGCTATGACAGAAAACTGTATACAGGCATAACATGTACTGGCTATGACAGAGAACTGTATACAGGCATAACATGTACTGGCATATGATAGAACTGTATACATGTATAACATGTACTGGCTATGACAGGAAACTGTATACAGGCATAACATGTACTGGCTATGACAGAGAACTGTATACAGGCATAACATGTACTGGCTATGACAGAGAACTGTATACATGCATAACAAGTACTGGCTAAGACAGAGCAACACTATACGGGCATAGCATACACTGGCTTCAAATGACAAGTGCATAGGCGCTTCTGATCATCAAATGAGAATCGTGAAATGTTTCTCGAGAACTAAATACTAGCATCCACTACTTTCAGACACTAGTATCATTCTAGAATCGATTTCAAACATGATATAAAATACAATCTGCCCAAAATAAACCTGTACAAAGCAAACTTTCCGATGGAGATAATCTAAACAATGCAAAACGTGGTTAGTATTATCCAGCGCCATCGTAGACTTGATTACTTAGCGCCATCGTAGTCTTATTTGATTACTTAGCGCCATCGTAGTCTTATTTGATTACTTAGCGCCATTGTAGTCTTATTTGATTACTTAGCGCCATCGTAGTCTTATTTGATTACTTAGCGCCATCGTAGTCTTATTTGATTACTTAGCGCCATCGTAGTCTTATTTGATTACTTAGCACAATAATTACTATTAATGTCATAAAGCTACGTGACGTCATAACAAATCATTCTCTCTCTTACTACCGCGCGCGCGCGCGCACACACACACACACACACACACACACACACACACAGAAACATCAGCGATTGTCTGATTTGCCTCTCTCTCTCTCACACACACACACACACACACACATCAGCGATTGTCTTATTTGATCTCTCTCTCTCTCTCTCTCTCTCTCTCACACACACACACACACACACACACACACACACATACACAAACAGCAGCAAATGTCTGATATACTCTTTCATTCACAAAAATTCATACATCATCGATTGTCTGATTTGATATCAGTGATTGTCTGATTTACTCTCTCTCTCTCTCTCACACACACACACACAGACACATCTGCAATCGTCTGATTTGCTCTCTCTCACACACATCAGCAGTTGTCTGATTTACTCTCTCCCTCTCTCTCACCCACACATATCAACAATTGTCTGAGTTGCTCTCTCTGTCTTTCACCCACACACATCAGCAATTGTCTGATTTGCTTTGCTCTCTCTCTCTCTCTCTCTCTTTCTCTGTCTCTTTCTCACACACACACATCAGCAATTGTCCGAGTTGCTCTCTCTCTCTCTCTCTCTCTCTCTCACATAAACAATTGTCTGATTTGCTCTCTCTCTTTTTGATAATAAATCGCAAGTAGGACACTTGTTTGAAGTTAACCAAAATAATAAAGTAATTTTAAACTTCAGAATTATCCAGTAACAATCAAGTTTACAGTGAAGCATCTACTAAGAAGAACTCAAATATGAACTCCATATCAGGCGGTCTTTTGTGGTCACTTTAACTTTGCTTTTCATAGTTATATCAGGTGGTCTTTTGTGGTCACTTTAACTTTGCTTTTCATAGTTATATCAGATGGTCTTTTGTGGTCACTTTAACTTTGGTTTCATAGTTATAGACTCCATACCAGGTCACACTAACGTATTAGCGCTCTCTACGGATCACATTATTATTATTAGATGTGATCTGTACAACAACATTCCTATTTGATCACTTTATCTGTCCACTAGATGTGATCTGTACAACAACATTCCTATTTGATCACTTTATCTGTCCACTAGACGTGACCTGTATAATTATATTCCTATTTGATCACTTTATCTGTCCACTAGACGTGACCTGTATAATTATATTCCTATTTGATCACTTTATCTGTCCACTAGACGTGACCTGTATAATTATATTCCTATTTATCACTTTATCTGTCCACTAAACGCGACCTGTATAATTATATTCTTATTTTGTTTCTGCCACTGCACGCTTCGTCTTCCTAGCCCAGTTTGGACCTCCAGTGCTGACGGTAATCTACAATGGTTTTAAACTAGAACACTCTACAACGGTGGTCATCTGCATTCGTTCAAACAGTTTCGCTCAGAATCTTGCGCAAAAAAATCATTTGTACTCACGAGTAGCTCACATTTATAAGTCTATGAGTCAGGTCCCCAAAGCTTCATATTTTCATTATGAAATTAGAATCTGGCATGATTTGCTGTTCTTTACTAAGAAAAACAAGACTTTCCAGAGC
The DNA here is from genome assembly GCA_028829895.1 of Sinotaia quadrata. NCBI lineage: Eukaryota > Metazoa > Mollusca > Gastropoda > Architaenioglossa > Viviparidae > Sinotaia > Sinotaia quadrata. The sequence continues at coordinate 26,452,825 of CM054178.1, forward strand.
TCTATATTTAGAAATCTGAAGTTTACGTGCAGTGAGGGTTAGAAGCAAGGAAAGGTAAACGGGACATTGCACTGTTTTCAAAGAAGTATCAAGTCTTTTACTCCAATCCCGATATGGACAACGCTTCAGCAGGGGTTTCTGGCACTGGATTGAAGATTATAATGATTATAAGAGAGAAAGGGAGAGAGAGAGAGAGAGAGAGAGAGAGAGAGAGAGAGTCAAAAGTTTTCTGGCACTGGACTGAGAGAGAGAGACGATGCTTTTGGAAAGTAGAGGGTTCATCGACTGACAGTCCGAGATAACGCCATTTTTCTGATGCTGGAGATTTGTAGTCTCACTATTCTTAAAACAAGGGAGCTAATGTCGCTTTTGATGCCGGAGACTGGCAGTCAAACCATTCCATGCAAAAATTCCATCTAAATCTGTCCCCCATCAACTCTACACCACCTTCCCCACCCATAAATAAATAAAACAATGTCTCCAAAACATTGACACACAAGAACTCTATCAATAACAAAATATCAAAATACATATAAATACGTCATATAGATACGTCATATAAATACGTCATATAGAGCTTAAAATACCTATCTCCTAGGTAAACACTTTGCTACAATAAACTCACAGAAGTGCTTACAAATCCTCACACAACAACGTATCGTTTCTACAACACTTACTACACATACCGAAAGTTAAAGATGTTGTGGAGGGCTTGTCCTGTTCCATTTCAGTTTGATGGAATATTAATTACTAAAACACATTCGTTAAGGCTGGACTAATTTAGCGTCTCTGTATACAACCATAAGGCCTCTGTATGTATATAAGGCAAACGATTAACATGAACATTATATTTCTCTCTCTCATATATATATATATACAGAGAAAGAGAGAGAGAGAGAGAGAGAGAGAGAGTTAATGCAGAGTCAATGCCGGATAGAGGTCATTGATCAGCCTTCTACTAAATTATTTTAAAATTACACTTCGGAGTCTGGTTATAATTGCTATGAGCAATAGTAACAGGGCATACATATTTCTCAACAATTTTAAGAATAACTGTACTGATTTTAATATTTACCCATCACACTAACTTAGTACTTTCTCAAATACGTAAATCGAACACTTAACAAATATGTATTATTAGCAAACATTGAGTCCGAGACATTTTTAATGAACTAAACATAAAGAGCTAAAATATTTACAATAAGATCAATATTTAATTTTCATTACTATCACAATGCTGCAGTAATTTTCATACTCACACAGAAACATGTCAACTTTTAAAAATAATGCTACAAAATATTATCTTGAAATAAAATTCACAACACACACACACACACACACACACACACACACACACACACACACACACACACACACACACACACACACGCGCGCGCACACACACACACACATTCACACACCTTTTTGTCTATAAAGGTGTGATATTATTATATTAATGCACTTAGTCTTAAGCAGTTTGAAATCAAAATGTTTGCCATTAGTGATTAAGCTTTGTTGTAGGATTGCGTATTATAAATTGCAAGGTCAGCAAAGCACGAACAAATGTTTATCATTTATAGTGTACCGTTTTTAAAAGTGTAATTTTTTAAAAATTATTTTACCGCAATGCTCTTAGAGAAGTCGTATTCTATAGTACAATCATTATCTCGAACAAGTAGTTTTTTTTTAACTTATTACATGTACAGCGAAAGTACACTTCTTTCTAGATATGTTATGACAGTAACAAGAGTTTTTTTTTAACATATTACATGTACAGCGAAAGTACACTTCTTTCTAGATATGACAGTAACAAGAGTTTTTTTTTAACATATTACATGTACAGCGAAAGTACACTTCTTTCTAGATATGTTATGACAGTAACAAGAGTTGTTTTTTTTTAAACGTATTACATGTACAGCTAAAGTACACTTCGTTCTAGATATGTTATGACAGTTTTAAGTAGCGTATACATTTTCTTTTTAAATCGTGCGTTTGTGTGCTTGTACATTTAGACACAAACAAACTACATAAGCACACCCTCCTCTCACTAAATAATACATTTTAAATCTACGGAAAACAACAGCAACTGTTCTCCAAGCAAAACAGATATTGTTTTCATATCACAGACTAGTAGAAAGGTATAGAAGAAAAAGATAAATTTTACTGAGAAACATTCCAATGTTGTGAATACAAAATCTGAGATTCGAATTAAACTGATCGCTCACGAGCAGAAAATGTGGTCTTAAAGTCATTGCCTGTTTGTTTTCATCTAATGCATACTGTGTATGTGGCAAAATAAACAAATACAACATGATTTGTTACGAGGGTTAAGAAATATCTCGTTTAACATTCGAAAACAATCAGTTATTAACCATTAACTAGATTACAACCAGCTCTTTACTTTGCTAGCTTGCAGGTGTTGAGCAAGAGAACTGCACTAAGTGTACTTGTTTTGTTTGTGGCAAAAAAAAAAAATAAATACTGGTACGTGTGTGTGTGTGTGTGTGTGTGTGTGTGTGTGCGTGCGTGCGAATCTATTATCAGTATTTGCAAAATATACATTCCACAAAATATATTTACAATGAATTTAATACGAAACAGATAGTACAGTCTAAATTGTGTTATTAGAAATGCAATAAAAGAAAACTGATAATAAAGTCACATAGCAGTGTGGAAGCCGAGTACTTGGAAGCGTGGAGTCGAGAGACACAAGCTGATGTTCTCTTTACAAATGCGAGCCTTTCAAGGCAATTCACAACTTGCCCTTTCATGTGAGAACGTCAAATACTGGCACAAATGCGAGCCTTTCCAGGCAATTCACAACTTGCCCAGTCATGTGAGAACGTCAAATACTGGCACTTTTGTGAACTATACAATAGTTTGACGAGCATAGTATTATTCTTTTTTTTTTTTTTATAGAAAATCACAAACCTATCATGGATACTTTCTACACAGTGCACAGAAATGCTTCAATATTCCGAAGGTCACAATGCCAAAATTTAATGAGTAATATGACAAGAACCTCAACACAAAAAATGTGTGTGTAATGTGACATAAACCTCAACATAAAAAGTGTATGCTTTTGCGACATGAACCTTAACGCCAAAAGCAAATGCTTAATATGACAATGACCTCAACGCACAAAGGTCAAATGCCCCGATTATTGCATTGGGAAGAGTGTTAACATTAATATCGCATCAGAGGGAAAAGTGTTAATGCTAATATCGCCTCATTGTGAAGAGTGTTTATGTTAATATCGCCTCACTGAGATGGGTGTTAATAACTGATTCATCAGGAAAGATGGTAATGTTATTGTCGCCTCAGTGCGACTTTTTACTGTTTTGATTGCCTTATTGGGAACGGTATTAATGTTATGGTCGCCTCGGTGGGAATGTTTTTCTGTTATGATTGCCTCATTGGGAATGGTGTTTACGTTATGATTGCTTCGTTGGGAATGGTGTTTACGTTATGATTGCTTCGTTGGGAATGGTGTTTACGTTATGATTGCTTCGTTGGGAATGTTTTTTCTTCTTCTACTATTGCCTCATGAGGATTGGTATTAATGCTATAGTCGTCTCGTTGGAATCATGTTAATGTTGCGATTGCACATTGAGAATGGTGTTAATATTATGGTTATCTTACTAGCAATGTTGTTAATGTTATGCTTGTCTCAAAGGGAATATTATTACTGTTATGATATATCATATGGAAAGGTGTTCATTTTACGGTTGTCTCATTTAGAATGGTGTTAATGTTATGCTTGTCTCAATGGGAATATTGTTTGTTATGATATCTCATTTGGAAAGGTGTTAACATTACGGTTGTCTCATGGTGTTAATGTTATGGTAGTTTACTTGTAATAGTGTCCGTGTAATGGATGCATGGCTAGGAATACTGTTACTGTGTCAGTAATGACACTTGTAATTGCATGCGTCCCATTGCGAAGTGCGATTGATACTTGTAGAGTGTTAATGCCAAAGGTCATCTAGCCAATAGGTACTAAGTTTGATTATAACGGGACTGGCACTATTTTATGAGCGCGAATGGCGCTGACATTAAGGAAATAGCACTAATATTATGATACCCTCAATATAAATGACACTAATGTAAGGAAACATTCAATACATATACCATCAGTCTCATGAAAACTTCAACTTGCTTGTAATTAACATTACGAAAACCTCAACGCGCATACTACTAACATTGGAGAAACATCAAAGCGATTTCTACTATTGTCAAAACACCTCAACGAGAATAGAACTAAGATTAAGAAAACCTCAACGCAAATAGTACTATTGTTATGACAGATTTAACGTGTGTGTAATACTAATGTTATGAACACATCAACCCGAATTGCATCGAGGTTAGGAAAGCCTCAATAAGAATGGTATTAATGTTATGAAATCCTCAATAAGAATAGTATTAATGTTAGGAAAGCCTCAATAAGAACGACACTAACATTATACCAACTTCCAAGCGAATAGCATTATTGTTAGAAAAGTCTCAATAAGAATGACATTAATGTTAGGAAAACCTCAATAAAATTGACATTAATGTAAGGAAAGCCTCAACAAGAATGGCATTAATATTATGCCAACTTCCAAGCAAATGGTGTTAATGTTACTGAAACCTTAACACTAATGACATTATTGTATTAGGACCTCAGCATTAAACAATACTAACACGCCTTCATAAATTGCACATGTATGCACCCGACTATTAATGATATTGTTGCATAAATGATAAAAAAAAATATTTCATGTAATAATATTTGCTAAGTGAAATTTCAAAACAATATTGCAATTAGAAAAGAGATTGTCGACACAAAGGAAAGACCAGCACAAGGACAAGAATGTATTAACGCAACAAATACGTAATCATTGAGGAACGTTCTAAAATAAAAACCAATGTCTCTAGTTTAATCCATAAGAGTCCGCCAGTTAACAATCATTGTTTCCTCCAAAAGTGACTGTCAGTAAACAGAGTGTTCTTGTTTGTCCGAATACTCTCCGTAAACAGAGTGGGTTTTTTTTGAGTCTAAACTTACTCTCGGTATCAGAGTGTTCTCTTTTGTCTAAATTGACTCAGTAAACAGAATGTTCTCTTTTGTCTAAATTTACTGTCGGTAAACAGAGTGTTCTCTTTTATCTAAATTTACTGTCGGTAAACAGAGTGTTCTCTTTTGTCTAAATTGACTCAGTAAACAGAGTGTTCTCTTTTGTCTAAATTTACTGTCAGTAAACAGAGTGTTCTCTTTTGTCTAAATTTACTGTCGGTAAACAGAGTGTTCTCTTTTGTCTAAATTGACTCAGTAAACAGAGCGTTCTCTTTGTCTAAATTTACTGTCGGTAAACAGTGTTCTCTTTTGTCTAAATTTACTGTCGGTAAACAGAGTGTTCTCTTTTGTCTAAACTTACTGTCAGTAAACAGAGTTTTCTCTTTTGTCTAAACTTACTCAGTAAACTGAGAGCTTCGTTTCTTCCAAAACAATTCAAATCAATGCTTGTAGAAAATCGTGCAGTTTGTAGCAGCAGACTAATAAATGTCATTAATGTCGAGTACCTTAAACATAATTTATAATTATAGACCCCAGAACAATCTTTCAAACTGAAACACAAAACGCTTTTAAAGAATCTAAAAGTGATACAACAACAACAACAAGAAAACAAAACTAATATAAACGTGTATAATCTAGTGCATTGGTACTTAGTGAAGTGGATTTAAATATTTAAATAAAACAATTCGGTACATGCAGTTACATGCGTTTTACTTTGTATGATAATATATATATATATATTAAATGCCTAAACTAAACACTTCGTTACATGTAACAATACGAACGTGACCTAATAAATTTAATTGGTTTGATATTTTTAAATATCAAACCAATTTGATATTTAATTTGCTTCGATTGAAGATAAGAATGTTATCAATATAATTAGACCTTAATTTAAAAAATACTCATTTATTTATTCTATATTTATATAAAAATTACAATACAGCACCTAATTCATGATTATTTACAAATTTATATACAATGCTTAATAACTAATTCATGGAGCGTTATATATAGTTCAGTTTAACTATTTATTAAATTTAGTTTCTGTGTAAGTTTAATAGTTTGCGATTAAATTGCGTTTTGGTGAGTTACTTCCCGTAACAATTTACACACAAACAAGCACACACACACACGCACGCACGCACGCACGCACGCACACACACACACACACACACACACACACACTAAAATGCAGAACATAATTGAATGCGTTTGTGTTCACAAAACTTATTACAATGCAGATGCGTGTATAGACTAAAGAACAGCGCTTGCATATAACATGATTTACCAGTGGTGCAGAGCCTTTTCCAAACGGTATGAATAACATCCTACAAACGGTATACACGAACACTATACTTACTACCAAACTAAACACACAACCAAACGGTAGAGCAAGCATTATACTCAATACAAAACGGTATACACAAACACTATACTTATTGCCAAACAGTAGAACAAACTCACAACCAAACGGTAGAGCAAACATTGTACTCAATACAAAACGGTATACACAAACACTATACTTACTGCCAAACAGTAGAACAAACTCACAACCAAACGGTAGAGCAAACATTGTACTCAATCAAAACGGTATGCACGAACACTATGCTCGAAAACAACACGGCAGAACAAACTCTATATCCAGCATTTCAACAACAGGTACACATAACTTGGCGCGAAATCGGCGACAACCCCGCACATTCTACTTTAGGCACTATACAACAGACAAACTATGTTCAGTACTGTACATCTGAACACCAACATCTGTTACCTGAATCACAGAAACTGTATTCTCGTCTTTTAGTTTGGCCAGCAATCGCATGTATGGATAATATAATGTTCGTTATCTATGCATGAACGCTATATGCTCGTCATTTATGGCACGAACACCTAAAGTTCATGGATTGATATGCGAAGAACTCCCCTGTCAGTTAAAGGTTCGATTACAGAGCTATATTGTTTTTCGGTGTGTACACGTATATCTCTGCGTCAGGACACAACGAAGCATGGCAAACGCTGGTAACAACATTTTGGGCACTGAGTCAAGAGTAATGTAAGAAAACTGGCATCACTGGAAGTATTTGGAGTGTTCTTAGATCTAACAGACTGCATCCTATATATTGTAGAATAGGTCTGAGACCACTGAGACAATATAAGACCTCGCGCTTAGATCTTGGACGATGGAGACAATTTAAATACTCAAGCACACTTAAGCCTTGAGCCATGGATATAATATAAATAATACTCAAGCACACTTAAACTTTGAGTCATGGAGACAATATAAATACTCAAGCGCGCTTAAACCTTGAGCCATGGAGACAATTTAAGTGTTGAAACGCACCGCTGCAGAGTGGAGGAAAACAATTTAGTGGAGGACGCATGCACGATGCTTCGAACAAGGCCGCAAACTCTTCCATTCGTAATGCGATGATTTGGGGAACGCACTGAGAAAACAGTTAAAACAAGGCCACTAACTCTGGCACGATGTTGAAGAAACCATTTTAGCTTGCGATGAGTATGTAAGAGTCGGGACTCCAGCGGTGTGTATGCGCGCGCGCGCGTATGTGTCTGTAATCGCCAGTATGGTGGAGTTAATAACAAGATGGGTGAATAATTATGACATTCTCCTCCACCCACCAACCCGATCTCCTGACATGCCTCCATCAGGCACGATTTTAGCAAGAAACGGGCCACTTAAAAGAGTTTTAAATATAGATATATATATAGTCACATTTCTTCCCTAATACTGCAATGCTCTGACGAGCATATTTGTCGAGCAAGAAACAAGCCTTTAAACAGAGAATAAATAAAATATTTTCTTCTCATTTCTGCCAAAATACTATAACGCACAGGCATGTATGTCTAGCTAGAAACAGGCAGCTGAAGACAGAATAAATGTATATCTACTCATCTCCGCTGCCATAATCTATGACGAGTTCTATTCAAAAGTTGCTTTCGCTTCATCATTAGATGAAATCACGAGAATGTCTGTTCTGCGACCAGTCAACTTCTGATTTTCTGTTAAGGTTCATCAAAATGTTGTCAATATTACTCTGACTTCCGTCAATGCTAGTGTAGTCGTCAGGGGCAAAGAAAGGGAGTGACCTCCGCAAGGACTGCGTGTCGTGGTCCGGGTCCGTGCAGATCAGGCTGTCTGTCTCCGTCTCGCTGGCGTCTTCTGCTCGAGAACGTCCAGCACGCTCACCAGGACTGTTGCGAGACAAATCCGGGTCGGAGCCCATGCCAGTGAAGGACGAAGAATGGCCACTGTCCGGCTGCTGGAAGTAAGGGTCCGCATAACTCGTCAACATCTGCGTGGTCGCTTGGTCCACTGACTGCAGAGCTGGATTAGCATAAAGCGATAGGCTTTCACTGTGCGTGACGTCGGACAAATGTACGAGCTGATCATTTTCACGGATCATGACCCTGGTTGTGTGGCGCTCAAAGGCTGCTCTGAGGTCACGAAGGGCGTGTCGGAGACTGGTGGCCTCTGGCTTTGACCGCCAGCATTCAGACCGAAGTGGGTCAAAGCAAGTGCATCGCTGCTGACTGCCTATGTCATGGAGGAGGTCGGCGGGGTGCTTTAAGTCGGCGGAGGGGCAGGAGACCCAGTGACAGGGCACGACACGCAAGGTACGTAGTCTGACCTCGTCGTCTGCATCCGATGGGAAGCATCCCGAGACGACGAGGATAGGCAGGTTCCGACTGTCGTCACGATGTTGAGCTGAGGCATTCTGCTGCAAGCTTCTCAAAACCAGACGGGTTACGGTCAAGTACGAATGGGGGAGAGCACTCCTGCTCCCTTCGTCACACAGGGCCTGGGTCAGTGAAGGTGAAATATAAATGAGGACACGGTGGGAAGCAAAAACTGATTCCAGCTGAAAGTCCTGATTCCAGATTTGGCTGGCCTCCACTGTCTTGATGTTGGCACACACTTTTAAAAAGGCGATGTGGCGTCGTACAAAGTTATCAAACTCGGGATTTTCAGGTACATACAGATGAAGAATTTCTGCAATACAAAGGCTCGAATGAAATAAATAAATAAAGGCTCTCAAATTACGTACAGGAAACACACAGAGAATACAGGGAACACACCCAGATAGAACAGAGAAACACATAAATATTACAGGGAAACAGAGATTACAGAGAAACACAGAGATTACAGGGAAACACAGAGATTACAGGGAAACACACGGAGATTACAGGGAAACACACAGAGATTACAGGGAAACACACAGAGATTACAGGGAAACACACAGAGATTACAGGGAAACACACGGAGAATACAGAGAATGATGTGCTTTGCTGGCCGATACATCGATTGGTTAGTCAGTCTGGATTCTGTCCCGTGTCCCAATTTAATTGCTAAATGGGACTCAAAAAGACCGGACAAAGTCAGAAGATGCTCGGCCAGGGTCATCCTTGGCAGGTTAATGAGTATAGTGTTTACAATCACTTACTGCAGGAGGTGAAATGACACTGACTCTTGCTGTTCGGGCCTGGTAATCGTCTGTTACGCGACCAAAGTAATTAAGGAGCACCAAGGTTGTCGGAGTACATGTGTCCCTGACATTAACTAAAATAATTGTAACTGTACTTTTAATTTCTTTTACAATAAATAGGACAAGGGGAATTATTATTATATTATTATTATTATTATTATTATTATTATTATTATTATTATTATTATTATTATTATTATTCAGCCTCTTTCCACGACTTCTGTTTGACTGTCGGTTGTGATCCAAGGTCTCGGAATTTTACCAAGATTTTGGGAGATCCAATGTTTTATTATTATTACTATTTATAATTTAATATTATACTATTATTATAATTATTATTTATAATATTAAGTTACATTCACTTAGTAATAAAACTCTAAGTAAATAATTAAATAATTAGAAAAAATAGAAGGGGATGAAATCAACGATTAAAAGTATTTATTACAGGTGTTCATAAACTCGTGAGAAGGTGGATGATTATATCACAGGAATGGAAATGTAAATTGTAAACTCTTGTTATGACACTGAACAATCAAAGTGCACAGATGTCTTAAAAAATCTACCTTGATAGTAAGCCATGAAAGTCTTCACGTATCTTAGAAAAGGCTCTCCTGACAGCGGTGCGCAGGTATCCTAGGTAAAATATATCAAGACTCTTAGAGATGAAAGCTTATATGTATTCTTGGTGAAATATATCATGAAAGCTTACATGTATTCTTGGTGAAATATATCATGACCCTTAGAGATGAAAGTGTCACTTACTTATAGGAGATCCACTACCAGGAACCATGCAGTTATCACAATGAAAAACCTTTAGCCGACCGAAAAAACCTGCACAAACAAACATCAGCATTAGAACAAGAACTTTCAGCTGACCAAAATTACCTGCACAAACATCAGCATTGGAACAAAATCTCTTTTAACCGACCAGAATAATTTGCACAAATGAAATATCAGCATTAGAACAAGACATATTAGCAGACCACAACAACTTACACAAATAAACATCAGCATCAGAACAAGATATGTTAGCAGACCACAACAACTTACACAAATAAACATCAGCATCAGAACACGAATTTGAGCAGATCGAAACATCTTGCACAAATAAACATCCGCATTAGAACAAGAACTGTAGCCGACTAACCAATGTAGTCGACCAAGACAGCCTAGACACATACACGTCCATATTAACAGAGAGCTGTTAAACAGTCAAAGCCTCGCAACACACTCCCTCTCACCTCTGTGAATGCCAACGTACACTATCAGCATTGCAGCACCAAGCACCAGCACCAGCACCAGGCCTGCAACAACATACATGGTCACCGGCGGCCCTGGTGGTTCGGTGCTTGTGGACATCTGCGTCACTGCTTCTGAAATAACATTGAAAAACATTATGTCATGAATTTCATTGTGAAAGTGAATTACAAACACAACTACAGTAAGACCTAATAACTTTAGTAGTAATTAGAGGACTTGAAGTCAAGCGATTGTAAGAAATAATGTTCGGTTATCATAATAATTACATGAAGCACCTTTTGTATCAAAGCATAGAGGTAGGCTTTCCGGGATGAAAGATAAAATAAAATAATGATATATCCAGAACATTATATTTAATAATAAATTGTGTTGTCCTCCCAAAGTTTAGAGCTGAGGACATTATATGTAGAGCATTCATGGGCATGCTATTTTGTTTTATGGGAGCAGTCAGGAAACACTGATGGCAAACTTTCACTTTGTATTATCATTGGAATATTGCGTTCGCTTGTGTGTATATATTTAAATTTTGACTGACAATTCTAACGGTTGTAAATAATGTATCATAACCAACTGTTCATTCCACACTTTTGTACAAAATACAAGAAAATAAGTGCTCCTCTTTTCAGTCCTCACATATCGTTTGCTGTAGATTACACTATGCTTACATGTTTTGAAGTAGACACTGCATTTGCTCAGCTAAACAAACATATCGTTTGCTGTAGATTACACTATGCTCAGCTAAACAAACATATCGTTTGCTGTAGATTACACTATGCTCAGCTAAACAAACATATCGTTTGCAGTAGATTACACGATGCTTACGTATTTCGAAGTAGACATTACATTTGCTCAGCTAAACAAACCACATTGCTCTTTTTAAATCTAGAACAAATGAACTTAAGGTTACTGAGATAACTGAACATTCTACAAGCTAAAAGGTCAAGGAGATCAATCTACAAACAAAAGGCTACAGAGATCACTGCACATCTACAAACAAAAGGTTACAGAGGTCAATGAACATTCTACAAACTAAGCATTACAGAGATGACTACACATGCTACTAACAAAATGATCAATAAACATGCTACAAACGACACAAACACATGCAGAGTGACACACAGTCCTGTGACCCTTATCAAATGCTTCAATGATTACAATAATTTTGTTGGTAAATTTAAAAATTATCAGTTGTTATGCATTATGCATATGCAGGTAAAGCATATAAAGATGCTAAGTCACAATGAAGGAGATAAATGTGTAATGTTACAATGAGGGACATAATTCTATGTTAGAACAAGGGAGATAACTGTGCTATACTACAGTGGGGGGAATACAAGTGCTATATTACAGATGAGAGATAAATATATGCTATATTACAGATGAGGGAATACACGTGTTATGTTACAAATAAGAAATCTAAATGTGTTATACTACAGTTGAGGGAATACTTATGTTATGTTACACATAAGGGAACAAAATGTGCTATATTACAGTTAAGGGAATACATGTTTTATGTTACAGAGGCGGGGGGGGGGGGGCTTAAATGTGCTATATTACAGCTGACGGAATACATGTGTTATTTTACAAATAAGAGAACAAAATTATATTGAGGGAATACATATTTTATGTTACAAATAAGGGAACAAAATGTGTTATATTACAGTTGAGGGAATACATGTTTTATGTTACAAATAAGGGAACAAAATGTGTTATATTACAGATATACATGTGCTATGTTATTGATGAGAAACATAAGTGACCTATGTCAAGATGGTCATAAAATCAAAATAACTGTGTTATGCTGGCATTTACAGCCTGCTGTTTTATTGTGCAGCCATTGAATGAAGAAAAGATTGACTGTGATAAACGCCATACCTGTAGTCGGAGGATCAGGCAGGCTTGGGGGGATGAAGATTTTCTTACTCGAGTACACCCAATCGTCCAGCTTATTGTTGGCCTCGTCAAATGGTTGAACCTGACACGCGTGAAGTAATCATTATCAAATGAAATGTACATTACGCATCTTATATTACATTAAAGGTATTTCGTTAACATATTTTTTTTCTTTCCAGCAAACAAATGTCCACACAAAGAAATTAAATGGACATACGTCAGTCTAAAAATAAATATCCATATGGTCGAGTGTATTTATTTTTTAAATTGCTTTTTGCCTTGGTCGTGTCAGTGTAGATATTATATATCAGCGTAGATTATTTCTTGTGTCAGTGTAGATTTTATTTCATTTCTTTTGTCAATATAGATACTATTTACGTCAATGTATTTATTATGTTTGTGCTAGTATGATTATAACTGTGTGACTTTGCCGTGTCTGTATGATTATAATTGTGTGACTTTGCCGTGTGTCTGTATGATTATAATTGTGTGACTTTGCCGTGTGTCTGTATGATTATAATTGAGTGACTTTGCCGTATGTCTGTATGATTATAATTGTGTGACTTTGCCGTATGTCTGTATGATTATAATTGAGTGACTTTGCCGTGTGTCTGTATGATTATAATTGAGTGACTTTGCTGTGTGTCTGTATGATTATAACTGTGTGACTTTGCCGTGTGTCAGTATTGATTATATTTAAGGTAAGTATGATTATAATTTTATAACTTTGCCTTGTGTCAGTGTATATTATTATGTTTGGGTTCCGATTGATTACAAATACATGACTTCCGTGTGTGTCAGTATTGATTATTATATTTGGGGTCCGATTGATTGCCCTGTGTCAGTGTTGATTATTATATTTATGGTGAGTGTGATTATAATTATGTGAATTTGCCGTCACGGGGACCCACCTGCATAAAACATTACTGCATCTACCATGTTTATTTTTTCAAAGGCAATTTCTCGGGGAACCCTAACGACCTCTCGCGGAACCCCGACAGGAAAACCTTGGTGTAGATTACAACTGTGTAACGTTGTCGTGCGTCAGTGTTAATTATATCTGTGTCATTTTGAGATGCTATGAAAGACGTGTGATTTCTGACGTTATCTTGCAGTAATGACAAGCAAGCTTGCAAACACACATACGAACAGAATTCAAACAAATAATAATAATCTGATTATTGTAGCAAAATGACAAAAATACAATAATTGCACTAATGGACGGTATGGTCAGAGTAGAACGTGACGTGAATATAAAAAACGAGTAGTGTTTATTATTAGATAGAGAGCGTGACGTGAATTCCAAAAATGAGTAGTGTTTATTATTTAGATAGTGTGACGTGAATACCAGCAATGAGTAGTGTTTATTATTTAGATAGTGTGACGTGAATACCAGTATGAATAGTGTTTATTATTAGATAGTGTGACGTGAATACCAGTAATGAGTAGTGTTTATTATTAGATAGTGTGACGTGAATACCAGTAATGAGTAGTGTTTATTGTTTGAATACCAACAATGAGAAGTGTTTATTACTAGATAGTGAGCGTGAACTAAACAACCGCAATGATAATGTTTAATTTTAGATAGAAAGTGTGAACTAAATACCAGCAATGAGTAGTGTTTATTGATTTAATTATTCAGAAATCGCCGTGCTAAATCTGCTAGATGAGGCTGGTTAAGGGGATACCCATAATATAACTGTTAAATTATAATTCGTTCACTTGTAATAGTTTATTGATAAGTTACTAGGTGTTAAATATAGATGATCATAATAACTATAAAAGAAGGGGGCGCCATTTGTAACAGTTTATTGATAAGTTACTAGGTGTTAAATATAGATTATTATAATAACTATAAAAGAAGGGGGGCGCCACTGTATCTGTGGGTGATTATTTTATTAAACTAAATACTCCGGAGCAAATTGTGTAGATTATTCCATGTATACTACGACAAAACACACAAAACACATACAGATAGAGAGAATCTACATGAAAGTCACATATTGACTCTATTTATGGACGGTAGATGTAGAGAGAGCAATTATTAAAGGGCACACTTTTGTTTGTATTTTACGGAATATTTACAGTGCAGAAACCTACATGAGTAGTAACGTTATTACTATTAACTGTTTCTTATGTGACAGTACCTTTCTTTTTAAGCAAAGAGATCATTACAAGAGATCTGAGTGAATTATAATTACGGTATAGAAGCATAGTGAGTGGAGCGATTATAAAGTAAGTATATTTTCAATATACTTTTCAATATACTTTTGCTTATAGTTTTTAAAACATATATAAGTATTAAATGTACTATACATAGAGTAATAAAAATTAATTATATATATTGTAAAGATTTTGTTTTAATCTAGGCAGCTATTCCATTACATGGTTAAGAATCATTAGGTCAATTACAAAATAATGAAATTTACATGTATTGTGAGATTCACTAGGTCAATTACAAAATAATGAAATTTACATATATTGTAAGATTCACTAGGTCAATTACAAAATAATGAAATTTACATGTATTGTAAGATTCACTAGGTCAATTACAAAATAATGAAATTTACATGTATTGTAAGATTCACTAGGTCAATTACAAAATAATGAAATTTACATGTATTGTAAGATTCACTAGGTCAATTACAAAATAATGAAATTTACATGTATTGTAAGATTCACTAGGTCAATTACAAAATAATGAAATTTACATGTATTGTGAGATTCACGTTTTGCGGTAGACCCGTCACATCAAACCTCACTATCTTGTCTTTGGTCTGAAAGAAAAAAGATAAATATACATACATTATAAATACTTATTTATGTATTTGTCAGCCACTTTAAAATTGTCAGGAAGTGTACATGCTTATGTGTGAGCGCGTGCGCAAAGAACAATTATTATATTTAGCACCAAATTACGTAGCAATTTCAAAATTTAAACGCTACTCTGGTAGTATTAAATAAATGCTACTCTGGTAGTATTAGTATTACATAAACACGTCAAGCGTAAAGTTGTTTGGTGAAATAAAATTATATAAATTGTCTCCAAAGAATCTTGCAGGTAAATGGAAAGTAAACTTTTGATTATAAGCGTGTCTAATCCGTTGATTATAGTGAATGACGTCACACAAACATAACAGAGAAAAGACAAACCAAAAGACAGTCCGTCAAATCCAAAAGAGTTATCTCTAGTACAAAGTTTCCAATACATTATTTCTATTTGTGCTGCAAAAGTCTACAATCCCATCCCGCACAACAATGTCTCGTGAATGAGATATTCCTTCGTGAGTGGGATAGTCCTTCTTGAATGAGGCATTCCTTGATGAGTGAGAGATTCCTTGATGAGTGAGAGATTCCTTGATGAGTGAGAGATTCCTTGATGAGTGAGATTCCTTGATGAGTGAGAGATTCCTTGATGAGTGAGGCATTCCTTGATGAGTGAGGCATTCCTTGATGAGTGAGACATTCCTTTGCCGCGTTATTGGAGAAGAGTATTGCAAGATTTATCTGCCAGTTATATAAGTGTTGTCAAACATATTTTCTAAAACAGATATGTGTTAGCCATATCTAAGTGTTGTCAAACATTTTCTAACACATATGTGTTAGCTATATCTAAGTGTTGTCAAACATAATTATTTTCTAACTCATATATGCGTTAGCCATATCTAAGTGTTGTCAAACATAGTTTCTAACACAGATATGTGTTAGCCATATCTAAGTGTACACCTGATACCGAATACAAGCATAATCCCGCTATTGCCAAAGAGGGAAGAGTTTTATCTACATGAGCATCACTTCCAAAGGACCAAGGAATACATGTTCGTGAAATCACTAAGTAATCATGAACAAAACTAGCCAACTCTTCTTTGTGAGTGTGTGGTGTATTTTAGCGTGCGTTTATATGTATCTGCTATTTTTAATTGTCTATTTAAGAGAAACATAATTATTACTACCGACAAAATAAAATGTGTTTGATTTACTCATGGGTCGAAATATCAGTTTGTCTCATTTTTTAAGCTGTTCCATAGTAGGTGAAATGCAGTAATTTGATGATTTCATGAAATTAACAGGTATATCAGCGAGTCTTCACTGAATGTACTTCACATGGCGATACACGAGCTAGGATTAAATTTATTTCAGTTGACGATCCCGAGTCATAACAAAGTATAAATCATCTGGGGATCCATCAGCCAGAACAAAGTATACATCAATGGGCGAACCCTGAGTCATAAAATGAATAAGTCATTGGGCGAACCAACAACCATAACAAAGTATACAACATTTGACAATACAGCAACCCTGAGTCATAACAAAATATACATCATTGGGCGAACCCTGAGTCATAACAAAATATACATCATTGGGCGAACCCTGTGTCATAACAAAATATACATCATTGGGCGAACCCTGAGTCATAACAATGTATATGTCATTGGACGATCAATGAGTAATAACAAAGTATACATCATTTAGTGATCCATCACATAACAATCCCAACACCACCTAGTTAATGTTTATTATTATTAATAATAATTAATCATCCATAACTACAAGTTATCAGAATTTTAACTTTTGTTATTAATAATTCTCCAGAAGACACAACTCGTCTCTGTCACTTGGCAGATATGCGGGCATGCAAAAGTTTTCTCACTTCCACAACCTTAAAGACAACTTTAACCGTCACAATATTTCTGTAGGTGGAAAACATCTTACTAAAGGAGAAGACAAATCTGCCTTTAATTTGTATTAAGCGATCCCCCATCTGCCCACTGTCTTTCCAAAATATGGTTATCAATATGTGCAAGACAGTCAATAAATTTAACAATACATTTATTAAATAAACAATCAAATATACATAAAGAAATACAATGCAACAAGATTACTGGACATCAATATTTCCATGAAACCATGTTCAAATAATTTTAATATCTATACAGCAGGGCTATTCAACTGGGTGCCTGAAGAGGCCTAGGAAGTGGCCCATGGATTATTACCCAGACATTTATACCCTGTATAAATAAATTTGTAGTAAAATAACATTTTCTTCTAATTTTTCATTCTTTGAGGATGTAATTCAAACATTTTGAAGTTAGTAGCACCAGCCAGTTCCCACAGACAATCCTTTCATATATTAAGCGCATAAATGTAATAATGTTTGTTTGTCTGATTACTCCCCTTTGATAGTCCAGGGGTGGGTGGGGGTGTGGTGTATGTACTTTAAAAATATTAAGTAAAAAAATATCTGACATAAATTAAAATGTTTTTCTTTTTAAAATAAACATGAGATTCTGAATTTTAATAAATTAGAAAAAACCACTATTTATTATTTTTTTACTTTAGCCCGGTTTTCACAGGCAATAACACATTTAGTTCACTATTTGACACCATGACTTAGTCCACTACTTGACACCATGACTTAGTCCACTACTTGACACCATGACTTAGTCCACTACTTGACACCATGACTTAGTCCACTACTTGACACCATGACTTAGTCCACTACTTGACACCATGACTTAGTCCACTACTTGACACCATGACTTAGTCCACTACTTGACACCATGACTTAGTCCACTACTTGACACCATGACTTAGTTCACTACTTGACACCATGACTTAGTCCACTACTTGACACCATGACTTAGTCCACTACTTGACACCATGACTTAGTCCACTACTTGACACCATGACAGTCCACTACTTGACACCATGACTTAGTCCACTACTTGACACCATGACTTAGTCCACTACTTGACACCATGACTTAGTCCACTACTTGACACCATGACTTAGTCCACTACTTGACACCATGACTATTAAGAAAGTGAAGCTGGAATGTAAAATCAGTGTATTCAACAATGACTGGAAACTGACTCAGAAACCGTGAAAGAATGCATACTAGCAATTTTGGACGAAATAGTGCGTGACGATAAAATAAAAATGAGCGTAACACATTTAGTTCAGCAGATTCCTATGTCAGATACTTCAATGATACGCAGAATTGAAATTTTAGGAACTGAAGTTTTTGAATCTTTAATTGAAAGCAATTTTATCAATTTTACATTGTGCATTCACTAGAAAGTAGAATCAATTTCAAGTGTAGCATACAATGTACGAGCATCTTAGTTAAAAATTTGTAGAAATAATAGTTTACTCACATAATACATCTTTCTGTAAAACACAAATATAACATATATATTACAAAATTCATGAAATATTCTCTCTCAATCTGTCAGTTAACTCAACATTAAACTAACGATCGCCTTTCATGACCGGACTTCTTGCCACTCAAAATTCAAGTGATTAGACAAGAGAATTCTCTACAGCAGGTAAACTTTTGATGTCAGCCCATTGGTTGGCCTTGGTCTCGTAAATTTTAACCGTTGGATAATAAAAACTATTTCCAATGGTTGCATCAACAATTTCTAGCATATTCTCAATTCGAGTTGTTTACTCCATTCTGACACTTATAAAAATACCATCATAAGGAGTGCCCAAGGTATGGCTACTTCGACAATTTGATATTTTATATAACAATTAAGTCTAGAAATAGGGATAAGCAAATTTACTCCACCTCACAAAGTATACATCATTTGGCGACCCATGAGTCATTACAATGTAATAAATGACTGGGCGATCCATGAGTCATTACAATGTATACATCACTGGGCTATCCACGAGTCATTACAATGTATACATCACTGGGCTATTTGTAAGCCATAACTATCGAGTGGCGATCCGTGCACCATAAAGTGTACATCATTCGGTTATCTGTGAGCCATAACAAGGTGTACATCATTCAGTATCTGTGAGCCATAATTACATCGAGTGGCGATCTGTGAGCCAAAACAAACTGTGCAATATTTGGCGCACTGACTGGAACCTGTAGCGTCAATCACTTCCGCTCTATTCAAAATGCTACAAGACGGTAATTTAATTAAAAGATCGTCAGTATGATCAATCTTAATAGTGCCCTCTGTTTAGCGGTTATGTATTCATTCTTTTCAGTTTATTTACATTTTTATAGCAGTTATATATAATACTACATATTATTTTACTTTAGCGACAGTGATTACAGTCTTAATAGTAACCTGCATTTTACTATATCGGCCAACTATAATAATCTACTCCACAAGCTAAGTGTCTGAGCTATCACCAACCGTTAATCTACTCAACAAGCTAAGTGTCTGAGCTATCACCAACCGTTAATCTACTCCACAAGCCAAGTGTCTGAGCTATCACCAACCGTTAATCTACTCCACAAGCTAAGTGTCTGAGCTATCACCAACCGTTAATCTACTCCACAAGCTAAGTGACGAAGCATATCTCGACGACTAGCGAACTACTAAAACATTTAATGAGGACAATTTAAGTAATATTTCATCTCATCACAATGACGGCACCCAGAGAAGTCAAATTTTACTGCAATGGCGACAGGAAACTTAATTCATCTCATGAGTTTAATTCAGTATTATTTCTTTTCACAGGGTTTAGTTAGGTAATAATTATATTTTTCCATTAACTGGCAAGACATTAGTTCATCCCACGGTGACTAGCAATAAAGTATTTAATTTTACGGTCATTTGCCATGTGCATTATTTCATTTTACGAAAACTAGCGAAGAAATTATAGCAGATAAGAGCATTGAAATGTAAGTACACCATGTTAGGAATCATTGAACAAGACGTCTGTGACTAGTCGATGTCTATTAAACGTTATTTTATCTACTAAATATGTTTAACATGCATGCTGACAAAAATAAGAATAAAACTGACATTAATTAATGTTTTATAATATGAATTACTGCACCCTATGAGATGGAATATTGTTATCTGAAAAGGGGCTAGAGACATGAAAAAGTAATAAAGAGAGAAGAGGGGCTAGAGACATGAAAAACTAATAAAGAGAGAAAAGGGGCTAGAGACATGAAAAAGTAATAAAGAGAGAAAAGGGGCTAGATACATGAAAAACTAATAAAGAGAGAAGAGGGGCTAGAGATATGAAAAACTAATAGAGAAGAGGGGCTAGAGACATGAAAAAGTAATAAAGAGAGAAAAGGGGCTAGAGACATGAAAAAGTAATAAAGAGAGAAAAGGGGCTAGATACATGAAAAACTAATAAAGAGAGAAAAGGGGCTAGAGACATGAAAAACTAATAAAGAGAGAAGATGGGGCTAGAGACATGCAAAAGTAATAAAGAGAAAAATGGGGCTAGTGACATGCAAAAGTAAGAAAGAAAAAAAGAAAGGCCGAAAGAAAGACAGGAAAATAGAATGACCAAAGAAAGAGCATAAATAATAAAGACAGAAAACAGAAAGAGTGATCGATAAAACATATGAAGAAATGAATGAAGGAATGGTCGAACGAACAAATATAAGAAAGGAAAAGGTAAAAGAACAAGAAAAAAGAATGACAAAACAACAAACATCCAATCAAACAAAGAATCATAAAAGAGAGAAGTACAAGATAAAATTAAAGAAAGAAAGAAAGAAAGAAGGTTTAAAGAAAGACTTAAATGAAGGAAGTGCGGAAGGAAAGAAGGAAGGAAGGAAGATTTACCGAATGAAAGTGCGTAATAAATAAATAAATAAAAATTGATGAAAGACCGAATGAACAAATAAAATGAGGAAGGAAGAAAATACGGAGAAGAAATAAATTACCGGAATGTAGGTGACATTTCCCAAGCACGAAAACATGTTACTATTACTACGACTAATGCACAGTTTATGGTAAGCGGCTCCAGGATGCGCTCCCTTGACAACAACACTGACACCATGATTCGTCAGGTTAAAAGTTATGCTTGGGTTCCAAGTATACAAAGGAATGCCTGACAACAAAGCAAAGTGACAATCTGTGAATAAATTAAGTCATGAAATTGTTTATAATGAATTAATTATTAGTCATAAAAGTGACTATCAGTGAGTAAATTAATAGTCATGAAAGTAGCTAACTTTGAATAAATTAATAGTCATGAAAATGACTACTAACAAATAAATTAACAGTTATGAAAATAATTGCAATTGAACAATGCCTACGAAAATAAGTGCGAAAGCAGTTAAATGATTTGCTCTTCTGTAAACTTGAAGTAGAAAAGAAAGTGTGAATGAAGAAAAGAAAGAAGATAAAAGTCAAGAAAGAAAGCTACAACGTACGTTAAATTTACAAAAGTGCATACTTACATCGTATTCGCATAATGACAAGTGATTACCACTGAACTCAATTATATTTTGTTCCACTGAACTTAACATTTCATATACAAGACACCTTTTCCATGAACTTAACATTTCATATGTAAAACAAAACATACTTCTGCTTGGATTGGCCATTAAATACATTAAAGTGATAGGCAACTTTTGGCAAACATTGTCCAAGTCATGATAATGCATTGCATTGACTGGTTATCTTGGAAGATGTTGTCCAAGTCATGATAATGCACTGCATTGACTGGTTATCTTGGAAAACGTTGTTCTAGCCATTAGAATGCACTACATTGGTTATCTTGGAAAACGTTGTTCTAGCCATTAGAATGCACTACATTGGTTATCTTGGTAAATGTTCTTCTAGCCATTAAAATGCACTACAGTGTGTGGTCATCTAGGAAAATGTCTTAATCCAGATACTGTGCAGTGTTCAGTAAGTTCAACTTCACGAAACTCAGTCACTGTGAATGTGAATCGTTACAAGTAAGCACTGCAAGTTATGTGTGACTTACAGCAGTTAATGTTGTACATAATGACGTAGTACTGACGCACTCATTAGTACGCAGCAAAGAAGTCGATTTTAGAACTGACTGATTGCAGAATACACTCGTGTTCTGTGAACTTGATCTGATTGCAGAATACACTCGTGTTCTGTGAACTTGATCTGATTGCAGAATACACTCGTGTTCTGTGAACTTGATCTGATTGCAGAATACACTCGTGTTCTGTGAACTTGATCAGACAAACGATTCTGTGTTCAGTACGAAGGAAACACCACCACTTCTACTACTTGAGAACGAGCTGAGGTGGAGGGTTGTAGCCGCGGAACTATAGGGAGTGTGGGTGTGTTTAGATCTCTCGGATTTTTTCTTTAGTCTCTCGCTGAAGCATGTCCGAAATACAGATCTCAAAGTGAATCAGCTTGCCTTGTACTCCCTACCCCCACACCATATACAAACACATGTAGTCATTACTAAAAGTCATACAAACAGAGCTACCATACAGCTTGCCTTGTACTCCCCCACCATCACCACATACACACGCATGTAGTCATTACTAAAAGTCATACAAACAGAGCCACTATACAGCTTGTCTATCGGTCAATATTTCAATGAAAACCCTCTGTACATTATTAAAACGAATACTCATTAATGCAGTTGTATTTTTTCATTGTCTGGGCGATCTTGCATCTCTCCTCTGATACTGAAAATATTTGTTCGGAAATTTGACGTTGTATAAGGAAAACATATGGATATTTAATATGTAAAAAAATAACAACAACAACGTGGTTTGCTGGATGGCTGTCATCATAAATGAAATAACTGATGACATATATGGAAAACGTGCGTCCGAATATTTGACGCCAAATTTCAAAATTTACTCCTTCCCAAACTATATATACAGGGAAGTTGAATATCGAAACCAACATTTAAACTCACCTCCACGACAGTCTGTGTGTGTGTGTGTGTGTGTGTTGTGTGTGTGTTTGTGTGGAGCCTGTTGTGTTAAGAACTTGTATTTTAGATCTATATCTGAGAAGACCAGTGTTGAGATCTATGTTTATATCTATCTATGCCTGTGATAAGATCGTTGTTTAGATCTATGCCTGTGAAAAGACCGTTGTTTAGATCTATGCCTGTGAAAAGACCATTGTTTAGATCTATATCTATGAAGAGACTGTTGTTTAGATCTATACCTTACTGTGTCTAATCAAACATAGGCGGTATAGCTATGTTGGCCGACCATTCAAAATAGCCGTTGTGCTTGTTTTTTTTTATTTTACTGAGTTTTCTTCTTTATTTCCTTCACTTTTTTATTCTCTCTTCTGTCTATCGCGCAAATGTATTTGTGTGTGCCTGGCAGTACGGGTTGGCCATACACCGTGTTAGAGATAAACACCTACCCATACCCATATTTGCATACATCACAAGCAGACAAAAACGCACACATACACAAGCCACACGAACAAATATACACTCACGCACGTATACACAAATAAATCTGAAACAGAGAATCCCAGAATACCGAACAGAACAAAACCATTGAACTTATTAAACAAACAGACAAACACCACCACCACCCTTACAAAGTTGAATAAAGAATGGCCTCTGAAAATGTCTAAAGGGTGGCGGGGTGGCGAGAAACATATCTATCTATCTATCTATTTATCTATCTATCTATCTGAGGTCATAGAGTTTGAATGGAGGAATAAAAAGATGGAGAAAAAGAGGCAGGAAGATACACTCAAAGAGGGACAGAGTAAATAAAAAGCGAGACGTACAAACATATACATACATACATATATGTAGGAACCGAAAGAGGCAAGAGAGGAGAGAGAGAGAGAGAGAGAGAGAGAGAGAGAGAGAGAGAGAGAGAGAGAGAGAGAGAGAGAGAGAGAGAGAGAGAGAGAGAGAGAGAGAGAGAGAGAGAGATGAAAAGCTTAAGTTGCGTCCTTTAATAATGAACATAAAATATGTGACTGTATCTGACGGTCTATAAACCCCTTCTAAATTAAGACATCCTTGAGATATATGTATCATTTTAAAATATGCAAATTAGCTTTTCTATAAACAATAACTCTAAAGGCGACAATTATTTCGCAGTCTATACGAAGGCCTGGTGATAGCTTCAAACATAAGAAGTATTCCAGCAATGGGGGTTGGGAGGAGAAATCGAGAGAGAAAAAAAAAGAGACGTAAACTTAAAAGGGAACAGAGACACCCTTTTATCATGACTATGTAAACACGCCAGCGAGGGTATATTCGCTTCAACGGATAGTGTTGACTCGAGAAGAGTGCAAAAAAAAAAAATATTCGCTAAGACGAGTAGTGTTCACTCAGAAAGAATGCATAACGGGTAGTATTGACTCAGAAGGAGGGCATATTCACTAAAACGGGAATGACTCAGTGTTGACTCAGTGAAGAGTGCGAATAATAATAAAAATAGAGTAAGAATAAATATATTTATACATTTTCTTAGAGTTCTGACGTAGTCTACTGGACTCAACGTCTTGAGTCCACATGTGTGCCACATACATCACTGAATTACTATAATGGTGACAACATTGGATTGCTGCCTTTACTATAATGGTGACAACATTGGATTGCTGCTTTTACTATAATGGTGACAACATTGGATTGCTGCCTTTACTATAATGGTGACAACATTGAATTGCTGCCTTTACTATAATGGTGACAACATTGGATTGCTGCCTTTACTATAATGGTGACAACATTAGATTGCTGCCTTTACTATATTAGTGACAACATTGGATTGTTGCCTTTACTATAATGGTGACAACATTAGATTGCTGCCTTTACTATATTGGTGACAACACTGGATTGCTGCCTTTACTATAATGGTGACAACATTGGATTGCTGCCTTTACTATAATGGTGACAACATTGGATTGCTGCCTTTACTATATTAGTGACAACACTGGATTGCTATCATTATAAAATTTAAATTAAAAAGTGTAAACCACTTATCGAGTAAACAAACGGGAAACCAAAAGCAATAACATCTGTGTAAATGAAGCGTGAATATAGTTTTACTGAAAGGAAATCAAACACTTTTAGTTTTACCTGCTCTCGTAAGTGCTGCCACAACAACAAGTATGAGTCCAGTGCGACCCATTGTCGTCAGTCATTTGTTCGAGAATTCACTTCACCTGTTCCACAAAATATGAACTTCTGTATCCTTTGACAGACTCTCCTGTTTTTCAGTTACCCAGCAGACGTTTTAGCCCCTACTGTTAATAGTGCGTGACTTGGAAATAACAGGTATATATTTCACCACATTCCTTCAGCGACTAGTGACATTGAACTTCGCCTGTATGTGACAAGTAGTGAGTCTTGCGATAAAACCTCGACTGGCAGTGCATACCGAAGAGAAACACGCTGGTAGTGAGGGCTGCGCATAAACTACCAGCAGGAATAGGACTGATAAGTCACCAGTTCTTGATTCATAAGGCCATACCTATCTTCAGTTTATATTTGTTTAGTTATTTAATTCTGTGATAAATTGTGACGTAATCAATCACAATGACACCTTTCACTCAGTGATTATCAGAGATTGCAACACTCGATATTCAAGCAGCGAAACGACCCGATCTATTGAACAAACTCATTTCGTAGCGTGACCTAGACAATAAAGGCTATGTCGAAAAGCACTGCTTGACTGTGCGAATACGTAATTATCACACGCGAAGAGGTTCCACCACTGAGGTTTTTTTTTTTTTCTCTCTCTCATGTTATATATATCTCGGTGGGTTCCACAGTGACCAAACTCTTCAGAATAAAGTGAGAAGAGGAAAGTTCCACAGGAATCCACCAAACAACCAAGAACATCGAAGTAGATGAAAAGTTTTAACGCAATCCCTGGGAGTAAAAGTAGATAACGACACAACAACACAGTGACAAGTTGTGTCACGGTTCTGTCGTCGTCTGACTCGATTGCGAAATGCTTGCTATCAAGTGAGCGTAGGTCCGCCTTGTTTATATTTAAAAATAGAAGGTGAGAGAACACACAAGCTCACTCGCCTGCACGCATGCATGCAATCCACCCTCCCACCTATCCCCCACCCCACACACTAAATCAATAATAACTCGTGGATCCAGTTTGCCTAGTAGCCGTAATCATAGTAGGTGTTAGTTTTGATATTGAAAAGTAGGCCTATGAACTTAATAGTAGGCCTAGAAGAGACTGACACAGTTAGTAGGCCTAGCACAGACTGATACACTTAGTGAACTTAATAGTAGGCCTAGCACAGACTGACACACTTAGTGAACTTATCATACATCTATGTTAGTTTTGATATTGAAAAGTAGGCTTATGAACTTAACAGTAGGCCTAGCACAGACTGACACACTTAGTGAACTTATCATACATTTATGTTAGTTTTGATATTGAAAAGTAGGCTTATGAACGTAATAGTAGGCCTAGCACAGACTGATAGACTTAGTGAACTTAATAGTAGGCATAGCACATACTGACATAGCGAACTTAACAGTAGCCCTAGCACATTCTGATTCACTTAGTATACTTAATAGTAGGCCTAGCACATACTGAAACAGTGTACTTAATAGTAGGCCTAGCACATACTGACACAGTGAACTTAATAGTAGGCCTAGCACATACTGACACAGTGTACTTAATAGTAGGCCTAGCACATACTGACACAGTGTACTTAATAGTAGGCCTAGCACATACTGACACAGTGTACTTAATAATAGGCCTAGCACATACTGACACAGTGAACTTAACGGACATCTATGGATAACGTTTCGTCAACAAAGACCAAACGAACAAATACCAAACAAAACCAAACTAACTACAAAACGAACTGCCAAACGAACTGCCAAACGAACTACAGGTATACCCAAGCAAGGCCAAACTACCAAACAAAACCAAACTAACTACGAAACGAACTACTGGTATACCCAAGCGAGGCCAACCTACCAAACAAAACAAAAATAACTACGAAACGATCTGCCAAACGAACTATATATATACCCAAGCTACTAATAAAATTAAGTACTAAAGTTGCTACTGGAGGAAGAAACATTTCAGTTAACCGATTGAAAAAGCACTGAAAATGAAAAATACTTATGGTTAGTGATTAAAATACTACTACTACTAACAACAATTCAGACATCTGAAACCATACAATAACACTACACACTTCGTTTGGTTTCGTTTGACTTCGTGTGGTTCATTTGGCTGAAAAGACGCTCTCCACCAAAGGATAGTTTCTGCACCTGATTGCAAAGAGTGGTCACTGTAGTACAAAAATTAACCAAAGAAAACAAATCCTTGTGTACTTATTATATAATTTATCAAAAAGAAATCCATCTGTTTCCCCTATTGAAATGAACATATTTGGAATTAAAACAATTTTCTTCATAATGTTTAATGTAATAAATCAGCTTAACAACACATTAAGCTGTAATTAAATGCATACACAAGTCACTGACATGAAACAAATGAAAGCAGATTACAGACTCTTCAAGCAAAAATAAATCTCGGAGACTGAACATAAAACGTTTCCAAAGGTGATCAAGTATAATTAATAAAATATAATTTTGTCAGTGTAAACTCACATAAGTTATTTGTTCATTTATATATATATATATTTTCCTGTTGTGTTTCATGCCCAGTAGGAACTTTTGTGAAAAGTACAGTATTTCCATTGTTCTGAATGACAGTTGTCGCACCTCAGTAGTGTCTTATTTTGTTAGAGCTTATTTCCTCCCATAAAGAACTAGTTTGACTTTTAAAGCGCGCACACACACACACACACACACACACACACACACACACACACACACACACACACACACACACACACACACACACACACACACACACACACACACACACACATACACACACACACATATTCTTTTAAAGTGTATATTTGTTTGTGTGGTGTTATTATTTTTTACTTTTTCTTTTTGAATTTATAATATAATATTATAGAACCACTTTCAAAATAAATCCAAAGTAGTACAACCACATTCAATAGATAACCAGAGTAGTACAACCACATTCAGTAGATAACCAAAGTAGTACAACCACATTCAGTAGATAACCAAAGTAGTACAACCACATTCAGTAGATAACCAAAGTAGTACAACCACATTCAGTAGATAACCAAAGTAGTACAACCACATTCAGTAGATAACCATAGTAGTACAACCACATTCAGTAGATAACCAAAGTAGTACAACCACATTCAATAGACATCCAAAGTAATACAACCACATTCAATAGATAACCAAAGTAGTACAACCACATTCAATAGACATCCAAAGTAATACAAGAACTGTCAAAAGATAACCATAGTAGTACAACCATTTTCAAAAGATAACCAAAATAGTACAACCACTTAAAAAATATAATCAAATTAATACAACCACATTTTTCTCTAACATGATGCACTCCATTGACCAGATGGCAAATTTTTTATTCAGTTAAACATTGATAATCAGACTGCACAAAATGTCTGTCTTGAGTATTTGAAATATTGGAACAGTTAGGATTTATATATTGGCGGAAAATGATACAAGAATAAAGTCATTACAAACAATTGTGTATCAGACACCTAGCAAATATTGCTATGTAAGTCAGCAACGATTCAGTCCCTTAGCGATGAACGCCAACAAACAAAGATAGAAAATGGTATTCGATAGACAGCCAGCAATAGTTTCTTTCCATAGTGATTAGTACTTACAGAAGACGATCAACCCTATAATCAACAACTGTACCGTAACAGTGGAATGTAATCAGCAAAAATTCTAGAACCATAGCGAAAATTCTCTCGCACGCACGCACAATTGAATACATTATGACATCAATAACCAGCATCTAGGGACAACATATTTTTTCCCTACGCGAACAGTGTCTACAGAAGAGAAACCTTATAAGCAATAGACTCCACCGGAAGTGAAGTAGTCGTAATCCTAGCGTCGACAGAAGAGACGGATATAGTCAACTGTGTAGGCCTATCAGATACGTTGTATCAGTTGTGGCTAACAACTGTGTAGGCCTATCAGATACGTTGTATCAGTGGCTAACAACTGTGTAGGCCTATCAGATACGTTGTATCAGTTGTGGCTAACAACTGTGTAGGCCTATCAGATACGTTGTATCAGTTGTGGCTAACAACTGTGTAGGCCTATCAGATACGTTGTATCAGTTGTGGCTAACAAATGCGTTATGTATATCTTCGTTGGCATGATGAGTTCAGATGTGTATAAAATCAAGGTGGCATGGCAAATTTATTACGCTACGCTTATAGGACCTGTCAGTTTGGGAAGGAAAAACCCACAACATTCCCGGGATACGTTATAAATGTTGGTTGGTAGGCAATTGTGATCACTTGTCTTCACCGCACTTTTTATCTCTCGCTTTGAGGACCCGACCCCCTGAAAGATTAAATAGTTAAAATAAAATAAAACACAGATATTAAAATAAAACCTTAGTAAGGAGCTAACACCTCTATGTATATATGTTTGTATTCCTGACTTTTCTGAACATATAGGACAAGTAACATGCGCTGACATAACTGTGATAAAAATAAAAGGCTTTTGTGGTCAACTTCCGGCTTTCCTTGTTCATGCTTACAACGAATCACTCGCATTTACTATTGTTTTCTTACGCTATAAATCGAAGTACTAGAATGCAGTGGATGTACAAACAAGTGGAGAAAATTTTTAAAAGACATGAAATCAATTTTGTTTTGAATATTTTCCAATCAAACAAGGTGACTGTCAATGTGATGTTCCCTTTTTGGAAGCAGACCGCAAAAGATAGTGGTTGTCAACCTTGCGGCTGAAAAATGCTCCACAGTGTTTTTACGCGTGCTGATAAGTATCGTACCATTGACAACCCTATATCAGAGTTATAAAAGAAAGGCGAGTACTGATATGGTATCCAGTGTCGTCTGCTGCAAGTACATAAGCCTAAACATACCAGTCAAAGTTGGAAAAAAGTCAGCGTGGCATTTCTAACCCATCTGATCGTCTCCTTAACAAATCTTTTGGATGATCCAAACTTACATTCAAAACGTCTATGTTTATGTGAGATTCTAAAAATGACTAACTTCTAACGACCGGTTCAAAACAAATATACTTTCTCAGTAAGTTTTTTTTTCTTCTACGGATCGCCGAATTAAGGATGGACGGAAGACACACCCGACAACAGCTGCTACCACGCCTAAGCCCTTATCAGGGCAGGCTAGTAAAACAGCTCTATTGTCCACTCCTAAGTCCACTTCAGAGCGGGAGGAGCAGGTCGACTTACTCACTGCGTACCCCCATCCCAGCTCTTATCTAAGCAACAGGGACAGAAACAGAGGACAACAAAGTGCTAGCTGCCTAGCAGTGAAAGATGGCGGTTGGACAATCACCGACTGCAGACTAATTTGGTTAAAAGAAGTTGACGGGTCCATCACAGAGAAAACACTAACACTCTATGACATTTTACTTCAAACAGCAAACTAAATACTCAACAACTACTTCTTAAATCTATATGGATCCTTTTTCATCGGAACACTGGAGGTGAAGGTGACAAAAATGATCAAATTCAACAAGCCATTGTTAGTGCTATGGGACTACACAAGGCCTTCAGAGATACCTCTCACCATCGCATAAACCCACACTGAGACAGTGATACTCAAACCAACATCATATGGTCACTTCCGCCGATTAGGAAACCAACTTAACTCAGACTTCCAAAGAAGGAAAGAGCCAGGCTTTCACCCAAACCCAGACTATTACCATGGAGATTACAAAAGAGCCAGGCTTTCACGCAAACCCAGACTATTACCATAGAGGTTAAAAAAGAGCCAAACACCAATTACTACAATAGAGGAAAAGAACTACAATGACCAAAACCAAAGCAGACGACAACAACAAAGAGAAAGACGTCAATGTACAAACAGAAGAGAGCAAAAAGAAGGTAGACTCACCAACAGAGACCGAGGCCGCCCTCCACGAATACACAAGGACGCTCGAGGCCCCCTCTATCTCACCCCTACAAGAGACTCCATCAAGAGCAACTACGTCAACAACAACAGCAGCTACAACAGAAAGCCAAACACCACCAACAACAGCAACTACAACAGAAAGCCAAACACCAACAACAACAGCAACTACAACAGAAAGCCAAACACCACCAACAACAGAAGAGGGCACAAAATACAAAAGACAGCACCCATCACAACATATCAGAAAACAATAGCAACAATAACAGAGTCATCAACAGCATTCACAATATCAACCACTACTGACAACAATGGCGGCATAGTGAGCGGCAGTTACGCAGTGGGAATATTTCAATCACCCCCATTGCGGAAATCATCCAACTGCTGCTTGACCATCTATACCGGCCGCCAGCGCCCGTCATCACGCATCCAACAGACACCGAGGACATCCACAACATCAGCGAAACGACAACACCACCAGTGGGGAAGAGAGGGGGGTGAATACCCCGGGCGCACGTACACACTAGGAACAGACGTGGTGTGCTACTAGCCTGGGCTCTGTATGACACCCCTCTCACCCCAACATCGAGAACAACACTAACAACTTCCACCATAGCTTTAGCCCACGGACTACCGGACTACCGGACTACCGGACTAAAACCCGCCTTTGCCGATCTGACCAGTTTTTAACAACGGACGAATTGCAAACTCTACAAGAACGCAACGCTTCATCACCAGACAATAAGGCATTCAGACACTTACAGACTACAGCAACACAGGAAATCTACAGCAACAATCATCAAAGTATGGACAGCACAACTTTCAACGCTACAGTCACAAGACACAAGAAATAGAACACATCTTTCAACAGGAACAACTCGGAAAAAGAAAAAAAAACACCAAATACCCCCAACCCCTCCGAACTACACATCTACAACGACATTCGACAAAATGCCTCCACAAACACAACACCAACCCGTCTTCCCTCTCCAGAAAACAGTGAGGAGAGGCAGTCTCATCAGAAGCTACCCAAGACCGTGAATGTCTGACGATAAAAAGCCAACTTCGGCTTCTGAGGGGAAATGTCAGCGAAAAAAAAACAAAACTCCCTACCTCTGTCTCTCTCTGACAATGCATTCTAATTTGTCACACGTATACAGACACTCTTCTCGCCCACTACTAGCTTTGCCCATTACGTGTATTCAGGCCCGCTAATTGACTAGAAGCAGTTATCTTAGCAAATCTATTTAGAGTTACTTCCCCTCCCCTGCAGTCCTCCATTTAAACAATACGGAGTAAGACAGCAGGCGAACTAACAGTACGAAGGCATGTCATTTTTTAAATTTAAAATATATTTTATTGTTTTGTTTTGCACAACATTCTTGATTACAGGAGCCAGTCATAAACGCAGCCCCAGAAAATCCGGTTTATTACGAGAACCAGCAATAAATAACCTTTCTTCACAAGCAGGCGATCAAGTTATCGACGGAAGTCCGGCAACCCTTGCAATGTTCGTTTATTATACAAGAAGTGACAATGAACTCTTTTCAATGTTAAAACACACATTCTTTATGTTGAGAATACATATATATATATTTTTTTTTATCACTCATAAAAAAACACTATGTCATGCGGAGGATACTTTGATTTAGATTTAGGTTTTTTTTTTTTTTTTTCTTTTGGTGAGTCAGTGATAAAACACCTTTATTATTACCAATACCATTGAACCTTTTGTCACTGATGAAACAGCTCTATTTATACTACTAATACTACTGAGCAAGTGGTAATGATTAAAATACCTTTATTATTACTATTGAACCTTTTGTCACTGATGAAACAGCTCTATTTATACTACTAATACTACTGAGCAAGTGGTAATGATTAAAATACCTTTATTATTACTATTGAAACTTTTGTCTTTGCTAAAACACAATGTCACCTTGTCTAGCGTACCTTAGAGTTTTCATTATTATGTAGATAAAGTTAGATTTCTGAAGATTGTTAAACCCACATTTATTAATGTAAAAGATGGGATGGAGAAGGGGTTAGAATTAGTATTGTTGTGGCAGTAGTATTATCCTAGCGCCAAATGTAAAGGTCGATGGTGGTGGTGGTGATGACTGAATACCACAAAATGATTAATAATTCACATCAAGATGTTCACATGTTCTGTTAGATATGGATTGTTCAGTGTTATGCCGTCTATGACAGATCCAAAGCAGTAATCAGTAAATAAAAACAGCAAATCTAAAGTACACAATATATAAACACTACACAAGTCTATCATTTAGTAAACTAAAATAATAATAATAATTCCTATCTCTAACCTCGGGCTAATAAAACCTTTTCACATACTCGATGCATGTCCCCCCGCCCCACCCCTTTATTTCCACATTATCCACTATTTCATTACTTGGTTAAAACACTATCCTAGCTCTAACATAAGCTATCTGTAATTCTATTTCCACGTTATCCACTATTTCATTACTTGGTTAAAACACTATCCTAGCTCTAACATAAGCTATCTGTAATTCTATTTCCACGTTATCCACTATTTCATTGCTTGGTTAAAACACTATCCTAGCTCTAACATAAGCTATCTGTAATTCTATTTCCACGTTATCCACTATTTCATTGCTTGGTTATAACATTACCGTAAGACTAACGGAAGTTGTCTTTCTCTTGGCTTAAGCCCCAGTGTATATTGGCTTTCCGTATCTCATGGCCTGTTCCGTGTATCCACGACTCTCCTGAACATACAGGTCAAGTGTCATGCGCGCTGCCATAGCTGTTATAAAATAGATTTGTATGGTCAAATTCCGGCTTTCATTGCTCACGCTGTAGTCTTACAACGAATCGCCCGCATTTAATATTCTTAAGCTATAAATAGAAGCACTGGAAAGCACCGTGCATTGCGTGGGTGTACATACAACGTGAGAACATTTTAAAAAGACATTAAATCAATCTCGTTTTAAACACTTTCCAGTCAAATTATGTGACTTTTAGTGTGATGTACCCTTCGTTTTGTATCGAATGCCATTGGAGACAGATCTCAAAAGATAATAGTTGTCTACTTTGCGGCTGAAAAATCCTCCACAGTCTTTTCGTGTGCTGATAAATATCGTACCATTGACAACCGATACCAGAGTTATAAAAGAAAGGGAGATAAATATCGTACCATTGACAACCGATACCAGAGTTATAAAAGAAAGGGAGATAAAAAGCGTTGAATAATGATACGGTATGCAGCAAATGTCGTTTGCTGCAAAGCATATGCTTAAGCATACCAGTCAAATTTAGAAGAAGAAAGTCAGCGCGGCAATTCTAACCTATCTGCGTCTCCTTAACATATCTTTCGGATGATCCAATCTTACTTTCAAAGTATCAATGTCTATGTGAGATTCTAACTTCTAAAAGCGGCTCAAAGCAAATATACTTTCTCAGCAACAAATTCATAAGACCGGCAGCTGACCACAAAAACCTTGAGGATTTACCAATGTCACCGACCTTGACATATTTTAAGTAAGATGAGGAAAGTTGTGGATATATCTCCCTCTCCATCCCTGCTCTCCTTCGTGTATTTAGGCCATGTCTTGGAGTGAAGGGGGGGGGGGGAGAGAAAGCACTGGTCAAATGGGATGGTATGGTGGTAGAAGGGAGACTTTTTCTTGCTGACCAGCTTATGGTCCATAATCTGCCTGAGGGGTGTTGGTACCCATAAGATGGACAATACAAAATACACAACAATTGAGGTCAATGACTCTGTTTGATTCGTTCAGCCCCCCCCCCCCCCCGATGAAAGGTCCTCACATGTAAGTCGGACAAGACGGACAGACACAGATGAACAGACAGACGGATAGACAGACAAGACACAAGTATGGACACAATGACAGATATGATGGCTATGATTAAATTAATCTTACACGAAATGACACGAGACAGATAAAATATAACAATTAAAGAAAATAAAACAGCAATCAATTACTAAATCCACATAGTACAGTTCCTGTAATGTCTATCAGAGAAAACATTAGCCTCCCCTAGCTAGTAATGTCTATCAGAGAAAACATTAGCCTCCCCTAGCTAGTAATGTTTTTTCCTGACCAAGTTCTATAGTTTCTTCTCAGTTCTCCAATAACAAAGATTTGCACAAAGTTCCCAATATAAAAAAGATTTGCACAAAGTTCTAAATAGTTCATTACTGTTCCTACACCATTAGAAAACCATTCTCACACCCCTGGCCAAATGCACTATTTTCACTTAGTTACACTGGTGGAATCTAGCATCGTCACTGGCTGAGTCTATGTAGACTTCCCCTCCTAAGCAAGTAATATGGCGTTCTTCTGAACTAACGGCTGATACACTTCAGCAGCCTGATGCCAACAACAGAAGCAATGCTACCAAGATGCAAGCCTCCAAACATATGGCGAAAACCATACAATTTATAAATAACACAATCAGAGACTGCTAACATTAACTACATAGTGCTCTTGAAATAAAGGCTAATCATTTTCTCTGAGCACAATCTCACTTTCCTGAAGTAAAAATAAATTAATTAAACATGCAAATTTATTATAATTACGTTTTACCACAAAATAATGTAAATGCAACTCTACCTTCATTCAGTGAAACCAAGGATCCAAGTAATCTGTAACATTAGCCTACATATTTCCTTTAAAAATCTCATGTGCTCTTTTTTTTTTTTTTAAAGCCATTTGGCTTATCATTCAAACATACTTTCAGATTTACACTACATCAAAGTATGGACTTCTGCTACACATCTGGCATGTGTCTTCATTGTGGGAAAAGCACATGGCTTGGATTTACTCCCCTATTTAAAGATATTCAGTTGACCTAAGGGCAGGGCTGCATCCAAACTTTCAGTCACAAATAGGATTAACAAAACTTCTGACTTCTTTGCTTCCTAACTTTGCGAACTTGTGTGCACCAAACAACCACCTCATTTCCTCTTTCATTCAGGCACTCTTTAGGATACAAGGTCATCCTTATACTATGCATATTTACTATAATTGACTGGTCCAATTTCTGCTTGATCAGGGTTCACAACAAAGTCTGGCTTGCTAGGGAAATTACAGTGGTTAACTAACTTACTTTTCTCTGACCCATTCTGTCTTATGGGTGATGTAATAGCTACGTCATATGTACGGAAGCTCTTATTAAACTTCCTTTTGCATCTAAATTTAGATTTTATTTTCTACTCATTTCTTACATCTAAATTTTATTCCTTTCTATATTTCTCTTTTAATATTTATAATTTATATTTATTTATAGATGGGATCTGGACGAGATTTATAAATATCGTGACAAGGGGCTCTAGTGCTCACTATCTTAAATCTATTTTAAAACACCGCAGCTCTAGTACTCACCATTGTAAATGTACTTTAAACAACGAGGCTCTAGTGCTCACCATCTTAAATCTATTTTAAAAGAATGCAGCTCTAGTGCTCACCATCATCAATCCACTTTAGAACAATGCGACTCACTCGCATAGGGTCTGTGCTCATAAATGCGTAAGTACAAGCGTGTCAAGTCTCCAAACACGTGTTCTGAGAAAGACAACAAACGTGAAACACAAAAGGATGAGTCATTGAGTGTTTTATCCCTTATCACGTCAATTGTGCGTGCGGTGATAAAAGCAGTAAAGGCATGTGACGAATTCCACAGGCTGTGGATTATCATTTTATTACTTGATAACAGCCACTCAGAATGTGACGAAGATAGGCGAAGTATTTCCAAGACAAACATTAATTTCAGAGCACGGGGGGCAGTTATCAGCTATGATTGCTATAAATTCATTTCATTAAAATGCTTTTTATTTAACATTTCACAAACCGTCCTATCTCATGAAATGCATTAGCTCTGGTCACCACGACTTGCAGAACGAAGGACAGAGCAACAAACAATTAATGGCTTGTATTGACAACATTGTTAGTACAGAAACTAAGTTTTGCTTCAGATATATTTTTCTTTTTAGTCTGTTAATTAATTCGGTTTCTAATAACTCAGAGAAGTCAAAGCAGGCAATTAATTATCTTTGGGTAAATGTGCTATGATTAAAGCATGAAAATAATTTGATGAATATTTTTAATAATTAAAATTCAGATACACATAATTAACATTCTTTTCTTAAAATATGCACGTTTTTGTTTCAAATATGACGCAAACCAAATTATCATTTAAATAAAAGCGTCCTTACATTTCTCAAGATGGATGTTTAAAAGCTTAACAAAATTTGTTTATCACAGTAAGCTTTAAAGATTTTATTTGTACATATACACTCGAAAGAAGTAAATTTCACTCAAATATAATTATTATTCCTTATGATTAGCAATTCTTTGACAAATGTTTTGCATATTTTATGATACAGCCGAGATGAGAACGCGCTATCCAGAAATGATCAACAGAAACAAGAGTTGCAATGTCCATTGATGTTTAAGGGGAAACAACCTCGATTTCCTAATTTTGCAGAGTCAATGGAATTACCTCTCTTTCATAAGAGCAAACTATTTTTGTAGTTGTGACTCGACATTGAAGCTGAACAGTTTTAGAAAAATAATTAAACAATACTATTAATGAACAAATATCTATCGTAACAAGAGAATTATCAATCAGCTGCAATACTGAATGAATAATGATGATAGTGGCATGATGAATAAACAATCAACTTTCAGTACTGAATGAATAACGCGAAGCCACAGAAAATATAATACATTAACAATTATACCACTGCATAGCACAAATAATTAAAAGAAATACATAATACATTAATAATGAAAGCACTGCATAGCATGAACAAACAATCAGAGTACTGTACTGAAAGAATACAAAATTAACAGTAATATAATTAATTAATAATAAAATCACTGTGATGTAATGATTTAAAAATAATAATAAAAATATAATCCATTAATAATCAAACCACTGATTTAATGAAAAACGAATCCACAGAAATACTATAATTAACAATCTAACCACTGAATTAATAACAAGCCACAATTATGCACCGCGTTAACAATCAAGCCAATGTGCTGAAGGAATAACGGATGAAGAATAAAAAGTATAATCCATTGGATTGCGTCCAACATTTCTCAGTAAAATAGACGAGCAAATTTTAAAATATCTCTCGATTGGATTAATTTTTTTTTTTTAAGAATAAATATAGTTTTGTATATTTTTTCTAGTATATTAACTGGCCGTTGTACACGAAAGTCCACAGTGTCCTTTCTGTATCCGACATCTATCTTCTGTACACCAAAGTCTATAATTTCTGTTTTACATCCGACAGCAATCCACTGTACACCAAAATCTACAATTTCCTTACTACATCCGACACCAAAACCTACAATTTCCTTACTACATCCGACAGCAATCCACTGTACACCCAAAACCTACAATTTCCTTACTACATCCGACAGCAATCCATTGTACACCAAAACCTACAATTTCCTTACTACATCCGACAGCAATCCACTGTACACCCAAAACCTACAACTTCCTTACTACATCCGACACCAAAACCTACAATTTCCTTACTACATCCGACACCCAAACCTATAACTTCCTTACATTAAGGGAACAAAATACCTTGCTAGCTATTCAGTCTATAATGGCTATGGCATAAAATTGCAAAGCAGTTAAAGTGCGGGTGCATTATGAACATTAGTGGATTTTAAATCAAATTGCTTAAACTCGCTAGTTATGGTTAGTTATGCTATGTCAGATAGGCCTATGTTGCCATATAGTCAGGTATGTCAGAGTAGATTTGCTGTGATAAAATAAATCCACCCCACCAAAATTTGCAATATGATTGTTCACTTTATCTATTTTTAATCGAGGTATTAATACCTTGTACCTTAGAGCAGCATTCAGTTTGTTCCTTAGAGCAGTGATTTTCAACCGGTGCCGGTCCACAGAAATGTCCTGTCGGTCCGTGAACTAAACACTATGATGAATGACGCGGTGAAGATCCTAAATGAAATTTGTAATAGAGCTAAGAACTCCAGGCTGCTCTCGTCAGTGTGTGAGAGTATGGACTCGCAACACCAACATCTCCTTCTCCATGCAGAAGTGAGGTGGTCTATCGGGAGGAAGGTTCTTTCACGCCTTGTCGATCTGAGGGAATAAGTAAAGAAGTTTGTGCAGGAGCGAAACTTTGCCCTAGTAGAGCCTTTGTTGGATGAGGAATAGATGGCTAAACTTGGTATATGGCGGACATATTTAGCCTTCTCAACGAACTTAATATTTCTCTTTAAGGGTTTAGCACAAATATTTTTACACTGACAAATAAGACGGATGCGTTCAAAAAGAAACTGGTTCCTTGGGATAGTCGCGTACAAGAAGAAGATATAGAAACGTTTCCACATTTTTGATCGCTGCTGACGTCAACCGAAAATTCATATTCAATATAATAAGACAACATTTAAGGGCATTAATCAAAACTTTAACCATTATTACCCTGAAAATGAGGATCCCCGTAAAGGTAACTAAGGATTAATAATTCCTTTATGGACGATGTCAACTCATGCGCACTTAATCCTCGTGAAAAAGAAAACCTGATCGAGTCAAAGTCACTCTGGTGTCCAAACATAAAATACAATTATTGTGTCAAGTTTGGATATCACTTGGTGGGGGGGGGATGGGGGATGTATCCATCTCTCAGTTACAGAGCTATTAAATTGTTGGTCGTATTTTGGACTACCTATTTGTGTAAGAAGATTTTTTCAGCCCTGTCAATCAAACAGAGAAACCGAAGGAATGTCAATGCAGCGCTTCGTCTCTCAGAAACAGCCTCGGTTATCAAGTATTCTAACAAATAAGCAACAGCAGATTTCGCACTAACTTTATTTGAATTAAATATTGCTTTCTCAAAAGTTCAAGACATTTTATTAGTAGCAATTTTGTTTATTGCTCGGTTTCCGGTTATTTGAAATAATTATAGAATTTTCATTTTATTATACCAGATTTAAAAACTAATACAGATATTACTCTATTAATTTTATTTCATTTCAGCCTTAGTGGTCCGCGAAGTATTTCTCCAAGTTAAAACGAGACTCTGCACACTGAGATACAATTACAAGTTAAAAAGAAACTCTGTAGACTGAGATACATATACAAGTTAAAACGAGACTCTGCACACTGAGATACAATTACAAGTTAAAAAGAAACTCTGTAGACTGAGATACATATACAAGTTAAAACGAGACTCTGTACACTGAGATACATGGGCAAGTTATTTATATGACTTGCATCCACTTAACTCTGTCTCTGACCTCAGTCTCCATCAACCTATTCAACCTATCTCTTCTCTAGGAACGGTACCTCCACTGGAGAATTTGATCCTATCATGGTTTTTTTTTTCAACAGCAGGGAGCGGTTCCTTTTTCGGATTGTTAATTTGGTCAGAGCAAAATATTGCCACATTAGATAATTCCAAGTGGAATAGTTTTATCTAGGTCAAGTACACTTCAATGACACGGGAAACTTGAGTACCTGGTTTATTTTCACTGGCATTTTGATGTGTTTGTGTATATGCGTTAGAT
This sequence comes from Sinotaia quadrata, assembly GCA_028829895.1. NCBI lineage: Eukaryota > Metazoa > Mollusca > Gastropoda > Architaenioglossa > Viviparidae > Sinotaia > Sinotaia quadrata. Next base: position 26,493,785 of record CM054178.1, read on the forward strand.
GAATGGTGTAAAGTGGTAAAAAAAAAAACGTTTGGAAGTGTAGAATTCAATAATCGTACTGACATTATGTCATGTATTCAAATCAATTACGCAAAGGATTTTAACGATTTTTGGCTGGGATTATATTTTATCTATCGATATCACACACACACACACACACACACACACACACACACACACAAAGGAAAAATCCATTCATAAAATTGTAAATGCATTCGAGACTATATAAAGGTGTTAAAAGGGAGATAATTTCTAGCCCATTGATACTTTAAACTGGAAAGATCAGTATCGCTTGTAAACATTCCGTTATACATAATGCAAGAATCCTGTAACTGACCAGACATGATGAAAGTGAAATGTATAAGAAAATGCCCCCTCAGGCATGCCAAACCAAACTGACAATGAACAAGTGCTGGCTCACCACGTGAACCAGTTGTCGACCGACTGGCGCGGATTTATTTAATCTATTAGAAATTGAGGTCGAGATGCGCTGTTTGCAAAACGTGAGATTATAAAACAGCAAGACTTGGAAGACGTTTGCGGTAAAGGTCTTGGCTAACCTTAGTGTGGGCACTAGGACAAGTTTGTAGATTTGATAAGAAAGAAAAGTGTCTGGATGTGTTTGATACACTGTACTCAAGTCCCGGCTACCCCCAAGACACAGCTAAACTTATTGTAGTGTGACAAAAAAGAATCTGATCAAATATTTGAAAATAACTGAATGTGGAATTGACATTCATCTGTTCTCTGTTAAATTACTGCATTTCTTTTTTTGTATTTTGTTCTTCTATTTTTTAAATTAAGCAGATGTACAGTTAAAACAACAATGCATTTAAAAGTTTAAAACCACAATGAAGTTATAAGTTTAAACCACAAAGCAGAACCAAGTTAGAGGGTTAAATCACAAGGAAGTTAGATGGTTAAATTCAAGGCAGTTAAGTTATTTAAGTAAATCACAGTGTGCAGAGACTGCAAACTGAACACCCATACTCAGTGTACGAGTTTTCAGCAGTGAATTCTAGTTACTGTTATAAAGATGAGTCACGTAATGGTTCATGTAGCCAAACACCCACCCCTCCTCTAGAACTAGACTACACGTAAACCTACCTTCTAGAAAGACTGACCCCTATCCCCAGGCTGGAAGCATACATGAATGTTCCAGACAACTCACTAAACTCATTAGAATCAATGGGTACATTTGGAATCCAACCTGGCTCCTTACGAGTTTCGAAATTCCAAATTGACTCGATATACGTCGTCGAGCCTTGTCTGCCTGGAAACTTTCTTGCTGTACACTTCATCTGCATGAGTCAAGGCTTCCGATTTCTAAAGGTGACTCACTATGCTTGGCCGAACTCATTTTACCTAGAGGATTGATCCATGATGCCACCTGTAGAATTTGAAGTGTCGTGAGCAAAAGCGCTAAAGAGCAGTGTTTCTAATTTATATAGTGAACAAGAGTAGTGACACTTGGACTCATACTGTGTGCAATTCCTGACTGTGAACAGGAATAGTGACACTTGGACTCATGCTGTGTGCAATTCCTGACTGTGAACAGGAATAGTGAGACTTAGGCTCATCTTGTGTGCGATTCCTTACAGTCTTCAGATTGAAGGGAAAATGACAATTTCAGCTTAATTATGACTCGTGTATATCAGAGAGAGAGAGAGAGAGAGAGAGAGAGAGAGAGAGAGAGAGAGAGAGAGAGAGACAGACAGACAGACAGAGACAGACAGACAGAGCGAGAGAGAGAGAGTGATGGAAGGGATTACAATATAAACTCATATATGAATATTTACAAGGTATCTCCTATTTTCTTACAGTGCATTCCAGCATTATTTGTTCTTTTGCTTGTTTTTTTCTTTATAGTGCACTCCTGTTGTTGTTGTTTTTTATAGTGCACTCCTGTTCTGGAATCGGTACCAACTGGGACAAATATTTGTTACTATTACCAAGTGCCAGACTTTGAACATCAGTCTACACATTTTAAAATTTGGGAGCAGCCGGACATCACGCACAAATTTAGTGTGTGTCACCATGCTAAAAAAAAGAGATGTGTGCTGCAATGGTATGAGATGTGTGCTGCAATGGTATGAGATGTGTGCTGCCACGATATGAGATGTGTGCTGTCATGGTAGGTGATATGTCCCGCCATGGCATAATATGTGTGAAGGCCAAGGCATGAGATGTATGAAAACCAAGGCATGAGATGTGTGAAAGCCAAGGCATGACATGTGTGAAGGCCAAGGCGTGAAATGTGTGAAGATCAAATCATTAAGGACAATAGTGTAGTTTACAGCACATGACATAGATGACCTGAGTCCGGTAATACTCTGTGTAGATAATGATATTGTTCGTTTAAGAGTCATCGAGGCTTGACCGAGATTTCTCGTCCGCACTTATAAAGTCTTTACGTGTGGGGTTGCAGGGATTAATTAAGTGAATCATTAATCTGTTACTTTCGCTCATCACATTAGGATTATATAAATGTGTGCGTGCAGTGTAGGCTTACTAGTACAATGTAAATATAATGCATAATATACCCTTGTTACACTGTGTAAATGTGAGATGAGGTGTACTCATTACTAGGACTGCGTAAATGTGAGTGTGTATTATATCCATAGAAATCTTTATAAATACCAGTTTACGTCAACACTAATTAATATAACTTCGTAAATACGAGAGTGTGTAATAAACCTATATAACTGCATAAACTACATTAAGTTGACTTTGATTAAACATATCAGTAATTATTTAAGTTGACTTTGATTAAACATATCAGTAATTATTTCAGTTGACTTTGATTAAACATATCAGTAATTATTTCAGTTGACTTTGATTAAACATATCAGTAATTATTTCAGTTGACTTTGATTAAACATATCAGTAATTATTTAAGTTGACTTTGATTAAACATATCAGTAATTATTTCAGTTGACTTTGATTAAACATATCAATAATTATTTAAGTTGACTTTGATTAAACATATCAGTAATTATTTAAGTTGACAATTTTTCAAATCGCTCACCAGTGACATTCAGAGTTTTAGATTCATATGGCGCTTGCTCCAAAGGCTTCGGATAGCTGAACAGGGTGAGTTTAATCTTCATGTCTGTGTGTATGCTCTCCTGCCAGCAATCATAGAAGAATACAACAGACTGAAAAACACCAGAAACAAACAAGTTCTTAGCAAACCATTACGAAGAAATACTCCTGTTAACAAGGTGCCACCTACAATTAAAAACTCATTATTGTGGTAATAAACAGACACATCAACAAAACACTCATTATGGTAGTAACACACAGATATATATATATAAAACACATATTATGGTAGTAATAAACAGACACATCAACAAACACTCATTATTGTAGCATTACACAGTCACAACAATACTCATTAATTTATTGAAGTAACACACAAACAAATCAACATTCACTTTTCTAGTAATACACAGACACATCAACATTCACTTTTCTAGTAATACACAGACAAATCAACATTCACTTTTCTAGTAATACACAGACACATCAACACCCATTACTGTAGTAATACAAACAAATCAACACTCATATAGCACTCATTATGGTAGTAACAGACAAATCTACAAACATTTGTATCCTAATACAAGACAAATCAACAAACACTTAATACCAATATAGACAGACAAATCAACAAACGCTTAATACCAATATAGACAGACAAATCAACAAACACTTAATATCAATACAGACAGACAAATCAACAAACACTTAATATCAATACAGACAGACAAATCAACAAACACTTAATATCAATACAGACAGACAAATCAACAAACACTTAATATCAATATAGACAGACAAATCAACAAACGCTTAATATCAAATATAGACAGACAAATCAACAAACGCTAAATATCAATATAGACAGACAAATCAACAAACACTTAATATCAATATAGACAGACAAATCAACAAACACTTAATATCAATATAGACAGACAAATCAACAAACACTTAATACCAATATAGACAGACAAATCAACAAACAATATCAATATAGACAGACAAATCAACAAACACTTAATATCAATATAGACAGACAAATCAACAAACATTTAATATCAATATAGACAGACAAATCAACAAACGCTTAATATCAATATAGACAGACTAATCAACAAACACTTAATATCAATATAGACAGACAAATAAGCAAACACTATCATAACAGACAGACAAATCAACAAACGCTTAATATCAATATAGACAGACAAATCAGCAAACGCTTAATATCAATATAGACAGACAAATCACAAACGCTTAATATCAATATAGACAGACAAATCACAAACGCTTAATATCAATATAGACAGACAAATCAACAAACACTTAATATCAATATAGACAGACAAATCAACAAACACTTAATATCATAACAGGCAGAAAAATCAGGAAGCACTCATTATGATAACAGTTTTTCTTTTGAAAGAGATTCGAACTAAAATAAACTAAGTTACAGTGGGGTAAAACCGAATCCAATAATGACCAAAGATCACATTTTAGTTACAGGTGAGTTCTAGGAGATAAATTATAACAATACATTCATACGAAAAGAAAATATCGTCACAAGTCATAGTAATAACCCATACATTCATACGAAAAGAAAATATTGTCACAAGCCATAGTAATAACCCATACATTCATACGAAAAGAAAATATTGTCACAAGCCATAGTAATAACCCATACATTCATACGAAAAGAAAATATCGTCACAAGCCATAGTAATAATTATAAATGGCAATTTACGTCTCTATTTCTATGTAAGTATAAAATGAAGACCATTAAAGGTTTTATTTCAAGAAGAATTAAGTCAATAGCAACCCTACTTAGTTAGAAAATGACAAATCGCCCTAGTCTATTCAATCATAAACACAAAACTCAACATTACAACAACGTGACGCCGGAGAGGTGGAGCATTGTGTTAGTATGAACTATTTAGTCACGTTTTGTTGTTTTTAAAGGTCACCAAGTGGTATGAATACAAACAACTGTTGACCCCAGTTCAGAGTGTGTATCAGGTCACAGTATAGAGTAGATTTAGAAAAAGGCAACAAAAATAAAATAAAATAAAAACGCGACTGATATGTTTAAAGTAAACGAGCCAGTTCAGAGTGTGTGTATCAGGTCACTGTAGACTGTAGAGAATAGATTGATAAACAAAGCAAAAAAGCGTCCAAGTATGTTTAAAGTACACTAGCAGTTCAGAGTTTGTTTCGGGTCACAGTATAGAGTAGATTTATAATAAAAGCAAAAACGAACCTGATATGTTTAAAGTACGCGAGCCAATACAGAGATTGTATCAGGTCACTGGAAAGAGTAGATTTATAAACAAAGCGAAAACGCGTCTGATATTTTAAAGTACGCGAGCCAGTTCAGAGTGTGTATCGGGTCAATGAAGTGAATAGATTTATAAACAAACAAAAACGCGTCTAAGTTATATGTTTAAAGTACACGAGTCACAATACGAAGATTTTGATAAGCAATTTAATCTATATTCGGCATAATAACTCTACTAACCTACTTTAAAAGTGCAAAGGCGCTTCTGTTTACCCACAATCCTCTGCGAATCGCTGTGTCCTTGTAAGGATGTTGAGTTTGCATCCCACTGTTAAGTGTACAAATCGGTGGAAACAGGAAACTGCTATCATCATAATGAAAGAAAAGAAGAAGAGCGTAGAAGCCATTATCGACACGTGGCCATTCAGACTGTAGTGTATAGGTCTACTGCCATTCAAGAAAGGACATCCCCACTCCCGTCCATTAGCCTCACAACAACGATTATATGTTGAGCAGAAGCTGGTGTCTTCGCTGCATCCGTAATTGTAAAGAAAATGTTACTTAAATACTGATATTATTGCTGAAAACTGTTGATTTTCAAGATGATGATTTTTTAAAAGTAATTTTACGGATAAATCATAAAGAAATTTCATGTTTGCGAGTGTGTATATGTGTGTGTTTAACGGGCACAAAGTAGAAAGCCCGGCAGATTTGCTATCAGTCTGAAGCGTACAATGTCTCTATAAATCAATCTACAATTCAGTTTAATTTGTCACGTGATGACGGACTCCTACGTCTGTATCAATGGCAAATCATGTGATTTTAATTCACGATCAGACTTATGTTCTCTAAAACACAATTTTAAAATGACTATTTTAAGACTGTAAATTGAATAAGTCATAAACTATTTTAGCACATTAGTCGTAGAAAGTTTCGAAAATCAAACCATTGCAAAAGAATAATTAGGAAATATAATAATAATAATAATAATAATGTTTACATGCATCAGATCACTTTGTAATTAAGATGTAAGTCAAATCATGTAGTATGGAGTATGTTCACAAACACACACACACACACACACACACACACACACACACACACACACACACACACACACACACACACAAATTGTCACTGCATACTTTACAACTAGCAGCCTGTAAAATGATATGTAAAGTTAGTCTTAGCGCATTATGATTTTGTTAGATTTAATTTAGCCACCATTATTATGGATACGAAGCACATTATGATTTTGTTAGATTTAATTTAGCCACCATTATTATGGATACGAAGCACATTATGATTTTGTTAGATTTAATTTAGCCACCATTATTATGGATACGAAGCACATTATGATTTTGTTAGATTTAATTTAGCCACCATTATTTTGGATACGAAGCACATTATGATTTTGTTAGATTTAATTTAGCCACCATTATTATGGATACGAAGCACATTATGATTTTGTTAGATTTAATTTAGCCACCATTATTATGGATACGAAGCATAATACGATTTTGGAGTTGCACGAACGCTATGGCATGCTAATTGCATCTGTTATCCTAGTATGAAAATCGTTTAATAAGCAAGGTTTTAAGGAATAAATTACACTTTAAAGTGTCTCTAAAAAATGTCTGACAGGATTCATTAATCTATTCCTAACCGCTGAAATAGATTTCAACTTTGCACATAAATTTACTTTGTTTATGGTAAATTTACTGGGGAAAACATTTCAATGAAAGTGAATAAAATCCTAATTTGTCCGTAAAAAGCTAGAATAAAGTTTTCAACACATTTTATTTTTACAGGCAGATTGTCCCTCCTCTAGAACCTAAGTTGTTAAAATTGTACTTTTACAGGTAGTTTATCTCTCCCCTAGAACCTAAGTTGTTAAAATTGTGCTTTTACAGGTAGTTTATCTCTCCCCTAGAACCTAAGTTGTTAAAATTGTACTTTTACAGGTAGTTTATCTCTCCTCTACAACATTAAGTTGTTAAAATTGTACTTTTACAGGTAGTTTATCTCTCCTCTACAACATTAAGTTGTTAAAATTGTACTTTTACAGGTTATCTCTCCTCTACAACATTAAGTTGTTAAAATTGTACTTTTACAGGTAGTTTATCTCTCCTCTACAACATTAAGTTGTTAAAATTGTACTTTTACAGGTAGTTTATCTCTCCTAAACCTCAACCTAAATCTCTCCTATCTCTCAACCTAAATTGTTAAAATTGTAATGTGCACATGTACACTTGTATCTATTTGTACATGTCTGTAGACTTAATTCAAGGTCATTATTTCATAGAGTTATGACTATGTACGAATATAAACGCTGGTCAATAATTATTGTAAAATGTTAGCTGTAACTGGTAAGCAGTTGCTCCAATCGTTGGGGTGTGTTCGTAAGGCCTCCGCACACGGTAAGACATGTCTCATATGAAACATATATCATAGGAAAACACACAGAAAGACATATCTCATATGAAACATATATCTTAGGAAAACATCCCTATGACGCGTCTTGTGTGACTCGTACGCTTTAAAAAATGTTCTATTTTCATAAGACAGTTGTAATGTTGTAATGAAGTAATGTTGTAATATTGTAATGATGTAATGTTGTAATGATGTAATGTAATGTTGTAATGATGCCAAAACGTCATATCTAATAGTACATCTCCGTCAAATATTGTGATGCATAGAGTAAAAAATAAAATTAGAGAAGTAAATGGCGAAATTACAAAGGGAGACAAGAGCAAGATGATCGAGAAATACCGGGAGAAACATTGCTAGTAATAGTATGAAGGCGGGGCTAAGTATATGCGACTTGGAAGTGTTATGTGATTTGCTTTACAGATAGGACAAAAAACGTAGTTTACGAAATGTTTTCCCAAACAGTTTGTTAAGACATTTACCGTACCGCGCGCAGAGACCTTAAGACGTATAGCCAAAACTTTCGTCTGTGCAGCCGACAAAGACACTGCACAAAGGACCAAACACAATTTACTTTCAAACTACCCCATTATTCACGGCATTGAGAGTTTCTGAAAGAGTGTTTGAGATAAACTAACGTGCACAAGTTGGGGAAGAAAGAAAAACCCCTACAGCGAAACTGGAATAGTATGCATTATGGTGTCACCCGGTGCAGAGTTGTGGATTTAAATCTTACCTCGGACGGACAGAGAAGACGTGGAGTGAAATAAATCACTTTTCTCTCTGGACATACCTGTTTATCCAGGGTGGGTAACAAACGTCTTTCACGTACAAGACAAAACATCTGACCTAGAACGTCAAGTATGTGAGAGAGAGAGAGAGAGAGAGAGAGAGAGAGAGAGAGAGAGAGAGAGAGAGAGAGAGAGAGAGAGAGAGAGAGAGAGAGAGAGAGAAACCTAAATTTTTAAATTTAGTGTCTGCTTTTTTCATCTACCGTTGATTTTCTCTTCTCTTCCATTTTATCTTAGTGAAGAGAAAATCAACGGTAGACGAAAAAAAGCAGACACTAAATTGACACTAAATACGCTCCTGTTACGATGGACTCAGCACTCAGCTGTCTGAAGGAGAGTTGTAAAGTCCGTGTTATATGACTCTCGCAACTAAGATACCTGATAACTGGCTAAAGTCATTCAAATCTCTGTTAGCTAACAACACCGTAATAGCTGCGAATGTTATAAATCTATTTTAACACCAGACAGGGCTTGGGGCTCACCTAAACACCAGACAGGGCTTGGGGCTCACCTAAACATCAGACGGGGCTTGAGGCTCACCTAAACACCAGACAGGGCTTAGGGCTCACCTAAACACCAGACAGGGCTTGGAGCGTCATCCTAACTAGACATAGTGTGGCGGAGTAAACAGGCCTCTCCCTATTTTAAAATTTAATTGTCATATAAATTGTTAATTTGTCAGAGTAACTCGACCTTGGACATTCCTTACGGTGGTATTTTTGAAAGTATCTGAGTTGAAGTAAACGCTCGAGGCAAGAATATTTTAGAATTGCAATTGAAATGCAAACAGTGAGTAGTTTTATTATCCAATGATTATGATTTACGATAACGAGAACTGTCAATGGGGTGAGATTTAAAAGTTTACCTGTTGTAGAGAAATCTACTGTCTAATCACTTTGCATTTGAAATGGCAAAGAAGTCTGGTTTTGAAAGGCGGCCATTAGCTTGATAGTGAGTTAGCTGACTTATTAAGAGAAAATGGTCTTAGAACTATTTCATGCACTTTTGCTATTGATATGTTATACTTGTGTTTTATGTACAGATGTATTATGTGAGTAGACTATTATTTCTACAAATGTTTTGTGTTTTATGTACAGATGTATTATGTGAGTAGACTATTATTTCTACAAATGTTTTGAACTAAGATGCTTGAGAGTAGTACACTAACACTCGCATTTGATTTGACATGCTGTATTTATTATGCTGTGAGTGTGCATCGGGCTAATAAATACCACTGCAGGAAACTGTACGTTGAGATTTGGAATGTAAGATGGAATGGAGTTATAAAGGGATGAACTGGAAAACTTAGTGCTTGTTCCCTGATTAGTTTTTTCAGAGACAAAGCGTGCCTATCCCGTTTTTATTGAATCTACTGGTTCACTGATTATAAACTGCTATGACCAGGAAGGTGTGGGAATTGTCTGTCGTGGTGTGATGGTGTGTGTAAGAGTAAAGGAATATGCTACACACTTTTGATATATCATGTCAAAGTATGCTGAGTACATTGGGAAAATTCTGGTAAAATGAAGCTTCTAGAATTAATGTAATGTTCTGATTGAAGGAACTGACACAGTGAAAATGGCACTCAAGTTGGTTTTGAGGTATAATAATGCATCAAAGTTTGCAATCTATGTGGAGGGAGACGGGTGTTGACATTGTTGCAAAAGCAAATGAAAGACTGTTGAAGCAGCATTTAATCCAGTATTATATCGATGGTATCTAATAACTCCATTTCTGACTATCCTGTGATTTGTATTGACTCTATTGTTGAATTTAGACTGTGTAAACATAAAATTATCTGAACGTGGGTTTATGGAAATATCAATGTCAAGTATTCTATTTCATTGTATTTGTCATATGTATATTTAATTGTTGATTTAATACATTTCTTGTTAAATATATTGATCTGCTTATGCACATTGATAACCTCATCTTGGAGAAGAAATTGTGTGGATGGGGGCACTCTAAATATAGATTAAAGACGGATTTGTCTTCTCATTTAGTAAGACGGTTTCCTCCTACGGAAAGATTGTGCGACCGTGAACGTTTATCTTAAATGTTGTGGAAGAGAGAAAACGTTTACAGTGCCCGCATATCCGGCAAGTGAGAGATAAGTGGTGTCTTTTGGAGGATCATTAATAAAATAAATTAAGATTCTCATCACTGTAATTAGTTATTAAAGAATAATTAATAATAATAATCATATTCATTAACTAAGTCCGTTAATGTCACACATAGTTTGGACCTCCACCATCTCACCAGATATGGAGTGGTTCTCGACTATTCATAGCAATGACGTTTTGAGATCTTGGAATGAAACATGATGCACTCACGCGCCTGAAGTAAGATTTTGTTTTAATATACAATATGCCAGATACAGTAAATGTATTACCGACATTTGGAAATACAAAGAAATTATGTCTTTAGCACCAACACTAAATGGGAACTTACCAATTAAGGCTGTATAAAAATCGGTAAAAGCGCACGATTTTGTTAATCAAATTAACAATTTAATTAACAATTAATTAATTTTAACCCACAGAAAACTGGATCTAATACAATGATTTTATTTACGAAGAGACCAACCATTGATCTTTAGACAACATTTATGTAATTAGTTCCTTGCAACCAAACGTTTAAGCTGAGATTGTGGGGGTCTTTGAAAAAAATTACAAAAGATTATTTGAAAAAAAAAATCAAAAACCAAAATTGAAAAAAAATCAAATAATCAGGGGAGGGACTTGAACTCACTCCCCGCGCCCATGTATCACAGGTATCAAGTTTCCTGTATTACCTCATGTGCTACATTAGTAAGTATTTTCTTCGTTGTTGGAAGCAGATTTGAACTAGATTTCAGTAGATAGTTCCCGCCTAGTCAAATTTATGAATCAGGCGAATATCCAATGAACTTTAATAAGAAGTCATCATTCCGTAACTCTAGATCAAATAGTCTTATCCCTCAAACATCTGAGGCAAACACTCATCCTCCTATACCTCAAGAGAAACTATATTTCTAGAACAAGTAGCATCATCCTCTGTACCTCTAGAACAAGTATGTGCAGCCTTCTGCACCTCCAGAACATGTAGCCAGTAGCTATACCTCTAGAGCAGGAATCTGCATCCTTTTGTACCTCTAGCGCACATAGTAACCACATCGTTCTGCATCTCTAGAACAAGTAGCCTCATCCTTGTGGGTACCTCGAGTGATATCAGTCTGTGTACCTCTAGCGCACATAGTAACCACATCGTTCTGCATCTCTAGAACAAGTAGCCTCATCCTTGTGGGTACCTCGAGTGAGATCAGTCTGTGTGTGGTCATTCACACTCAGGTAAGTAATCTGTTGTTCCTGAAGCTGTAATAAAGAAGTTCTGTCTAGAACCATTCCTAACTGAGATAGAAGCTTATTCCTTCATTGTGCACCTACGTCGGTCTCTTTAGAACATTTTACGTACTCGGGTATTGGTGTCTGCCACATGACCTGGTCTCTTTAGAACTTTTCGTAGTCGGGTATTGGTGTCTGCCACATGACCTGGTCTCTTTAGAACTTTTCGTACTCGGGTCTTGGTGTCTGCTACATGACCTGGTCTCTTTAGAACTTTTCGTACTCGGGTATTGGTGTCTGCCACATGACCTGGTCTCTTTAGAACTTTTCGTACTCGGGTATTGGTGTCTGCCACATGACCTGGTCTCTTTAGAACTTTTCGTAGTCGGGTATTGGTGTCTGCCACATGACCTGGTCTCTTTAGAACTTTTCGTACTCGGGTATTGGTGTCTGCCACATGACCTGGTCTCTTTAGAACTTTTCGTACTCGGGTATTGGTGTCTGCCACATGACCTGGTCTCTTTAGAACTTTTCGTACTCGGGTATTGGTGTCTGCCACATGACCTGGTCTCTTTAGAACTTTTCGTACTCGGGTATTGGTGTCTGCCACATGACCTGGTCTCTTTAGAACTTTTCGTACTCGGGTATTGGTGTCTGCCACATTAGCTGGTCTTTTTAGAGATATTCATATTCGGGTATAGGTGTCTGACCTGCTCTCTCAACATGGCTACAGGTGAAGAGTATATTGCCAATTGCACATCTTGTAACCATTGACATGCATTGTATAAATACATGTACACGTAAATTGTTATACAACAGACTATTGACATGCAATTTATAAATAAAGAAATACACGTAAAGAGTTATAGAACAGATTAATAGTATGCATTGTTTAATACACTTTAGAATGTTATAGCGCAGTCTGTGCAGCATCCCTTAAATACACATCACAGTTATAAATACAGGATCGACGAATCCAAGGGAGCAGTTTCCTGATACTGCTGTTTGTCTTCTTTCATTCTAGTCTTTCTCAAATTTTGAGTGACATATGCCAAGTGCATTAAGCAATCACCTCGTTATTTAGAGAAGAGAGAGGTGTTCTTTTAGACGTCACATGGAGCGGAACTCTCTATGCTGCCAAATCTATCACCGTCCGGAAGAAGGCACAGGTCACGTTGTCTCGAGTTCTACACCTGATTCCCGTAGTCTATTTTTGGACGCTTATCGCGTGATCTTTATATTTGTCAAGTCCGGAGAACTGTGTCATTAACCCTTTCTCTATGATCATGGTCAATTGCTCTGAAACGCTAATGCGCGTGCATGCATTGGAGTGATTTTACCTCGAGCAATTTTCTCTGTGTTTTCTTTCTACAGCTATAAATAAATTCCTACATTTTGGTTTTATTTGTGTTGTTCTTTAATTAATCGCTAGCATCGTCCGTTTGTTGCCAGAATTAGGATTGAGGTTAGTTAATTGTCAGTTAGTGATTAATTATCAAACACTTCGTAGTACCTAACTTATCTATACAAGCGTAGTTAGGCCTTTGGTCTGCAACAGTATGGTTTTAATAGCTAGTTTAATTTATTTATCAAACATCCAGCCCTTCACGCCACAGACACAGAGTCAGTACAGATTAAAGTCAAGTGATAAAAATGAGTCAATACGTTCACATTCATTAATACGGGACAAACGACTTATGGGTCAATACATTCACATTCATTATTTAATAATGGACACACGACTTATGGGTCAATACATTCACATTCATTATTTAATATGGGACACACGACTTATGGGTCAATACATTCACATTCATTAATATGGGACACACGACTTATGGATCAATACATTCACATTCATTAATATGGGACACATGACTTATGGGTCAGTACATTCACATTCATTAATATGGGACACATGACTTCTGGGTCAGTACATTCACATTCATTAATATGGGACAAATCACTTATGGGTCAATACATTCACATTCATAAATATGGGATAAATGACTTATAAGGATTAGCAGATTTAGAGCTAACAAACAACATTAATATAGTATGCATACTTTATAGTTTAATGCAATAACACATAAACATTAATATAGTATGCATACTTTATAGTTTAATGCAATAACACATAAACAAAGGACAGTCATGATCATTTCAGACATAGACAGACAGCTGATGCACTTGAAAGGTGCGGATTAAAGTCGTTACAATTATTATTATGGGATGCATACATCTCTATAGATTTATACAGTCGCATGAATGGAGTAAAGAATTAATAGAGTCACAGTCACAGCTATTTAGTTTTATGCAGTTATCAGTTATAAAAATAGAAAATATACAGCTATAATGAGTTAATGTAATAATTTGTAATAATGAACTTCATAGGTTAAAAATGTCAGTTATAAATTAAAATTTTAAAAAAAAACAAAGAAAAAAGAAAATTGTTATAAATCAGTTAAATCTGTAGTTGTATTTGTGCACAGTGTTTCTCTCCCCCCCCCCCCACTTCCTTGATTTCCTGATTTTCAGATTAATCACAATTTAAAGATTGTTGGGGGTCCATACTTGCTGCTGGGAAAGCTCCACACCCCACCCACTCCCGGCACCTTTGACGAGTTTGATCCGCCTAGTGGGTCTGACGGGTTCACTGAACTCAAGCAAGCAAGCCGTTGTATTGACAAACACCGACGACTGTTCTGTTTAATGCAGCTGCTAATAGAACGGCTTCTTATCGTATTGAGTTTAGCGATTTCTTTCTTTTTTTCTCACGAGTAACAAATTCATTTCGAGATGGTCGTTGTAAGGCAAGATGTGCATTCACGGCCGGGCGGAGCACGCAGTCTCCCAAGACTGCTGTGAAAGCTCTGATGATGTCTATATTTAGAACTGCTCGGTCGATGCCCTGTGCATCAATAGCCTGACTAGTGCAAGAAAAACTGTGACAACCAATACAGTAAATGTAAACCATTATCGCCTACGGTAGAAAATTATTTTAAACTAATGAGGCAGAGTGGTACTGTACTCTTCTTGGAGAAGACCACCACCTCTTCCCCCCCCCTAAAATTCTTTCCTCAGACATAAATGACTGACTCGTCTTGGCGCATTGAATAGACTTGGCTCGTCCTGGCGCGTTGAATAGACTTGGCTCGTCTTGGCGCATTGAATAGACTTGGTTCGTCTTGGCGCATTGAATAGACTTGTCTCGTCTTGGCGCATTGAATAGACTTGGCTCGTCTTGGCGCGTTGAATAGACTTTACCTGATAGATTGAGGTAGAAGTGTCGCAGAGATGCATTGTTGTAACCTAGATTTCTTCACAAGTATGAGCTTATTTTATGGTGAGCGTGCATCGTCGTAGTGTGGGTGTTTTTATATGTGTACAAGCATGTGTACTAACAAAGGAACACTCATTGAGAGTAATTCAAAACACACATTTATATGTGTACAAACATGTGTACTAACAACGGAGCACTCATTGAGAGTAATTCAAAACACAGATTTATATGTGTACAAGCACGTGTACTAACAAAGGAACACTCATTGAGAGTAATTTAAAACACACATTTATTTTTTTTTATTGCCACACTATAGATAGTGTGTGAAAGATAAGAACAGAACTCGAGATGGGGGTGGGGGATATATTGATAATCCAGAAATATAATTCATGAGTAGTGGGTATTAGATATCCTCAAATAGAACTCGAGACGAGGGATATTAGATATGCAGTAATAGAACTCGAGACGAGGGATATTATATATCCAGTAATAGAACGTGAGACGAGAGAATATCAAATATCCAGTAATAGAATTCCAGACGAAGGGAATTAGATATCCAATAATAGAACATGAGGCGAGAGAGTGTCACATATCTTGCAACAGAATTTGAGATTTGAATATTAGATAATGAACAATGAAACTTGATATAAGATGCCCAGTAACACAGCATGATGTAAGATACTAACAAATAGTACCTGATGTAAGATATCCAATAGTAGGTTTTGATGTAAGATACTCTGATACAGAGCCTGACATAATATATCCAATAAGAAAACATGATGTAACTTATTCTCAGTTACAGAGCCTAACATTGAGTAATAGAACTCGATGTAACTTATACTCATTTACAGAGCCTGACATAAGATACCCATAACAGATCTTGCAGTAAGATACTCAGTAATAGGACAAGATGTAAGATACTCAGAAACAATTCTTGATATACAATATCCAATAACAAATACTGAGGTAAAGTACCCAGTAACTGAACTAATACCCAATTTTGCCAGCAGCTTTGCTCGCGTAAATGTCGGTTTTCAGATGTTTAAAGTAAAATTATTTTATAAAACTTTGTTTTGGTTTTCTTTATCACCAGGTAAGATCCATAATACAGTAGTCACCCGGTAAGATCCATAATACAGCAGTCACCAGGTAAGATCCATAATACGGCAGTCACCAGGTAAGATCCATAATACGGCAGTCACCAGGTAAGATCCATAATACAGCAGTCATCAGGTAAGATCCATAATACTGCAGGCCCCAGATAAGATCCATAATATATATATACAGCAGTCTTCAGATAAGATCCATAATACGGCAGTCACCAGGTAAGATCCATAATACGGCAGTCACCAGGTAAGATCCATAATACAACAGTCACCAGATAAGATCCATAATACAGCAGTCAACAGGTAAGATCCACAATACAGGAGTCACCAGGTAAGATCCATAATACAGCAGGCCCCAAATGTATATATCTATATATAAAATCGTCATGTACATATTAAGTGTTAGAAAGTCAATTTTGCATGTTAAAAGTAGAATGAAATTTCGTTTCAAATGCGATGTGCGCATTATTCGACTTTCTCCTGAGTCTCCTGCCAGTTTTCTTGTGGTTCGGTACCGTAGAATACTTTCTTTTCTTTTGTAAACCATAAGCATACGATGATAGGCATACGACCATAGTCATAAGACCATAGGCATACGACTATATGCATACGAATATAAGGCATAAGACCACAGGCATAAGACCACAGGCATAAGACATAAGCATAAGACCAGCAGAACTCCCAGCTTTTTTGTGCCCAAGGGAGCTGGCCTGAGGAAAGGGGGAAAGAGATAGAGAAAGAGAGAGGAAAAAAGACATAAAGAAAGAGAATGAGAAAGGAAGGGGAAAAGAGGAGAAAAAGAGAGAGAAAGAGAAAGGAGGACCTAGAGAGAACATTGAGATGTATCTAGCAATGGGTTTATAAACCAATGACTTTTTTCTCTTCCATAGGACCCATATGTCATAACATTTATTTTCTGTATCACCATATATGAAAGATAGCATCCAAATATGATCTTAAAGGCGAGTGGTGTGTGAACTATATATTTTCATCGTACCCCATTGCACCCATGAGGTCTGTTCACTTTTACATTTTGTCTGTGTCCGCAGTGATGCCCCTACCACCACATTCAGGGCTTTCCCACATCACACAAACAAACAATCACACACACAACGCACACAGGCATATGCATAAAACCACACACACACACACACACACACACACGTATACCACAATACAGAACAGACATAAATTTAAAGGGCAATAACTCACATGGATATTGGTAACTGCTGTCCAGTTGACGGTTGAAAGATTGAAGAATATGCATTCCGGCATTCCACTAAAGATATTATGACTCTTCTTGTCTAGCAGCAGCTCAAAGCCTTCCAGAACTCTGTAAGAATCTGTCAATAGAATTCACAAGATACACAGAATTCACACGGTGCACATAATTCACACGATACACAGAATACGAAATTTAAAAAAAAAAAATCTATTCTGGACATTCAAGTAGGCCTAGTGAACTTACAGTCTGAGCATGTCGCTAAGGAAGATTGCATTGATGAAGCGAGAAGGTGGCTAAATTTAAACTGCAATGGCTGTCAAAATAGCTTTACCTAATGTATTCTAAGCATGCATATAGCCAGACTGAAACTTATTCTGGTTATTAAAATAACTTGACCTTATGTATCAAAGCAAGCATATAGCCAGATGAATGTAGTACTATGCAAAATTACTTTTGGCATGAATGTAGTCCGATTGATAATTATATTTTAGTTTGTATTCAGATTAAAAATAGTCAGTAAACATGAAACTTTAAAAAAATCGAACACAGTTATTTTCAATGTTTTCATCAATGCAAACATTGCAGAAGTCGTAAAGTATTCAGTTCACACCAACAACTATCTGATTTAGTGATAATAACGTCTGACCCAAACATTTACATACAATAATAACGCCAGACCCAAAAATTTGCCTGTTGTAATACGTTATAACGCCAGACCCCCAAAATTTGCCTGTTGTAATACGCTACAACGCCAGATCCCCCAAATTTGCCTGTTGTAATACGTTATAACGCATACCTTTAAAGTAGTCTGATGTAGATACGTCAATGAGAAAATGAAAGAAAGATTAAAAACTAGTTTGAGTAAAAAAAAAAGAATACATATATTTTCACTGACTTGAGAATAATTTTCAGGAAATATAAGTTCAAAGACACGACCCCTGAGCAAAAGGGATTCACCACGCAACCGTGATTTTAAAACAATATAAAACGATTCAGAATAATGTTCAGACAAACATCATACGAAAGCAAGCGAGACCAAAAAAAAACCTTACAGAGAAATCTACTACAACTCTTTAGAAAGACATTACAGGTCCGTTCAGGGATACCATAAAACCTCATTTAAGAGTCCAGACAAAACCCTTTAGGGACACCAAACAAAACCCTGTCGGATGTAGAGCAACCCTCGCGTGAGAAATCAATCCAGTTACCATTTGCTGAAGTATAGCAGGCCATCACAGAACAAATTCCCTGTTTATATATTCTTTTTCTGTTTATTTCTACACAAAACACAAACTTTAGCGTCAGTTTATCTTGAAATCACTGAAGCGCAAGAACTGAGGATTAGAATGAATAACGCCAGGGCAATTGAGTGTGAATGGCTTAGATGAAAGAAATTGAATATTTAGGAGAGTTTCTCTTGCGAGAAATGTGAACAACAGACTGAACTAGGAGTGATCAAATACGAAATATGAACATTAGAATTACTTAAGAGTGGGTCAAATACATGTATGCATGTATATGTGAGTGTGTCTTTGAGTGCACAATTGACACTATATATACACGTGTGTGTTTGTGTGTGTGTGTGTGTGTGTAAGTGTGTCACTGTACAAGTGACGCTGAATGTACATGTGTGAGTGTATCACTGATAGTACAAGTAGCGCTTTATGTATGTATGTATGTATGTATGTATGTATGTGTGTATGTATGTATGTGTGTATGTATGTATGTATGTGTGTATTGTGTATGTATGTGTGTATGTATGTATGTATGTATGTATGTGTGTATGTATGTATGTGTGTATGTATGTATGTATGTATGTATGTATGTATGTGTGTATGTATGTATGTATGTATGTATGTATGTATGTATGTGTGTATGTATGTATGTATGTATGTATGTATGTGTGTGTATGTATGTATGTATGTATGTATGTATGTATGTATGTATGTATGTATGTATGTGTGTGTGTATGTATGTATGTATGTATGTATGTATGTATGTATGTATGTATGTATGTATGTATGTGAATGAGTCATTGAGTGTACAAGTGATGTATGTGTGTATATAAGTCTGTCACCTAGTGTACAAGTGACTCTGTGTGTATGTATGTGAGTGTGTCATTGATTGTACAAGTGACGCTGTATGTTTGTGTGTGAATGTACGTAAAGGTGACAATATTGTGTACTTGTGTGTGTTTTGCACGAGTGAGCTTGAAACAGATAATGTGCTTTTTCTACTCTTTTCTTTATTGAATCATGAAAAAATTTAGAACACAAATACATTCCTGATAAGTGTTTGCCTGAAGACATATTTCTCCTTTCAAACAGCACTTTTTAACAATAGGCAATCTTGGTCGTCTTTAAGACTGAACTTTGAAAAGCTGGGCGTTTGAATGAACGCAGCTAGTACAATGCACCTCACCAACGGATGAGAAAAGAACTATACTGATTTCTAGTCATGTATTAATAGTCGCTAGGAATAGAAAGACAAAAGGTATTTCAAAGAATATGTTGTATCTCTTTACTTTGCGTAGAAGAACAAATGGACGAAGCTATTTTAATTTACTCTCCGGTATAAGATTGCAAATAAGAATGGCAATTTATTTGTAGGTAGTCGATGTGCGATTCCTCTGAAGATACCAGACTACGCGTATCGCGACTTGTTTAAAGTATTTTAAAATGTTCTAAGCTAATACCGCGACTTGTTTAAAGTGTTTTTAAATGTTTTAAGCTAATACCGCGACTTGTTTAAAGTGTTTAAAAATGTTTTAAGCTAATACCGCGACTTGTTTAAAGTGTTTAAAATGTTTTAAGCTAATACCGCGACTTGTTTAAAGTGTTTTAAAATGTTTTAAGCTAATACCGCGACTTGTTTAAAGTGTTTAAAAATGTTTTAAGCTAATACCGCGACTTGTTTAAGAGTTTTCAAACTCTTTATATTGATAAACTGGTATCGCCGTATTTCGAATGTAAATATATTCATCGACCTAGAACGTGAAAGGATTTTTTATGTTTAAAAGAGAAAAATATTGTGAATCGATTATAAGGTAAAGAAAAGCAAAAAAAAAAAAAAAAAGAAAAAGAAAAAGAAACCAAACAAAATTAACACGTGATACATGGAAAATGTCATGACTACAAAATACACAAGAAATGTCATAATTACAAGATACACAAGAAATGTCATAATTACAAGATACACAAGATGTGTCATAATTACAAGATACACACAAAATGTCACAAGTATAAGATACACAGGAAATGTTATAACTGCAAGATACACAAGAAAAGTCATGACTACAATAATCACAGTAAACACTTTGACTGCAGGAAAAAAGGTGAACGCTATGACTACAAGACATTTGTAAGTGTGATCATAAGCACCACTTGGCACTCACAAATTTTCTTTTCTACGTATGAGATTTAGTACAGGTGAAGTTTTGAAACGTTTCTGCCCCCCACCCCGCTCGTAATCACATAACAAACATGTACTGACTAATTTATTTAACGAAATTAGTTGAGAAAATCACAGAATTGAATAGAAATTTCTAGTAATTCTATCTCAAACTGTAAATAAACTTGGACCACGAACAGTCGGTCTTTGCCACTTCAGAAAGGATAATGAAAACCTCGGATACGAGTATTAGGCCCTGGTCACTTCAGAAACGATAATGAACACCTCAGACACGAGTAGTCGGTTTACCACTTCAGAAAGGATAATGAACACCTCAGACACGAGTAGTCGGTTTACCACTTCAGAAAGGATAATGAAAACCTCGGATACGAGTATTCGGCCCTGGTCACTTCAGAAAGGATAATGAACACCTCAGACACGAGTAGTCGGTTTACCACTTCAAAAAGGATAATGAATGCATCAAGTATATAGTATGTGCTAAGGAGAACATGTTATGTAGTTTTAAAACTATTTCCTAAGTGCAAGTGATATTGACCTTGTTAATCTTTCACGCAAAATTCATTAATCACATTGTACATACACAAGTGTTTACAGAGGTTTTCTTTTCCTACCTTGAGAAATGTCTATTGTACATACACAAGTGTTTACAGAGTTTGGCTCATTTCTGGTGACGGCTACCTGTTGCATTACTCCAGCATATAGTTTAATAAATTTAACAATAAGTCTGTATGACTGTAGGAGAGGTCTTTGCTTTTTTGTCTGTATATTCCTAGCTCTTCTATTTAAATTTGTCGATGAAATATAACACATCTGGTTCTTTTCACTTAACTAAGGTCAGCAGACTGTGTGATGGTACTAACGTTTATAACTAATCAAGGAGATCTTGTTCAGTTTTATAAATGGCTAGATATCAGGTTTCCTTCAATGGCTGAAACTCTAGTACTGTTCAATAGATCAGAAAGATTCCTCCGAATGCTAAAGCAATAAAATGTAGTCCACAGAGTCCAAAGTCCCACCTATGATCAACTTAAAGGAAAAACTCAGAAACTGAATAAATTGAAAGGAAAAATTCAGTGTTGAATGAATGAAAGTGTATCATATCACTATATGACACTTTTATATTTTATCATAGGTTTGAATTATTATTATTAAAGTTTAAAATATTATTATAAGTTGAGATATTATTATTATTATTATTATTATCAATTTTAATAAAATCGAGAGGGTGGACCAATATGTCAAGGAGGTACAAGCCGTTCTATGTACAGGATATATATGCAAGCCATTCTTAGTAAGTACAGGATATATATGCAAGCCATTCTTAGTAAGTACAGGATATATATGCAAGCCATTCTTAGTAAGTACAGGATATATATGCAAGCCATTCTTAGTAAGTACAGGATATATATGCAAGCCATTCTTAGTAAGTACAGGATATATATGTAAGCCATTCTTAGTAAGTACAGGATATATATGTAAGCCATTCTTAGTAAGTACAGGATATATATGCAAGCCATTCTTAGTAAGTACAGGATATATATGTAAGCCATTCTTAGTAAGTACAGGATATATATGTAAGCCATTCTTAGTAAGTACAGGATATATATGCAAGCCATTCTTAGTAAGTACTGGCTACTTATATAAACAATTTTAGTAAGTACTGGCTAGATATACAATCCATTCATAGTAAGTACTGGCTAGATATACAATCCATTCTTAGTAAGTACTGGCTAGATATACAAACCATTCTTAGTAAGTACTGGCTAGATATACAATCCATTCTTAGTAAGTACTGGCTAGATATACAATCCATTCTTAGTAAGTACTGTCTAGATATACAAGCCATTCTTAGTAAGTACTGTCTAGATATACAATCCATTCTTAGTAAGTACTGTCTAGATATTCAATCCATTCTTAGTAAGTACTGTCTAGATATACAATCCATTCTTAGTAAGTACTGTCTAGATATACAATCCATTCTTAGTAAGTACTGTCTAGATATACAATCCATTCTTAGTAAGTACTGTCTAGATATACAATCCATTCTTAGTAAGTACTGTCTACTTATATAAACCATTTTTAGTAAGTACTGTCTAGATACGCAAACCATTTTGAGTGAAACTGGCTAGATATATAAGCCATTCTGAGTACTGGCTGATATGTATGCGCGAAAGTGGCGGAAGCCGAAAGTGCCCCCTACATTAGCAAGCAAGTCTGATATGCAAGACATTCGTAGTAAGTACTGGCAAGATACATAAGCCATTCTGAGTACTGACTATATATACAAGCCAGTCTTAGAAACGGATCCTGCTAGTATAATCTATTTTTCAAACACTTGTAAAACAATCTGCCGTGTTGCTTAGGTGAACAAGAAATAATTTGCTTTTATGCTTACGTGTACATGCACAATTGTTTATGTGTAGAAATATTAGTTTACTGCGTCACGCTTAGTTTAATGAAGCAGATTTCTTTCGTCTGGATTCAGTATAATAAAACATGTTTATGTGTAGAAATAATAGTTTACTGCGTCACGCATAGTGTTAATGAAGTAGGTTTCTTTCGTTTGGATTCAGTATAATAAAATGTTTATTTTTTTTGCGTTTTCTTACTAAGTGCATTCAATGTAATAAAACACGATTGTTACTTTTTGGATTTATTATAATAAATCATTTTCTCTCTGTATTTCGATTCAGTATAAATTTATTTAATATATTAATGGTTATTATAGGGAAGCCAGCAGTTTGGGGATTAGTGACAAATTCTGCCTATACTAAGAATATTTCGAGTAACGTAGAATATGACGCAAATACATAATTATAGTGTCTAAGAATTAGCTGACGTCACAGGATGGAGTGACAGCACACGATGGAGTGACATCATACGATGCAGTGACGTCAAACAGTTCTTATTATTACATGGGAGAAGAACTGGCTAGGAGGCGCCAGGAAAAGCCATCACAATTCCAGGATAACTCTCATTTAACAACAAAGTTCACAAACCTGATCATTCACTTAAATATTTTTTTCTCCCTCTCTCTCTCCCCTCTTTCTCCTTTTATCGGGAGACAAACTACTCTTAGCCCATATGACCTACTTAACTGAATTCATTGTAGAGATTCAATGCAAAACTAAGTAGTTCTATGACCGCTCTTTAGCTTTTAGTCCATTGTGTGGGGCATAAATGTCCTCCAAAGACAAAGGTCTGTTAGTACGTCAATGTTAAAGACCAGAGGTGATCTTAGACAGGTGGAAACGGAAAGATTGAACCGTTGACTGTTGTAATAGAAAAACCCGACTTCATATTTTGCTCACAGTTGCATTCACAAATGTCATAACAGTATGGCTATTTTAGCATTATTGTTTATTAATATGTTGTTTTGTAAATCGTTCAACACCCGTTTGAAACATTAACGAATGGAGAAGAAAACATATACTCTGATATCAATCGATGAACCAAGTTTTAAAAATAAAAAATATTTTAATTTCGCAATGTATTTCTTTTAGTACACAAGCCACTTTTCACGAAATTCATCACTCTATAACATGTACGTCAGTCATTTGATGACTGATAAACCAACAGTTGTTGCCGTGCCACGTCCAATCGGTCCTCGAACTGTACAAGCTACCCGGGTACTGAACGGCACCGTTGGGGCTGGGGAGCCTGCCCAAACATGCAGTGGAAAAAATTGCCCTGTTAAAAAAATAAAATAAAAAAAAATCCCAGAAGCACAGTACAATTCCTGCAGAGTTCATGCGAACTAATCTAGCATGCCCTCACGCGCGCGGAGAACACAAGAGGCGAGTTAGAGCAAAGACAGTTTTGTTTCCTCATGAAGTGGTCAAGCTCGATGACCTGTGACAATGAAAGCTGCAATACTTACAGTCGTACGGGGCTTTCCAAGTGATGTTAAACACCCGTCTGTTGTTGACGACATTGTGGCTGATATTCAGTTCCCTGGGCTTGTTGGGAAAGTCCGCGTGCTCTTTCCCTGGAAGGAAGGAAAGAAATAATAATTAAGAAAAATGCACAGCATCACTTTGAAAGCAATGATTTCTCTTTTAATGCTGAAACTTCTTCAATAACAATAGCAAAATCGGAAATCCTGGCTTCCGCTTCAGAACACACTTTTGTTCTCCACATAAATCCATCTTTGAGAAACAAATGGATGAAAAGAAGAAAATGGTTGAAACTGTTCCGCCCATGTGTTTTCTTAAAGGCTTGAAAATTTGAAAACTGGATTAATAATAAATGAAGCGAAAAGGGATTGGATTTCATTATTTCCATTAGAAATTTTAAAAAGGAAAATAGCATTTCTTGTGCACTCATTGACATCGCGAAAATTAAGTGCTGCTTTTTTTTAGATGAAGTCATGTGATAATAAAGGCAAGTACTAAGGGTTGTCTATGCAGATGAAGTCATGTGATAATAAAGTTTGATATTGCTGTTTGAATTTTAGGCTAATTATTTGATAAAGGGTATAAGTATATCAGCAGAAAATGTATGAATTATTATTATTATTATTATTATTATTATTATTATTATGCCTCTTTCCACGACTTCTGTTTGACTGTCAGTTGTGATCCAAGGTCTCGAAATCTTACCAAGATTCTGGGAGATCCAAGGTTTTACGGAGGATGTGGGCACTTCCGAGGAGCGCTGCTTTGAGTAGTAAAGCGAGTTTGTGGGTTCCAGGGAGTTTATTCAGGTAGCCTTCCAATTCAGATGTTATGTTCCCCAAGGCTCCTATCACTATAGGTATCACTTCTGCTTTTACATTCCACAGTCTCTGAATTTCTAATCTGAGGTCTTGGTATTTTTCTATTTTTTCTCTTTCTTTTGTTTTTATGTTGGAACAGCGACATCAATGATTGTTACTGATCTGTTGGACTTATTGAGAACTACAATGACGTCACAGTGCTCATTTTTCTAGCATGGCTCCAACATGACTGCAACTTAAAATGGACCAGCTTCATCTTCTCTTGACGTCACTGTGCTCATTTTTCTAGCATGGCTCCAACATGACTGCAACTTAAAATGGACCAGCTTCATCTTCTCTTGACGTCACAGTGCTCGTTTTTCTAGCATGGCTCCAAAATGACTGCACCTTAAAATGGATCAGCTTTATCTTCATTGACGTCAGCAGAACGTAAGGACAATATATCAAGGGGTACTGAAATAAGATTAGGAAATCTTTACATAAAGTCACATTCCCTCCTCCTCTTTCAGCCCTAGATACTGATCTTACTTCCCACGTGTCTGTTACAAGTAATTATTTAAAGTGCTGGTCGTGAAACTGCTGTAAGGAAATGGAAGAAGTCGACTTGGAGATAGACGCTGCGTTTACTTCTTGAGGGGGGATAACTCCCATTAAAATTCAAAGAGAAGGATTAGTGTAGTGTGTATGTGTGTGTGTGTGTGTGTGTGCGTGTGTGTGTGTGTGTGTGTGTGTGTGTGTATGTGTGTGCATATGTATGTACATGTGTGCATATATGTGTCTGCGTATGTGTACATGTATGGATATGCGTGTATGTGCAAATGTGCGTGCATGCATGCGTGCCTACGTGTTTGTATGGATTCCTCGTGAGATCAACAGCAAAGGGTCTAAACAAATTAAATTTAACTCAGGAAAGTGTTTGCTTATATATCATCAACTATCTGATGGACCCGTTTTTATTCCCTTGTCGCTCCTTGTGCCGAGTCTAGTACATCAGAAACCAGTCTCCGGAACTCGTCCTCTCACTTATACATTGTACATCTGTTTATATCAGATCCGTCTGCTCATTTTACTAACTTGGTTTCTAGGTTACAATCGTCGTTGCTATATTGCTTAGTTTGCCTATCTGTTACTCTAGTCTATACTCTGTTCGATTATTTCCCTTGTTTACTCGCAAGCACGCTTTGTCTACTCTTTGACTCTCCTTGTCTGCAAGCTAACTCGTTTTGTCTACTCGTTTACCATCTTGTCTTCTTAGTTATTCTCCTTGTCTGCTAGTTAAATCATTTAGTATACCCACCCCTACCTCCGCATTTTGTCTTCCCGTTTACTTGCCGGGTAAATTCAATTTGCTGTCCCCCGTATACATTTTGTTTACACTTTGCCTCGCTGTCTTGCCGTGTACTGTCACTGTTTGCTGTTTTATTTGGCCTTCGTGAAGCTTCAGATTGTGTTCTTTTCACTGAACCACTTCTCCATCATTTGTGTATACAGTCGAGTACAGAAGAATAATGCTAACAAATAAACACACTCACTCATAGCTATTGCTTGTAGGATCCAACTCGTATTTAAATATTATTTCGTACCGAAGATCGCGCACTTCTTGACATTGTGCTGGGCAAGTAGCTGAACTGGCGAAAGACAAGAAATAATGGACAAGTGTTTCATAGCTAAAAGGCGCGTTTCCTATTACATGCACTGCTGTCATAAATTCAGTCATTTTAGCGTCGAGTTTGGTTTACATCGATTTCACAGACTCCACAACGAGCAAGAGAATCATAAAAATTATTTAAGTAGTCAGAAAAATCTGAAATGAATCAAACACTGTGAGGTAGAAAAAATCAATAAATTTAACCCCAATACACGGGACTTGCATATCTATACTTTGGTTCGTTCATTAGCGCTAAAATCCCAGAATTGAGTTTTCTAAATTTAAGCTAAAATAATTTGTTTTAATACCCTAGAAAGATTGATATAGTAAAGTCTACTGCAATCATTTAATCTTAAGTCTGATAACATTATTAATTATCAGAGGAACTTCCAGCCTTCAATCAGCTGCAATCATTTAAGACTTAAGTCTGATAAAATCATTAATTATGAGTGGAACTTCCGGCCTTCAATCTGCTGCAATCATTAAATATTAATGATAGGAACTTCTAAGTCTGAAATCTACTGCTTTCACTAAGAACCAAAGACAAACATTTCTAGTTTTAATTCGGCTACAAACATCAAGGCTCAAAAGACAGTAAGATTTGCTGTATTAAATTCATCTGCAATCATTACATCTCACTAGTCTTAAGTTAATCGTTAAAGCTCAAAAGACAAGGGATATAGTGACCAATCTACTGCTATCATTAAGGCTCAAAAGAAAGAGGAATTGCTAGATTTAAGATTACTGCAATCATTATAAATTAGACAAGAGAATTGCTAGATTTAAGATTACTGCAATCATTACGACTAAGACAAGAGATTGCTAGATTTAAGATTACTGCAATCATTACGACTACAATACACAGACACAAAAATAAACAATCAGCTTACTTGTCATCAAGACATGCAAAATAAACAATGGGTTACTTGTCAGGAAAAAATAAATTATGGGCTTACCTGTCATCACACACAAGAAAAATAAACAATACTTGTAATCACAGACAAGAAAATTAAACAGTGGACTTAATTGTCATAAAGACAATAAAAATAACCAATGGGCCTGCTTGTCATCACAGACAAGAAAAATAAACAATGGGTTTACTTGACATCACGGACATGAAAAATAAAACAGTAATCTTATTTGTCATCACAGAGAAGAAAAATAAAATAATATTCTTACTTGTCATCAAACATGAAAAGTAAAAGAGTGTGCTTACTTGTCATCATACAGTAGCTGTGCAGAACTCTGATCGTGCACGGTACGTCTTCCTATAAATAGATTTTGAAAAACAGTTTGAGAAAGACTGCAAAAATATCAAGAAAGGTCATATGGGTCAAATAACAACATTGATAACAAATGCTTCAATGCAAACGATATCATACAGAATGGACATTGGCAAATTTAAGTAGGTTTTGATCTAACAGCTAAGTCTCATTCATCCATTTACAACGAGTGCACAACTGTGTTCTCCTTTGATGAAATGCACAAGATTGTGTAAACGAGTGCATATATCAAATAATAATATAAAAGTAACAAAGCACGAAAGACAAAAGCTCTAAACCCTTTACTGTGATATTTAATATATCTTTCAGTATTATCATGTAGTCTTTAGAAAATCTCTTCAAACTGACAGCCAATGCAAAAACATAACTTCTGAAGGACCAAACAAAGTTGTCAATTAATTCGTGAGACAGGCCTCATACAGCAAACATTCATCTCAGAGATAAAAATAGTTTCTTCTTGCAGCAGCTATGAACATCAGATATCAACGTAAAACCATCAGTATCACATTAGAAAGTCAATTGACACCTGGCTGGTTTGTGTTGTTATTATCCATGTACATGACTAAATCGTCCGACATTAATGTCCCTGCTCAGCATATATAGATCATTCTTTTTCAAACAAAATCAAAGACCCACACTCTCTCTTACACACTCACTCACGTGCAAATGACTACACTCGTGTGCACACAATGCACCCACATACGCACACACACTCATACACATATTGACATGTATAATTTCACACATATAAACACGCATGCATGCACTGGTATACACGCACCGACCCACTCAAATAAACAAGTGTGCGCACCCACACATACACGTACACACGCACCAGAACCCTTTAAAATGATTATTACGTCATTAATGTCTGCATGAACCACGTGGTTAAGCGCACTAAGAACAGTGAATTCAAACATCAGCGAACATCAAACCATGCAGTGAAAGGACGTGTTATTAAATTATTCTCAAAGTGATTCTAGGTAATTGGAATGACTGGTGTATCATGCGACTGTATCTGATCTGTGCGTCAGTTGAAGACAACATTGTCCTTGTTTGTATTCTTGAAATTCCACTGTCATTCCTCTCTGTAAAGCGGAAGGATATTAGAATAATTTTAACTCGTTTTGCATAACAGACTATGATCAAACAGTATTTTTAGAGACGTATTTTAAAAAATAAATAAAGAGGAAGGCTATTAGAATAATTTTAACTTGTTTTGCATAACAGACTATGATCAAACACTATTTTAGAGACGTGTTTTAGCTATTAGAACACTATTTTTACAGACGTATTTTAAAAAAAAATAAGCATGCAGCTAATGAGAGGGGTGGTGGTAGAGAGTTGTCAAAGACTTTATTACGACTACATGCACATGCATTCGATGTCAGACGTGACAGAATTTGTGTCAATGATCTCTGACGCCAAGATTACTAATGTCAAATGCAGCGAGCTTATTAATGACAAACTGAAGCTTGGTAAAAAATATAATTTAATTCATCATGTAAGAAAACACTAGACATAAAAAATGAAAAACTGAGGAGATTATTTATCTTACAACTCTAGACATTATCAATAAAAAAAAACTAAAGTAAATTAATTTATCATATAACACTAGACATTATGAATGAAAAACTAAGGAGATAAATTTATCATTTAAGACAACTCTAGACATCATTACTGATAAACTTAAGTAATTAATTTATCATGAAACTAGAAAATATGAATGAGAAACTAAGGTGATTAATTTATCATGTAAGACAACACTAGTCATTATTAATGAAAAACTAAAATGAATAATGTATTATTTAAGACAACTCTAGTTATCATAAATTTAAAAAAAAACCAGTAAGGTGGATTAATTTATCATATAAGACAAATCTAGATATTATCAATGAAAAAAAAAGACGAGTGAATTTACCACATATACATTATAAATTTCAAACAAACATAAAAACTAAAGGAGTAAACTTAGAAATTAAGATATAAAACGATCCGCCACTAGGTAGAAAGGTCTGCGCATAAGAATTACGTCACAGTGGATATTACAAGCTAACTAGACTTCGGTATAGTGTTCTATTTGTAACATGACGTCATAGGCACAGCTACAATGAGCATTCGGGCGCTAATGGATGAATATATTTACTGAAAAAACAAATTGCCATAAAAAGCGTCTTCAATGATGTCCTAATTTATGAAAACATCGATTGTCTAGCTAATTGCAACTGTTTACTAAGAGAACCGTCCTTGGCATCTCTTACAAAGATCACATCACACACGAAGATGTGCGTAATGCCATCAGACGTGAAGCTGGTGAATACGAAGACCTCACCACTGTCAAAAAAAAAAGAAAGATGAAATGGTATGGCCATGTTACTCGAGCAACAACAACTTGTCCACAACAATCCTGCAGGGTAGCGTTATGAGTGGCAGAAAAAGAGGCAGACAGAGAAAAATATGGGCCTACAGCATCGCAGAATGGTCTGGGGAAAAAATTGCAGAGAGACAGAGTTTGGCACATGACCGAGACAAGTGGAGGGAGCTGGTCAACAGTTCAGCAGCTCAGCGACCCAACGACCACACTAGATGAAGACTAAGAGACAAATGTGTTCGGTAACACTAACAGTTCGCTGAGAGACAAATGTGTTCGGTAACACTAACAGTTCGCTGAGAGACAAATGTGTTCGGTAACACTAACAGTTCGCTGAGAGACAAATGTGTTCGGTTAACACTAACAGTTCGCTGGAAGGACTAGCACTATCAGTTAATTGACAAAAAGTGTTCACTAACACTAACAGTTCAATGAGACAAAGGTGTGAAACAGCTCTAATGTGTTTGATCTTATATAAGAGATGTTTCATTGTATTTAGAATGTTAATGTAATGTGTTTGAGATGTTAAGAGATGGTTAAGCGATGTTTCATTGTATTTCGAGTTGGACAAGGGAGATCATTCAAGTGAAGGTGAACGTAAATGAAAATAACATAATTACAGAATGCATACTATAATATGTTATAACATTTACTTCCAAAACGTCAGGAGCCTATTCCACAAAAGTAATTTATATGCACAAAATAAAATACACAAACTAATACCTATACAATTTTCTCACAATACAAATCCGTGATATCTTTGATATGAAATATAATGTATTTATATGTGTGTTTGTGTGTACGTGTGTGTTTGCGTGAGTGTTCGTGTCTGTGTGTCGGTTGTCGCCTGCAAAAATTCAAACTGATTTTGAGAAACAAGAATAACAAAAGCTGCAGGAAAAGATAAAGTAAGCCAGCATGAGATTGCCTCTGCTTCCGAACAATGACGCTAACAGTAACACCCACGCCAGTAACTGCAACGGCCGCAAACTCAACTAGAAACTTGTCGGAGCATCACATCAATTGTGAATTCCGTCCGGAAGAGGTTCTGTGGTGGCTGTTTGACACCTACAGTTACCAAACACGACATAAATATAGAGCAGCGGACCAAGTGGCAAGCTTGAATACGAGAAAAGTAAGAACAAACCAGTCTAGCTACACGAACAAATCAGTCTCGCTACACGAACAAACCAGTTCGCTACACAAGCAAACCAGTCTCGCTACACGAACAAACCAGTCTCGCTCCACAAACAAACCACTCTCGATACACGAACTAACCAGTCTCGCTACACGAATATACCAGTCTCGCTGCACAAACAAACCAGTCTCGATACACGAACTAACCAGTCTCGCTACACGAACATACCAGTCTCGCTGCACAAACAAACCAGTCTCGATACACGAACATACCAGTCTCGCTGCACAAACAAACCAGTCTCGCTACATGAACAAACCAGTCTCGCTGCACAAACAAACCAGTCTCGCTACACGAAAAAACCAGTCTCGTTACAAGAAAAAACCAGTCTCGCTACACGAACAAACCAGTCTCGCTGCACAAACAAACCAGTCACGCTAAACAAACCAGTCTCGCTACACGAACAAACCAGTATCACTACACGAACAAACCAGTTTCACGACTCGAAAAACTAGTCTTCCAGCAGGCCTACACGAACAAACAAGTCTAGCTTTGATATGACAAATCAAGTTGCCGAAGGCGGTGGAATGAAGGCCCTTAGAGATAGTCATCACATTTTCAAACTTAGGCGGCTTTCTATCTATTAACCCCTTCTCTCCTACCAATTATTCACAAAACATAAATCTAAAAATAAATGAACTCGTGAGCTATCCAACTCTCCCTGAGCACCTTTGATGTTTAACTGCGCAAAAAATATTCAAAGTAAAAAAAAAAATTGCAAGAAATTAAGTGGTTTTCTCCAACTCATTCACTCATTCCCAACCCCATATGGCACTTCCCTTATTCCTTAAAATAAACAGCGCGGAATTGGCTTAAATGAAAAGTGTTCCATTAGCTGCAACCTTTGCTGTCAGAGTTATGTTTCTGTTGAGTTCTTTTGTTTTTATTACATATTCCTCCAGTGCATTTCTCTTTTAGAGTTACGTTTCCTTAAAGTTCATTTGCTTTATTGTTACGTATTCCTGGAGTGCATTTGTCTTTTACAGTTACGTTTCTTAAAGTTCGTTTGCTTTATTGTTACATATTCCTGGAATGCATTTCTCTTTTAGAGTTACGTTTCCTTAAAGTTCATTTCTTTATTGTTACGTATTCCTGGAGTGCATTTGTCTTTTACAGTTACGTTTCTTAAAGTTCGTTTGTTTTTAGTTATGTTTTCCAGGAGTGCATTTGTTTCGTAGATTTACCTTTCCTTATAGTTAGTATCTGTTTTAGATTTACCTATCCTTATAGTTAGTATGTGTTTTAGATTTACCTTTCCTTATAGTTAGTATCTGTTTTAGATTTACCTATCCTTATTGTTAGTATGTGTTTTAGATTTACCTTTCCTTATAGTTAGTATCTGTTTTAGATTTACTTATCCTTATAGTTAGTATGTGTTTTAGATTTACCTTTCCTTATAGTTAGTATCTGTTTTAGATTTTACGGTTAGTTAACTGGGATTTTGTTATTGTGTGAGTTATACTTTTTGTTTTACATTTATGTTGAATTCATGATTTGGGGATTTCCTTTGAGTTCATTTGTGTTTTTTTTTAGATTTATGTTTAGTGAATAGTTCTCGTTTTCTTATTTTCTTTTAATTCTTTTTTTTTACACTTATGGTTAGTGTATGATGTTTGGGTTTTCTTTTGAATTCATTTGTTTGCAGATTTATATTGAGTGACTGGTTTTTTGGATTTCGTTTGATTTAATTTATTATTAGATTTGTTTTAGTCCATTTTTTTGGTATTATTTTGGTACTATTAATTTGAGTTCAATCATGTTTAGATTCATGCATTAGTTAGTGCATTTTCTTTTACTTTTGAGTGCACATATTTTAAGATTTATGTTTAGTACATTTTATTTTTTGTTTTTCTTTGAATGCATTTGTTGCTAGATTTATGATGAGTGCATTTAAATTTCTTTTGTCCATTAAGTTTGTCTCATTCTTTGATTTATACTCAGTGCCTGATCATATGGTTTTTCTTTGTATTCGTTTTCTTTGGAACACGATTTTCAAAGCAGACGTAGAATAATTAATTGCTAACTGGCACGTGCCAGAAGACTTCAAGAAAGGTCAAAATAATTATTTAAAATTTAATCGCATTCTTGAGATTTATATGTACTTTAATATTTTTTTTTATTTCAGTAAATTACGACGGATCAGAAAATGACGGATGTGATCCTTGGCATTAAACCGCCAACCATCAGGGAAATCAATTACATATTATAGACAATGGCAGTAGTCTTTTTTATTGGTACAAGTGGTGCCTATCTTATTACTGGTGAAATTCGCCCCTTCTACTGATACTAACAGCTGATCTTTACTGATACTAACAGCTGATCTTTACTGATACTAACAGCTGATCTTTACTGATACTAACAGCTGATCTTTGCTGAACTCATACATGCCTTATACTGATAATTTTGGTTGCCCTTTGGCTGATGTTAATTGTAGAGTTGTTAGTTGTGGCAATCTTTCTTATTTATTTTAAAGTCAATTTTATGCACATACTATAGTAGTCTTTCTTACAAATATTAATAGTAGTATTTCTTAATAATGTTTGTAGTAGCCCTTTTTCAAACTGATAGTAATGATGGCCCTTCTTATTAATGTTAACTCTAGTCTTTCGCATTGTGTTGTCCTTATGAGCTTCTTTAGGTTGCAGTTATTGGTAACTCTTCTTATTAATGTTAACACTATTCTTTCGCATTGTGTTGTAGTTATGCGATTTTTAATATTGTAGTTATTAATAACTCTTCTTATTGATACTGAAGGGCGCTCTAATTATTTATTTTAATTAAAAGTCTTTCATGTACGTCTTTCCTTAAACCGATGTTTACGGAAAACTTCTAAATGACATGGATGACCTTTCCTACTGCCGATAAAGCTAGCCGTACTTTATGTAATGTTAACGGTAGCCTTTGAATTTCTATTAAGAAAATTCTTTCTAAATGTTGTTTAAGAACAAATACTTCCTAACTATTACTCAGTATCAATATTTGTTAAATGCTGAACGAAAAGTGGCAGCTTTAGCGTGTTCAAATGGGTACAGAACCATGCACAAATGTTTTCGAGCATTTCCTCTGCATTCTGTACAGCAAACCACAAATCCTTCGTTAAATGCCTACATGTGGACACTATGCTGGTGGAATATTGTTGTAAGTATACCGAAACATTGCCTTAACGTACTTTTTGGTCAAGTGATTGTGACGGGCTCACCCCACAACAGAAACCAGCTGGAGGTGTCAGATGACGATAAACAGTAAACTGAATCCATTCGCCACATAAAAACGCGATGGAAGTAGACGTTTGATTGAAAGTAAACAATCAATCAAGCAAATAATAGGGCGTGGCTCACTGATACAGTATGAATAAATATTAATTGCTATCCACGTGAAAGGGGAGATAAGGCGTGGGGAAGGGAAGCGAAAATATCAAGGTGAAAAACACATATAGGATTATTAACGCTTACTGAACGGCACTGAAAGACATGAATAATTCGCTGTCGACATTTCCTTCGTTCATGATATATGCTGTGTTCAGATAACAGAAAGTCGTTAGATAGACATGTAGGCAGACAGGCAGATAGATATACTCGTCTTCCCAAGTCACACTCGTTCATGCACAGACAGGGGTATAGACAGTTCACAGTCTGAAGAAATGAACTGGGGACATTAATATGTAGCAAATGAAGTGGATTATGACCACTGGCTATATTACTGATGTTAGAACAACAGACAAAAACAATGCCTACAAACAAACAAAACAATGTCTACAAACAAAGAAAACAATGTCTACAAACAAAGAAAACAATATCTACAAAGCACAAAACAATTTCTACAAACAAACAAAACAATGTCCACAAACAAACAAAACAATATCTACAAAGCACAAAACAATTTCTACAAACAAACAAAACAATGTCTACAAACAAACAAAACAATGTCTACAAAGAAACATAAATAAATTGCACGGTACGTAATGCCGTAACAAATGGTATAGTATAATAAAACTTCACTCTACAGTCAGATGACATAGGCTGAATAGTGTCCTATTAGATAAAACAACACATATTAGAGTCATACTAGAGAGAACAACACCTATATGTGTCAAATTATAGAGAACAACATCTATATGAGTCATAGTAGAAAGAACCTTTCAGACCAAGTCTATTTGTGAGATCAATGAACTGTTTCTGACGGACTCATGTGTGTCAACTTAGCATAGGACTACAGCATTTGGTTCAGCGCTCGGTTTGTGCAAAGTGTATACAAACACAGCTAATATTTTTTAATGAAATCACTAATGAACGACCTCAATTAAGTAAGCAGCATTAACATATGTGAATGTTCTTATGATCAAACTACAGAAAGGCACAGGTAAATGAAAAGTAACAGAAATATCAATCAGAAAACTTCAAACTGCAAGGTGACGAAATGTCAATTAGAAAACTTCAAACTGCAAGGTGACGAAATATCAATCAGAAAACTTCAAACTGCAAGGTGACGAAATGTCAATTAGAAAACTCAAACTGCAAGGTGACGAAATGTCAGTTAGAAAACTCAAACTGCAAGGTGACGACAGCGTGAATTGTGCATACACTGCACGACTGAAGCAGCAATTCCAATGCAAGCGAATTGCTGTCTAATCAAAGATTTGTTGTTTTGCGGATTTGCTTTCAAAAGAATACACCTCTTTCCCTAAAATATTTAGGGTATTATTAGAATTTTCTTACAATCTTTTATTCTTATATAATTTTAGCAAATTAAAATTCATATCAGAATATTACTTTCAAGAATGTTGTTAAATTCAAACGCCTTTTGTTATTTGAAATTGCGCTGAAGAGTAACTATTTATATAATTATGTTGCATTGTTGAAGTTGGGTTGTTTATTAAATTCCATTTTAATTTTATTAGTAGTACGTGTATTCATACACTCTAGTTCTTCAGCGATAAAACAGTTTATAACAAGATAGATAGATAGATAGATAGATAGATAGATAGATAGATAGATAGATAGATAGATAGATAGATAGATAGATAGATAGATAGATAGATAGATAGATAGATAGATAGATAGATAGATAGATAGATAGATGCATGAATGGATAGATGGATGGATGGATGGATGGATGGATAGATAGATAGATAGATAGATGGATGGATGGATGGATGGATGGGTGGATGGAGGGAAGGAGGGATGGGGGCAGATATATAGATAGACAGATAGATAGATAGATGGATGGATGGATGGATGGATGGATAGATAGATGGATGGATGGATGGATAGATGGATGGATGGATGGGTGGAGGGAGGGAGGGATGGGGGCAGATAGATAGATAGATAGATAGATAGATAGATAGATAGAACACAGTCGTCCATAACTATTGTTTACTTCAAACCGAAGAGCAGCTGCCACACGTAACACAATGAACCTGACCCCATGGCTGTCCAGTCAAGGCGCTTAGCTGTGACAATCGATAATCTTGTGTCTACGTCATGTACAAATACCAGGAGGAGTCACGTACACACAATGGTCTGTGAATTTCCTTCCCAAAGTGATGATTAAATACAGACGTTATTGTAACCTAATAAGTTATGAAGGTCTAAGTGGAATGCGCATGCTACATTGATTGCGAGTGAAACACTGCACCTAATACAGTAATAAGTGTAGTCTTAAGTGTAGCCATATTCAGTCAGTTTGGCTAAGTCACAATCGTCATCATCGTCGTCACCACCACCACCACCACCACCATTATCATCATATTTTAATTTCTGAAGACCAAGCCTATTTACAAAGTATGTCTTCAAAAGATTTTGTTTCTATTCTTAGCTGACTGTACGAGTATACAGGCAGAACCATTGCAAGCGTGAGAGACATAAAAGTGATAATTTTGTTTTAAAATGCAAAAATCATTAAATGGTGGTTTGTACAACGAACAGTGTTAGTGACAACTAAGTTTATGTAGTTTATTTAGTTTTCAACTTAGAAGAAAATGCATCGATTTTATAAGGAAACACTGCCGAAACATGAAATCTTCAATCGGTCTGCTTGCAACTCGACCTTGACATGGCGACTTAGTCACTAAGTGTGAACTGGACGCTGCATGTATTACGTAATATCACTGTGCACAGTCAACATCTCAGTCTAGCTCAACACGGCATGTTGAGTTATCTTTCTTTTGTTTGTTTTCTTAGAGGATGGATGTGACTTTAAACATAGAGTGCTTTCTCCGAGGATGAATAACATATGACTGAGGGCATGTGTGAGACTGTGTGGTTGTAGATTACGAATGACTGTTACAAAAGTATGTTTCAGCCGACAGTTGAGTACTCTACGACTAACTATCTTGTATTCCAATAACAATTTACACCAGTCTAGTATTTCAGTGATAGTTTACATCAGTCTAGATTTTCATTGAAAATTTACATCAGTGTAGTATTTCATTGACAGTTTAGATCAGTCATGTATTGACAGTTTGCATAAGTCTAGTAGTTCAGTTATTGTTTACATCAGTCTTGTATTTCATTGACAGTTTACATCATTCTAGTATGTCAGTGATAGTTTACATCATTCTAGTATTTTATTGACAGTTTACATGAATCCAGTATATATGTGGAGTTTACAGCAATCTAGTATTTCATTGACAATTTACATCAGTCTAGTGTTTCATTGACAGTTTACATCAGTCTAGTATTTACGTCAAAAGTATACACGTACTTCCGGTTACAACACCAGGAGCTGTAAGGAAGTTTACCAGTCTAATTCTTTAAAGGAAATACTGATAGATGTTGGTTAATAAACATTGTTCTGCGGGATTAGTTATATTAAAACTCTAATGTGAACACACACATAAACTCCTACAAACACACACACACACACACACACACACACACACACACACATATATATATATATATATAAGATGTAATCGAATACATTGTGCCATAACACACCCTTCGTGTACGAAATCACAAAAATAAAATATTGAAAGATTTCATTCAGTTATCTCAGAATCTGCAAACACTTTGTGAAAATTTACATACTTTGATGTCCGCCCGCATGCTGGTTATGATGATTATTATTTTATCAATAATGCAAAACTAAATACAAGTGGCTGGAATCTTAATTCATATATTAATAATAAATCCCAATAAGACGCCCAACTTGTCTTCCACTTGACGGATCACCTGGCGCCGCACAACTCTACCCCTTACTCCAACATTTAGATAGACGTTCTACTGAACACAATTTCTTCCGCAGGTGGAACTTCTTATTGAAGCAATAATTAGATCCATATTTTAAGATATTTTAACGAGACCCCATCTACCCACCATTACTCCAAACATATGTTTAAAATAGTATGTATAAGAAGGACAAATAAGAAACAACTATCAATTTATTAAATCAACAATCAAAAATTACAAATGAATACAGTTGAAAAAGACAGACATTTATACCACTACTGACGACAAATGTCCAGATAATGTCCACCACTTATTCAGTCTCTATCCTAACAATAAAATAATCAAATTAATAATTAATATAAGATTTATGAATCTATTTATCACCACAAAATCAGAGCAAGAGTGGAAAGAAACAAAAGGTAATTTACTTGACCTATGACATGAACTGTAGCTGGGGGCTTATCGCAACAATGTAACAGGTTCACTTTGCCTCTTTGGATAATGGGTCTAAGGTGTGCCTCCAGGCTCACACCTGAACTGTTCCAAGAAATCTGCATGAAATCTCTCAAGATCAAAGCCGGACTCAATGTCTACCCAAGATGTAGAAACTTTAGAGCACATTTCGTCTACCCAAGATGTAGAAACGTTAGAGCACATTTCGTCTACCCAAGATGTAGAAACGTTAGAGCACAGTTCGTCTACCCTTTCGGCTGGTAAGGATAACATCTGTAATCTAAGTTTCAGCCTTTTTCACATCATTTCACTTTCGAATCTTCTTTTCCTTTCACTTTCTTTCTTCCCAAAAAGCTCTAACATACATCCCAACTTTATCCCCTGATATCCCAAGACACCTAGCCCTCAGCTTCCCTAAAAAAGGAAAAAGGACAGAAAAAGGAAGACAATGTTCCAGATAGTGTTATATAAGGATAATGATTTAAAATAAAAAATATTTATAAAGATGTCTATTTCACCATTCAACTGTATTTTCTAGCTCTGTTTAGTCTAGGGTTCCCAGTTATAGGTTCCTAAGCTCAACAAATTTTATCAACAATTGTTTTCCATATTGGATAGTTTGGCCAGTATGACAATTATTTGAATAATTTTGACCTACATTTTCAGATCATCCTGGACTGAAACAACCCACTTTATGTGGCACCCTACCTCTGCTGGTTATGATTATTATTATACTATCAATAATGCATACGTAAACACTAGTGGCTGGAATCTTAATTCGTATATTAATAATAAATCACAATAAGACGCCCAACTTGTCTTCTACGTGCCTGATCACCTGGTGCCGCACAACTCTACCCTTTACTCCAACATTTAGATAGACGTTCTACTGACATTTAATTTCTTCCGCAGGTGGAACTTCTTACTGAAACAATAATTAGATCCATATTTTAAGTTACTTTAAAGAGCCCCTACCCACCCACCATTACTCCAAACATATATTTAAAATAGTATGTATACGAAGGACAAGTAAGAAACAACTATCGAATTATTAAATCAATAATCAAAACATGCAAATGAATAAAGTTGAAATAGACAGACACGTATACCACTACTGAGGATAAATGTCCAGATAATGTCTTTATCCAAACAATAAGATAATCAAGTTAATACTCATTATAAGATTTATGAGTCTATTTATTATCACAGAATCAGAAACAATAGTTAATTTAGTTGACCTTTTCATAACATAAGCTGTGCTGGCGGGGTTTTCCCAACAATGTCACAAGCTCACTTCGCCTTGTTGGATAATTGGTCTCAGATGCACCTATAGGCGTGCAACCCGAACTGTTCGAAGAATTGTGCAAGAAATTGCTCAAGACGTAAAGCCTGACCCAACTTCTGCCATATGGTTCTTGAATGGAAATTAACTGCAACCAATTTCCAGCAACCAAGTGGTGTGGGGCACGTTACAATGTAGATGAAGTAGAGTGCAGTAGGTCACTGTGTTCCGACGTGGATACAAAGAACAAAAAGAAAAGTGTGCTCCTTTCTAAAAATAAGTCAAATCAGGGGAGAGCACTAAGATTCAGGTGTAAAATGTTTCTACACTCCATACCTCTCTACAAGCATTCTCAAACTTACATCCCTTTAATAAAATTAATTAGTCAGATTCATCACGTGACATAAAATATAACATAATCAGATTCACGAATAACATTTCCACTTAGGACGATGGCATATATTCAACAATGCAATACACATAACCTCTCTAATTATAAGCCACAAAACAGCAGTTCAAATACACGAAAACATCTCTTAACTAAGATCAAACACGTTACATTAACATTCTAAATACAATAAAACATCTCTGATTCTAATAACAAACATAAAATCAGTAGTTTTCAGGAAACTAAGTGATTTTGAACTGAGAAACAATACGATCAATTGTACTCAGGAAACTAAGTGATTATGAACTGAGAAACAATACGATCAATTGTACTCAGGAAACTAAGTTATTAACAAGTGAGAAACAATACGATCTATTTTCCTCACGAAACTAAGTGATTATCAGTTGAGAAAAGTACAATCTATTGTGCTCAGGAAACTGATTGTCAGTTGAAACAAAATACAGTATATTTTACTCAAGAAACTAAGTGATTATCAGCTGAGACAAAGTACAATCTACTCAGGAAACTAAGTGATTTTCAGTTGAGAAACTGTACAAACTATTGTACTCAAGAAACTAAGTGATTATGAGTTGCGAACAGTACAATATATTGTATTCAGGTGACTAAATGAGTTGAGAATAGTACAATATATGTACTCAGGAAACTAAGCGATTGAAAACTGCCAAATATGAATGTATGCAGTGAGCATATGTAAACTATGTACACACGAATGTATATATATATATATGTGTGTATTGTAACTTGTATT
This sequence comes from Sinotaia quadrata, assembly GCA_028829895.1. Taxonomy (NCBI): domain Eukaryota; kingdom Metazoa; phylum Mollusca; class Gastropoda; order Architaenioglossa; family Viviparidae; genus Sinotaia; species Sinotaia quadrata. The sequence continues at coordinate 26,535,952 of CM054178.1, forward strand.
CTGTCTTGATATTTGTTGGGACCAAATGTACCACAAACCACTCGACCAGGTTGCTGTTTATTGTTATTAGACATTGGTGCATAAACAATATTGGGAGTCATGGAAAACAAATCAGTGTATTTTGTAATAAATAATGAAAATACAAACCTAGACGTATTATTTTGGCAGACTGGCAATAATCTGATTAACTGCAAAAGATATTTTAGTGATATTAATTTAATTGATTTAATTTAAAATGGCCCTACTTCGGTGTATTGTCTACGGCTTGAGTCGGATCGAAAACACGACGACACTAGATCTACACTATATGTACATTTTCTAAATAATTCCAGCACTGGCTGCTTTCCTCTTGCAAATTTGATTTTCCTACGACTGTGAAACGTTAACTGCAGTGCTGCGAGGTAAACTCGCTGCTTTAACAATATCAGAGCCAAATATCGACAAAGCACGCCATCTGTTTGATCTACAGGGGAGATTAAAATGAAAACAGAATTCTGTAACTTATCGGGTCCATTGTGGGTAAACATAGCAGCCGACACGATTTACAGACACATGCGCACATAAACATATACAATTGGTAAGTAATCATTAAGTCAATTCTGCCTCAGAGCCTTCGTGATGGCGGTAAACTCTTTTACACGAACTCTATTTTCTCAATAGTAGCACGAAAGTGATGTAAAGCTATGCCATCGTTGATGTGTGTAGATGACAGATATGTGTTCAGATTACTGATGCTACACGGTGAGTTTTTCCTTAATATATATGTTTGCAAGGTGAATTTTCCTTCGCAACATAATAAGGATTTAGTGCAATGACAATGATGACTGTGTTCAAGACGGATATTAGATTTTTAGATGAAAAGATCTGTAATATGCATTTCCTGAAAATTAATATAACTATAGCGAAGCAAATCAATTTTTGAATGTTATTTAGTGGACAATGGCTTTAGGATACAATTTTCACAGTGTGTTACATTGACACGGTCGCTGCCTGAGTATTACTATTTTGCGTTGACATATTTGTTAAATACATATTATCAAATAAAACCCAATAGATCATGTAGTCCAATTTAAATAAAGCTATACGTATCATGACCAGGGTAAGGCCAATATATTACGTAATATGACCAGAATAAGAGTGGGAGATATATGTCATAGGACCAGAATAGTGCCGAGTGATAACGAAATATGTCATAAGAACAGAGTAATGCCGAGTGACAATGTTGTACGTCATAGGACCAGAATAGGACCAGAGTAAGGCCGAGTGACAATGTTGTACGTCATAGGACTAGAATAAGGCCGAGTGACAATGTTGTATGTCATAGGACCAGAATAAGGCCGAGTGACAATGTTGTACGTCATAGGACCAGAATATGACCAGAGTAAGGCCGAGTGACAATGTTGTACGTCATAGGACTAGAATAAGGCCGAGTGACAATGTTGTACGTCATAGGACCAGAATAAGGCCGAGTGACAATGTTGTACGTCATAGGACCAGAGTAAGGCCGAGTGACAATGTTGTATGACATAGGACTAGAATAAGGCCGAGTGACAATGTTGTACGTCATAGGACCAGAATAAGGCCGAGTGACAATGTTGTACGTCATAGGACCAGAGTAAGGTCGAGTGACAATGTTGTACGTCATAGGACCAGAGTAAGGCCGAGTGACAATGTTGTACGTCATAGGACCAGAATAAGGCCGAGTGATAATGTTGTACGTCATAGGACTAGAATAAGGCCGAGTGACAATGTTGTACGTCATAGGACTACAAATAGGCCAAGCATAGCGCTATACGTCATATGACCAGAGTAAGGCCGAGTAATACCGCTCACTAACAGCGACACTGACGGTGAGAACGCGAAAACAATGTTGGATGAACCACTGAATGACCATATCGACTCAATGCAAAGGTATTATAGATGTATCGGCAAAAATAAAATGAAAAGAAAATAAATAAAATAAAGGATGTGAGTTTAGAAAGACAGACAAGATAATTAGACAACTATAGGAGACTTTCCTAACCGAACACAGTCTTGAGAATCTTCATTCGTTTGGAAAACTGTTTTCCGAAATCATGGGCGTGTTTTAAATAAGTTTTAATTAATAGTGCCGAATTAAGAGTTACATTTCACTTGACGGTGAATTCCTTTACCATAAAGCTAGGGAAACAATTTTGGATTTGAGTGTAAAGTCCTGGATCTGAGAGTGACATAAGACATTATTGTGTCAATTGCCCTCCCGTACTCAGGTATTTTCTTCTTCATAGCAAAGTGACTATTTAATTTTAATAAGGCACGCGGGCAAAGTGAGTATTTAATTTTAATAAGGCACGCGGGCAAAGTGAGTATTTAATTTTAATAAGGCACGCGGGCAAAGTGACTATTTAATTTTAATTAGGCACGCGGGCAAAGTGACTATTTAATTTTAATTAGGCACGCGGGCAAAGTGACTATTTAATTTTAATAAGGCACGCGGGCAAAGTGACTATTTAATTTTAATAAGGCACGCGGGCAAAGTGAGTATTTAATTTTAATAAGGCACGCGGGCAAAGTGACTATTTAATTTTAATAAGGCACGCGGGCAAAGTGAGTATTTAATTTTAATAAGGCACGCGGGCAAAGTGACTATTTAATTTTAATTAGGCACGCGGGCAAAGTGACTATTTAATTTTAATTAGGCACGCGGGCAAAGTGACTATTTAATTTTAATTAGGCACGCGGGCAAAGTGACTATTTAATTTTAATTAGGCACGCGGGCAAAGTGAATATTTAATTTATGTGTACACTTTATTAAGAATACAAATGTTGCAATATGGAGGCACGCGGACAAAGTGAAGTGTGGTAAACTCTGACAGATCAATACTTGCAGAAGGAAAAACTTATTTTTTTTTAAAAGACAGCTCTCATTTCGATCAAATTGCTACAATGGCTGATTGTTTCAAAAAGAAGGACTTTCATTTCAAGAAGTTGGGTATCAAGTAACACTGTCCACGTGTCGTGAGGACGAGAATACTCAAGGAAACGATAGTCTAGGAACATGAATACATTGAGAAGAGAAGAATGCTTTAAAGAAAGATAACTCTCTCACAATTAATTAAAAATAATTAAAAATATATTGCCTTTAATATTTCTTTAACCCATTTTTGACATTTGCCCTCCCCAAGAGTGCGATGACTTGCAGTTGCTTTTCTTAGTTTGTAGAAAGCCTTTTCATTGTATTATATTTACGTCTATTCCTGACACACTTTCTTTTATGTTACTTAGTACTTTCAGAGTTGTCTCCCCAAGAGAGCGATGACTTGCAGTTGCTTTTCTTAGTTTGTAGAAAGCCTTTTCGTTGTATGGTTATTTACGGTCTATTCCTCACACACTTTCTTTTATGCTACTTAGTACTTTCAGAGTTGTCTCCCGTAAGTAGTCTCTTTTAGACCTCCATTTTGAAAAAAAAAACATAATGGCAGCTTCTACTTCATCCTCAGAAAGGTGAGTACAGAAAATTGTCCTTTATCAATTTATATTAAAAAAAATATAGATGACCTCTACATACTATATCTAATGTTCATTGATGATTACAGAATTGTTAGCTGACTAGTTAAGTTCCACGACACTTTTAAGTCAAACGTGTGTGCACGATTGGGGTGCATGGTTTTCAAACTGAACGCAATCCTCTGGAGTGCAATGGACTCTAATGTGATGCTTTTGCGTAATATGTTGCATATATAAAATACTTTTACAATATGTTATGCAGATTTAGTAAGAGAAATATAATAAATCATATATTTTTTCTTTCAGAACACATAACCGTTAAACATTGACGTGATGAGTACGACTGTGTACATAGCACCTCCTGGTGACGGAACTCAAGGTAATGCTGACAGTAGTAGTGAGGAAGTAGAAGATACATTTCAAAATCTTCATCACCAGCAACTTCTACAGTGTCTGAAGCTGTTTCTCAACACCCAGATGGTGATGTAATAGTTGACAATGGCGATGAGTTGCTGTGTGGGCCAGATCCACAGAGCACACGGTGGTGGAGCTCCTAGTCAGATGCTCCCTGCTCGAATTGTCAGAAATCGGTGCAACATCGACAGGTAGCAAGAAACTGGAGATCGAGAAAATTGCCTCTGAATGGGCTTCCGGCACAGTGGCCTTGGCCTAACGTTCCTCGGTCAAAATATTTCATGCTGTCCAAGGAAAATGTTTGAATTATTCATTGATGATGAAGTTGTCTGCTACCTGGTTGAAGAGTCAAACCACTATGGTGGATGTCTTTTGTATATTCTGTTGAGATTGCTTTTGAGAATGCTTAGTTGCTGTACAGGAAATATGATGTTTCTGAAACACTAGATCTTCTGGCGTTTTGTCGTGTGATGCCAACACCACACTAGTTATATGTTATGACGATGATTATTGTAATAATAATAATTATTTTATCATCTATTACTAATTACAAGTGATGTTTATTATGTTAATAATAATTTATGTTATTAATAATTCTACAGAAAATATGCTGTCCAAACCAGTTCCAACCGGATGAGTTGTTTTTATTATCTAATGGTTAAGATTTACGAGATCAAGACCACCCAATGTGTTAAGATCAAAAGTTTACCTGCTGTAGAGGATTCTATTGTTTAATTACTTGAATTTGGTGTGGCAAGAAGTCTGACCATGAAAGGTGACCGCTAGTTTAATGGTGTGTTAAGTGACTGATTGAGAGTGAATGGACTTAGAAATAGTTTGTGCATTTTTGCTACTGATATTGTATATTTCTTTTACGTACACATGTATTATGTGAGTAGGCTATTATTTTTACAAATTGTGAAATATGATGTTTATAGTATGCTAAACACTTGTCACGTGAACCCGCTCATAAAACTATTACGCTGTATTTGTTAAGCTGTGTGCGTGTATTAGGCTAATAAATACTGTTGTAGGAAACTGTAAGAGGAGATTTGAATGTAAGAAAGAATGGAGTTAAAATGAATAAACTGGAAACTTGGCATTTGATCCCTGATTATAAGTTTACAGGGAAAAAACATCCTTTCCTTGTTTTATCTGAATCTCCTGGTTTATTGATTATAAACCACTCTGACCAAGGTAGACGCGAGAAGTGTCTACCGTAATGTATAAGTGTAAGGAATACACTGCACTCTGTTGATGTATGGTGGCAATGGATGCCAACTACATTGGGTAATTTTTGGTACAAAGGAAGTTACTGGAAATTGCTACATTTGTTGTTCTGCTTGAGGTGAAAGAGCGGCCATGTTAGCCTCGAGAGAGTAGCAGCTTAATCAGTGCTCTACAGCGTGAGTAGGGAAACAAGGAACTGAATCAGATCTGCCTACCTCCCGTCCTCAGCAGATCATAAGATCAATGATTCAAAACCAGGAGATTTTTATACAAACCAGAAGATTTTACAATGAAGCTGGCATTTTAAAATACATACCAATACTATGTTCAAGGAGGAACTTTACATTTCAGAACAATCAGCCATTTAAGTACTGCTTCGTGATCTTCACTTTTATAGGAATATAGGAACATTTCATTTATTGTCCATATATCTACAAGAAGATATGATGCACAGCCAGCGAAGGTTATCAATATAAATAAAGTGACTTGTAGTTTACTTGATAACAAAACTATAAAGTATTCACACAATGTTGTTATTGTAGTTCTTTAGTTCGCCAAACTGTTGACATACCTTAACTTCTGCAAAGCCCCCCTTTTCCATCTTCTAAACAGCTGGAACAGGGTCTTTACCTTTCAGTAAAATGAGACTTGTGTGATTCAAAGAAGCTTGCTGGTAAGTCTTACACATGAGAAGATCCTCTCACAGTGTGCAGAATTGTGGGGTACAGTGAGAATGCATCTCTTTACAAAGGACAAAGCTGTTAAGTCTGGATTCTTGCCCATGTTTGCCCAGGTGGCATCTTCTCTGTCTACCTTGTATCCACTGACACGTCAGTTTTCTGACAGACTGAAGGATTCAGACAGTTGGTCGACTGAAACATCAAAAGAAAGAAGAATTGGAAACCTCCTGAGAATAGCTCTTAGCTGACTGAATGTAACACTTGTCTGCAAATCATTGTCAGCAACCCTGACCAGGCTGCTGATGACCAGCAGTAGCTCTTGCATTGGCTTCTAACAAAAGACGTTCCTTCACATATTTCACAAGGTTCGCGTAGAATTTTCTGACTCCAGAGTAGAACTCTTCAGTCCTGGAGTTGCGCAAATGATTTTCTTATGGCTTTGAAATAAATTCCTGTGCTTCCTCTCCAATGGCAAGACTTTTGTTGTCCTTTTCGGTTTGAACGGGTTTCAAACTTGACTTGGTGAACTGGCAGCTCCCTTTTTTTGCTAAGGCACAGATAATTATTCTTTGTGTCTTTCTGTGATATTCTGATCGGTATTTTTGTTCATAGCGCTTTTTGTCCACTTGTGATTTGTCCTCTTCAACTTGATTTATTTCTGAAAGCCTTTCTAATTCTTCTTTGATGCCAACAATTTTTCTCTCTGCGTCCGCCATATTTTCTACAAAGGGACGATTTATGGGCGTTTTGTCGGCGCTAAGGTTCGGCGACGGTCTGTGATGTACTACTTAAAAATTAATGTATGTTGCTAACCGAGACTCTGATTCAACACTAACCCTACCACTGATCATATTAATAACTTGTTTTAATGCATTTGATTCAACGGATACAATCTGTTATGAATATTATAATAATAATAGATGATAAGGCAATGCTCCTTTTTGAAACGAGTGACAATCACCAAAACAATCCAGGCAAACTTCACTTCCAACACCGAGTGCGTTTTGACAAATACGATTGGTCAAACGGAGAAGCAATCTACCAATGATTATTTTAGTATCTTTGGCTGGCAATTTGTTATATGGTGCCCGCTAGTATTTTACATAACGACTATCATTGACCGAGGGTGACATGTTTTTCGTCCGGATCGGAAAATTATCGAAATTGAAAGCGGAAAATCGCGTCAATACGCAGAAGAGCGGAAGATTAGAGGTAAGACCAGAAGATTCTTCCGCTCAAAGCGGAAGGTAGGCAGGTCGAGTTTATATAGCCCGCATATCTGCCAAGTGACGCGTGTTTTCTGGAGAATTATTAATAACATAAATTAAGATTCTCGTGGCTTGTAATTAGTTTTGGATGATTAATTAATAATAATAATCAAAACCATTAACTAGATGGTTTTAACGTCACATAATCATATACACTACTATTTGGAAATCTGATATATGTAGTAATATAAAGCAAACAACATGTACACTACTATGACAAACCAGAAATATGTAATAATATAAAGCAAACAACATGTACACTACTATGACAAACCAGAAATATGTAATAATATAAAGCAAACAACATGTACACTACTATGACAAACCAGAAATATGTAATAATATGAAGCAAACAACATGTACACTACTATGACAAACCAGAAATGTGTAGTAATATAAAGCAACAAAAAATCCATATACACTACTACGTAGTACTAGGTATATAGTAATATAAGGATAGAAATATAGAGCCGATGTGATCCTCTAGTAACAAAAAAATGACACTGATAAAAATGAGGACAATCGATAGGAACACCAAAGAAGGGACTCGTTCCTAACTACTGAACACTTGCTCCTTTCTAACTATTGAACACTCGCTCCTAACTACTGAACACTCGCTTCTAACTATTGAACACTCGCTCCTAACTACTGAACACTCGCTCCTAACTATTGAATACTTGCTCCTAACTACTGAACACTCGCTCCTAACTACAGAACACTCGCTCCTAACTACTGAACACTTGCTCCTAACTACTGAGCACATAGTCATATCTTCTAAGCGCACAATCTTAACTATTCAACATACAGTCTTAAATACTGAAAAGACATCACTAACTACTGAACACGTAGTCCTGTCTACTGAATCTACAGAACACATAGTCCTATCTACTTGAATACACAGTTCTACTAAACTGAGCACACAATCCTAAGCAATGAACACATAGTCCTATCTACTGAATACAGTCCTACCTACTGAACAAACGAATGCTGGCTTGTCACTCGAGAGACACGCGAATGTTGCGTGTGCAGATGAAATTAGTCGAGCGAGAGAACAGGTTTGTGTTTGTTAAATCCTACAAAAGGTCAATGTCAGCAATCTAGGTGTCTTACTATAAAAATTTCTTCCTCCTTTTTCTTCTTTTTCTCCCGCACACAATTCGATGAAATCAGATTATACTGCTCTCCTTTCTCCCTCCTTACTCTTCTTCTATTATACATTACAATATTGACAAACGTTTTTCCTCTATGCTTTGACCGTATTATTTGTTTACGAATTTCGAACGTCAAGGACACATTCAAACTGTTGACTTTCTCTGACTATATAACTACTTCAAACTGTTGACTTTCTCTGACTATATAACTACTTCAAACTGTTGACTTTCTCTGACTATATAACTACTTCAAACTGTTGACTTTCTCTGACTATATAACTACTTCAAACTGTTGACTTTCTCTGACTATATAACTACTTCAAACTGTTGACTTTCTCTGACTATATAACTACTTCAAACTGTTGACTTTTTCTGACTATATAACTACTTCAAACTGTTGACTTTCTCTGACTATATAACTACTTCAAACTGTTGACTTTCTCTGACTATATAACTACTTCAAACTGTTGACTTTCTCTGACTATATAACTACTTCAAACTGTTGACTTTCTCTGACTATATAACTACTTCAAACTGTTGACTTTCTCTGACTATATAACTACTTCAAACTGTTGACTTTCTCTGACTATATAACTACGAGTGGTGATTGCAAACGTTCAAGGTAAACATTTCGTAAATGTCACGTCTTCTTCTTGGAAGAGGTCCGTAAGGTATTATTCACCTTTCTTGTTTGAACTATGCTTCATGTTTTACATTTTGTCACCAGAGTCACAGTCCATGAAATTATTTTGTCAATATAATGTATTTTTTGTGTGTATCCAACAAATTGATTTAACTACAGAACAAGATAGAGTAACTCAGCAATAACATTTTAATGATCATGGATGAAGAGAGGTCTGGCACAATTTTCTCTTTCAAACACGAATGATATTTCTTTCGGTGACACACCAAATAAGATTCTTATTATTGATACCCACAAATAGAAGTCCGAAGAGTTTTTATTTGCTAATACCCACAAATAGAAGTCCAAAGACAATTATTTGATAATACCCACAAATAGAAGTCCGAAGAGTTTTTATTTGCTAATACCCACAAATAGAAGTCCAAAGACAATTATTTGATAATACCCACAAATAGAAGTCCAAAGACAATTATTTGATAATACCCACAAATAGAAGTCCGAAGAGTTTTTACTTGCTAATACCCACAAATAGAAGTCCAAAGACAATTATTTGATAATACCCACAAATGAAAGAAGTCCAGACAATTATTTGCCCATAAATATAAGTCCAAAGACAATTATTTGATAATCACCACAAATAGAAGTCCAAAGCGTTTTATTTGTTATAATACCCACGTACTGAAGTAAAATCACTTACTTGTTAATACCCACGACTGCTGAAATCCAAAGACAACTATTTGTTAAAACTCATACAAAAACAAACTAGGACCAGAAAACACTAGTAATCATCAGTAGGCAAAAATTATTAGAAAAGCAAACAGTAAAACATAAAATAAAAAACAACAGTTCACCCGTAACAAACTAAAATTTTGAACAACTGTCAATTCTCACAGTAATAGCAGTCTAAAGAAAGTTATTTACCCCTCACAACGACTACGTAGCAACATAGATTTAACCGATTTTATAATACTCTGTGAAAAAATTACTCTTTACAAAGCAATATGTATTCTGAAAATATCGAGCTTGAAATAAAAAATAATTGTAATAAAGGCTGCAATTTCTGTCATTACGGCATAAATAGTTGTAGTAAAGGCTGTAATTTTTTGCGTAAGAAATAATGGTAGTAAAGGCTGTAATTCAGTAATCGTGACAAAAATAATTATTATTACTGCATAAATAGTCATATTAATGGCTGTAATTCAAATTCGTTATGACAGCAATAATTGTTGTCAAAGCTGTAATTCAGTAATTGCGACAAAAATAGTTGTAGTAAAATTAGTAAAAGCTGTAATTGTCATTACAGCATAAATAGTTATAGTAAAGAGTGTGTGTAATGTTGAGAATATCAAAAGTTCATCAGATTTAAGGACTTTAATTCATTTCGTTAAAACACCTGAAATTGTAAGAATTTATAAATATACTTAACAACTAATTATACAGAGGCAATTTATTGGGTTATTATAATGCATTGTCATATGTCCAGTTTTTATTTTATGACCCTGATCTAATGTAGGCACTAATTATAGGATAATCCCTAACATTAGCAACAGCCGGATTTGCCTAACCTATCTCCCTTTCAAATGCCACAATCTCAGGTTGATTGTTCACTGCACCAAGTCGGATAAGTTAGCTGACTTCTTTGCCAACAATGTTATTTTCCATTTATTTATAGATTAATAAATATAATTTTTATTCCTCTATTATGGCTCAGCCTCCAGTTGGCAATCATGGTCATTACATGCACTTACGTAATAACATAGAGAGATAACAGTTAAAAAAATTAACAATAAAATTTAATAACAATAAAATTAAATTTGAAACAAGAAAATGAACAATTTGATTTCCGCGAGTACAGAGCGGTATTGCATGACCCAATAAGTCAATTTTACTGTCCACATCATAAAAGTCTATTCCTGATAGTTCTTTAACTTAATTTTTGATTACTTGTCCAATGGGACACAGTATTGTTGTCGTCCACTGACATCTTCTGACATCATGTGACCCTTGGTAGTCTCTTGTGGTTCAACAAGGCAGTGATGAGGATTCAGCACAGACGCTCGTTCGCTCAGTGGTGTTTTCGGCTCCTGGACTTCCATCAAAATAGCATTTAGCAGTCAAATCAGAGTTCTGAGGTGAAACTCAGGACTGGCTGAAATATACAGTTATTTATATTACAGCTTCGTGTGTGATAAATGACTTTTATGGGCTTTGTGGTAGCAGCGATAATCACTCTTTACTATCTCACTAATTCATAGTTTACATTACATGAAAATTCATAAAATCTTTACAATATATATTTCTTTCATTACTCTATAGATGCTCATAATACATTTTAGCTAGTGCCCATGCAGCGCGTGTTAACTCTCCTGTGATAACAATTAATCCTCAGTCATACAATTACACATATGTGGTGTTTCTCTCCGCTATTGCAAATGTAATATTGCTATGCCACTTAGCTTCTGTAGGAAAATATATTAACATTAGCAGCATTAAATTCACAAGAATATTCTACACATTTACAATACAAATACATAGAATCAATTCAACAAGTCTTTCCACAGCCTTTAAGCTTTAATCCTCAACAGAAGTTTCTCAATGGATATGTGAGGTTGGAGAAAAACCTGTATATAAAAGAACAATTAATAATAATAATACAAAAGAGAAAAGGTTATCAGAAATACATAATTTGTTTAATATATCTTCACATGCATGATATCAAAACCCACCATGGGCTGTCAAGAAAATGTATAAACAACAAAAGTCAATGATTTATTTCATCACTTCAAACACTAGAAAAAAAAATGTATTTAATGACGCCAATACGTTATAGGCATCATTCCAGCGCAGGCAATAGGAGTTGCATAGGTTATATGGTAACCGGCTATAACTAGTTGATCGAATTTAGGCTAAATGCTATATCAAATGTAGGATAAAAGAAAAGTCCTGAGTCACTGCTGATACACATTTTTGAAGGTGGTCAATAGTGAATGACAAAAGATGATGATGAATGCCTGTCAGCATCTGAATGTAAACAAAGACAATGACCTCACAGTAAGTCATTTCCATTTATTCTGCAATTTCTATTGGTCGCAGTATTATACACGAAGTTATGAACACTTAGCAATTATTGTCAACTATTCGAATTCAAGGGTTGAAATATATTATCTCTGAACTCTTATATCTGAAAAATTACTCCATAACCAGAAGATAAGCTTTAATTGCTAATTTATTTACTTAGTTTCTTACATAGATACTTGCTAATTTTATAACTTTCATGTTATCTGATCATGTATTTACTTAGATGTCTGTTTATATATCTTTGTCATAAATTGGGAATTTAATTATTATTAACTAAAAAATACATAGTGTATTAATAAATCATAATTATTCTTTGAATGATAGAAACTCTGAATTTAAGGGCATTGTTTAATTATTCCATTGGATTAGAAAGACATATGAAAGAAAATATATATTTCGATTTTAATTTAGTGTTTAAAGAATGAAGGTATCAGTGGGTGAGCATTGAGTGTGAGTGGATGAGTAGTGAGTGTGAGTGAGTGAGTAGTGAGTGTAAGTGGAATTAGTACCAGTCAGCTTTGTTAAGGATTGCGTCACTAGCAATGTCTTGGAAAACTAGTGAAGCATGACGACGAATGTATCACTACGAAGTCATAATAAGAGATATTACACAGGTGTGAAATGACTCTAAATGCAGTGAAGCATGACGACGATATAACTACTAAGTCATAATTAGAGGTATTAGACAGGTGTGTGCCTACTCGTGTTCAGTTGTCTATCAAATGAAGCGAGGAAGAAATTTATTAAACCGTAATTTTTAAAGGACAAAGTGGTCAATGGATAGATAGGGCAGAAATTTCGACACTGTTACTGGGCTAATAATAAAAGATCTCTACTCTGTGCAAAACTTAACAAAGATAAGATCTCTACTCTTTGCAAAACTAAACTAAGATATCTCTCTGCAAAACTGTACTAAGAGAAGATCTCTACTCTGTGCAAAACTGTACTAAGAGAGATCTCTACTCTGTGCAAAACTGTACTAAGAGAAGATCTCTACTCTGTGCAAAACTGTACTAAGAGGACGGTGTTTTGGTTTAGGCTGGGGTCCCTGAGAGTTTACGATTAAGCTCAGAAGAATGAAAGTTGAAGTTAAGGCCCTTTTTGAAACAGTAATATTTCAGGAATTATATTAAGCAGTAATGTTTGTGAATTTTTCAGAGATTGGTAAGTAGTAATAAGTTAGAAATATATAGAAAATGAATTTAGGGGGAACACTAATTATATATATGATAGGATTCTAGTAATCCAGTAGGACAGTAGTGGAATTGTCTGAAGGTGAAGTCTGTTTCCTATCGAGTCTCTATTCAGAGTCTGCCCAATCCAGATTACACGAAGAGAAAGCTGCAGCCGGGGTTTGTGTTGAACTTGTGGCTGGACGGCGGGTGGCTAAATGTGTTGTGTATCGAATGTGGCGGGTCATCACGACCCAAAGTGTTCACTCATTTAAGAGACAATACTGAACCCAATGACTTACATAACGTGGTGACTCATTTAAGAGACAATACTGAATCCAATGACTTACATAACGTGGTGACTCGTTTAAGAAGACAATACTGAATCCAATGGCTGACCTAAAACAATGACTCATTTAAGCAGACAATACTGATTCCAATGGCTGACCTAAAACAATGACTCATTTAAGCAGACTATACTGAACCCAATGGCTGACCTAGCGTGGTGACTCATTTAAGCAGACAATACTGAACCCAATGGCAGACCTAAAACAATGACTCATTTAAGCAGACAATGACTGACTGTCCACATCTCTAGTGCTGTGATCTGCAGAAAAGTCAGAACCCTTAATAATAGCGGAGTTAAGGCAAATTCATTGTTAAGTCACGCCGATCAGTGAGGAAGCTTTTGTGTAATTCTTTTCATATGTATTTTATTTTTCTTTTAAATTATATGTGTATTGTTACTTGTTCAACTCTATTTGCATTACTGTTAGTGTTTGGCTACTGACATATTATTATTTACTTATACTCTTCAGGTATAGGTCAAAATAGTTAATAGTTACATATACTCTTCAGGTATAGAAAAACATAGTTAATAGTTACTTACTTGTTTATTTACACAAATACATAAATACACAATGTGACACCACAGGGTACACTTTACTCGTTATGATTATTATTTATTAATTAATGACATAATTAATTACAAGTGATTGAGAATCTTAATTTATAGTTATTAATAATTCTCCCACAAGATCAACATGTCTCTCAGTTGGCGGATTATAAGGGTGTCATAATACTCTACCCTTTACACAGTAATAAGACAGATGTCTTACTGTGGCACAATGTTCTGCAGGTGGAAACTTCTTACTAAAGGAGACATAAAAGTATATTTAACGAGCCCCCATCCACCCACTATTACTTCAACATAAGGTTTTAATATATGTGCAAGAAGGTTAATAAATGTATTGAATCAATAATCAAATATACAACATATGAATACAATCAAAAGAGCATTGGCATTTACATCACTTCACAACAATGTTTGATTAGTGCTAGACACTCATTATGTTTATCCTAGCATAGACATAAGCAGTCAAATTCATAGATATAATTGAACACAGAAATGAGAATGGAGTTTTAGAGAGATATAAATATGTTTAATGTACATAACCTTTTTCAATGATGGCAGCTGTCACTAGCACGTATTCACAATCATGTAGTTTTCAACAAGTCTCTTTCTTATTAAATAATGGTCCAACATACCCCATTACACAATTGTTCCATAATCTTCTATGCGCTCACAAAGCACAGTGAAGATTCATCCAGAACTTCAAATGTGCTATCAAACTCATAGGAAGATGTTCCAAATCTACTCAGTACACAACCTGGAATGTTCAAGAAACTTTCATGAATTCTGAAAACCAAACTCAAACCTCAATTTCGGCCATATTGACTCTCGAACGGAATTCACAGAAATTAACTTACAGCAATACGTTTACTGATAAGTTCGATGAAAACACTCGATACACGCACAACAGCATGATCCAATAGACGACAGTAGTCACTGCAGTCTGAAGCAGATACAAGGTTACAGAACACAACAGCATGATCTAATAGACGACAGTAGTCACTGCAGTCTGAAGTAGATACAAGGTTACAGAACAACAATGTCTGCTCCTTTCTACAAGTCAAATTAAGGCAGTGCTAAATTTCAGGCATAATTCATCTCTAAACTCCTCTCTTACACATATTCTCAACTTAGAAATCTGCAACAATATTCATTAGCCCAACACACACACACACACACACACACACACACACACACACACACACACACACACACACACACACACACACACACACACACACACACACACACACACAGGATAAGAAATATAGCATTGATCAAAATTCAATATACAACATAATAAAATTAGTGAACATAGAAAAAATGGTTCAATTACATAAGCATTCTCCAATTCAAACCATATATAAATAACAAACATGTATGAAATATTTCTAAGTCCATTCTTTCTTTATCATTCAGTTAATTTAACATAAGCTAACAATCGCCTGTGTGACCAGACTTAAGTCATGTCAATATCAAAATGACTTTAGTCTATTCCCATTGGATGAAGTTATTATGAACAAGCATGAGACTGTTACTCAGAAAAAAAACTACTCATTCACTTAGAACAGGTTTGGATTGCAAGTTCTAGCATATTCTCCACCTGAGTTGTTTATTCTAACTCTGGCACTTACAAAACTATCATCATAAGCAGTGCCCAAGGTTGGGTCATGTCAACATTGGAAACAAATATATAATTATTAAGGTTAGAAATAGGGATAGTAAAATTTACTCCAGCACACTCTAGTTAACTATATACGTACTTAATTACTTATTTACTTATGTTTACTTATATAGTTGCGTATATACTTTAGTCGCTGACTGAAATAATTGCTTATTTACTTATTTGCTTACTTTGTTCGGTCCTGTCATCTCATACACAATAACAATAGAAAGAAAAGTAAGTGAATGAAAAGTATGGTTTAGTGATTTTCTTAAACAGAAAACTGTCCTAGCTACATTTCTCAGATACATTTCGCCATAGACAGGTCAAAATGTGAAAACCTTTAACCTTTATTACAATCAAATAACCAATACGTTCAAGCCATTCGTACCGCGTGTCCCAAAACTCGGGTGACGACAATAAAGTAGGTCAAATCAGCACTTGATGCGTCGCCGACACGATAATCTCCTTACCTGAAAGGTCACATAGGTAGACGAACGGGTGTTTACAGTTTTCATATTCTTTTTATATCGGGTATGTGGGCACTCAAGTGGGGAAATGGGAACACCTGCGCTTGGAAATGGAAGTGGAAATAAATATGTAAAATTTATAGCCGAGGTGCTGAAAAGTGGGACACTGATAAGTGCTGATAAAACTACAGAAGCTTTGTACTTTTCAAAAGAGAAAAACGACGAATGTTAAAGAGTGTCACGTAAACAGTCAAATGTTTCAAAGTATCAATGGTCACCACGTAGTTTTTAAATGGAAAATTGTTAAAATAAATAAATAAACAACTAAGAGCTTAGCAAGTCAACCGATAATGTGTCTTGTTCACAGGTTGTTGTTAGGACTCCTGGAGCATTGCGCAACACAGCATTAACTAAATATTCAAAACATGCACAAGTTTTGAATTAATTATGCATAGCATTAACTAAATATTCAAAACATGTACAGGTGACGTTTAGAACATTGAATTAATTAAGCATAGCATTAACTAAATATTCAAAACTCCTGGAGCATTGCGCAACACAGCATGCATAGCATTAACTAAATATTCAAAACATGCACAGGTGACGTATAGAACATTGAATTAATTAAGCATAGCATTAACTAAATATTCAAAACATGCACAAGTGACGTATAAAACATTGAATTAATTAAGCATAGCATTAACTACATATTCAAAACATGCACAAAGAGACGTATAGAACATTGAATTAATTAAGCACAGCATTAACTAAATATTGAAAACATACACAAGTGAAGTATAGAATATTGAATTAATTAAGCACGTTAATGCAGATTTTTCAATGGCTATTATTGTAATAAAGAAATACTATCTATAAAATATTAGTGAATAAGTAGTGAAATAGATTTTTTTTCAAACTGCTTGTTTTGCGGGGTCCCTACGCTCCGTATAACTGATGAGAGTCCTGGGCCCGAGTAGAAACCACCATAAACGGACAACAGTTTGCAGTTTCTCTTGCATGTATCTTTAGTATGTCGTGTCATGTGTCTGAGGTCGTATCCAGTTGTGTTGTGTTAGCGCGTCTTTAATGTTGTGCTAGTTCACGTCTTCTTATGTCCAGTTGTGGGTTGTGTTAGGTCACGTCTTGTTATGTTCAGATATGTTGTGCTAGGTCACGTCTTGTTATGTCCAGATATGTTGTGTTAGGTCACGTCTTGTTATGTCCAGTTGTGTTGTGTTAGGTCACGTCTTGTTATGTCCAGATGTGTTGTGTTAGCGCGTCTTTAATGTTGTGTTAGATCACGTCTTGTTATGTCCAGATATGTTGTGTTAGCGCGTCTTTAATGTTATGTTAGGTCACGTCTTGTTATGTCCAGTTGTGTTGTGTTAGGTCACATCTTGTTATGTCCAGATGTGTTGTGTTAGGTCACGTCTTGCTATGTCCAGATGTGTTGTGTTAGCGCATCTTTAATGTTGTGCTAGTTCACGTCTTGTTATGCTGTATCTTGCAGTGTTACATTATGTCAATAAGTAATACTCATTATTTCATGTCATGTTGCGTTAGGTCCTGTAACAGTGAAACATTATTCTAAAAGACCTGCCATACTATCTGACATTTGGCCTGTTGGCATTATTGACTGAAAAAATATGTCACCGTATTGGTGCAGTTTGAGGACATATCTTATGAATAGTTTTAAATACTACAGACATAATGGTGCAGTTTGAGGACATATCTTATCAATAGTTTTAAATACTACAGACATAATGGTGCAGTATGAGGACATATCTTATGAATAGTTTTAAATACTACATACGCACACACATATTCGCACGCATACTAAAAGATAAATACACTCACATACAAATGCTCTATCGAGGAAGATAGTTAAAAGATGTAAAATGTGTGTTGTGGAGAAGAGGAGAAGGAACAAACTGAGGAGAGTAGATTACCATAAAACTAATGGCGAGATTGACTTAATATTCTATAGTATACAACATCAGCATCTTTATAGAAGAAAACAACTTTCTTCATAGAAGACAACGTTAACATCTTTATAGAAGAAAACAACTGTCTTTATAGAAAACAACGTTGACATCTTTATATAAGGTTAACAACTTTATAGAAGAAAACGTCAGCATCTTTACAGAAAACAACGTCAGCATCTTTATAGAAGGCAACGTCAGCCACTTTATAGAAGACAAAGTTAACATCTTTACAGAAGACAATGTTAACATCTTTATAGAAGACAACGTCAGCATCTTTATAGAAGACAATGTTAACATCTTTATAGACGACAGCGTCAGCATCTTTATAGAAAACAACGTCAGCATCTTTTATAGAAGACAACTTTCGTATTCTATCTATTGTGTGAACATTCCTTAACTAGTTTAAGTTTCTCTAAAACAAGTGAATTTATTTTTATTTATAACAGCAAAACCTTGCATATAAATAGAAATACTAAAGGCTAATGTGTTTTTCACAAATTGTAAAACTGGTTATGAGAAGTGCAGCCCCACTTTGTGTGTTCATTGGAATTGCCTTTGTAGTTTGACGTCATCGCGACGGTATAGCAACGTCATAAAACTGTATGACGAATGCAGCCAGTCCGTCCATTAGTGATTAGCATACTGGTTCTCTCCTACGAGACCAGGGTACTCAGAATTAATTGAAAGGAAAATATGTACACATTATATATTAGCCAGTAAATATTACGTTCAAGTAACCTTCCTAATTGAAAGAAAAATATATCCACATTATATATTGGTCACTAAATCTTTCGCGCAAGTAGCCTTCATAATTGAAAGAAAAATACAGACAGATTAAATATTAGTCACTAAATCTTTCACAATTGCGAGAAAAATCCGACTTTTCGATACGTGACTAATTTAACTCAGACACACTTTTGACTTGTAATTTAATTTCATTAATTTATTCTCCTGTATTTCTTGCACATTGCACCTAGTAATTTAACTCCTATAGCTATAATTTACATTAGTTGTTTAACTTATCATCATTTATATTATTTGTTGCATGGCTAACTTAATTCAGAGATACCTGACTTCTAATTTACCTTTATGCTTCACTTATCGTTATCTACTAAAAACACACTAAATTGAACTAAAAAATGTATGACTTATGACTTACCTAATTTGTTTTACTAGAGTCAAACATTTTTTAGCTGACTAATTTATGTCGTACGACAATTGATTTACAATTTACTTAATTTGTTTTGCTCACTATCCTGGATTTGTTAAATCAATGTTGCCTAACTAATTTAAATCATTTGATTTATAATCTACCTTATGTGTTTCACATGGTCATACATTTTTAAAATTTTATCTCATAGTTGTATTAGGTCTAATTTTAACTATTCTTTTAACTTATCGTCATTCATTAAAAATATACCTTTAATTTAACTCAGACCTATATGAATTCTAATTTATCTCATTTGTTTCATAAGTACCCATGCAATGAAAAAATTATCTGTTGGTATAATTAATAACGATAATAACTTTAATTTTACTTAATTGATGCTTATTATTGTTGTTATGTTACTTATCTTGCACAATTCACAGTTAACATACAATTTAATTAGTTTAACTTATATTAATAATTTTCGTTTAACCTTGCTTGATAATTGATAGTGATATATATATATGGTTGACTTTGTTTTTTTTCACTTAGCTTGTTTAATTGAAAGACTCGCTTATGTTATTTTGAGTTAAGAGAAATGATACTTGCCTAGTTCATATCGACAGGTTGCCTAAAACAGCAAAACTCGTGAAGAAAACCAAATGAATAAACCAAACAAAACTTTAAACTGATCAAAATTGCTGCAACAGCATAAAATATGTTGAATTGTGTTACAACTTACAAGACATGTACGTACTGTCACATGATTTTCGCCAGTTACAGGTAAGCGAGCTGTGGTGGAATAAATTTGCCTATCTCTATTCTAAATTGCAATCTATCTATCCTATCTATCTACCTATCTATTCCTTAGTCTTGCCGACCTTTGGGGCACCATTGATGACCGGATAACCAGCTTCCTCCATTCCATTCTGTACTCTGATAAATTTACAGTATCGCTCAGCTTTAGTCCTATTATCACTTATTTCTAATAACTCCATTTCTATTTTCTGATAAGAACTAAATTGTAATTTGTAGTGAATTGTATTTAGGATAAAACTATGAATTATAGAAATTATTTGAACGCGGTTTTGTGAACATATTGATGTCAAATAATATATTTCATTGTATTTGTCATCTGTATATTTGATTGTTGATTTAATAAATTGTTGACCTTACACATTTTGATAATCTTAGGTTGAAGAAGGAAGTAGGGCTCGCAAAATAGGGTAACAAGTTTTCCACCTATGGAATATTGCGTAACGGTATATGTTTGTCTTTAATGTGTAAGAGAGAAAACGTTTACAGCGCTCGCATTTCTGGCATGTGAGCGAGACGAGTGGTGTCTGCTGGAGGAGCATTAATAAAATAAATTAAGATTCTCATCACTTGTAATTAGTTTTGAATGATTAATTAATTAAATACTCATATCCATTAACTAAGTGGTGCTTGGCGTTACACGACCCCTACCCCGTGACGTTTGTTTTTGAAAAATAGATTGGTAGGAATGATCTATCACCTGTTCACACAAAATAGTTCTTCTATTCACATTGTATTTTACCTCTATCTACTTCTTCACAAATCACCTGAAGCTCCTGGGGGGAAAAAAGGTATGCATATGTCCTGAAAACCCACATTTTAATTGTAACTCATCAAAATGGAGAGTCTAAAATTACGAAAGTCCTTAGTAAACAGGTGCTAGGACTGAGGGACAAGTTCAACACCATTAATAGCACAATCTTAGCAAAATTGAGAAAAGATAAAGTGTGGCGGCAGCGAAGTGCCACCAAGTCAAAGCGCTGATTAATGTTGAATATCTCTTGAAATAAGTATAGAACAGACTACGTGCGGTGATCAAGATCAATGAATTCGGTTTGTTTCAAAGTCATTGACTGTTTCGTAATGGATCGCTAATTCGTGCTGACTCTCTCTACCTCCATTAACGGGTATTGTTTTCTTGTTTGATTGTGCTGTTTTATTACAACATATTGGCGTTCGAAAGTATGTTTTTGTTAAAGTATATTGTGCACTTCATTCATTGAAAAATAAAGTAAACATGTGGATTTGTTGGCTAAGTATTGTATACAGTATATTGTGCACTTCATTCATTGAAAAATAAAGTAAACATGTGGATTTGTTGGCTAAGTATTGTATACAGTATATTGTGTATTTCATTCATTAAAAAACAAAGTAAACATGTGGATTTGTTGGCTAAGTATTGTATACAGTATATTGTGTATTTCATTCATTGAAAAATAAAGTAAACATGTGGATTTGTTGGCTAAGTATTGTATACAATATACTGTGTATTTCATTCGTTGCAAAATAAAGTAAACATGTGGATTTGTTGCGCTAACTATTGTGTACATCAAAACAAATATGTCTCCAAGGGAGGATTTAGCTTCTTTTAATCTTACCTGTGATGTGCATGATTTGTTACACCTGGAAGTACTGTAGATAGGTGCTGAATAAGAGTTCCTTTCAGGTGGTGATTTACTTCCTGTCATATCAGTCTGCGCAGACACTTGAACTGCCAAACACAATATCAAATAGATGAAGGCCAAACGAAATGGTCGAAGCAGACCTTTAATGAATGTCGTAAGTAAAGTAGATAATTTAGAACCTGGACTCTTGTGAATAAAATCAGACCACTTGAAAAATCTAGACCAATCGACAAGCATCTTCATTTTACTGTTCAAGAAGTAGTGGAAGAAAATACCGCAGTGTATAAAACGTCCCTTTCCTGTTCAGTTTTCTATGACTTTAAGTTCTCTTCATAAATTCTGAGGACACAAATAATAAGTTGAAATTCTTTTAATGGTCCTTTAGTTCTCCTTTGCTAATCTACAATAACATTAGGAATTGTTCATTGTCTATAATAAAATAAGAATGACTCCTTGGATTACATTTCAAATAGTAAAAAAGTGTTTCTTGTGACGATCACTGTGATAACGCAAAATATAAAAAAATAAATTTTCTCATTACCGAGGTCAGCTGGGAACAAAGCCATTCAGTGTATAATGTGACGTACTAGATTACTAAAATGAAGTCTTTAATCAAATTCGTCACAGCTGGCTACGTTGGAAGGCTTTTTTTTTTTTTTTAGATCTCGTGATGTTCACACATTCTGCTTTTAAATTTGACTTTTTTCAACTCGAGTTACTTTTGCTAAATGCTAGTCCATGAGTCACAGTAAAGAGCGAGAATCCGCTTTTAAACAGCCGTGCTGTCGAAACTGCTCAATTTGTGACAGAAATGTTTATTTGCAGGTTCAGTGACACGGTTGAAAGAAAGGAAGAAAAAGTGGGCCAAGTACCGATGTCACTCTAGTGGGGGGTACAAATTCAGCACCGATGACTCCAGGTCTTTGCCTTATTCAGTCATCTGAAACAAAGCATTTTCTGCCTGTTGGCTTTCATTCATCGGCAGATTCCGATCCCTTATTCTACAAGTGAATACATTTCCAGATAGGTTACTGGTCTGATTTTAAAGGCACACATCTGATCAGTGTATCTCTCTCGCGCGCGCGCACACGTCACAGAGAGCGAAGTAACTCGGTGTGACATAAAAGCGTGTAGCCTCAGGGTCGCCTGCTAAACAGGTAGGGCTGATATTGTCTCGAAGCAGGAACCGAGCCAGCAGAGTGCGACTCTTGTCGAAAAGCGACAGATGCCCTCGATTACAAACGCGTCCACAGTCTGCAATCTAGTGTATCGTGAATCATGACTGAGCCGATAAGTAGCGATACAGTTCAACCAACGCAACCTGCATTAAAATCGTTAAAACGACTGGTCCGTCATTTGCTCAGTCCTGCCTCGCGCGGCGTGGCAGACGACAGACGGAGAGTGAAGAAAATTCGATCAGCTGGCACCCGATCACAGAACTCAACTGTCATTCAGGCATCAAGAGTTAAAAGAAGTTTATATCAACGACTGGCAGCTGGCTAATGGTTAACAACCCTACACTTTTGTTTCCAAGGGACATCACTCAAACTCATTCCAGTTCGAGCTTACAGGTTTTCTTTCGCGAAAGTTGTGCAGTGTTTATTTCAGTAAATGGTGGACGTTGAGAGTTAACTCCCTTTATCTATTTTATTTTATTTTTTAAATTTCAAGTGAAATGTTATTCACTATCGCTAAGAGAGAGAGAGAGAGAGAGAGAGAGAGAGAGAGAGAGAGAGAGAGAGTATAATTACTGTCCTAATTATTACTGTCATTGACTGACAGTAGTGTGACAACGATTGTAAGATACAAAATAATAGATTAGTTAAGTTATTGGCTTCCACTCAAGTACATAAGTGACCGAGTACACGACCCCACACAACTACTTTTGCACACGCGCCTAATACTCGTCATTTTCCGTAGAGATCACGGGACAGGCTGTGTTCCACTTTCAAGCTAACTAATAATTAGTTTGTATCCTCTTCTCTACCTTCAGTGCTAACTGACACTCGATCTGATTTTGAACTCACAAGGCACGTGTGTCTTTCACATGTCCCTCAGCTGTCACTTTATTACCAAAAAGTACATCTAAACACCAATAGGCGTACACATATTTAGGTCTGCTTGGTTTTACAGTGCGGCCCGAAACAGTTTCTCTGGCTACCTTATCATCTAACTTCTAGTTTGGGTGTGTGTTATAGACAAACAATATACTAATCAAGTTTTTAAACACAAAGACAAACACATTTCGTCATACTTTCTATTTTAAGATAGGGTATAATAATTGTATAGATGTCATGTGAAAGAGTCTACAGTGTTGTCTTGGGGGTATCAGATCAATTTTGCACAACAAAGCTAACCTTGATATCGGTCTATTGCATGCAAATTATAGCTATACAATTTTATATCGACATTCTGTACACGAATTATAACTACACAACTTGATATCGGCTTACTGTACACGAATTATAACTACACAACTTGATATCGGCTTACTGTACACGAATTATAACTACACAACTTGATATCGGCTTACTGTACACGAATTATAACTACACAACTTGATATCGGCTTACTGTACACAAGTTATAACTAGGCAACTGAAAGCAATCTTTCTAGAAGTTTTGTTTCCTTTCTAGACAAGAGTATTGGGAATCGAAGACAATATCAATCAATGATGCCCGAGTTTTGCTACTTAATTTCAATTGTCTGACTTGTAGTTATGCACTTCGGTTGTTGATGGCCACCGTCGTGAGGCAGTATTGATCCGGGGTGGGGGTGGGGGTGTAGACATATGATGTACTGGTTAAAGTTTTTTAAAAAGTTAATTCCTTTTTTGTGTGTTGGTGCAACCTTCATTATATTATCTGTCATCTCCGCCCCATACCAAAAATAATAAATTTAGTTTGTATGTACACTGTACATAAAAGTGATTTAATTTATAAGTCCACATTATTAGTCTTGGTTGTTGGTCGTAACGCAGCAGTAATATTTAACCTTAAAATTTGTATGAATCAGAGCAAGTTCTTAAATACACACACATATTCACACACATTTAGTTTGCAAAATCAAGATGACTAAAATTGAAATATTTTCGCTTTCGCAAGCAATTATTTTTAGCTGATGCAAAAACGAGATAAGATGGCGTCAGAATAATAAGCCAGAGGCCGTCGGTGTCTCCAGTTTGTTATTCAACAGTCGATACCGTTCTCTATGCTAACACCTCCGGTAGATAATAATTACATGTTTCAGAAGTAAGAACCTTATATACCTGGTTGTAACATAATTATTTGATCTTCGAGTGTAACACTGTGTTTATACAGGTTTATATACTCTGAACATGTGACAGGCATATATACTTTTTTATTGTTTTGTTTGTGATAAAGATTGCTTTATTTATTTACATTATACAAAAATCATTCGCTGGCTAGTTTTCGAGTAATATTGTTATTTAAAACATTTTTGTTATCAAACTGAACTGTTATGTGTGATTGTTGAGATTGCTGGCAGCATTTCTTAGGGAAATTGGAATAACAATTTTAATTAAATAATGATGGATGATAATGATGATGATGATGAATAAGAAGAAGAATATACAATTATTATTCCCAAAACGTTCGCGAATTTGTTAGAGTAGCACTGTATAGGCAATTTCAAAGCACCTGCTCATAGACGCTGATGATTGCATGAACAATGTGAGAAAATAAACTCTTGAATAAATTATGGGGATATTTTTAGAGTGTACATCCATACAAGTCTCTCTGGTGAATGATGAAATTGAAGATTTACCACAACAAGATACACACCGGTTTCTTGTAGATAGTTATCGTTTATTTTATTATAATCGCCACCCAAACACACACACACACACACACACACACACACACACACACACACACACACACACACACACACACACACATCGATCCACCGACGTAGGCGGTTGAGGGTGTGCGTCAAACTGGTGCGGCCTTCTTCACTCCTTTCCGCCAACCCTCCCGCCCTCCACTTCGAACTCCAGTGTGAAGTCTATAAGGGGACACCAGATCAATTAAGCAAGCTTCATTGGTGACATAAAATTTTTATCGAAACACACACACACGCATAAACACACACAGAACCCGGAAAATGACGGTAGATAACACAGAACCAGGAAAATGACGGTAGATAACACAGAACTAGGAAAATGACGGTAGATAACACAGAACTAGGAAAATGACGGTAGATAACACAGAACCAGGAAAATGACAGTAGATAACACAGAACCAGGAAAATGACGGTAGATAACACAGAACCCGGACATAAAGTCCACATATGTGTAATCGAGGCATTGTACACAGTACACAGCATACAATACACAACACACAGTACACACCAAAACTGTGCACATTGCACAGTACATTGAACATAATACACAGTACCCAGCATACAATACACAACACACAGTACACACCAAAACTGTACACATTACACAGTACATTGAGCATAATACACAGCAATGTGCACCTTACACAGCACACAATATACAACACATTGTGCACAAATATATTACACAAAACACCAAATGCGTACAAGTCCTGGCCATCATTCCTTTGAAAATGCAGCACAACAACATTTCATACATTAACATATAACTAATCTACATCTCCTTACTACTTTTCATATTTCCCTTTTGCTCACACGACTCACACCTTTCTAAGTTATGCACTGTCTTTGCCTTAAAACAGACAAGAAAAACTAATTTCTAGCTAAGTCTTAAGTCCGCTCCTGCTCTAAGTTGTCTCCCCTAATAGCATAAGACCTTATGTTTCTCCTGTTCTCATTCTCATCACCCATCACTGCTAGCGTTCTGGATATTTAAGATTATTTCTTGGAGGAAGGAGGGGGGGAGGAATGGTCAAGGAGGAGGATTCTCACTGTCCATGTGTTTGCATGTGTTTGAGTGTGCGTGCGTGTGCGTGTGCGTGTGTGTGTGTGTGTGTGTGTATGTGTGTGTGTGTGTGTGTACGTGTGTGTCTGTACGTGCGTGCGTGCGTGCATGAGCCTTATATTAGATGGTGATTTGATGGAATGATCGATGATGACAAATATGCCAGAAGATACACATGGTTTCTTTTGAAAGGTAATCATTTATGTACAGACATAATCAGGGCAGCAATACTGCAAATCCAAAATCATGTAATCGAGGCTCATTACACACCACAGTAATATTACACACCTCAAACTTGTGACTAACCTACGTGTTCCACCTAGTTCACACTTGTCTGTTTCTCATATGACTGACACTTTTCTCACTCATATGACTGATACTTTTCCCAACTCATATGACTGACTCTTTTCTCACTCATATGACTGACACTTTTCTAACTCACATGACTGACACTTTTCTCACTCATACGACTGACACTGTTCTAACTCACACACCGTATTCTTACAAAAACTAGTTGGTAGTTAAATCGAAGGTGTCCGCCTTAATGGCCCTAACGTTTCATTCTCTCATGTGTGGCCCTTCACTAATGTTCTGGACATTCAAGATCATGCATAATTTGGAGGTAGAGTCATTTGATTGGTCAGTGGAGAACTATTATCCAAGCATGTGTGTGGTCCGTTGCTTGTCTTGAATTGTACTCAACCTGTAGATAATGACGGTCGCAAGTTTATTCTAAAAGGTCAAATACCTGCTAAAAACAATGGAAGTGACCAGAGTGAAAAGGTGAAGGGCCTCTCATCATCATAAATCTAATTTAAATTTAAAACACAGCAACGTCTCTTGCAAAGTGATATTATGAATGCATATGTGTACTTTCCCATTACAACCAAAAGGGAGAGAAAAAAATTAAATCTCGCATAGCAGTAGTGTGGTGAATATATATATATGAGTGTGTGCGATTGTGTGTGTGTGTGTGTGTGTGTGTGTGTGTGTGTGTGTGTGTGTGTTTATATGTGTGTGTTTGTGTGTATGTGAAAACCCAATGAAGACTACAGGAAAATCATCACATTTTGGACATTTTCTGAGTTGCAGTATTGGAATATAGGTTGTTGTTTTTTGTTTTTTACCCTTCTTAGCCAAAATACGTTAAGGGACAGGCAGAGAAAGTTGTGCAAGAAACATTATTATATAGTGCTAATCTAGAGTTTGGCTTGGAGCACTCTGCTATGGATTACAAGACATGAAACACTATGTTGGGGGTTGCACGTCCGTTTCCATCATTTGTTTATTTTGCAGACAGTGATATGTTCTAACGCGTACATCGTATTGCATCTCATTTCAAAAGGGATTCCGACGACCTTGATTATTGTCTCCTGACCTCCATGGCCTGTCAAATGTCACATGACTATGTTACTTCAGCTGTATGGTGACATGGTGGCTGCTCCATTGTCATATTTGCACCTTGGTTCTTACCTATACTGCAAAAGTGTTGGATTTTACCATTTCAGGGACTGAATGGATGGAATATACAGTGTGACATTTTAGTTCATGATAGAGTATTGCGACGTGATTTTTCTATTCTTGCCTTATGTGGATTTAAGTGTTGTGGGATTTTGCCCTATGTGAATTTACGTGTGGTGTTATTTCTTGCCTTATGTGGATCAACACGCACTTTTTCTTTGTGCCTCATCTGAAATTTCGAGTTGTTATTTTTCTTGCCTTAAATGGAGTTATGTGTAGTGTATTTTCTTGCGTATAGCTAAATATTCCTTGCTGTTTCATTTATGCCCTCTGAACATAGTGGTATGCACTTATCATTTAAATTCATAGCTTATAGGTGGGGTACAATTTCTAAGATAAGAAACTGATTGGTTATGTGACTAGCACCATGGCAGTCTTTGCGTTTAAATATATGACAAAGACTGGTGCTGCGGCTGGCTATGTGACTAAATATGACCACCTATGTGATTGGTTATGTGACTAAATATGACCACCTATGTGATTGGTTATGACTAAATATGACCACCTATGTGATTGGTTATGTGACTAAATATGACCACCTATGTGATTGGTTATGTGTCTACAATGTGATGCAGAATGACAATGTAATTAGCTATGTGGCTAGCTTTGTGATTGACTATGTGACTACATTGAGACTGGCTATATGACTGGCAATCTGACTACCAATGTGACTGGAAATGTGACTCGCTATGTGACAGGCAAGGTGACTATCCTACAACAGACTGACAAAGAGACTTCCTATATAACAGACTGACAAAGAGACTTCCTATGTAACAGACTGACATTGAGACTGCATACATAACAGACTGACAATGTGACTTGATATAAGACTGGTAATGTGACTAGCTATGTGATTGTCAGTGTGCCTACATATATAACAGACTTGCAATGTGACTGGCAATTTGCCTATTTACATAACAAACTTGAATGTGACTGGAAATGTGAATATGTATATAACAAACTTGCAATGTGATTATGTGACTGGCAATGTGACTATGTACATAACAAACTTGCAATGTGATTATGTGACTGGCAATGTGACTATGTACATAACAAACTTGCAATGTGATTATGTGACTGGCAATGTGATTATGTACATACCAAACTTGCAATGTGATTATGTACATACCAAACTTGCAATGTGACTGGAAATGTGAATATGTACATAACAAACTTGAATGTGACTGGAAATGTGAATATGTACATAACAAACTTGCAATGTGATTTTGTGACTGGCAATGTGCCTACGTACATAGCAGGCATGCAGTGTGACTATGTTACTGATGTTGTGCCTATCTGCATAACAGACTTCCAATGTGAATGGCAATGCGCCTGCCTATATAACAGAGTTGCAATGTGACTATGTGACTGGCAATGTGACAACCCACATAACAGACTTGCAATGTGACTCTGTGACTGGCAATGTGCCTACCGACATAATAGACTTGCGATTTTACTGACTATATGACTATATGATATACACCGAGTTTGCAATGTGACTGACAATGTGACTGGAAATGTGACTACCTACATAACAGACTTGCAATGTGACTCTGTGACTGGCAATGTGTCTATCTACATAATAGACATGCAATGTGACTACTTACACAACAGACTGGCAATGTGACGGACTATGTGACTGGCAATGTGGCATGCTATGTGACCGACAATGTTTTTGACTATGTGACTTGCAATTTGACTGGCAATGTGGCCAAGTATATGACTGGCTGTGACGAATCCATTATCTAATCAACGGCATTTCGGATTTACTTGCACATCACAAAATATGTGTGCTAGTGCAATGCACAGTCTTTTCCTGCACATCAATTGTTTGTTTCAAACTTGCACATTGTTACAGTATTCTTTTACCAATCATTTGCTACACTTTTTATCTCTTTGTTTTGTTGTGTTCAATTGTAGTCCTTCTTGAGCTCACGCAGAATGTTTTTTACATTTCACATTGATGTGTGTAACCACTGATACATATCTGCAGGTCCTAGTGTCTGTGTTAGGACGTATAGTCAAACATTTGTTGCAAATAATAATTTATTGATTAATATCAAAGAAGGAATAAATTGCGTTGCACTCAGACGTCTGTGAAAGTAATTTGCATGAATATAATTATAGTTATAAAAGATAAAACTCTTTCAGACTTGTCCAACTAAAATGTTTGTGCGTCACGTGTGTGTGTGTGTGTGTGTGTGTGTGTGTGTGTGTGTGTGTGTGTGTGTGTGTGAGTGTGTGAGTGTCTCAATGTAGACGCCTGCCTGGATCATTTGATTGCTATATTCATTGTCAAATTATTATTTATGCCAGACGCAAGCCAATAATTTCAAAACCCCGATTTTTCTCCTCTATTTATATTACAATCTCTCACTTAACTTGGTAGCAGAACACTCGACTGGTTTTGGTCAAAATGCCAATTGTTGGTTGTATATCAAGGAATAAGCCGACTCCGATTAATATACCGCCAACCCGAAATAATGTTTCTCTAAGCCGCCTCTGTATTCCATAACAGGCAACCTTAGTTATTTAATGGCATTGAATCAGGTCGGCTCTGGTTATTTTATCAAATCTCACCTGGGTTCATAATACAAAATAAGATCAAATTTACTATTTATTTCACAAATCAATCCGTGTATAAAACTTTGAATAAGGCCTCGGCCAAATCTATAAATCACACCATACATCACTCAACTCCTGTTTATGTTGGACTTGCATAGCATAACATGTAGTTATGTTTGACTTGCATAGCACAACATGTAGTTATGTTTGACTTGCATTGCACAACATGTAGTTATGTTTGACTTGCATAGCACAACATATAGTCATGTCTGACTTGCATAGCACAACATGTAGTTATGTTTGACTTGCATAGCACAACATATAGTCATGTCTGACTTGCATAGCACAACATGTAGTTATGTTTGACTTGCATAGCACAACATATAGTCATGTCTGACTTGCATAGAACAACATGTAGTTATGTTTGACTTGCATTGCACAACATATAGTCATGGCTGACTTGTAAGCACAACATATAGTCATGTCTGACTTGCATAGCACAACATGTAGTTATGTTTGACTTGCATAGCACAACATGTAGTTATGTTTGACTTACTATAAGTCAGCCTACTACACGTACTATTAATGCTTTTTGGTTGTCGGTTTTATTTCGGAGCTTTAATACTGTACGCAACAGGTACACAAGAAATTTTCCGGGCCAAAGCATGCTTGCTTATTACAGTAATGCTGATTTTAATAAGCGGCAAACAGAAATAAAATCGGACTTCATTTACTCTGTAACTATGGTCCCAACACCGAACCACTTACAGTCAACAGGCTCGTGATGGGCATAAAATCATAAAAATAAGCAGGAATTCGGCTGTTTAAAAAGCTTAATGTATTATTTTCAGCTATTCGTAAACCTTAGACACAGGTCAACTTTGGCATTATTTGTACAGTAAAAGTCTTGGTTAAGGATATCACTTCTCGGCTACCTTGAACTGTGCGTACAATCTACTACAATTTGCAACAGCGTGTTTGAGTGATTAATTTCATTGCGCTTATGAATCAATCACAAATCTGCCGCGCGGTCTTTTGACGTCTAAAACTTAGGAATACGTTGCTTTAACTTTGAATATCATGTTAATCCCAGTTAATTAATATGTTTAAATAGCAAGGACCACAAAGAATTTTTTTCCCAGCTCCTACCCTCCCTATTTTTCTCTTTCCAGCTCTTAAAACTTAAAACCCTAACCCCCCGACAGCTATCACTCAACGTACATCAAATACAATTAGCAGACAGCTTTGTGACGTGCACTGCATTACTTGACGTTTGGAATAGTTAAAAGTACGTATTCCAGAGTAGCATACATTTTCTTCTAACGTCGCCCTCTTATGGCTTGTTTCTGAAATATATGGCTACTTCGTGTGCGTAGGTGGATGGGGTGGTAAGTAGAGTTGCTTTCCCTTTCAGCGTGGGGTTCATGCATCGTTCTGCATTGTCAATCAATACATCTTTTCTTTTAGTTTAAAAGTTATCTTGATTCAGCACAGTATTTTTTATTTTTTTTTTTAGTTTCGTGCATCGGGACATAAGTATTTTCTCTCGCCGGGGTTTGTGGTGATGTAGTCGTGTTGCTTTGCTGCACTCATTGAGGGTGGGGGATTGGGGTGGGGTTTTGTTTCCCTTGTTGCTATTTTGGTCCCTTGAAGATAAATAATTCCAAAGGTCGCGTTTCTGATTTGACCCCTGTTTTATGGCTTTCTGAAACTCTTGCCTTGGACTACTCCTTTCTGTTCGATTACACAGAAAGGTTCACTTGTAATGCGTGTGTGTGGCTCACGTTCGTCAATGCAACTCTATAAATCATACATTAGAGTGCACATGTAAAGTTGAATCCCATAGATATTCTAAAGATAGTTCTTTACTGGCTATTCCTATTGGCTATTCCTGCCTCCAGTTTCCACTTTTTATTTAACTGTTAAGTTAATTGCTTAAAGTTTGAATATGATACACGCATTTATTGAAACTTTCTGTTATTTAGAAGTGATTTACTACTGATGACGTCATTTTAGTGCTGACTGACGAGATTAGCTTGTAAAAATGGTGGATGAGCAAAAAGGCTATAAATAGGTAAAGGCAACACACCTACCCCCCTCATCTTCATGAGATATCTAGCGCTAAATCTACTTTTGACATCTATATAAATTATGTGGTAAATCATTTATTTTAAGAGAAGTGAATATCCGCGAAATAGTTATGTTGTGATTGTTTAGCAACCAAACACTTTTATTAAAAGTTCCAGATACATTGATAATTAAGTAGTGCATGATAATTGCTTAGTCTGAAATCACATTTATAAATAATTTTAAGGATTATTTAGCCGAAGACACTTTTATTGAACAATGTTTTAACATTATTTAGCTGAAGATATTTTTAGAAACAATTTTTTAAGGAATATTTTATTTATAAAAATGCTTAATTGGGTTATTTATTAAAATAATGAATTTTATATAACAGTAAATTTATTGCTTGTTTACGAGACATTTTCATAAATGTATGTGTTATGAAAGGAATTTCATTTGGAGTTGCAATTCCAAAACTGAAGTGAATGATAAATTAAAGTAGAGAGTGTGAATGTGTCCTTAGTCGGAAGTGCAGACTTCCGAGGGGAAAAGGGGGAAAGAGTTGAGAGGTTTGGAGGTTGAGTGTGGCTTGTGTGGGCGTAAAACAAAAACATTTGGTACAGGAGAGGAATGTAGCGTGAGAACCTGATTGACCTTGTACCAGGTGGTCAAATGAGCTGTGTAGGCGAGAAAAAAAAGAAGGGAGCATCTAAAAATTAGTGGAATGTGGGGATGTATCGATTGCATAAGTACCTTTAATGCTATTGACCATTATACATGCTAGCAGAAAAAGTAGTCCCTAGAATGGCTGGGTGAAATCGTGATTAGGAACTCTTCTTTGAAGGAAAATGAGTGACTTTGAATAATTAGAATTAGAATTTAAATTGTATTTTTATATTGCCGTTTGTAGTATGATAATGATGAATTGTCATCAGAGAGGTTGGTAAAGGTAAATAGGATAAATCTACTTGGTTCTGAAGAAAGAACTTAGGCCGGTCAATATTATATTTTCAGAACTTTCCTGGTGTACAACAGAAGTGCACGCTGTGTGGTTTGAGGCTTTGCAGTCAAAGTGACGTTGACGCGCGAATTGTGCGTGAACCAGAGTTCAGTACGACCTGACCCGAAAGTTGAGTTAAATGTGATACGAGAAGTTGCGGCCCTTGTCTTCCTGTCAAAAAACATTGGTTATGAACAATTTTGTTAGAGTGAATGTAAAGACAATCTGATCATTGAAGAAACACTATAGAGTATAGTGATCATTGAGAAATCCTGTCCAAACATCTTTATGCATTTATGATTTTTTTATAATTAAATTTTGTTAATCGTTTGTAATTCTTTCGCATCTTATTTAATGTACCTGTTAAATGTACGTATAAATCCTTGTCATAAGTGTAGTGTAGTGTCTCTTGTAGTGTTAGCGTCATTGTTGTGTATTATTATAATCTTTATGCAGTTATCTGCTGGGGGCTGGTGAGTCAAATAAATACATCAGGCCATCACCCTATGATCATTAAGTCATGCTGTTTTCTTAAATTGATAATTGTTACTGTCATGAGCTGATAGTATGCCATGTGAGTTTTTCTTGTGAGCAAAGTTCTACATATGTATGACCACCGCTCCCGACTCACTTGTTCCTGCTGTACACTCTTCCCCCACCCACCCCAAACTGCCAGCCAGCTTTGTCTCAGCTCGATGGATGCAGTGATGCAGGCTTACTATCGCTGTGGGGTGAAGCAGAGTTAATTAGCTTGACCACAAAGGGTATATAACTTGCGATTTGGTAATACATCCAAACAGTGGACAGCCCAAAGGAGGAAGAAAACAGAACGGAGATCGAGGCCGCCATCGCCGACATGGAAAGAACACAAGTGGCCCCACCCCTCTCACCCTTGCCAGAGTCATCTCCAAGAGCTACATCAACAACACCTACAACAAATACAGCACACAACCATGAAGGACAAACAGCACAACAGAACTCTAAAGCCAAACGACAACGACCACCACCACACATAAGAAGGCAACAACAACAACAACAACAGAATCAGCAACAACGACAGAATCCACGACCACCACAACAGCAACAGCAACAAAACAACCACCGCAACAACAATGGCGACGACACCTAGAGCAGCAGTCCATGCAATGGGGATATTTCAACCACCCCATTGCCGACATGATCCAACTGCTACTGGACCACCTCTACTGGCCACCAGCGCCTGCTTTCACACATCCCAACGGACACCGGGGACAACATCGACGCCAGCCTCAACAACAACACCGCCAGTGAGGAGGACAAGGGGTTGAACATCCTGGGCGCAAGTACACACTAGGTAAAGACTTGGTGCGTCACTAGCCTGGGCTTTGTAAGACACCTCCCACCCTCACTCGAACATCGAAAAAGACATCAACAACAACAGCGCCAACGAGAACATTAGTCCACGGATTACAGGACTAAAGCACTCCTCTGCCAGCCAGACATGTGAAAAACAACGGACAAAATAACTACAAACTCAAGCACTCCAAAACTCAACAACAGACAGCACGGCATCCAGATAACACCATAGCAAATACAGCAACAACCATCACAACAAGGACAGAGCAACAGGCAAAAAAATAGGGAAAGAAAAACCCCACTACAGTCGAAACGGAACAATCGTCGGCAAAAAAAGTAATACAACAAGAGCAACACAGAACGGCCGCCACCCTCTTCAGAATATAGTGAGAAGAAGAAGGCCCCACAGGAATCTCCCCCAAAACGAGAACATCAGAAAGATGAAAAGTTTTTACGCAATTCCTGTGGGAAAAAGAAGTTAACCGAAGAAGAAGACCAGACACAGAGCACTGTTCTCCCAAGAAAGAAAAAGGCCAAAACTAGCCAGGGTCATCATATATGCATTTATAGCACATAGCCTTGCCGATTGAGATCGGCACCCTGTAACTCCTCTGTGACTCCTCTGTGACTGACTCTATGATGATGATATGATGTGACAAGAAGTGCACTCAAGAAACTGAAACTTCAGTGACCCAACAGCCATCATTTATTGCAAGTCAACAAGAAAGGTCAGTTCCGGTTGACCTATTGGGACATACGTCATAGCTACCTACATTCATATAAGTTTGGCTTCAGACAACTACCAAAGACAATCACACAGCCAATAGTTTATACTTATACTTACATAATACTGTTCGTATTATTGACTCTCAAATGGAATTCTCAGGAATCAACTTAGAGCAACACATTAATTGATGACAATGCTGGATTCACATACCAAAGTGATCTAGTATAGCACTGTAGTCACCAAAGCACTAAGTGACAAAAGTAAAACACAAAGGCCTGCTGCTCTGCAAAAGTCAAATTAAGGTAGCACTAAATTTAAGGCATATTTCATCTCTAAGCCCCTTTCTCTCTTACAAACATTCTGAACTTTAAAAATCCCTCAACAATTTCGTTAGCCCAGTACAGAAAACAACAAATAAATATAGCATCAATCGAAATTCACATGTATATAATGTATAATGGTTCTAATGCATAAACACTCACTAATTCAACTCCTGGGTCAATAGCAAACAAGTATGAAATATTCCAAGTCCATTTTATTTCTTTATCAGTCCATTAACTTACGATATGCTAATGATTGCCTTTGTGGCTGGACTTGAGTTTTGTTAAAATTCAAAGTGATTAGAATAGAGTTTCTTCAACAAAGAAACTTCTGGTCCAGTCCCATTGGATGAGATTGTTATGAACAAGTGTGAGACTATTAGTCAGAAAAAACTACTCATCCAGTTGGAACTGGTTTGGATTGCGTCAACAATTTATAGCATATTCTCAACCCATTTTATTTACTCCAGCTCTGATACTTACAAAAAATATCATCATTAGAAGTGCCAAGATCATGTCACTTTGACAATTTAACAATGTATACAACAATTAAGTTTAGATATAGGGCTATTCAAATTTACTCCACCACATATACATTAAATTTATATCTTAAACCTTACTTGTCCATCATAGTTAAATTATGTAGTATTCTATGAATGTCAGAGTAAGGGGACTAACTGGTCTTGTTTAAAAAGCCATTCTTGTCTTTCCTTTTATTTTTACCTCGCTCACTATCTGAAGATTGATGGTACTTTAAGTGTGAATGAGGCTGTATATGTTGGTGCATAATTTGGCTGTTCCACACCATAAGTAGAACAACTTATGCAAATGACCCACCCACCATGCCATAATTATTGGGGGCTCATCTGGGATTGATCTTATTGATTTCCCTAATTAAACTGATCTTTATTTTGAACCTGTTACGCACCCTTAGAACGTGCTAGAGTAAGTAACTATTAGTATTACTGATATCTGCTGTGAAGAGTTCTTGGTGTTGTATTAGCCTTACTAATTTTACTGATTGTATTATTATTATTTGCATGGTTTATGTTGTTATGTTGCTAGTTAAGCTTAAAACATTACTATTCTCCTGATAATCATGCTTTTATGTTTTATGCATGATTCAACATTTCTATACTGGTAAAACTGTATAAAGACACTGTAAGGTTAGACCAACTCTGCTCACGCTCAAGGAAAGGCTAAATCTAATCAAATTTTAACTCATGTAATCCAGTTACCATTTTGGCCACTAACATGTTAGAATCATACATAGCTGCCAGAAAGCAGATGGGCTTAGAAGATATTGAACGTGAAATTCCAGAAATTCTACAAACGTGTCAAAGGCCAACTCCTGCATACCCCTGCATCCTGAGTACATTATAGTGTGTGTGTGTGTGTGTGTGTGTGTGTGTGTGTGTGTGTGTGTGTGTGTGTGTGTGTGTGTGTGTGAGAGAGAGAGAGAGAGAGAGAGGCAGGGAGGGAGGGAGGGAAGTTGATACATATGAAATATCTTGCCTTACCGAGCATAGAAAACAGTGTGAACATTAGGGCAACGTTTCTTGTAGAACTTCTGTTAAGGCATTCAATTTTTAAATCTATAAAAGCCATCATATTTCTTCACCAGTGCAATTGGAGCACTGTAGGGTGATTCTGATGGCTTCAGGATTAGCAGCTAACATGGCCGGAACATCTTTGGTATCTACTTAGGCAGTGGGTATGGCTTATACCAGATTAGTGTGTCACCCAGCAAGACCGAATGAAATTCATCCATGTCAGTGCGGTCAAATGGATCTGTTACAACACTGGCAAACTCCTAGCTCATTGCATTGGATGGGAGTTATGTCATGTGAGATTATTATTGCTATGTAGCACTCACTGGATGTGAGTGGAAATTCTATTGGAAGTGTATTGACTTGATTCTTCAGCAACCGCAGCGGCTAATAAGAATGATATGGTTCAACTCGTGCTGTATTGTCATAGTATTTTTCAACAGGTGGAACACTTTATCCATACTCTGGCTGTACTGTCATAGTACTGTTTCATCAGGTGGAACACTTTATCCATACTTTGCATTTACCTGCAATAGCGGGTGGGAAATATTCTTTCAGTCACAAAGAAAGGTCCCCGCCATTAATTGGCATCAATAATTTCGGGAGTAGCAACAGCATCTTATCTCCTAGTTCAACATCTGATCATGTAATGGCGGATTGACATTAATGCGTTTTCTCAAGTTACCAAGTCAACATCCATACCATCTCCAGTCTGCTCTGAAGTCAGTCATTTATCTCCCTTCTTCTGTCTTCTATTGCTTTTTCATTGGCCCAAAGTGTTTTAAAGTTGTCCTGGTTCATTGTACCCTTTATCAGAATAGTGTTCAAATACTCACCCCATTTCTGCGATTGCCCATATGTAAGCTTGCACAACATGCTCATAAGGGTTTCACGAAAACGTGTCCTCAATCCAGTGTCTGTACACAGTTGGAGACATCTATCGTTTGATTGTCTGTACACATTTGGAGACATCTATGGTTTGCAGCAATAACTGATAACTTTGTCTTTCGTCAGTAGCATTACAGTGGAGGAGATTTAATTTAGGCAATTGTCAAGAGGCTACAATTAAGCATTAGTATTCTCATTTGTCATACTTGTCGTGACCTTTCAGGTAATGCTATTTCTAACTGTACATTTTATGTTATGTTAAAAACTATAGATTTTTTGTCCCTGTTCTATAACTGTACATTTTATATTATGTTTAAAACTATAGACTTTATTGTCCCTGTTCTATAACTGTGCACGACATTTTCGTATTCATTAATTTATATTACTTTTCCATGTGTATATCGTTATTCGCTATCTATTCTGTTCTATTTCTGCATTCGGTTTTTGTGTCCTTTCTTATAAGTACTTATGCTCTTTCTCTTGTGTCGTTTGTGTAATCACTAATGAGAGTACATTTCAATTCTAATAATTCGAAGATATGTATTTGTGGCGGAGTAAATTTACCTATTCCTATTTCTGGACTTAAATGTAATATAAATTGTTAAATTATTCAAGTGATCTTTAGTTGAACACTCATTATGATGGCATTTTTGTAAGTGTCAGATTTGAAGAAAACAACTCGAGTTGAGAATAAGCTAGAAACAGCTGATGCAATGCAAACTAGTTCCAACTGGATGAGTAGGTTTTATTATCCAATGGTTAAGATTTAAAAGAACGAGACCAGCCAATGGGCTGAGATAAAAAGTTTATCTGCTGTAAACAATTCTATTGTCTAATCACTTGAATTTGGATAATCTAGAATTCCAGTCATGAAAGGCAGCCTTTAGCTTAATGGTGAGTTAACTTACTGATTTAGAGAGAATGGACTTAGAAATATTACTTGTATTTTGCTCTTAATGTGTTATAATTGCATTTTATGTAGAG
This sequence comes from Sinotaia quadrata, assembly GCA_028829895.1. Classification (NCBI taxonomy): domain Eukaryota; kingdom Metazoa; phylum Mollusca; class Gastropoda; order Architaenioglossa; family Viviparidae; genus Sinotaia; species Sinotaia quadrata. Next base: position 26,575,577 of record CM054178.1, read on the forward strand.
ATGTATTATATAACTAGACTATTATTTCTACAAATTGTGAACTATAATGCTTATATGTAGTATGCTAAACACTTGACATTGTTTCCATTGAACGGGCTCATAAAACTATTATGCTCTTTGAATGCATCGGGCTAATACATGTTGTTGCAGGAATCAGTAAGTTGAGACTTGAATGTAAGAAAACTTGGAGTTAAAAGGGAATAAACTAGAAGTTTATCATTTTCCCCTGATTATATTGTACAGGGAAAAGCAGCCTTTCCTTGTTTTATTGGAATCTCTTGGTTTACTGATTATAAACTGCATTACCCTGGTAAATGTGAGAAGTATATACCACAGTATGTAAGTGTAAGGAATACACTACACTCCATTGATGTAAGGTGGCAAGGTATGCTGACTACATCGAGCAATTTCTGGTACAAGGAAGTTACTGGAAATTGCTACTATTGTTGTTCCACTAAAGGGAGCTAATACGGCAAAAAAGTGCCCAGGTTAGACTCGAGGGAAAAGCAGTGAATCAGTGTTCTACAAAGTGAGGAGAGAATCACATGGAATTGACAGTAGTAATGTGAACAATAAACTGGAGGCTTTGTTACTTTAAAAGCATGTGAAAATAGTCATTCACATTCTTTTAAAGTAACAAAGCCTCCAGACGGTGCCTAAACCAGGTTATGTGCAAACTATTATTGATTTTCTCTAATAACTCAATTTCTGCTCTTTGATAAGAACTATCCTATGATTTGTATTGACACTAAATTGTTGAATTATGCTTTATGATATAAGTCTGTTTTGATATTAAAATTATTCGAAAATGGTTTCATGGAATAACTGACGTCTAGTAATCTTCTTCATTGTATTTCTTATATGTATATTTCATTGTTGATTTAATAAATTTATTGTTAAATTTATTGACCTTCTTACATATATTGATAACCTTACGTTGGAGAAAAAAGTGGGTGGATGGGGGCTCGCTATATATAAATTAAAGACATATTTGTCTTCTACTTTCAAAAGAAGTTTTCCACCTACAGAAATATTGAGTGATGGGAAATGTTTTTATTTAATATTGTGAAAGAGAGAAAACGTTTACAGCGCCCACATATCAGTCAAGTGAGAAAGACAACGGTGTGTGTCTCCTGGAGAATTATTAATAACATAAATTAAGATCCACATCACTTGCAATTTGTTATTGGCGATTAATTAATAATAGTCGTAACCAACTAGGTGATGTGAGTGTCACAGTTTTATTTTGCTCCCTGTGTATTATAATATTATCAACTTGTGACATTTATCTTGATGTAATAAGACATTGTTTGTGTATTTGTGTATCCGAGTGACATTTGAATTTGCATTGTTGTCTGAAAATATTGACAACTTAGGCATTTGTATTTTTGCATTCAAACATTGTGCGCCTGTTTATGTAGATGACATTTTTGCAGTGTTGCATTTAAAGTAAAATTTTAAAAAAAGATTTAATTGAAAATAGGAATATTCCGGGTTCTAGTTGGAATTAACGTCTTCATTTTTATAATGATATTTGTTTTAAATACCTTAATGCTACATTACAGTTTTATTACAGAAATGTTGTGTGTATGTGTGCGCGTGTTTGTAAAGAAATGCCTTATAATGTGTACAGATCCTACTAGAAATGTCTTATAATGTGTACAATCCTAATACAAATGTCTTATAATGTTTACAGATCCTAACACGAATGGCTTATAATGTTTACAGATCCTAACACGAATGGCTTATAATGTTTACAGATCCTAATACAAATGTCTTATAATGTTTACAGATCCTAATACACATGGCTTATATAATGTTTACAGATCCTAATACAGATATCTTGGTACATGTGAAGAGAGGTCTGAGAGTGTTTACAGATCTTAATACAAATATATTTGCGACGTCTTGACTTTAATGAGATATCAAGTGAGACATGAGATATCAGTTGAAATCCAGGCCATCTATTCTTACATTCCTCGATAAAATAAAAGTATTTTAAGATATTAAAGGCAGGCACACACACACACACACACACACACACACACACACACACACACACACACACAAACACACACACACACACACACACACACACACACACACACACACACACACACATATACTCACATTAATTTGCAGTTCAGATATTATATTTTATCCAATAATTTTTTTTTATTTGTAAAGTTTTCCGGTTCTTCAGGTATACTTTTGATATCATTTTATATTTCGACCATCCAATATACAGTGGCAATGTATGCACAAATAACGTCACCCTGTGTAAGAAAGTGTACAATGTCTGTCTGCGCAAATGACGTCACCCTGTGTAAGAGCGTGTACAATGTCTGTCTGCGCAAGAGACGTCACCCTGTGTTAGAACGTGTACAATGTCTGTCTGCGCAAATGACGTCACCCTGTGTTAGAACGTGTACAATGTCTGGTGACATTCAAACGTAATTGTTATGCATTGAAATTCTCATTTAAGAGTAATACGATTGGAAGCTAATTTCATATACGAAGGTGAATAAAACTGTAAATAAGATTGTACATGTGAGAATTCCATCTTTTGCAATAGACGCTACTCACCCAATACGCACACGAACAAACGAACATACAAACATGCACATACAGGCATTCATGCATAGGTAATCCCACCTCATGCAGTCTCGTGAACATACACACTCATGCACCCACAAACATGAATACAAACGCATACACACAGCGATGTGTGTGCTTAACAAAACTCACTTGAACTCTGTGCTCTGGACAGCAGACGAGCGGTGTTGTGTAACCATTAGAACTATTTCAAAGTGTAACATCACGCATCTTACATTTGCAGTAACGCTCGGCAGAGTTGAAGTATTAAACGAATTAAAGGGTTACTACAAAAAGCTGAAAACCCACTGGAGATGGGGAGTCGAGAAGCGCACCACCATATTGATATTACTTCCCTTTGCTGAAGACTTGATCCTGAATGACAATTATAAAATTGTGGCGGTATTTGCTTCATTCTTTAATGACTTTATCTTTGACCTTTCAGCACTTGAAAGATTCGATATTGAATTCTCCGTCTGCAATAACACAAATATATGCACTCAAAGATTGTTTTTTTTTGGTAACAGATCAATAGTCTATTTTCAACCATACCACTCTCTCTCTCTCTCTCTCTCTCTCTCTCTCTCTCAATTCGCCACTCTAAAAATACACGTTTAGTACTTCATACAGTCATTCATCTTTCTCTCCATTGCACAAATTCATTTTATACATATCAGTAATGCAAATGAAATTAGCATTGTTTAATGAATTCAATCCATTCCTTTAAAAATAAAGTTTATTTACTTTGTTGTTATAGTTCACAGTAAAAATACAAAATTACTGTACCGCTTTCTTGCATAATTATTGTTTACTTTCCCCCCACAAATATTCGAATGTGTATTTCCACATTGTAAATCTCATTAATAATTCTGACCTTGACTTCTCTGGGTCTTTTGTTTCAATTCTTGTCTGTGTTTCCTATGGAAGCTAAATTCACAGACCATTTCCTCTCATATTTTACGTCAACCCCGACCAGTGGATATTTCATGAGTCGCCAGATCCGGCAGTTAAAGAATTATTCACAGCAACCGGCAATCAGAGACCCACAATCGTTGCAATACTCTATTTAGATTGAAAAGTGTGAAATTTGCAGTCCTCTTTAAACTGAACTCTATGAGATTAACAACAGTCTGTTTATGATGTGAATTGTGTATGCTTTACATCACTCTCTTAAGATAGAAAAATGTGAGATTTACAATACTCCATTTAGACTGAAAAGTGTGAGATTTGCAGTACTCCATTTAGACTGAAAAGTGTGAGATTTGTAGTACTCTGTTTTAAACTGAACTGTGTTAGATTTACAGCAGTCTCTTTAGACTGAAAAGTGTGAGATTTGTAGTACTCTGTTTTAAACTGAACTGTGTTAGATTTACAGCAGTCTCTTTAGACTGAACAGGATGAGATTTGTAGTACTCTGTTTTAAACTGAACTGTGTTAGATTTACAGCACTCTTTAGACTGAACAGGATGAGATTAATAGCAGTATGTTAAGACTGAACATGTGAGATTTATAGCAGTATGTAAGACTGAACATGTGATATTTATAGCAGTATGTTAAGACTGAACATGTGATATTTATAGCAGTATGTTAAGACTGAACATGTGAGATTTATAGCAGTAAATAGGCACGTTTAACATCTATTGCAGGACAAGCAAGCAGATTACTAGAATAAATATCTCTAAGAATTTTCCTGGTTCTCACAGAGAACTGTGCTCTTAATGAAATAAATTTTCACCACTGCCCTAAATATTTACATGATTGTTGTGTGTACATGTGTTTGGGCATGTGTTTGTGCCTGAGTGAGTGTGAAAATGTCGAATAAACAAATAAATTGTCACTACTGTCCTAAATGTATACATGATTGTTGTGTGGACGTGAGTGTTTGTGCCTGAGTGAGTGTGAGAAGGGAGAATAAACAAATAAACGAAATCCATCTGCTGCAAGCAGAACGGAAGCCAGTGTAAAATAACTCGATAAAGGGACGCAAGCAGGCTTAACACTGCTCAGTCTTTGATCTGGGGACCGAAATACTAGCCATGAGAAATAAATATACTTAGTTATTACAGGATTTACCTTAAGGTATACGTTTCAGGTGGGAATGCGAGCAATTACCTGTAGAAGAAACACAACATCTTTGTAATGCGTACGCACAAGATGTGAGGTTGTACAAGAGGGTTGATATTTTTATTTTGGGTGACGGCACTTGTTGAACACTAGCTTTTAAATTTTTTCATTTTGTTAAAATTATATTTCTTCAAAATTAATTCGATTAAATTAATGTACCTTTGAAAGTAGAGAAAAGCGAATAGATTATTGACACTAAACTGTTTAGAATGTGAACAAAACAAAACTCGATTTCATAGCCTGAAACATCAACAAAAGTAAAACACGATTTTATACCCTGAAACGTGAGAAAAACAGAACACTATTATTTAGCCTGAAACGTAGAAAAACAGAATATTATAGCCTGAAATGTGAGAAAAGCAGAAAACTATTATAGCCTGAAATGTGAGAAAAAGACAACACTATTATAGCCTGAAACTTTAGAAAAGCAGAACACTATTATAGCTTGAAATACAAGAAAAAGAGATCACTATTTTATAGCCTGAAACTTGAGAAAACTAGAACACTATTATAGCCTGAAATGAGAGAAAAACAGAGCACTATTATATAGCCTGAAATGTGAGAAAAAGACAACACTATTATAGCATGAAACGTTCGAAAAGAAGAACACTATTATATAGCCTGAGATGTGAGAAAAAGACAACACTATTATAGCATGAAATACGAGAAAAAGAGAACACTATTATATAGCCTGAAATGAGAGAAAAGCAGAACACTATTTATCCTATTGATGAGAATGAATATTGTGAAGTTTTATTAAAAACTCATCTAATTAATTATATGCTGTCGTATCAGTCAAGATAGCAATAAACTATTTTTTAAATAAAACAAAAGTTCTTTGCTTAGTGTGGAGAGTAAATTTGCTTATCCCTATTTCTATACATAATAATTATATCATTGTTGCCAATGTTAACGTGACCCGGTCATGAAAGGCGCCATTAGCTTAATGGCGAGTTAACTGATTGAAAGAGAATGGACTTAGAAATGTTTTTTAATATTGATATATTATAATTAATTTTACTTGCATTTTATGTAGAGATGTATTACTACTATTACTTCTACTAATGTGAAATATGACGTTTGTACGTTATATGTTACACACATGAAATTGTTTCTAGTGAACACGTTCACAAATTATTTTGTTATATTTATTATGCTATATGTATGTATTGGGCTAATAAATACTGTTGCAGGAAACTGTAAGTTGAGATTTGAATGTAAGAAAGAATGGAGTTAGAGATGAATAAACTTAGGGTTCGTTCCCTGATTATATTATTCAAAGAAGAAGCAGCATTTTTTTCTAGAATCTCTTAAATTTCTAGAATTTCCTGGTTTATTGATTTATAAACCACTATGACCTTGAGAGATTTGATTAGTCTCTCCCACAGTGTGTAATTGTAAGGATACACTGCACTCTGTCAATGTATTGTGGCAAGGAATGCTCGACTTCATCATAGAATTTCTGGTATATGCAAGTTACTGGAAATTGCTCCATTGTTGCTCTGTTTCTGGGAAATAATAAGGCTAAGGAGTGCCCAGAAACGAGAACAGCACCTCTTGGAACATTCTACAACATACTGGTGAAGCATGTAAAGAATTGGCAATTCTATTGTGAACAATAAACTCGTGACATTGTTACAAAAGCATGCTAAAGGAACATATAAAGGGTTGACAATTCTATTGTGAACAATAAACTTGTGACATTGTTATAAAAGCATGCTAAAGGAACATATAAAGGGTTGACAATTCTATTGTGAACAATAAACTCATGATATTGTTACAAAAGCATGCAAAAGGAACATATAAAGGGTTGACAATTCTATTGTGAACAATAAACTCATGACATTGTTACAAAAGCATGCTAAAGACTATTGCAACAATGTCTTGACAAGGTAATGTACAAACTATTATCTTTCATCTCTCCAGAATTCCATTTCTGTTCTCTGATAAGAATGATCTTATTATTTATATTGAAACTAATCTGCTGAATTATGTGTTAGGATATAACACTGTATAAGCATTGAAATTATTCGTGGTTTTGTGGAAATATTGATGTCAAATAATCTTTTCATTGTATTTCTTATATGTATATTTGATTCTTGATTTAATACATTTATTTTCAAATTTATTGACCTTCTTACACATATTGATAACAATATGTTGAAGAGATAGCGGGTGGAGGGGGCTCGCTAAATATCAAGACGGATTTCTCTTTTTTTCCTGGTAAGAAGTTCTCCACACACATGAAAAAGTTGTGTGACGGTAAATGTTTTTGCTTAACGTTAGGAAAGAGAGAAAACGTTTTCAGCGCCCGCATATCAGCCAAGTGAGAGAGACGAGTGGTGTCTTCTGAAGAATTATTAATAACGTAAACGAAGATTCCCATCACTTGTAATTAGTTATGGATGATTAATAATAATAATAATCATAACTAATAACTAGGGTGTTCTTGTGTCACACTTAGATTTCAACTATATTTTAATAATGTATCAAGCACATCATACTTTAATGTTGTCATACACATCCTATATATTAACATTGCATCAAAATGTCGTTCTTAATGTTGTATCAAGCATATCATATTTTAATGTTGTCATACACATCCTATATATTAATATTGCATAAAAATGTCATTTTTAATGTTGTATCAAGCATATCATATTTTAATATTGTCATACGCATCCTATATATTAATATTGCATCAAAATGTCTTTTTTAATGTTATTTCAAAAATACCTTACATTTTAATATTGTATCAGGCACATCTATACTTTTAAGCTGTTTCATGCTTATCTATATTTTAGTGTCGTACCAGTCCTACCTTATATTTTAATATTGTAGCAAACACATCTTGCATTTTATTATTGTATCAAACACATCTTGCATTTTATTATTTATCAAACACATCTTGCATTTTATTATTGTATCAAACACATCTTGCATTTTATTATTTATCAAACACATCTTGCATTTTATTATTGTATCAAACACATCTTGCATTTTATTATTGTATCAAACACATCTTGCTTTTTATTATTGTATCAAACACATCTTGCATTTTATTATTGTATGAAACATATTTACTATGAAGTATACTTTTAAGAAAAGGAAGTATACTTGTCAATGGTGCAGATTTGAATGACTTGACAGATTCGAAACAGAAAAAATAGTCAACGTGCCAAGCATCTTGCTGGATTCAAGAAAGTTGCAATGAATTATCCCAACAAGAGTAGCTTTTCTTGGATCCGATTTGAGCCTTCAGATCTGACATAAATGTCAAAAAGTATCTAATTTCTTTTTACTACTAGGGAAACTGATTACTATCTGAATGATTTAGTGTTGCATTACTGAATACGGATCAATTTCTCTCCATTATTTCCTATTTGTACTATATCTGAATATAACACCAATATTGCAGCAGACTGGACATATCTGGATTATCATAACCAAATAAAATTAAAACTGACTTGATTTGAATAACATCTTATGTTGCTGATCTGAATTAAAACCTAACTAAAATGTCTTTGGTCCAGATAGTAATAAAATCTTACCATAATTATCCTAATTAAAGTGTCTTTGGTCCAGATAGTAATAAAATCTTACTATAATTATCCTAACTAAAAAGGTCTTTGGTCCAGAAAGTAATAAAATCTTACCATAATTATCCTAACTAAAGAAAAGTCTTGGATCCAGATGTGAAAAACATCTTGTGCCAAATACGACTGATCTTAATTAACCTAACTAACTGATGTAGTATTAGTGACGTGTCAGAAAATATTATTCCGCCAGGAGAAGAAGAACGCTTTTTAGTTTAGATCTGAAAGGAACACACTACAGACTGTTCTATATTTCATCATTATTTGCAATTACTGAAAATTAAACTTAGATCGTGATAGAAATAACGGAGCAACCTGTGAAAAGAGGTACTTTTGACGGATAAAAAATTAGTTACTTCGTTGTTATTGTAGCAAACAGATGGTTGGAATCAAGTCTTGGGATGGGCATCTCTGTTTTAGGTCGTCTGCTTACTGCAGAACACGACTGACTGTACTTTCGTTGTTTGCTGAAACACGTTTCGGGCTTTGTATTAAATCACAGTCTACTAGTGTCTTCCTGAGATAATCTATGAATACGTGCCCTGTTGTAACTGTTGCTTGAAATAAGTTCATATGTAGCAAGTGAAGCCCATGTGCAGCTAGTGAAGTCCTTATGTCTCGCTAGTGAAGTCCATATATAGCTAGTGAGGTCCATAATTATGTAGCTGCTACTCTAAAACAGACGTTCCACAGAGTGATGACAGATAAATCTGCTGCACAGCAAGGCTGCGATAAATCGCGGCCGGCAACAGTACACGCAATGCATATCTGGAGTCTAAGTCACTGCTTGTTGTTCCAGACACACGACCACAAAGGGGAGCTGTTTTAAGGACATGTGACCTCGGCTTATTTGTGCCATCATCAGGAAGATAGCATTACCTCCCCTGAAGACATTGTGAATTTTTAAAAGTAAGTTGCTATCGATCTTTCAACGTTGTTTACAATACATCTATAAAAATAAAGTGTCACAGTATATGCTAGCACTTATTTGCGTATGCAGATTTTAAAAAGAATGTTCTGTGGTTTTTTTTAACATATTAAGAAAAAGCTTGTTGCTGCAAGAGAAATGCAGGGTGGCAGTAGATTTACACAAATGACGCTTTGTACTTGGTAATATATTATTCATGTGATAGTTTATAAACGACAATATTTTATTGCACTTTGATTGACAAGACAACCCAAACATGTTAATACTTGTGTACTGACACTTGCAAGCAATGATGTGAATTCATATATACACGTACTAAGTTGGCACTCACTTGCAAACCATATTATCAATGAATTTGTAGCGTTGACACTTAACCATGGTGGCAAAATTAGTAAAACATTTATTTCCCTAAGATATGAGCAGATGATCTTATTCATACAATTGTTGAACTGGAACATGAACAGACGATCGTGTTCATACAATTGCTGAACTGGGACATGAACAGACGATCGTGTTCATACAATTGCTGAACTGGGACATGAACAGGCGATCGTGTTCATACAATTGTTGAGCTGGGACATGAACAGACGATCTTGATCATAAATCGTATTTAGCAGGTACTCACGTCCAGAACATCATTATTTTACACAGTTGATCCAGACATCTAGCCTTGATAACACTTGACATATGGTTGGGTGAATGTATCTATAGATGTTGTCAGTGCCATGCTCACTCTTACACCACATACACCACACACCTTTGTTGTGAAAAAAATCACAGGCTGACATCACTGATCGCACACCAGACAGATAGAATGACAAGAAGAAGGCTGCCAACAGTCCAACTGAGTTACTACTAGACATATGTAGACAGTTGATAGAAAGTGCATAGTCGAAAGAACAATGGGTAACTTTAATAAGTATCATAAGAGTACACTGATACCCATTACTGAATTTTAAAATTTAAACTTAAAAAGACAAAAAGCAATTGTTACAAGTCACACGATTTACAAACACATAGTCTTTAAATAATTTTATATTTGAAAAATAGTCCCAGAGAATTGTCTTTAGTTCTTAAATGAGCACAGGCGATGAAGTGAATCGATCAACCAATCATTCAATACGTTCATCGAATAATACTTCTAGAATGAACTATAGTCTTGCAAACGACATCTTCCTCGCAAGAACTGCAAAGAATTGGTGACTCACAGGTTCATCTATGTTTAGAGAAGGGCACCCATTCTAGTAGAACGGTATGGAAAAGGTTGTGACCTTGACTAGAGCTGGACCAAACAGGAGTCAGACTTACACCATTTAGAATGAGATACATAGCGCCTGCACAGTCGTTTGAAGGAAATGTTTCAAACAACAGTAATGAACAACATAGCGTCTGCACAGTCGTTTGAAGGAACTGTTTCAAACAGCAGTAATGAACAACACAGCAGTAATTTGCTAACAAATCTATGTATTCTCATATACCATATACTAGTTCAGAAGAGTTATGACCATTCCAGGGATTAGCAGAAGAGAAAGTGAAAATGTTAAGGATAAGAATATTTAAGAATTTTCTAGTTCACGGAAGAGTGGGAAGTAGGAAAGATTTTTTAAAAAAAGAATAATGTATTACCTTTTTTACAATCATACAAATTTCATATCAACAATAGACTTCAAACCTGACATCTGCAGAGTTATAGCAATTATCTAGGTCGTCAACAGACGAAGATGGGGCGTGGGGGTGGATAGGAGAGTATAGCTGGTGCTGTGGATGATAGACAACTCATCTAGTCGACAAGGAGCCCATTCTCTCATATTCATTGCTACGTTTTCTGTCGTAGCGTGGGTTGCATGACGTCACATGATGCTATACAATTTAAGACAAATTGCTGTCACAGTGCATCTCGTTTGCTTGTACATATGACATAAATTGTGTGAGAATTTTTATTTTGATATCTATTTTGACATTCCCGTATTGGAATTATCTTTGGTGAATTGATTGAAGCTAAATCAAAATAGTGTTCCCTCCCACCAAAATATCGTGTGATTGCGAATTCTATGTTCGGCCCCAGAATCCTAAGTGCTAATCAGAAATACATACTATTATTTATTTTCTGTCATTAACAAACTGTAATTTATTATTGTCGTTATAAAAACATTGTGGCAATTATATTACGCATGGCTCATTTTATCCCTACACCATCCCTAAATACATCTTTTAATGAAGATGTTACTCCTTCGAGCTTGTTTTGTTGAACAAATATTTAAAATTAGAAACGGTTTTGCCAGTTGTTACACATATAACAGTTCTCATATTTAGCAATATTAAGAAAAGTATTTCTGTCTGTACGCATCAAGTTTAAACAGTAACAAGTGTATTCTACAAACAAGTTAAGAAACGTTAACTATAATTAGTAGCAAATTTCTATTGGAAATGAAAGTTTAAACAGTAATAAGTGTTTTCTATAAACAAGATAAGAAAAGTTAACTATAATTACTAGCAAATTTCTATTGGAAATAAAAGTTTAAACAGTAATAAGTGTTTTCTATAAACAAGATAAGAAAAGTTAACTATAATTACTAGCAAATTTCTATTGGAAATGAAAGTTTTATGCAGTTACATTTTTTCCGACAAGGGCTGATCAAGACACCAGGCCTTTCCCCTATGTACTGATCATGGGTCAAGAGATCGCCGTATGAGTGTCGAGTATACACAGTTTCTCAAGAGATCCAGCCTGGAATTAGGTACAAAATGCAGGCCGCAACTGCAATGCAGATATAACATGAAAAAACGGAAATCTTCCTGTCTGAAGACATATATTTAATTTACAATGACATATTATGCTCCATGCAAACTGGAAACATTACGACGCAAGTTTATTATTCTAAGGCGGTCTTTTGTCTTCTATGATTTATGTCATTGCTATTCTGTATCTTTCACTAACACATACATAACCGCAAACCTTTTTTTTTCACTCTGCCTTTCCTCGAAGTAACAATGACGTCAATGCTGACGGAGTACATTTATGCGCTTCGCCTTGTTTAAATATCTCACCAGCGTGTTTGCAAATACTTAGAAATATATAGGCAAACAAAAAGGAATGCATGCAAATGACCAGAGACGCACAAACAAACAGAAAATGCATGTACATGCACACAGATGTTCAAACAAAGAGGATGCATGCAAATGACCAAAGACATACAAGCGCGAAGAATGCATGCGAATGACCACAAACGTACAAACAGAAAGAATGCATGCACACTCATACAGACGTACAAAAAATGAATGAATGCACATACATCCAGAGGTACTAACAAGAAGGATGCACGCAAATACATACAGATGTACTAACAAGAAGGGTGCACGCAAATACATACAGATGTACTAACAAGAAGACTGCACGCTTAGTCACACTAAAGAAGGACGGCGGGCCTGCCATGCCAAACTGCGAGGATCTCTTGCACATTAACTATGCCTCACACACCCCTCTATAGAAGTGGAATGCGCTCATGTAACTGGCTTCGCTGACAAAGGTCAGTATCCACAGTCTTAAGTGTTGACTGCTTGTGGCTAGGTAGCTAGGTTTGCGTCATGCAGTGATAATGATGACCATGTCTTCGTCAGATATTGATTAATTATTGATGGTTAGGCATAGTTTTATATCATGCGCCGATTATATAAAATAGTTAGAAATATATCATTCACTGACAATTTATAGCTAGGATTACAACAATCATACCGATGGCTATATATATAACATACATTGATTATCCATTGTATAGCATACATCGTGCACTGACGATTCTCGCTAGTTTACATTTTGCACTAATTATAGATTATTAGACATGTATCGTACAGTTAGGTTTGCGTCATGCAATGATTATGGATGGTTAGGCAAACAGCATGCAATAACTATTGATACAAGGTCTACATTATAAACTGATTATGGATAGTAAGGCAAACAGCATGCAGTGACTATTGATACTAGGTCTACATTATGAACTGACTATAGATGGCTAGGCATACATCACATTCTGCCATGGCCTAATTTACCTCATGCACTCATTACTGACAGCTAGGTTTATATTATGACCTAACTATTCATAACTAGCTTTAGCTCATGCACATATTATAGATGATTATGAATACCTCAAGAACTGACTAATAATAGCTAACCTTACATCATGAACTGACTAGTAATAACTAGTCTTACATCGTAAACCGACTAGTAATAACTAGCCTTTCATCATGAAATGACTATTGACAGCTAGCTTTTTCATCATGAACTAATTATAGTTAGTTAGGCTTACATCAAGAACTGACTAGTAATAACTAGCCTTACATCATGAACTGACTAATCATAGCTAGCTTTTTCATCATGAACTACTTATAGTTAGTTAGGCTTACATCATGAACTGACTGGTAATAATTAGCCTTACATCATGAACTAACTATTGATAACTAGCCTTACATCATGAACTGACTAGTAATAACTAGGCTTACATCATGAACTGACTAGTAATATCTACGTTTTGTGACGCGACGCATGCCTACCATGATTTAATTATATGAATTCTCTATTTAACCATTTATTGAATTAATTAATTATTTATTCGTTTCTTTAATTTTCCATTGAGCTCAATTTTGACCTGTTCCAATCTTCCACCAACTAAATAAAAAAAATTTAAAAAAACTTTTAAAAATAACTTCTTATATGAATACAGCTCTGGACTACCCATCCTTCTACAAATAACTCCTTATATGATACAGCTAAGCATACTGTGGCGGAGCAAAGTTGCCTATCCCTATTTATAAAATTAATTGTTATATAAATTGTTAAATGTCAAAGTGACCCGAACTTCAGCACTGCTTATGATGATATTTTTGTATGTGCCAAGAGTTGGAGTAAACAACTCAGGTGAAGAATGTGCTAGACTAACTGATGTAATCTAAACCAGTTTTAGTAGAATAGTATTTTTATTATCCAAGGGTTAAGATTTACAAGATTGAGACCAGCCAATGGGCTATCAAAGTTTACCTGTTGAAAATAATTTATTTTCTAATCACTTTGAATTTGGTCTGGAAGAATTTCAGTCATGAAAGTCCGCCATTAGCTTAATGGTGAGTTAGTTAACTAATAGGCGGTATTTAAATCTTTTCTGATCTAGTCATTATTTCATTTCGTAATGATGAATTAATTCAAATTTGGCATGGAGCATGCCATTGCAATCGTATACAATGGTATTCATATACTGTATGCTCCGCTACTGAATACAATTTGGCATTATGAACTGTATGACAAGCTTGCTTGAAATTAAAATGCCGATTTATGTGACATAACACGCGTCATTGATCATGGTGGTCATGTATATATATGACACACCTGCTGACGTTCTGGAATGACACTGTTATATGTTTTGTATGACAGTTGTAAGTTTTGTATGAAAAGCGTTGTTACTTCATGCACAATAGTTGTTATTTACGTCGATATTTAAATCTTATATGATTGCTTATTTAAATCTTGTGTGATTACGTTATTTACGTCCTGTACAAAATTTTAGTTTTATGATTACGTTGAATACGTCCTGTTTTATTACGTTATTTATGTCCTCTACGAAAATGTTATTTTAAGTCTTCTCTCGTGACGTTATTTTATAGTTTTATGATTACGTTGAATAAGTCCTGTTTTATTACGTTAATTAAGTCTTCTTTGATTACGCTGTTGAAGTCTTGTATGGCTACGGTATTTAAATGTTACTGGACAACACTGTATGACAACATTATTTATATCGTTTTGGCAACTTTATTTCTCTAATACATTCTAAGTTTTGTAAGATTTCGACGTCGATTTGAGATTGTGTAAATCGAAAGATCGTTCCAAAATTGGTTACATTCACTTCACGGTCAAGTTGACCAGACAGTTTGCAATGATCTCTCGGCAAGATATCTCATTCCGAATAAATCTTCTGTATCACGCCATGATCGTCTGCCACACGCTGTTAAAGTGCTTCTAACCTTGCTCTGTCCTCTTGTGCCGTTTTTTTTTAAGGTTTCTCTTGCTCTATGTATATAAATAAATAATATTCTATATCTGTTCTACAAGTCGCACTTCGGCATACGTGGCATATTCGCAGTTGTCCATGTGTGCGTGCGTATGTCTCTTATTTTTTTTTTTATTATAGGGAGAAGGGAGAGAGAGAGAAGTGTAAAGAAGGATAAAAAAAGAGAGACAATCAGATTTAAAAAGAGCTTGTTACTTCAATCGACCCCGAGCCAATTAATTTTCCTCAGGAGATATAACATGGCAAATATTATATATTATATATTATAACATAACATGATTTGCGAATATGTATAATACATCAATACTTTAAACACAACAGTAATTAATGGGCATACAGTGCATACTTCAAATATTTCAATATATACTTACGTTTCCTATAGCTGTTAGAAAAACGCAATAACAAATACTTATGGTGCGGTATTCAAGGCTATAACAAGTCAAAGATTTACCAAAACAATATTTCACTAGTGATGTCTGTATTTTTCTCACAAATTAAGAAAGAGTTGCATACATATACTACAAGAAATATTTTAGTATAGACGCATTTTACATTTCAAGGGTTCAGATGTACAGTTCATTTTTGAAAATGGTGATTCCTTAATTACTCCATTACACACACGCGCGCGCATGTACGCATGAACACACGTACACATGCATAGACATACGCGCACACATATGTCATAGAGATAATTTAATATTATGATCAAATGTAATAACTTGTTGAGCTTATCACTCTGTAAAGCTGATGCACTAGAGCAGAAATGTTTATAATGTGGTCATTTATCGAATACTGAGATTAGTTTATTCTGAAATGAAGACTGAACAATTATTTTTTATTTTATAGCTAATTAGTCAATAGCCGTCTACAGCATCAAATCCGGCTGACACTTCTTTCGGAGAGGCATTTACTATCACTGTTGACATATCCTGTCACTTGTGAAGTGTCGCTAAGCAGCTGTAAGTGTGAAAAGTCCTTAAGCAGTTCTAAATCTGAAGTGTCGCTAAGCAGCTGTAAGTGTGAAAAGTCCTTAAGCAGTTGTAAAACTGAAGAGTTGCTAAGCAGTTGTAAGCATGAAGAGTCCTTAAGCAGTTCTAAATCTGAAGTGTTGCTAAACATTTGTAAGCATGAAGAGTCCTTAAGCAGATGTAAATCTGAAGTGTTCCTAAGTAATTGTAAATCTGAAATGTCATGATTGAAAAGTTTGGTAACAAAATCCGATTCTTATACAAACGTAATACTTGCAATACACCAGATTACGTTCGATCTTGTTAGTTTTCTTCAGGGCACCCCACTCACCTGTAAGGATTCACAGCCTTTAGAAAAGCAAATAACCTTTTATGCTCTGAAAATTTATATTGTCTCTACTTCTTTATTCTTTAGACAGGTATCACCATAATCGTAGATTATATATTCCTTTTTAAATGTTGGCTAGGTGGTAAAGTAGTTTTGTCAACTATTTCTTTACACCTTACGTGGAGAGAGCTGATAATATATATTTGACACTGACAGGTGAGGGCATGCTTAATGAAAATAGTATCACTTGCAGCTTGTCTGTATAGTCCAAAATAGTTACCATGGGAATTACGAAAACGTGAATGGGAAATAACTGAGACGCAGGTGAGTAAATTTAAGTCACGAGAAACTTGAGTGAATGGTTACTAAATTAAGAGAATGGTGGTATAATCAAATGATATAAACCTAGCGAAAAGTTAATTTTATCACTGTGGACCTCAACTGCATTACAGAAAGCATTGACTTTACATGTTTTATTAATTAGAATGTTCAGAGATTGTTCCATTTCTTATATGCTTAATTATAATTATTTGCATTATGGACATAATGTATGCATTTTTTTACAGAGGTGCATTATGCGGCGTAAATGGGTAGCCTATCAGAACTTAACAAAGATGTAACATGTAAAGTACACATGTTGCAGAGCGCGATTTTATCTGTTGTAAATTATGAAATTCTAATTTTGAGAATAATGTATTTTTTTATTCATACATTTAAATGAATGGTAAAATGGAAGACCAGTACTTTGAGTTGTAATGATCAATTGTTTGATTATTTGGAAAGTTGATATAATTGTTGTCTTTCTATCACAACTGGTGGTGCTAACTGATGACGTTATAATCTATAATAATGAAGGATTCTTCCGACTAGGAAGTTGGCTAATAATATGTTAGTGTTTGTTTGATTTGTCGCAGTAATGATAAAGAATCTATATTGAAATAATCATTGATTTTGGACTACATGTAGTGATATTTTTAACAACTGCATTTATCTCACTGTTACCTCAAAGCACTTAAATGTGTGGTGTTACAATGATTGTTATTTATCCTTTGTGTCTAGCTTGGATCTAGGGTCTGGGTCTGGGATCAGGATTCTTACTTGATTTCGGAGCCTGTTGCTAAAGGGGGAACAACCCAGAACCATCTCGTCAGAGGAATGCTGACTGAAAATCAACTCGGGTACAACACCGTGCGAATACGTCATTGCCGGTATATCAGCACCGACAACTCAGACGAGTCATAAAGGAGAAAAGGTCAGAACTACTATGCACGGAACTGACATAAACACTGGTGGGAATAGTATGAGGGTTATAGCGCGTGTTCGCTTTTAACTCATTGTAACCTGTAATTTTTATTTTATTATTTTCATCATTAAATTATTGTTATCTTTCTCCACATCTTAATTAATTCTCTGAACGACCTTTAACTGGAATTGACTGGACTGAGCCATGATTTGGATAATTAAATGTCAAGTTAATTAAGATGAGGGGAGACTATTCACGTATCCAAAGGCAACATTAACTAGTCTGCTCGTCATTGTATGTTAAGTTGAATAATTTTCACGCTAGATTATTGCAAGGGGGAGTTAACACAGTGATAACAAGGAGAAGGCTAGGCCAAGTGGCTGTTATTTGTAGTGATATTGAACTTCAACATTTTAATAATGAATACTATAACAGAGTATGCATCGTCGCCCTACGACAATTTCCGGATTCCTCTAGACCAAAATGAGTTCTAATTTCAGTTATAGACGTCTGTAAACAGTCGGCAAAAATATATGTAGTAGTGAACAATATTATTTGTTAAGGTTCTTTAATCGACAAATGGGACTGGCGAATATTGACTTTCAATTTCTGTTAAGACGGAGAGACATTGA
Organism: Sinotaia quadrata; assembly: GCA_028829895.1. NCBI lineage: Eukaryota > Metazoa > Mollusca > Gastropoda > Architaenioglossa > Viviparidae > Sinotaia > Sinotaia quadrata. The sequence goes on from CM054178.1 coordinate 26,594,047, forward strand.
CATTACTGTCATTAGGTTTTAGGCGATGGTCCTCTGTCCTGCAAGCTCATGCATGCAACATATTTCAAGTTAACGCTTGTAAATATATATTGTATATTTGTATATTTTATAGCTCAAGTAAATGTTTGTAAATATGTATTGTATATATATTTTATACTTTAAGTAAATGCTTGTAAATATGTATTCTATATTTGCATATTTTATAGCTCAAGTAAATGCTTGTAAATATGTATTGTATATTTATATATTTTATAGCTCAAGTAAATGCTTGTAAATATGTATTGTATATTTCCATATTTTATAGCTCAAGTAAATGCTTGTAAATATTATTGTATATTTATAAGCTTTATATTTCAATAAAGGCTTTGAAATATATATTGTATATTTATATTTTGTATTTCAAGTCCTTGAAATAAGTATTATATATGAATATAATTTATACAAGTAAAAGCCTTGAAATATCTGTATTGAATATTTATACTTCAAATTATGGCTTTGAAATATGTGTATTGTACTTTTGTATACTTTACACTTCAAGGAAAATGTTTTAAATGTGTATTGTACTTTTACATATTTTATAATTTAAGCAAAGGCTTTGAAATATGTGTATTGCGCATACACACACATAACAGATATATCTATAATTCAGAAAAAAGATATACATGTATTGTACTTGTACTTACTGTATGCTTCAAAGAGAGACTCTAAAGTGTGTGTATTGCTCGTGTATACTTTAACCATTTATGCTTCAAGAAAGGCTGTGAAATAACTATGCATAGCGTATATATGTATAAACTTTAACCCGTTCGTTGTCAGGCGGAAATGCGTTACCTGTGAGGTGTTTCCATGCAGCTGTGTCAAGAGTATGAATCAGAGTTGTCTTGCATATGTCTGTCTCTATGTCACGAGCATGAATCAGAGTTGTCTTGCAGATGTCTGTCTCTATGTCACGAGCATGAATCAGAGTTGTCTTGCATATGTCTGTCTCTATGTCACGAGCATGAATCAGAGTTGTCTTGCATATGTCTGTCTCTATGTCACGAGCATGAATCAGAGTTGTCTTGCAGATGTCTAACATGTTTGCGTGGGGCGTTCATCATGTCGGCTGAGAGAATCCTTAAGACAGGAAGGGACTGTTTGCATTGTCAGAATGTTCCATAGTTGGTTTCGGGCAAGGTAGTGTAGAATTGTATCTAATTACTCTGTCATTATTTCATTGTGCTGACATAATAATTTATTGTATCTAATTACTGTGTCATTATTTCATTGTGCTGACATAATAATGTATTGTATCTAATTACTGTGTCATTATTTCATTGTGCTGACATAATAATTTATTGCATCTAATTACTGGGTCATTATTTCTTTGTGTTGACAGAAATAGTTTATTGAAGTGAAAACACGTTATAGTTAAAGGTTTGCTGATATGCGTTGTGTGGTATGATGTGTGTGTGTGTGTATATGTGTGTGTGTGTGTGTGTATGTGTGTGTGTGTGTGTGTGTGTGTGTGTGTGTGTGTGTGTGTGTGTGTGTGTGAATATTGCTCCTGACTTAATTATGCAGGGTTACGTGGAATAAGTACGTGGACAAGGAAACATAATTTCTGGGGTTTGAAATTGCAAATAACACTTAAGACACCTTTTAGTTTGAAGCAGTATAATGACATAAATATCATAGGAAATTTCATCATTTCTTAAGTTGAAGAATCACTAAAAGTGCCATCACGAACGACCTAGCACAATTCTTACCGGTGGTACTTTTGCACCTCTCTATGTCCAGTGGACAAAGGCATATTCCACCAGTAAAACACAATATATATGTCCGTTGGAAAGGGCACATTCCACTAGTACAACACATTATTTAGATATTTGGTGCGATACCATATCTTAAGAACTGTGTATATACCAAGCCAAGGGACGTTGCAAGCTTAAGACCTGTGTATATACCAAGCCCAGGGATGTTGCAAGCTTAAGACCTGTGTATATACCAAGCTAAGGGATGTTGCAAGCTTAAGAACTGTGTATATACCAAGCCAAGGGATGTTGCAAGCTTCAGGTCGCAATGCTTACCGAAGCTGGATGCATATTTAAGAATATATTTAAATAAATTACTTGTTACAATATCAAATTTTCTTCACACAGAAAAGTAAATATGACCGAAGAAATATGTGATAAACGGTATGGATCAAATTGATAATAATAACCAAAATTAACCTATAAAATATACACTATAATATAGCACGTTTTTATCGTGCAGATGAAGGATGTGTGTTACGGTTAACTGGTCGCTATTCGATCGCAAAATACAGCATTGTTAATCATCAAAGTAATTTATGGATAATAGCGAAATACTCAAAATATTCCCCGACTACAGGGAGAAGGGACAGAACTCTTTCCTTTTAGACTTTAGTAATTCGTGCTAAGGGGGCACCACCTTGAGTGTATGGAAATGTAAGAAAAGTGTTATTACATCTAGTGTATCATAATGTTGTCCTTCAAGCAGCATACTGATGTATCCAAGAAAATAAAATTTGTAACGACATGCACGACACAACTGGAGGAGATATTTAGTCACCTCGAATACAATCAAGCATGAACATTTCGTCCCAGATCTGGGCAAAAGGCTCCCCAACCAGGACTTGTGACACTGAAAACAGATGGAACGAATATTGATCATAGAACTGTGTATCTTGAATTAACGAGTATGTCCTTATGCGAAGGAGTTTCAAACGTCAATTAAATTACGTTATAGTGAACGTGAAAAAATATCAGCCGTGTTAAAATTAAAGTCAAATATCGTTTGTTGACTTTGAAGCCCTTCCACCTTTATTCTAAGATCTTGCCCTTCTTAGAGATGTGGCATTTGCAGTGTCCAGGAAAATCTTCAGGTTATGGGGCTCGCACAACCTATACTTGGTAAGTTTCTCAAAAACGAAAGTATTAGGCCAAGTGCAAGTTACATTTTGATTGGATACAATCAACAGTAGGTAGACAAGCGTTCCCAAAACTAATATTCAACTTGTGTACATTGTCTAATGGATAGTACACGCTTAGACTGAACCTCGAACTTCAGTGAAAGTCATGTGTCTTCCTGGCATTAAAAAAATATTATTTTATCGGAAAACTCGTGTCATTACTTCACCGCCAGGATATTAGGTTCATCGACAAGTATGTCCTTGACAAAAATCTTAGATCAGTCTCACAGAGTTGCTGACGGGGTGGGGTGGGGGGGGGTTGAGGCAGAATAGATTCAGCAGCACAGACAACATTATTCACCAGCAGAAAATCTAAACTACAGTGTAACCAAATATCTTTCGCTCAGTTTGTTGCAACATTCTCAGACTGACAGAAGAGCGTCCAGACCATGTGCATTGTGAACACGTGACAGTAATATTTTTAAGTGCATTTTTGCTTATATAATTAATACTCACCTTACTTAAAAAAATGTTTATTGAAACCAGTTCCAAGTTGAATATTTTTTAAACAAAGCAATATTCTGGACTATTTTTGAAATTTTCTTGCATAGTTTAAATCCTAAATGAATTTTCCATAATCCAATTGGAATTGAGAAATAAATATGCTCTTTTAATTCTGATTAAAGAGCCCTAGAACAGTTCGAAGAGATAGAAATGCCAATAATATTTCTAATTTAGCACGGATGAGTTTGAAAGACAAGCAGGGCGGAAAGATTAAAATGCCATTAATATTTCTAATTCAACACGAATAATTTCAAACAGAGGCGGAGTGAAAAATATAAAAATAAAAACTGCCATTAATTTGAAAAAAGGAAAAGACATTAACGTGGAAACAAAGTAAAGAAAATACTATTAATTCTTGTCATTTACATGGACGGGGTTGGTAAATGTCGGAGATGATAATAATTTGCATCCATAATTCTGATAATATAGGTAAGCCAAAGTATAACTTGTGTTGATAAAATGTCATTACTTGTTTCTGGTCAGGTTTTGGTCAGGACAAATAAAGTTTAAATTGAAAGAGAAGTACAATTACTACTTGTGGCCTTGCATTAGCTGCCCCTAGTATGACATTAGCTATTTACTGTTCTGTCCTGTCTGAGGAGAGACTAACTCTCACGTCCTAAATATAGTTTGAAATGTTAAAAATATCATTATTTTTTAAGTGATCTCCCTACTCCTAAAAATAACTAAAATTATTTTAAAATGTTATTAGTACTTTTTAAATTCTTAATCGTGAACCTGAGAAATGGTTGAATTAACAGAATCCTGCAAAACTATTGTTCATCTAGTGAATGAGGATACAAAGTGTTGAAATCAGAGACAATTTCCTTTTTCAAAAAATAGCTCTTGTTATTAAATTAAACTGTTACGAAATATTTTGTACGATTGTAATAATATTATAATGAAATGTCAATCTGAACTATAGAGTGCACAGTCTGATAACTGAATTTGAAGCAACCCTCGAGTAAGCAATGAAGTTTGTGAACATAAGTGTGATGAATTTGAAGCAACCCTCGAGTAAGCAATGAAGTTTGTGAACATAAGTGTGATGAATTTGAAGTAATCCTTGAGTAAGCAATGAAGTTTGTGAACATAAGTGTGATGAATTTGAAGCAACCCTCGATTGCATAATGAAGTTTGTGAACTTAACTGGGATGAAGAGTATCTCAATGATCAAAACCCCTTTGAAAGAAATAATCCTTTCAAGAGTGAACATTATTTCCTAGATATTCACATAGTCGAGTTTATTGCTCTATAGTGGCTGATGAATGTCTAGTGGCATATTGTAGTATAGTGGCAGATGCATATCTAGTGTTGTATTGCTCTAAAGTGGCTGATGGATATCTAGTGGCGTACAGCTGTAGAGTGATGTATGGATGTCTAGTGGCGTACAGATGTAGAGTGATGTATGGATGTCTAGTGGCGTACAGCTGTATAGTGATGTATGGATATCTAGTGGCGTACAGCTGTAGAGTGATGTATGGATGTTTAGTAGCGTACAGCTGTATAATGATGTATGGATGTCTAGTGGCGTACAGCTGTATAGTGATGTATGGATGTCTAGTAGCGTACAGCTGTAGAGTGATGTATGGATGTTTAGTAGCGTTCTGCTGTATAGTGGCTGATCTAAGTGTCATGACCAGTAGAAAATATTATCAAATGACTATTGAAATATATAGTTAGACGGTGGCTGCTCAGATACTGAGCGTATGATTTATTACTTATTCTGATGTAAAACATTAAGTTAATTTTTTAGAAATTAATGCTTTGTAAAATATCTTCATTTAAATCAATGTTTTCAAGGTTAAGAAATCTTTAATTTGAATAAATATGAATAAATTCATTTCAATATGCATGATGATTGTGTTTGAAATTCGCTATAGAAAGAACATGATCAGACTATTGTGTAAAATTCGCTATAGAAAGAACATGATCAGACTACTGTGTGAAATTCGCTATGGATAGAACATGATCAAACTATTGTGTGAAAATTTGCTATAGAAAGAACATGATCAGACTATTGTGTGAAATTCGCTATGGATAGAACATGTTCAGACTATTGTGTGAAATTCGCTATAGAAAGAACATGATCAGACTATTGTGTGAAATTCGCTATGGATAGAACATGTTCAGACTATTGTGTGAAATTCGCTATGGATAGAACATGATCAGACTATTGTGTGAAATTCGCTATGGATAGAACATGATCAGACTATTGTGTGAAATTCGTTATGGATAGAACATGTTCAGACTATTGTGTGATTACCTCTTTGCATGGCGTCAAAGTCATTATTTGCTGAGCTCACATTTACAACATCCACGATCTATATCCTATGCCTGTTTACTTGTGTTTTGTCAAAACTGTATCAATGCAATGCTGGCAAGACAATAAATGATTGCATCAAAATGGTTAATCGTAATATTACTCGAACGCCCACAATTGTGCCGCAGACTAATCGATTTCTGAAAATAACTTTCCCTGCAATGTAGTGGCTTGCATGTTAGCACCCAGCATTCAGCTCGTCCCACATATCGCTTTCGACTCTCAAATGCCACGTGTCTCATTGTTTTTGGCAATTCAAGTTGCATACATTCGCCAACCGCCTGTGCAGAGGCGCCATCTTGCGGCGAATAGCAGCATTAGCTTATTCTAGTGGTTTTTTTTTTTTTTATCGTACCCATTCAAATAAGCATTTTAGCTTGCCAGACGATAAACTTGGTAGTTCCGCTAGCATCAATTAAAAATAACTCCTGTGAAAGATTAATCTCATTTAAGACAGACATTATTAAGATACTGTGGAGAAATTTTAATGGTGATTTAACATCAGGAGTAAGAAAGTTGAAGAGACTGCTTTCAGATCTGAATCTTATTCTACACGTGTCCTAGTATTCTCTCTGTCGGATTTTCCGTCCTAAATGATGGTCCTTCTTGATACCATTCTACTCTGTAGCATTATGCTGTGTTGTCTCGTTTGTGAAGGAAACTTGCATTACTGAACTCATAAAATAAGAAATATGTGAAATATGCTTCTTGAGTCTGTCATCATAATTTTGACTTAGTTTCCAGGCGCCAGCTTTTCTTGGCAGCAACAGCGAGCTCTGAACATAATTAAATTGTTTACGATGACGTAATATGTTTAGCATGACGTGGAACATTGCTGCGATTTTATGGCAAGATGGTGGTCGTCGGTATAGCAGTGTCTGCTGTTTCACACTCTAGATGCAGACAAATACTTTAGAGTAGAAATATAGTTCTTAATCATCTCATTGTACATCAAATCTTTATCGTCAATATATTACATTAATAATCTTCTTAGTTATATTACCCTTATTATCATCACGGCCATCACATTACCATATCGCCATCATATCATCACAACCGACATATTACCTTATCGTCATTTCAGACAGCACATTACTCTCGGAGGCAGAATATTATCCTTATCAACATCAAAGTCCTATTACCCTGATCATAATTAATCACAGTCAAAATCACAGTCAACAGAGTATCATCATCATCATCATCATCATCATTATCATCATCATCATCATAGGCAGCAAATTACCCTTATCCAGTAGATAACTTCGAATGCTACCCACCCTCCCTCCCCGCAAAAAATTCTTGAATGTCCTCCATTTATTTCCAACACACACACACGGACGAAATAGTCTCTATGCTTCACAGACAATCAGCTTGCCGTATGTACTTGAAAAACTTGAACACGTGTATATATTTTTAAAATTTCAAGTACAAATTTTTAAAAGGAACAAAAATATTGCTGAAAGACCCACCCCAACAAGCACTGCAGGGGCTGTACGGTCTGCAAGTGGTTTCGACACTGGGCCTTATCGTCATCATACAGTATACCATCCTTATCGCCATCAAAGACAGTATATCACCCTTATCATTATTACAATCAACGTGTTACCCATAGTCATCATATTTGACATTTTACTCATTTCGTCATCACAGACAACATATTATCTTTATCGATCTCACAATCATATTACCCTTATCATCATAACAGTCAGCATATTACCCTCATCCTCACCACAGTCTATATATGGTTCTTATTGTCCTCTCACTTAAAGCATTACATTTATAACCATAAAAGTCAAAGTCGGATGCTGTCTACTTCATCAACGTCATCAAGAAGAAAAATGTCAAAAGTAAACATAAAAATAGATTTGAAATTAAAAACGCTTCCAGATACCACTTCCACGGCCCAGACATAAAATAATATTTTAAAGTAAAACGCTTACAGATACCATCCCCCCTCCCCTGCCCCCGACATGAAGAAATGAAAGACAAATCAATAAGCAATTTATAGCGAGCAATCATTGTCTGGAATTCCTGTGCCGAGAGATCATCAACAGAATGAATGTCTTTGGCAAAGCGCGACATTTTCTATACTTCATGTGGCACAAGAGAAACATCAAGTGGATGGGTGGAAAACGGCAGTGTAAATGAATAAAGAAAGATGGAAATAGGAAGAGGAATGAATGAGGTCTAGTACGTAAATAAAGAGGCTTGTATATGGGTAACTGGATTTTGTTTCTGTTCACTTCAAAGCAAGCGCCGCACAGAGTAAAAGGAAAGTGATTTCAAATGTCAAGGATTGATTCCCTATCGTTATCACCAAACACGTGACATTTTGGGTGCCCCTTTGTCGAATCGTCTTCTCGTCTAACCCTTACACGCTTCTTTATCAGATTTCAGACCTCAAGCTTTATAAGGGCAAAATCACCGTTTCAGTCTCATCAGTGAGAATGACTATTTGTAATTATATAATATTCCCAATTTAACCTATTCTCTTTTGCACACGTCTTGATATTTTTTCATTTGGCTCATTTCTAGCTTGCAATGGACATATATATAATTGGACGTAAATATAATTGAATAATTAATTAATTAATTAAAAGATGCGCTGATTGTTTTTATTATTGCAATTGTGTGTTGTTCTGACTAGTTTTTTCATTTGAAAAATAATTATGTGAAATTATTAACTCAGTTATTTATGATTTAGTAAGGTTTTTTTTATTGATGGCAATTAAACCTAACAATGTGATTGACATAAGTATACTTATTAATAAATTTGGCTTGGTTATTAATGGTGTTGAAACTAACAACGTAGCTATTCTTTAATGGAACTTTGTTACTGCCGGTATTGAACGTAACAATGAGATTGACGTGAATATAATTATTAATAAAATTGTCTTTGTTACTAACGGTATTGAACGTAACAATGAGATTGACATGAATATAATTATTAATAAAATTGTCTTTGTTACTAATGGTATTGAAACTATGGTATTAGTATTAATGTAGTTACTCAATAATCGGGTGTTGCTGTTGTTGTTGTTGAAGCTATTAACTGAATAGTTTTCATTGGACATTGCATGAAAAAAATTTATTGTATTTGACAGGTTCGGTTTAATTGATAATTATTGCCACATCTCCCTGTGCCCAGCCATATGAATGACCTCACACACAACTTAAGGAGGTACAAAATTGCCCTCTTAAGGTTTATCCTTATGGCATCAGTTTAGATGTATTTTCTAACTTTCAGCTTTTGATATAGAAAGGATTTATGGCTATGAGCCTGAATTACACTATCACTGTAAAATTGTAATCTGCAAACATGATAGATTTATCAGAGTCTGTCTGCAACAGTGAAAGTTCTACCTGAAAGTTCATTAGTGATAGACCAACAATAGAGACATGACTATTGGAGTATGCTCTAGTAATGGGTCTATCAGTGATAGACCAACAATAGTGACATGACTATTGGAGTATGCTCTAGTAATGGGTCTATCAGTGATAGACCAACAATCGTGACATGACTATTGGAGTATGCTCTAGTAATGGATCTATCAGAATCTGTAATAATGATAAATTCACCAGCGACTGCAATGACATATCTATCAAAGTATGAAATAGGACAGACCTAATGAAATCTGAAATAGTGACATCTCTATCGAAGTATGGAATAGGACAGACCCAAATGAAATCTGAAATAGTGACATGTCTATCAAAGTATGGAATAGGACAGACCCAAATGAAATCTGAAATAGTGAGAGAGCCAGCAGAGTCTGCAAAGGTGAAAGATCTATCAAAAGGTGCAATAGTGATTGTCCTACCAGAGTGCAATTAATTCGTAAAATTCGTCAATTCCAGAGCAATGATAAATGTCTCTGAGTTTGGAATGGAAATAGTTCTGCTGAAATTTTCAATAGTGACAGATGCACAGACATGAAGTAGGAAAGATGGTACAAGGGAAGTATGATGGTATTTTGCTAAACATCTGAATTTCTGTTAACCAGTAATATTACTATGCCATCTATTCAAAGAAAATCATTAATGTCATAATTTTAGAATATTTTTCACCGTATTATTAGACAAACTATTGACATCGTAATTTTAGAATTATTTTCAATACATTTGTAGACAAACTATTAAAATCATAATTTCATAGTTATTTTGTTAATCTTTGTAGATAAACTATTTAATTTTTTGTGTGTCTTGCTGTTTTATTATGTTCTCAGATTTTTAAAAACTGACTTGTTGCTGCCTGTAAAAACTTAAGAATGCACTTCATAATTCTGAGATTGAAAAAAGTACTTATTGCTGCCTGTAAAAACTTAAGAAATTCTCTTTCATAATTCTGAGATTGACAAAAATAGTTGTTGCTGCCAATAAAGACTTAAGAATTCTCTTTCATAATTCTGAGATTGAAAAAAATACTTGTTGCTGCCTATAAAGATTAAGAATTCTCTTTCATAATTCTGAGTATCCAAAGTATTTGCACGATGGTTTAGTCAAAGTGACTAAAAATAACCTATCAGTGTTTTTATCTAATAATTCCTCTAAGAAATAAATCTGTTAGAAACTATAAGCAACAAATTAGACTATACATTTCCCGTGTCTGAAAATAATTATGTATCAGTAACTCTAAGTTTGAATATGCTCTATATTTCACATGTCTGAGAATAATTATGTATCAGTAACTCTAAGTTGGAAATATGCTCTATATTTCACATGTCTGAGAATAATTATGTATCAGTAACTCTAAGTTGGAAATATGCTCTATATTTCACATGTCTGAGAATAATTATGTATCAGTAACTCTAAGTTGGAAATATGCTCTATATTTCACATGTCTGAGAATAATTATGTATCAGTAACTCTAAGTTGGAAATATGCTCTATATTTCACATGTCTGAGAATAAATATGTATCAGTAACTATAAGTTTGAAATATGCTCTATATTTCACATGTCTGAGAATAAATATGTATCAGTAACTATAAGTTTGAAATATGCTCTATATTTCACATGTCTGAGAATAATTATGTATCAGTAACTCTAAGTTGGAAATATACTCTATATTTCACATGTCTGAGAATAATTATGTATCAGTAACTATAAGTTTGAAATATACTCTATATTTCACATGTCTGAGAATAAATATGTATCATAAACTCTATCAAATTATGTATATGTGTGCGTGTCTTAAGAGAGAGTTGTGTTAGAAACCTAACTAGTGAGAACTACAAACTGCCTAGTTCATAATCTACTGTTGGAATTACGCAATGCAATATACATTTCTGATTCCTGGCTGGAAATGCGGCTGATCTCTATTAGTCTACAAGTGTCTGACTGGAAATGGGGCTGATCTGTACAATGCCTGCTGGAAATGGCGTTGATCTTTACTAGTCTACAAGTGCCTGACTGGAAATGGGGCTGATCTGTACAATGCTGGCTGGAAGTGGGGCTGACCTTTACTAGTTTACAAGTGCCTGACTGGAAATGGGGCCGTTCTGTACAATGCCCGGCTGGAAATGGGGTTGATCTTTACTATCTACCAATGCCTGGCTGGAAATGGGGCTGATCTTTACTAGTCTAACAATGCCTGACGGGAAATGGGGCTGATCTTTACAAGTATGAGTCTCTCCAAGAAGATCAATGAGTTATGTCGCAAAAGTCAAAAGGCTTGCGCAAGGATCCAGTCGATCGCTCCGTTCACCTGCGTGTTGACCTTTACCAGACGGTGTGACCTTTTTACTTGTATATATTCCAGTCTTCTTTTAGGGCTGTTCATCCTTTCAAAAAGTCCATACACTTTGTCATATCTAAAGATGGACACTTTATTTAAAGCTACAATTTTCAGTTGTCTGCTCTATTTGTTTTCTTTCTGTATTCATACGCGGCAGAAAGTTTTGTTTTTCAAAATACCGACGTCAATCCAAAGTCCATCTGCCGGAAACGTAGCTAATTCCTATTTTGTCTGAGTATAAAGACTTTATTTTAGGTAATTCCAATTTTGTTTGAATATAAAGACTTTATTGAAGTCACTTCTAATTTTTGTCTGAGTATAAATATTATGTAGTGTGTGTGTAGGGGGAGGGGTGTATGTGAGAGAGAGAGAGAGAGAATTACATAATTAAGCAGACGAACCATAGATAGATTTAGATAGATTGATAGACAGGCGGACGGATGGATGGATGGGTAGATAGATAGATAGATAGATAGATAGATAGATAGATAGATAGATAGATAACACCCATTACAAATCTGATGATACACCTTTACGTAATGTGTACACAAGCCAGTAACTTATGAAACATTGTGAACTACATTTACCTGCAATCTCCTTTTGAAAATGAGGCAGATTTGAATGGCGAACATTGACTACGGTAAATGTCGACAAGGGGAGACAATATTTATAAATTAAGTGGTTAAATGATCACCATGCTAATTTGTGACAAGAGGAGACAATTAATAAATAAATGGCAAACGTTCACTAAGTTAACTGTTGACAAGATGAAACAATAGTTAAATGGTAAATGATCGCCATGCTAACTTGTGACAAGAGGAGACAATTAATAAATGAATGGTTATACGAGTTTAGAATGATGTCTTAAATCATTACGGTTGTTTAAATGTATAATGTTTTTTGTCATGAAGATTCAATTTAATAAATTACTTTTCCATTGTCTTTGAACATGCCACACATTTTTACATTAGTTGTATCATCTCAAAATTATTTTTATGACTATCGCATATAACTGGTAAGGTGGCACACTAATTTCAGATACATTTAAACTGGATTTCACTGTAACATAAATTTAACAGTCACGCACACCTGTTACAGGTGACAAACTGCTTAACCTGGTCATTCAGAGACAGCAATATACAGAAGCACGTGACGAACATATGTGTACAACTACAAGCAAATGGTGGCCGGTTTGAACATCTGTGGTACAAGCAAATGTTAGTCAATTTGAACATCTGTGGTAATTCCATGTGTGCCTCAAGCTATGCTTCTGAAATTTGCAAATAAATGCCAGTTCTACATTTGTCTCTTGTTTCTTAGACATCTTGTTCTGCGTTCAGTCAAATATCCAGAGTCAGGATACAAAAAACAGAACACATCACGGAGCCAATACATCACTAATAAATTAACGCCTTCAAATCGAGCCTTGAGCTACATTCATTTTGCTTCTGTTTGACCTTAATTAGAAACCAATGGAAATATAATTTGAAAAAAGATATGAAAAATTATTTGGGAAAAGCAAGGAAAATTACATTATCGAAGTGGAGATTTAATTTGGCAAAGCACGGAAAATTACATTGTCAAAATGGGAATAGTTTAAAACTTGGCAAAGCAGGGAAAGTGACATTGTCAACGTAGAAATAGTTTAAAATTTTGTCAGTGATGTAAATGTTTAATTTGGCAAATCAAGGAATATTATATTGTCAGTGATGTAAATGTTTAATTTGGCAAATCAAGGAATATTATTTGGTCAGTGATGGAATAGTTTAATTTGGCAAATCAATGAATATTATATTATAGAATAGTTTAATTTGGCAAAACAGGGAAAGTTTAATATGACAAAACGACTAAACATTGAAAACTTAATAGGACACATCAGAGAAAATTTAATATGGGGAATGTTTAATGTGACAAACAGGGAATGATGTATATGACAAAACAGAGAAAGCTGCATATGACAAATCAGGGTCAGTTTAATATGACAATATAACGACAGTTTGATTTAAACAAAACAGTGAAAGTTTAATTTGCATTGAAAGGTTAATAGTAGCTTGGAAGAAACGAGCTCTGATTTAAGGTCAGAAAGGTATTAGCTTTAAAAAGTAACGAAAGAAAAAATTATCTGGGGAGGAAGATTATAATTCTTCTGGCAGAAAGGAATGGTGAAATACTCTACTGGGGATAAAATAGTAATAGTAAACATTATCAGAAGAAAATCGGTAAATGCTATGCTGGCAATGAAAGAAATGATAAACATTATCACAGGAAAAGCAGCGTCTGCTATGCTGGCAATGAAAGAAACGATAAACATTATCAGAGGGAAAGCGGTATATCCTACACTGGCGTTGCAGAGAAGGGTGAAAATCATCAGAAGAAAAACATTGTCTTCTCTACTGACTTCAGTAAAATTACTTCAGTTATCAAGGAGAGAGCGCTGAATGTTCCACTGACAATGGCAAGGAAAGGTTTAATTTACCAAGGAGAGAGTGATGAATGTTCCACTGACAATTCAGAGAGAGTAAATTAGCAAGATGTCTACGGTCAGATTATTGTTGGTAAATGTAGGCAAAATTCATACAAAAGTAGAAATCTTCTGAGTTATAAATGAATTCAAAAGCGTTCTTCCTTCCTTCCTTCCTTCCTTCCTTCCTTCCTTCTTTCTTTCTTTCTTTCTTTCTTTCTTTCTTTCTTTCTTTCTTTCTTTCTTTCTTTCTTTCTTTCTTTCTTTCTTTCTTTCTAGTTTTCTTTATTCTTTCGAGCTTTCTATCTAATACTGCCATTATTATTATTGTCATGCCACCATGATGACTTCCATTATAGTTGTTGTTTTTCGTATTATAAGATTTCCTTACTCTGTTTTATTTTGTCTTGATTTTCTAATGCTTTATTTACTGATATTGATTAAATTGTATTCGGTAGAATTAGTACATTTGTTAGTTCATAGTAGAATGATACTCATGCAGCCGTCTTGCGTCTTTGTTTATTTGGTTTCCAATCCTTTGTCTAACAATGATTTATTCTTATAGTCTTTAGTGCAGTGAGTAGTTTAGTTTATCTGGTTTCCAATCCTGTGTCTAACAATGAGTAGTTTAGTTTATCTGGTTTCCAATCCTTTGCCTAACAATGATTTATTCTTATAGTCTTTAGTGCAGTGAGTAGCTTAGTTTATCTGGTTTCCAATCCTTTGTCTAACAATGATTTATTCTTATAGTCTTTAGTGCAGTGAATAGTTTAGTTTATCTGGTTTCCAATCCTTTGTCTAACAATGATTTATTCTTATAGTCTTTAGTGCAGTGAGTGTACAATTAGTTGTTTAGTCAGCCTACTCTTATACTCACGCCATTGCTGTCTAAAGAAAATTGGTATAGTTGCATATGTATAGATTTTACTCGTATTTTCTCTCTCTGATCTTGCTGATGTACATGTGTAGATAGCATATTCAACTGTTGGGAGATTCCACAGGTACGGGCTATTGTTGGTACCGTGTAAATTCGAGGCTGTCGTAGTTTGGACATTCGTGACTGTCACTGTCTTGTTCCAAATCGTAGTTTGGACATTCGTGACTGTCAATGTTTTGTTCCAAGTCGTAGTTTGGACATTCGTGACTGTCACTGTCTTGTTCCAAGTCGTAGTTTGGACATTCGGGACTGTCACTGTCTTGTTCCGTTAAAAGAAAAAAGTAGGAATATTTCACCCAGAATTACTGGGTTTGCTAAAATTTATCCAAGTGCTTTCTAAGATGTGCAAAGTTTTCCTGTGGGGCTGATGAGATATATTTTATTCGCAATCTAGAGCACGTCCCCTTTAACTAGTTTATCACCTTTTCAACCGACTGGTATATTTATGTGTGATGGTGTCCAGATTATTTTATTCTCGTTATCTTTATCATTGTCTATATTTTAATTTGAGTTTAGTATCAAATAGTTAATGTCCAGTTTAACCCATTATGATTCTGGAGTGCAGCTAACATTGAATGAGTAAATAGCTATGATATGTTTACTATAATCAGGTTTAGTTTGTGTTGCCTAACATAACATTGTTTTTAAAATCTGAATTCCAAACAAGAGTTGCTGTAAAATAACCGATTTCTGAATATTATTATAAATATTTTGTCTGACTCATAAATTAAATAACCGTATTTATATCAAGCATTTGCACTTTATTATTGATGTTTCTATATGAACAAGTCAAGTAAAGTTTTACGTCCGTTAATTGTATTAATTCACTTCGTAGGTTACTCTTAGCGGGTGGATGCGACGGTACGAGTGATAATAATTAATTTATCTTCGGAGGAAATAGAGCAAGGCGCTGGTTAACTATTAAGAATACATTAACAATTAGAATAACATATAGGGGACAGAATGATGGAAACTTTTCATGACGAGTTCTTAAAGAAAAGGGATTTAAAGTGGAAGTTTGGCACATAAATCTGGCTAGAGATTGACACCAGAATTTTGGCTGCACATTGACACAGAACTTTGGCTGCACATTGACACCGAACTTTGGCTACAGGTTGACACCGAACCTTGGCTACAGATTGACACAGAACCTTGGCTACAGATTGACGCACACACGATAAAATGTGGAACACAAAAGTCACATTATGAAACACAAAAGTCACAACATGACACACAAAATGGACAATACGACACACAAAATGCATACTATGACACAAAAAAGAGACAATATGACTTCGGTTGGCACCAATGTTCCCTCTAAAATTCCGCGCAGCAGTTTCAAGATTCCGCGCACAAGTTTTTGGCAGCAAACTCAAACAACCGCCAGTTCCGCGAACACAAGAAAAATATTAGAAGGAACGTTGGTTGACATTTACGAAATGGTGAAGTACATTTCGTTTTTGATTAATCAGGCATCTCAAAGGAAAGCTGACCTCGAATCCTTCTATTAGTACCGTAGCAGAATCAGCGAGAGTTCGAAGTAATTTGTAATTTAATATTTACCACTTTGAGCTTCTTTCATTATATTGGCAATCTTTCTACGTCAATTTAACAGAAAATAATGACTAAACAAAAGTAGAGATATATTTCTGATTAGTAAAATGTATTTCGATTAAAAAATATTTTGATTTATGTCAGATTTAAATCTGTAAAGAGTTATAGTGACATTAATGATACAGCAGACTAAAACCTTTATACATAAAACTGACATATGTGACATACATAATATCTAGCACACGTTATGCAATGCCTTATAACTTGGCTAAGACAATACACTGTATTTGTTCATGTAGAGTCTTAGAGAAAATGAAATAGGTTTTAATTAATTAATTAATGATGATGATGATGATGATAATAATAATAATAATAATAATAATAATTTTTATCAACTAAGAGTACACAAATTATATTTTAAAATGTACAAGAGATTGTATTAACAGACAGTGTTTTATTTAAACAGAGGAAAGCTGTGATATTCAAAATAATAAATGAAAACCATATTTTTAAATGGAAGACTTCATATTAAGAAAGTGTGTAAGAACGTGAGACAGAGGTTAACAAAATGCATTATTTAAATTTAAATAGAAAAGAAATGCATTCTCGCAGTCAAGAAAATAGTTCAACAAAATATTTAGAAGCAATAAAATAGGCAAACAGAATAAATGTATATATGTCAGCATCACAGCTTGAGTGTTGGAATCTCTAAGTCTTTGTTTACTGATACTCAGGCAGGAATATTAGGCAGAAGATTCAAATGTCAAAGCCATCGACCCTGGAAAGATCTACTAATGACATGAATGGCTGTGGGGTGATAAGGGTGGAGTAGATGAAAAGTTCCAGTGGTTTCCAGTTCAGTCTGGTGTCCCAAAGCAGTATTGCAAAATCACATACTTTATACCTGAGAGGATGGAGTGGAGTGACTTTCACAAAATGTCGACATCTGCATATCTGGAATTCTCATTAAACAATTATTCTTCAACTTTTTCCCTTTTACTTCTCTTCACTATGTTGGATGCTGACAAACACAGTCATATACAGTGTTTTAATTTCTCACTGTTGTTATTTAACAGACTCAACATTTTCTTTTAATAGTGACTGAAAAATAACCTCTATTTTTTTCAAAAATAGTTAAGTTTTTATGATTAAACAACTGTTTCATGTTTTGCATTTTACCATTAACGTAACACTAGACATTTTCTGTTCGTCACTTTCTTACGTTCAAACCAATGTTCTCTTGATAAGAAAAGGTGCACCTGGCATTTCTTTTAAAAGCCAAATTATTGATTTTCTTGAGAAAGTAGACACACACACACACACACACACACACACACACACACACACACACACACAGCTACCAACTAAACAAAATTCTCTACAGGTTATTATGATCCCTGTTTAGTTATGTCTCTTGTTTAAGATATAGCACCATTATTCCTGTTTAGATGTGTGTCTTGTTCAAGATGTAGCACTATCATTCCTGTTTAGATGTGTGTCTTGTTCAAGATTTAGCACTATGATTCCTGTTTAGATATAGCACCATTATTCCTGTTTAGATGTGTGTCTTGTTCAAGATGTAACAGTATAATTCCTGTTTAGATGTGTGTCTTGTTCAAGATTTAGCACTATGATTCCTGTTTAGTTATGTCTCTTGTTTAAGATATAGCACCATTATTCCTGTTTAGAGGTGTGTCTTGTTCAAGATGTAGCACTATGATTCCTGTTTAGATGTGTGTCTTGTTCAAGATTTAGCACTATGATTCCTGTTTAGATATAGCACCTTTATTCCTGTTTAGATGTGTGTCTTGTTCAAGATGTAACAGTATAATTCCTGTTTAGATGTGTGTCTTGTTCAAGATTTAGCACTATGATTCATGTTTAGTTATGTCTCTTGTTTAAGATATAGCACCATGATTCCTGTTTAGATGTGTGTCTTGTTCAAGATGTAACAGTATGAGTCCTGTTGAGATATGTGTCTTGTTCAAGATGTAGCCGTTGTAGCGTATTGAAATATATAATGCAAACGTTCGCAAAGAAGGTATGCAATAATACATACATACATATACTGCTGATGCTCTTACTACTACGAGTAACGTATTTAAGCAATTATTTATTTGAAGAATACATTTAGTTCTAAAAGGAACGGTAACAAAAGAAATATTAAACAGTTATTTTTGCATGCTATTTTCAAATGTTACTTTATTTGAATACTTTTTAAATTGTAAAATTTGCAAAAAAGTGTGTACCGAAGAGAGAGAGAGAGAGAGAGAGAGAGAGAGAGAGAGAGAGAGAGAGAGAGAGAGAGAGAGAGCTCAGCTTGGACATTGATAACAACGATCTTAGAAAGAAAGCTGCTGCCTCACCTGACGTGAGCCTATCTGTCAACAGCCTCCATAAAGTGCACACAGACGACAGGTAGCCTTTAAGAGGTATTTCAGATCCATAAAGTACACACAGACGACAGGTAGCCTTTAAGAGGTATTTCAGATCCATAAAGTGCACACAGACGACAGGTAGCCTTTAAGAGGTATTTCAGATCCATAAAGTGCACACAGACGACAGGTAGCCTTTAAGAGATACTTCATATCCATAAAGTGCACACAGACGACAGGTAGCCTTTAAGAGGTATTTCAGATCCATAAAGTGCACACAGACAACAGGTACCCTTTAAGAATATTTCAGATCCACAAACTGGATCGTTTCCGTAAAGATGCGTGAGCGTTACGCGTGCTTGCAAGTGTGGAGACAAGTGTATGGACCGGCCAGACGACAATGAAGGTCAATGTCAACTGGACCATTAGATGGCTAAAATGACAAAAGGTAGAATCGTGGATATATGAATGGACAGATGTTTGATGATGGATAGCTTAGTGATTAGATGGACAGATATACATATACGGTTAAAGAAATCGATAGGGCTGTAAATGGGTGAATAAATGATAAGACAGATGGGTATATTTTAGGATAAATGGTGCAAAGATGGATGGATGGATAAATGGATATTTATATAGATTAACGTACACGCTTATGACACTGAAGAATAAATAAATAAATAATGTTACTCAATGCGGACACGTTTTTTATTCCCAAGGAGAAAATTAAATTTGGCAAAAGATTACATGACAGCATAAATTGCACATACAGAGAATCAATGAATACAGTGTAGGCTCAAGTGTTACAAAGTGTTAATGAATACAGTGTGTAAACTCTAACGTTACATACAAAGTGTTAATGAGTACAGTGTGTAAACTCTAACGTTACATACAAAGTGTTAATGAATACAGTGTGTAAACTCTAACGTTACATACAAAGTGTTAATGAATACAGTGTGTAAACTCTAACGTTACATACAAAGTGTTAATGAATACAGTGTGTAAACTCTAACGTTACATACAAAGTGTCAATGAATACAGAATGTAAGCTCAAATGCTTTGTAACAGGCATGCCACTTAGTTAATGAAAATGATCATCATTTTTATTTAATCTTTCACAACTAATTACAACTGTAGAGTATCTTAATTTATTTATTAAGTTCCACCAACAGACACTACTCGTCTCTCACTTGGCGGATATTTGGCACTGTAAACGTTTTCTCTATTCCACAACATAAAACAACACTTATAGTCAAATAATGTTTCTTCTACTGTTTCTTCTACTTCTCAAGTGTATATAGTAACTTAGACACTTGCTTGATCTGGTTCAAATTTGCAGATTCTTACTACATTCCCAGACCTGTGATACAATATTGGCGAGCATTCTTCATATTCTAAGCTATCAGTCAACAGTCCTGTCTGAAATGTGGCTCTCTGCAAGACTACAAATATTCTACAATCATCTTCCAGGGGAAACAACACATTACAAATTACTTACCTTGGAGATTACAGACTACAAATATTTTACAATCATCCTTCAGGGGACACAACGCACTGCAAATTACTTACATTGGAGACTACAGACTCACTGGATTGACAATCGTTAATCTTGGCTCAACTAACGTTACACTATAACCTTTGTCTTAGTACTATTTACATTGATTGGAATATCTATCTAGTCAGCTGAAAACAGTGTTGTTTTTCTCTTATCAAGACAGCAAATAGTTTCAGTCTATCTTTTATTTGCATATCACATTTAATTATCAGCAGATCGTTTTCCTTGAATTTGGTATATTATTGTCTGCTGTTTACACTTGCTTAGCGCGATAGTATGTCTTTATGTATTTTTCTCTATTGATCTGTCAGGTAGGTGGCCAAACGCCTTGATGTTTGACTGTATCAATGTCTAAGATGTCAGGTAGGTGGCCAAACGCCTTGATGTTTGACTGTATCAATGTCTAAGATGTCAGGTAGGTGGCCAAACGCCTTGATGTTTGACTGTATCAATGTCTAAGATGTCAGGTAGGTGGCCAAACGCCTTGATGTTTGACTGTATCAATGTCTAAGATGTCAGGTAGGTGGCCAAACGCCTTGATGTTTGACTGTATCAATGCCTAAGATGTCGGGTGCGAGTGGAATGAGTGTTGCACATGACCACACTATCGTTAGTCGTATTCACTACCTGTACATACTTTAGCAGCAACAACTGCGAAAAAATCAACAATATCTTTAGTCGTATTCACATACCTCTACATATTTTAACAGCCACACAGAGAAACATACAACATAATTTAAGAGCCACACAAAGAAACATACAACATAATTTAACAGCCACACAGAGAAACATACAACATATTTTAACAGCCACACAGAGAAACATACAACATAATTTA
This sequence comes from Sinotaia quadrata, assembly GCA_028829895.1. Lineage (NCBI taxonomy): Eukaryota > Metazoa > Mollusca > Gastropoda > Architaenioglossa > Viviparidae > Sinotaia > Sinotaia quadrata. Next base: position 26,615,300 of record CM054178.1, read on the forward strand.
ACAGCCACACAGAGAAACATACAACATAATTTAAGAGCCACACAGAGAAACATACAACATAATTTAAGAGCCACACAGAGAAACATACAACATAATTTAACAGCCACACAGAGAAACATACAACATAATTTAAGAGCCACACAGAGAAACATACAACATAATTTAAGAGCCACACAGAGAAACATACAACATAATTTAAGAGCCACACAGAGAAACATACAACATAATTTAAGAGCCACACAGAGAAACATACAACATAATTTAAGAGCCACACAGAGAAACATACAACAAAAACAAGCATTGAACGTTAAAGCAAATCTCATTGCACAACATTATACTGACGTCATTGACACAGACATCGCAAGGCCAAGCCTTTCGCCTGGAAATAAAGTGTCTGCGTGAATACATTATATTTTTTAAGACATATTACGTTTCCAGACGATTCCCTCCTTGTCACTGGATCCAGACTGTTCACTCCTTGTCACTGGATTCAGGTCCGGAAATTATTTCTGCGGATAGATATAGTTTACTGGGGGCGAGCATTACACCAAATTCTCCAAGCCGTCATAACTTTCTCATGACTAGACAAGCACGCCAAAGGACAAGGAACACAACTCATTTCTGTCACTAATGTTTAAAACTAACGGAGACATCCAACAATCTTGCTTTACATCGTACATGGTCACATACATACAAACACACATATATATGATATGATATGATATGACATGATATGTCTTTATACCCTGCTGTGGAACCACCCTCGTTGTATCCTGCTGTACATCCACCCTGATATGATATGATATGATATGATATGATATGATATATGATATGATATGATATGATATGATATGATATGATATGATATGATATGATATGATATGATATGATATGATATGATATGATATGATATGATATGATATGATATGATATGATATGATATGATATGATATGATATGATATGATATGATGTGATATGATATGATATGACAAGAAAATGTATGTTATATAGCAAAGATTTTGTGCATTAATTATGTGATTGCCTAGTAGGTAACAGAGTTTACCAGTTCAGAAACACAGACACTGTCTTAGCTCTGAAAAAGCTTGAGTTACTTTAACTCATTGAAATCTGTGCAAGAAGACAGAATACATTAATGACAATATTAAACCGCAAATGATAAAATTAATTTTAGTAATTATATTTTCTAATTAATTAAAAGAAAATTTTATATGTATGTAATATATTTTTTCTATATTTGTAATGGTGTAAATACAGTCGGTTGTTGAAGGTAGTTTGCTTGATGTAACCAGAAATGAACTCCATCTATTACAGATTACTTACCTGAATCGTTTTTTTCTGAATGCAGATATGTATGTACCTGTATAAACCCTTTCATGAATGTAGGTATGTAAGTGCCTGTATTAAACCCTTTCATGAATGTAGGTATGTAAGTGCCTGTATTAAACCCTTTCATGAATGTAGGTATGTAAGTGCCTGTATTAAACCCTTTCATGAATGTAGGTATGTAAGTGTCTGTATTAAACCCTTTCATGAATGTAGGTGTGTATGTGTCTGTCTTAAGACTTTCTCTGAAGGCAGATATGTATGTGTCTGTATAACTCGCCATTCGTGATCAAGTCCGTTTCGCCTGTTTGTCTTTGTGCACTCCGCCACCTTTGTAAGTTAATATCTGTGTTGCTAAAGGCAATTTTGAATTAAGGAAACGATAACGAACCCGCCAGCTTAACTGCAGATTGTTTGAATAGAGTGGGAGGGAGATACATACAAATGCACTGGTCAGTCCTGTCTGTCTATTAAACTAGTCTATTGGTGGTTCTAACTGCACTGAGAAAGTCCTGTCTGTCTATGAAACGTGTCTATTGGTGGGTCTAAGAGACAGATAGTGTTACGAGTAAGTTGGGAGAGTTATGTATGTGAGTGAAATACATAATCAGAGAAATTAAGAGGAGTAAGACTGGAATTTTAACTGGACAAACAGGAAACGTCTGTTCACTGGTATGTTTTCAATCAATCAGTATGATCAGCTTTAAGTTAATTCCATGATTCAGGGTTCCAAGTTTCATGAGTCAGGATTTAGGATTAAAATTGGAGTCCAGTCTTCTTTTTCCTTGGTTATCCTTGGTTATCGAGATTGCACCCTATTGTTGACGCCTTGCTGCACATCTACCTTCGTTGTACCCTGCTGTCTATCCAACCCCGTTGTACTCTGCTATATTTCTACCCTCGTTATGCTCTGCTGTAAACATTTACCTTCGTCATATGCTACTGTATATTCACCCTCGTTGTATCCTGCTGTATATCCACCCTCTTTATACCCTGTTGTGGAACCACCCTCGTTGTTTCCGGCTGTACATCCACCCTCATTGTATCCTGCTGTACATCCACCCTCGTTGTATCCTGCTGTACATCCACCCTCGTTATACCCTGCTTTATATCCTTCCTTGTTTAGTGTGGGAGATCTAACATCGACTGAAGGTAGATTTCATCTTCATACTATTGGAGACTGCAGCTGTATCGAAGTCAGTCTCCGACTATCGCACACACTTTCTCCAATTTCCATGAGATCTGAAATAAATTCTTGTTTTGTACCTCCTTAGACCATTTTGTTTTGCGGCAACTATCTCATCCAGTCAACATTACCACAGGTGACGTACGTGACGTATTTTTTTCTCTATTTCTAATCCCGTCTCTACTCGGCATTTGTGATGATTACACTTGTAGTTTTATTCCTGTGAACCATCAACGTGTAAAAATGATAATTATTTATGTCACACTCGGACTGTAAAAATGTGAAATCTATAAACTCATTTCTTTAGTGATGAAAACGGACATTCTTAGAGCGTGTGTTTTCCTGTGCAGTTATGAGTAAGGGAAGTTAAACAAGTTTCAAACACTATCATAAGACTGTATTTAATTATTTGTTTGCATTAATGATCTCCTGAACATTAGTCTAACGTCTTCATTAGTCTAACGTCTTCTTTAGTCTAACGTCTTCGTTAGTCTAACGTCTTCATTAGTCTAACGTCTTCATTAGTCTAACGTCTTCTTTAGTCTAACGTCTTCATTAGTCTAACGTCTTCTTAAACTACGTCTTTGATCCTTAGTTAGGTGATGTTGAAGTTGAAACAAACTTACTTAAGTCAGATTAAAATCGAAATACTGTCGCCTTAAAAATACGAAATTTTAATGTAAGTAAATTTTTAAAAACCTTAAAACATCCTTGACGAAGTTGTTTACCTTAAATCATGTCAGCTCACTCCATATAAAACATAATTATTATTTCTATTGTAATTTTCAATCGGTATATTTGTCTTTAGAGTTATCTTAACCTTCGCTTTACATTATTTCCTTTCACCAACGTCTATTCCACTTTTTATTTTCGAACTGAAATTATAATTCAGCCTGTAAATGTCAAACACATTAATTATAGGCAGCAGTTTGTTCCTCGATGGACGGGACGCGTTGCTGAAATTGTTTTGTTTATTCTTCTAAATGAAAATGTTTTATTCAGTCTGTTAATATATCACTCACCCAAAGTGAAACTTTAAGAATTCGAAGCAGTTCAAATAGGACAAACTTGGTGTCATTCGTCTCTGACATACACAATAAAACCTACTCGAACTGATGTAAAGCGAGTTACACTTGCCAAACACGAATGTCTGGGTGGCTTTTATTGTGTCGTAATAGCGTGTACTAATCGTCGTGTATATCTGTTTGAGATATTCGATGTGCCATAAACATAAAAGCTATAAGCTAAGTTCAGAATTAAATGTATTTGTCTTGTTTCATTCCTCTGACTGGTGAACAAACATTTCTCTTGAGTTGCCTCCTGTAGCACTCTATTTATAGATACATGCGGAGTCATTTCAATGACATCATCTGTTTACTTCCTAGGAAATTTGTCTGAACTGCCTGTGTTCGCTCCCTCTTCCACGTATAATATTCTAGTATGAGTGTATTTTTTTCTATCATCTTCTATTTACTTGCATTTCAGTGTTCTAGTTCACATGCAATATGCTTTTTCTATATCGTACCGCTAGCTCTACGTAACTATGGTGGATGCGATTTCAGGATCCATAACTCTTTGCCAATCGCGTTCTCTATCTTTGACCTTTCGCTCTCAAAGCATTTCTTCACCAAGCTGTTAGGATAAATTGAATAGTTTCTTCCTGTCGATTACAGTATTGTGTTTAAAAGAACAGTTAAACAGTTGGAGGTAAGGTTTAGTTGCCTTAAGTACAACCCGTTCAAAATATGTAACTTAATATGTGTGTGCGTGTATCAATTTTGGAGTGAAGAGAAGCATAATGGATAAATGTCATTTAATTAAATGTGTTGGTATGTCTCGTGCTTTTGTGTGTATATATGTATGCGTGTGTTTATGGATGTATATGTGTACACGTGTGTATGGAAGTATATGTGTACACGTGTGTGATTGGAATTATACGTATACACGTTTGTGTATAGAGGTTTATGTGTACAGTATGTATGTGCACATATCTGTACAGATGCATGTTTATGGAAGTTTTTGTGTGTGTATGTGTGTGACGTAGGAGAAAAGAGAAAATGGGGAAAGAGAGAACTTATTTTTTGTTAACCACCCACTTAATATTGATTCGATGTTCACGTGTTCACTTCGTTAGATGCATCCATAGAATTTAATGAGAAATCTATCAACGACCACGTTTTCCATCTTACGAATCTAAACATAGTAAATGTTCCACGCAGGAAACCGAGATGTCCCAGTGCGAAGACTGCAATAAAACAATAAAATAGAGTTAATAAGATAAAATAACAAAACAATAAAATAGAGATTTTAAGATATAACAACAAAACATTAAAACAGAGATAATAAGATATAACAACAAAACAATAAAACAGAGATAATAAGACATAATAACAAAATAATAAAACAGTGATAATAAGATATAACAACAAAACATTAAAACAGAGATAATAAGATATAACAACAAAACAATAAAACAGAGATAATAAGATATAACAACAAAACAATAAAACAGAGATAATAAGATATAATAACAAAATAATAAAACAGAGAAAGTAAGGTGTAACAACACAGTGATAAAATAGATATTAAGATATAACAACAAAATAATAAAACAGAGATAATAAGATGTAACAAGAAATTAATAAAACAGAGGTAATAAGATGTAACAACAAATTAATAAAACAGAGGTAGTAAGATGTAACAACAAAATGATAATCCAGAAATAGTAAGATGTAGCAAGTACTTAATAAAACAGAGATACTAAGTTGTAACAACAAAATAATAAAACAATGATACTAAGATGTGACAAGAATGTAATAAAAAAGAGATTCTGAGATGTCCCAATGCTAAGATAAAACAGAAATAATAAATTAGAGATACTGAGATGTTCCTGTACGAAGACTAAAAGGAAATAATAAAATAAGAAATACTAAGTCCTCCTATGAGTAACAATTAAATAGTCAAACAAGAAATATTGAGATATCCAGTGCCAAGATTAAAAAGTAAGTAATAAGACACAGATATCGAGATGCCCTAGTGCCAAGATTAAAAAGTAAGTAATAATTCAGAGATATCGAGATGCCCTAGTGCCAAGATTAAAAAGTAAGTAATGACAGAGATATCGAGATGCCCTAGTGCCAAGATTAAAAAGTAAGTAATAAGACAGAGATATCGAGATGCCCTAGTGCCAAGATTAAAAAGTAAGTAATAAGACAGAGATATCGAGATGTCCTAGTGCCAGCACTAACAAACAAAAAGAATAAAATATATATTCATATAAACAAGTATTTCAATACGTATACATTTACAGAAATAGATTTTGTTAACTGTGGACTTAACAGAAAAATTATATATTCTGCTTCAGACAAATTTCATTTTGCCGAGCAGGTAACTAGTTCCCTTGTATTACTTGAATTAGCAGCTTTGTTATGTAACATTACTACTACAAATAATTATTTGTTCTTTGCAAATATCTACATTTCAATTCTGCATAGTATGCAGCTGTACATTTACAGTTCTCTACATTTTTTATTTCTTATTTGGGCGGAAGGAGGAATAGCGTTTAGAATAAGATGTTATTTTATTTATTATTAACCATCCCAGACTTTCCGTAACTGTAAGATAGAAAACTTCTTGTAGTTGGTCACCGTAGTTAGAGAGATAAGTGAGATATAATACTTGCTGTAACCGTAAGTCGGTCACAAAACATCTTGTTGGTTTTAGAGAGATAAGAGAGATATAATACTTGCTCTGAAGTAAGACGGTCACAAAACATCTTGTTGGTTTTAGAGAGATATGAGATATATAATTTTGCTGTAGAACCTTAGAACGACAGGTAAGAACAGTTGCTCATACCTCGGATCATTACACTGACACCAACGCAAGCGAGCTCACTATAAATATTTTTAAATAGAAAATAGGACAGTCGGGTTAACAAAGGCTGAGGGGAATTAACGTTACGTTTAGGTTTTGTATACAAGGTGTCCCTAAAGTCCTTGCGCAGCTTTAAACTTGACTAATTTCAGATGTATATAAGTGTTATGAATTTATAATAAACAGCGCTGACACCTGAAATCTTAAAACACTCTCGATTTTTATTCTTAAATTTCATCAAAATCTCAATCCTGTTTGATTCATTGTTCTATTCGATTTTCGAACTCTGTGAAAACATTCCTCAGCTGCTGCTCGGTATCAGAATGGATTGCACTTGTTACCCTGGCCCTAAGATTAGCCAAACAACGAGGTTTATATACATACACAACGGCTTTGATGTGAGTCCCAAGAAAAAATCCAGTAATGATAGGTCAGGTGACCGAGGTGGCCAAGCAAAACCCCATTCAGATACTTATAATTGAAAAATCAATCAAGTACTACCTAAAATTACAGATAATGTCCAATGAACACCCAGCCAAAATAATCAATGCCTAAACATCAACCATTGAAAGCATCACAGATGAAATAGAAACAATGACGCGAAATAAACTAATAATTGAACCACTCCCACACGAAATGACAGAAGTACCACTGCGACAACGTAAACCAACACAAGAGATAGAACACTAGAACAAATGTAACAAAATCGACTTGTCCGACCTCTTAAAAAAGGAAAGGACCAGAAATGCAAAACTTCCCGAGGGCACACCAGACCATTAACTTTTAAAGAGACTCTCTCATGTTGCCAGACTTCCTGAGGCTTTTCTGTATCCACATGCGACAATTGTGACGTTTAATTTTACACTTTTGGAGAAAGTTGCCTCATCAGAAAATGTCAACTTGACTTTAGCTAAGCAATGCATACAGTTGACATTTTCTGATGAATTGCTGTTGTGAATCAGTTCAGCTAACCAAAACACACAGTCAGTTTTTTACTTCTTTGCTTGTCACTTTTCAGTCGATTAGATGGACTGGAAAAAAAATTACAACTTTTCCAAATTCATGAAGACAATTCAGTAATTAAGCTTTCAAACGATGTTTATTGTAAGTGTTTAACATATATACATTGAAGTTATTGAAGTTTAAAACTACACAGGTACTTTTGGGACATTCTGCATAGCTAATGTCTCTGCCACATAACTAAGCAGATTTGAGTTACTAGTTTGTGATTAACAGAAATTTTTTTTAGAGTAGATTACTAATTACTATAGTAGAATTTGGATGTTATAAACTGTTGAAGACTGTGTAATTGGGGTAGCCGGTGACATCACAGAATATTTTGGGCACTACTGGATGGCTGTATGTCAGGTCGGATGAACTACGGTATTTCACGTACTTTTAAGCACAGCGAATGTTCTCTGGCTCTAGGTAGCTCGTTGTTCACAGTTTCCAGCCGCTCAGTGTTCACATGTTCCAGTCACAATATCGCACACAAGTTCCGAACTGTGAGGACAGAGGCGTACAAGATTCTCTGAACTGGAATTTTTTTTCCTCATTATCATTTCATGGTACACGCTCTATCGGTGGAGAGTTTTTAGTATGGCTTTTAAACTGTAATAATTACTTCTGACAATTAAACATCCTATTAAAATATAGTAATATTAAAAATGTTTATGAAGACCCATGACTAATTACGCATTCTTAGCTCAGCGGAAAACGAAGCTGTGAATGGTTAGTTGGCAGGAAGTGGTAAATATCTATTTATAGCGCATCGTGACCTGTTCGTAGGAACGGTAAACTCCTTATAAGATTGTGCTTTAACTGCCATTTTATGAGCAGGTATATGACTAATATCGATATTAAATTACTGAAAATCAGTCAATACAAAACCACATTACATTCCACGGCTTTACAGTTGACTATGCAAATGTTAATTATATTTCAACAGTATATTTTATTTCTAAATACTTTACAGCTCTATATATCATTCTTGCACAATTTTACAGTTTTCTACAAAACTCTCAAGTGTATTTCATTTCTCTCTATTACAGAAAACATATTATTGTTGAGTACATTATAAACTTATGTAGTCTCTCTGCCTTAAAATATTGTATTACTGTATTCTCCAGTACAGTGCATAACTTTACAGTCTTCTACATTACAGTTTTCTTGTTCACAGTTCTCTGCGCTACATTTCCTTACATTATGCACTAAATTTATGTTTTCAAGTGACCTTGATCACATTTTGGCCTCTGTCAAATAAACTGTATACTTTGACTAATGTTTTCAAGTGACCTTAATCACATTTTGGCCTCTGTCAAATAAACTGTATACTTTGACTAATGTTTTCAAGTGACCTTAATCACATTTTGGCCTCTGTCAAATAAACTATATACTTTGACTTTTTCTTTCCATGTCATGCACGACATTAAGGTTCTCAACGATTTTAACTTTTACGGTTTTTATCATTTTGCCTCTCCTTTCCCCTGTATAAAATACATACTTACGAGTTATCTCTCCTTTCCCCTGTATAAAATACATACTTACGAGTTATCTCTCCTTTCCCCTGTATAAAATACATACTTACGAGCTATCTCTCCTTTCGAGTTCATCAGAATGCTATTTCTGTCATTTGTTCTTATATCGCTGGAATCAGCGGGAAGGCCAAAATATACTTGCGACCCCTTATTCATTCACGTGGGGTTTTTTTTATCCACAGGTAAAGAATTCCATCTTCTTTCATTCGTTATACATTGCCCATAAATCATTCACCGTCAATATCTTTTCCATTTAATAAACGATTTTCAGTTTACCCTAAATAATTAACTCGTGTAAATATCTTAACGTGTACAACGAGATGACTAACCAATGTAAGCGCTCATGACCGCAGACTGTAGTCTATGCTGGCATTATCATTATCACCTCAAATCATCTACGTTAAACTATTTAAATACATGTGGTATATATTGGCATTATCATTATCCCCTCAAATCACCTACGTTAAACTATTTAAATACATGTGGTTATACATTTAACACAGCACTCGAATATTATATATTCGAAGTGGCGTACTGTAAACATCATCGCCAATCACCTTTCTGTTGTATTTATTTTTCAGATTTAATAACATGAATGTAAAAATAACGTACTATTCTTATTGCTATAGAATATTATTAAATTAATGTGCAATTTCATTCTTGATGTCTGTAAATTCCAGTCTGGCACAATGCCATTTTCACAGCAACTAGCAGCCATGTCTCTGCTTCTCTTGCTATTTTTAACCGACTTATCCAATAAGACGTAGATTTAATTGACACAAGGCTGGAAGAAGGGAGAGAATTTATTACGTGAGACCACTTATAAGTGTCAATTTCACTTTTTGTCAGGAACCATAATTGACTTCATACGAATGCGTCTTTTTATATCACTATACATAATTCACTTGCATTGTCTTCATTTTCCAATGTTACCCTTTCATTCCTGTGATATTACCTTCATGTTTCGATTGCTCGTGCGTCTTTTCATTTAACTTAACGAATTTATTTATAAAATTGGCCAGCCATACTTCTTTCACAAAAAAAAAAAAATCAAAATTTCACATGGAGCAGGAGAACAACAACAAAAAAATAATCCATACCTACAAATACGAGAGAGTGAAAGAAGGACCTGTCAAGTCAATGAATTTCCATGATATACACAGTAACGATAACAAACAAACAAACACAGAAATCTCTAAAAATATTTAAGATGACATTTATCATTAAAAAATAGTTTGTTTGTTTTTTAAACAGCACAGCATGTACACAGACCTAACTTGGAAAATGCGAATAGAATAGGTTCCCTTTCGCGAGTATATGATGACAAAATGTCTACAAGACTGTATGGTGACATGAAGATTACGGTTAGAACAGGCTCCCTTGACGGGCATTTGATGACAATACGCCCTCCAGACAAAATGAAGACATGAAGATTACGATTAGAACAGGTTCCCTTCACGGGCATTTGATGACAATACGCCCTCCAGACAAAATGAAGACATGAAGATTACGATTAGAACAGACTCCCTTCACGGGCATTTGATGACAACACGCCCTCCAGACAAAATGAAGACATGAAGATTACGATTAGAACAGGCTCCCTTCACGGGCATTTGACGATAACACGCGTATCAGATTTTTAGAAGCTGGCTTGAAGAATACTTATGCGACATCTCTTATTAAAAATGCCAGAGTACTTTGAAATTGGTCGTGGATCAGGTGATTCAGAGACCTGAGGAAGTGCTGCAGAATACACTTACATCTAGATGTCCATTGTCGGATAAATAACCGGATCAAAAACTGCAATGATAGACAGAGTATTGAGAAATGTCACTGTCGGATTAATAAACGGATCAAGTACACGTAATGTAAGAGTATTGATAGATGTACACTGTCAGATAAATAACCAGATCAACGCTCCAAAGGTAGAGTATTGATAGATGTACACTGTCAGATAAATAACCAGATCAACACTCCAAAGGTAGAGTATTGATAGATGTACACTGTCAGATAAATAACCAGATCAACACTCCAAAGGTAGAGTATTGATAGATGTACACTGTCAGATAAATAACCAGATCAACACTCCAAAGGTAGAGTATTGATAGATGTACACTGTCAGATAAATAACCAGATCAACACTCCAAAGGTAGAGTATTGATAGATGTACACTGTCAGATAAATAACCAGATCAACACTCCAAAGGTAGAGTATTGATAGATGTACACTGTCAGATAAATAACCGGAACAACACTCCAAAGGTAGAGTATTGATAGATGTCATATTAATAACCGGAACAAATACTACAAACTAATACCACAGTGGCAAAGGTAGATAGAGTATTTATAGATGTATCATGTCCGTTTAACAACCGGATCAAATACTAATACGAAACTAACACCTCAGTGGCCAAGGAAGGTAAAGATTGATAGATGTCTACTGTCGGATTAATAACAGTAATTAATAAATTTTGACATTAGCGGTTTTAAATCGTGAAATAAAATATAATTTTGGCTCCATGCCTTCCCTGTGACACATAAATTAATAGCAAACATATACGAAATATTACTAAGTCCATTCTTTCTTTATCACTCAGTTAATTTACCATAAGATAATGATCACTTTCATGACTGGACTCGAGTTTTGTCAAAATTCAAAGTGATTAGAAAATATAGATTTTCTTCAACGGAATAACTTTTGGTTCATCCCCATTCGATGAATTTGTTTTGAACAAGTTTAAGACTATTAGTCTGAAAAACTACTCATCCAATTAGAACTGGTTTGGATTAAAACAGCAATTTTAGCACGTTCTCCACCTTAGTTGTTTACTTCCAACTTTGACACTCACAAAATATACCATCACAGGGAGTGCCTAAGGTCAGGTCACTTTGACTTTTAACACTTAATACAACAATTAAGGTTAGAAATAGGGATATACAAATTTACTCCACAACAAATAGTCTACTCACATAATACATTTGTATGTAAAATGAAAGTATAACATATCAATAGCAAAATGCACGAATATTTATAAGTCCATTCTACTCAATCATTCAATTAACTCACCATTAAACTAAGAGCTGTCTTTCATGACCGGACTTCTTCCTCTCCACATTCAAAGCGATTAGAAAATAAATTCTTTGCTGAAGCTAAACTTTGATCTCAGCCCATTGGCTGATCTCTTTCTTGTATATCTTAACCTTTGGATGATAAAAACTACTCATCCACTTAAAAGTGGTTTAGATCACAATAGTAAGTTAACATATTCTCCACCTGAGTTGTTTACTACAACTCTTGGCATTTACAAAAGTACTTTCATAAGCAATGCCCTAGGTCGTGTCACTTTGACATTTAACAATTTATATAACAATTAATTTAGAAATAGTGATAGGCAAATTTACTCCGTTACATACTCCCTCATTTTTGAGATGGTAACCATCCTTTTAACATCTACTCTGTTAGGAGTAAGTTTCAAAATATTACCGGTGATCCTTCCACTATGATACGAAATGAATAACTATTTTAAGACATAAGCATAATTAATTAAACTAGTTTTAGAACAAAGATAATATAATTTTACACGCGTCATTTATCACTGAGCATTAAAATATCAAATATCTTATTAATTTTTCTCATCATCAGCTGGTACATGACTGGTTTATATCTCCCCAATCAAAGAAGAAATACTGCACAATTCATCTAGAAAAATCAATACAATTGCCTTTCTTATAAGTTAGAAACGCGACCCGTTTATATCTCTACACTTAAGGAATACAATACAAGTCGTGTGCAAAAATCATTATCATTATTTTTTTCCTTGTTATAGAATACAAAGTATACAGTAGAGAAGATTTTGCAGCATTTATAGAAATTTGTACTGGATCCTTACACTTCCATTTCATGTCGGTGCCTTTGATGACTTCCACACTATATCTCTACCATTGTAGTAGTAATGACCATCTGGTCAATCACCCATTTACCTTAGTCGAGTGAGCTAAGTAGGCGAGAGGTTTGTGATCTTTCTGAATGACAAAATGCTTGCCATATAGGTAGGCTTGGCATTTCAGGACTGTCCAGACAATTCTGAGACATTTTTTCCCTGGTCGAATAATTCTGTTCAACTGCATTTAATGTACGACTGGAGTAAGCTACTGGATACAGAATAACACCATGTTTCTGCATCAGTACAGCAACTAGCCCTGCATTACTAGCATCTGTTCTGGGGACGAATTTCTCATTGAAATCAGGCTAATGGAGGACACGAGCTCGCGACACGCAATCTTTCAAACTAACAAAGCTGGCTACACACTCCTCGCTCCAAATCACTATCTCAGGTTTGCCTTTCCTCATCAAAACAGTGAGTGGTTTGGCAGTGGCACTAAACATGGGGATGAATTTTGATTAATAGCCAGCCAACCCCCAAAATGATTTATTACTTATCTTGGAGATGGGTATCTCCATCTCTTTGAGCTTTCTCACTTTTGATGCCTCTGGCCACAGGAAACCTTGTCACACTGTGTGAATTCCTCATTGAAATCAGGCAAATGAAGTACAGAAGCTCACGACAGGCAGTCTTTCAAACTAGCAAAACAGGCTTCACACTCCTTACTCTAAATCATTATCTCAGGTTTGCCTTTCTGCGTCAAAACAATGAGTGGTTTGGCAATGGCACTGAACATTGGAATGAATTTTCTATAGTAACCAGCTAACTCCAAAAAGGATTGTCATGAAAAAAGCATAGAGCCAAAACTTATATTTTTATTTCACTGTTCGTGCTAGACTGCTGTGGTCAAAGGGAAACAACCCACTGACAAAAAGCGCGATCGTAAGAACTCACATATACTCTAACACATATATATAAATATTAAATGTTTTATGTTCACCTAGTTCAATTTATTTTAGGACTGATGTATGTAGACATAATATATGTGTATCATATCATGCATAATATATATATATATTATGGTGAGTTCATATATTGAGTGAATTCAATTATATTCACAAAAGCATGTGTATGTGTGTATACTTGTTTATGAGCAAATGTTAAAGTAGGAAAACTAGCCAGTGCACTAGGGAAAGCCAGTAGTTTGCCTCGGTAGTGAAGTACGTGCATTATACATCATGTGCACCAACAGAAAAAGTCATAAGATCGTTGAACCTTCTAGAATATCATGAAAAGGATAAAAGGAAGAACTGAAGGGTTGGAACAGAGAGAGAGAGAGAGAGAGTCAAAACCACCAAGACAGTAGAAACAACAGAAAGACTTTGAGATCCGCACTCGCTGCAAGGCAAATGTCATGCAGATTGGCATTACACCAGGTGACAAAGTGAACTTCTCTCTCCATGGAACATCAGATGAAATTATAATAGGAATAACAAGTGTAGTTTTGAGAAGGTATTATGGCTGAACATGAGAATGGGAGTAACAGGAAGACAGTAACTTCGTAAAGAGCACTATTTTGTGGTGAGATTTTGTATGACAGAAACTATGCCATGCCCACTAGGGAAAGTTGGAAATATCTCTTTTCCTGTTCCACTCATAAGTCGAAAACCAAGTATCATGAACATTGAGGCAACTTGTTTATAAATACATCGTGGTAAAGTGAAAAGTCCAATGCTTCAAGACAGTCTTGTGTGTAATGTTCTTTGCACACCGTCATTCAGAGTCATTCAGTTCTCTCTATCTGGGCTCCATCCTGGGACATTCTATTCCACGTGTGAAGGAGCAGATTCATCTCAGACCAGAGTACAGGTGGAGAATATATCACATTCACTAGTCTGAGGACACATTCACTCGACAAAGTATAGTGACAGCGCCAGAACGTCATTGAGGCCCAGCTATCTACCAAAGGTCAGCAAAATCAGTGACAATTGTCACTTGGTTACAGCCAAGACTACCAGACCCAGCCCACACCTGAGGTCTAGAACAACGATTTGAATAATCATCACTGTGAGCGACGCTACAACTACAATTACTCCAAACTAGTACTCCATTGGCAAAGGTAGAAAAAATATTGATAGATGCTATATGAAAATAAAGTCTTGTGGAAAACGCAACTTGGAATATCCTTATCAATAGTATAATTTTAAGTAAAAACTATGGTATTCATTTCAGATTGATGAGTGTGGAAATGTGTATATGTAATGACGTGAGTGTGTGTGTGTGTGTGTGTGTGTATGTGTGCTGTGCTGTCTATGTGTGTGCATATGTACTGGTAAATTAGTGCAGAATGTAAGTTTAATGAATATATGAATGAATGCTTGCCTTGCATATCATATGGGCGCCCAAGTTTTATACCAAAATAAGCATGGTAAGCACGCTTTATAAACCTGTTTCTGGATTCCTTTTAGGAACAACGGTGTATTCGCCGCAGATGTAGCAAAATACATCTGGGATTTTTTTTTGTTGATTTTTTTGCAATGTCTTCTGGCCGATTTCATTTCATTACCTAAAAAAGAAAAATATCAATTTTATCAATTATTCAAAGATTAGCTTATGGTACCTCTTCATAATTATGTAAAACAAATTATAATTTGTTTATTTAAAGAAATAAGAAATAATTTTACATAATATAAATAGAAAATACCCTTACATGTAAAAAATATTTCGTTAGGCAATAGATAAAAATGTTGATCAAAATTAGATCAAAATGTTGACCTGGTTGAACAAAACCGATATAATTTTTGGATCCAGCACAAAAGAACTGTCCTAAATCCGTCAACAGAAACTTAGACAACAGCTAGCACATTCTCCAGCTGAGTTGTTTACTCCAACTCTTGGCACTTACAAACAAATATTATCATAAGCAGTGACCATGGTCGGGTCACATTGACATTTAATAATTTATATAACTATAAGCTTAGGAATAGGCATAGGAAATTTACTAATAGATAGATAGATAGATAGATAGATATGCAGGCATTCAGGCAGGTCGACCGACCGACCGACAGACAGACAGACAGACAAGTAGAAAGACAGACAGATCGACAGACACAGGAGATTTATTGATTAAGCAGATAGCTGAAACTAATGGATTTGAAATTTTGCGCTTGTCGATATACGTGCATGATGGTTTTGAAGAAAAGTTGAAAAAAAACTTTCTATTCAGAAATCTTTTCCATGAAAGCGTTATGCATAAAACGGAACAGTGAAAATCAATGAAAGAAAGTTTCTGAACACAAAACTTATTATGCTTTTCCATTTTTAATATTATTCTGTTCGTGTGCATTTCATAAAAAAGCAAAATCTGTTTCCAAGGAAACGTAATTTCAACTTTCTTTTCCTATAAATGCACAATAATGTCGAAACGTGTAGTGTGTTGTATCTACAACCAAGACAGCAACTTGGTCCCCATGCAGTTTTTATTTCAAGTTTTTGATACATGAATGAATTGCTGTTGATGTCAATCAAATATATATTTCTCGCTTTCTTTCTGTGCTTATATCCATTCTGACTACTGTCAATGACTAATAATGATATTGTGCTTATATCCATTCTGACTACTGTCAGTGACTAATAATGATATTGTGCTTATATCCATTCTGACTACTGTCAGTGACTAATAATGATATTGTGCTTATATCCATTCTGACTACTGTCAATGACTAATAATGATATTGTGCTTATATCCATTCTGACTACTGTCAATGACTAATAATGATATTGTGCTTATATCCATTCTGACTACTGTCAATGACTAATAACGATATTGCTTCCACGAGGACAAAACTTTTAAAACAATGAAATATAAAACATCTTCGTGATGTACTGTACAGAGCGTTTCTGCTTTCATGCTTGACCATTTGAAAACTATATAACATATTTTCCTGTCCACTGCAAGCTAAACGTTACCTTATTTCTATCGGAATGGTAGATCATTTTAGAACTAAGTAAAATAAGTCCCTTGTAAGCTAAATTTAACCATGTTCTACCAAAACGGTAGATCATTTTCGAACTAAGAAAAGTCTCTTGTGGGCTAAATGTTACCATTTTCTACCCTAACAGTAGATCATTTTAAATTTAATGCAAAGTTCCTAAATACGTTTCTATTTTACATTAGACCTAAATGATCGTGGACCATTTTAAACCTAAATTATATATACTCCCATCTCATCGTAAACCATAGTGACCTTAGAGCTTAGGCCATTTTAAACCTAAATAATACAACCTCCCTGCTCATCGTAAACCATAGTGACCTTAGACCATTTCGAATCTAAATTATATGAATTTCTTCTTCACTGTAAAAATTTATACAAGTACGGTAAAGTGTTGCAACATGACTACTGTTTATCAAAGGAAAAATCAGTAAAAAAAATACATAAATTGTCTGATTTTTAAATTTTGCACTCAAAATAGAAACGGAATATGTAGCAACAGTTTATCTATGTAATGATGTTTTTCTTTACAGAATGTTAAATTACAGCTTACGATCTTTAAATTCTATTACATCATTTCCTTTTCAATGAAACTGCTCTCGCTGTACACGAGAACGTGCGAGAACTGCCAGAGGTCATGGACACTAGAGAAGATCCCGACGTTTTTGTTTGTTTTATTTGTTGAGAATTTTTTCTGATACTGAGGACAAAAACGAGCAAATCATTAATACTTCTTCTTTTCATGAATCAAATATTTGTTGTTAAATCTGTACTTTTGCCTTCTTACAACGGCCTTTCGACTTATCCAATAAAATTTTCTTGGGACAGTTATATAAAAAAGAGTATTTTCTATTCTAGATGTTTCATTTTATGCAATATAGTGGTTTTTAAAAGAAATGAGGGATTTTATAAATAATAATGTCAAACTCATATTACTTTACCTTTAGTGAGTCAAAAAACATTTCAGTTTGCTGGAACACCTGTTCTTTTTTTAAAGTGTGACCCAAGCTGTTCTCAAACCAACTAAGATTGGGTTTAATGCACCGTGAGTCAAGCTTAGTCAAGGTGGGCGGGGAAGGGAGAGAAGGAAATGGGTCTTCATGCAGAGTGAAACAAGTTTCATTAATAAGAAAATAGGTCTTAAGCACTTAGAATCAAGTCTGCTTTAAGAATTTTGTCTGATAAAGCACTTAAAATCAAGCCGGAAAAAGAAAGCAAATTATGCTTTTATGTATTAATCGTGCTTGGCCAAAAGAAAAATGGGTCTTAATAATGGGCTTTATTTCATTTATTCCTGCTTGGCCAAAGGAAATGGGTGTTAATGCCTTCAAGCGGAAAATGGGTCTGTGCATTTAGTCCTACTTGGCCAAATAATGATAATATAATGGGCCTTATTTCATTTAGTCCTACTTGGCCAAATGAAAAGTTGGCCTTAATAATGGGCCTTATTTCATTTAGTCCTACTTGGCCAAATGAAAGGTGGGCTTTAGTGTATTGTGAAGCAGTCTTCAAAAGAAAAATTCGGTTGAATGTTGGGAATGTTACTGAATAACAAAATAACGCCCAGGGTTTTGAAGTCCATATATTTAGTCTAGCTTCACGAAAGAAAATCATGAATTTTAATGCACAAATTTGATCATAACGAAAATAGTGTCTTGATATTCTTCGACTCAGAATGAATTTCAGATCTTTATGTTGTTTGAGTCAGTCTTGATGAAAAGGAAAATTGGACAATAATGCACTTTCAGTCAAGTGTGATCAAACGCAGAACTGGGGCTTAATACAATTTGATTCGAGCGTGATCAGAAAGAATTTCTTAAAACATTTAAAATTTACGTTTTCTTTTTATGCGCATAGTTTCTAATAAAATAAATTTGACATAAAATATTTTATTTTAAGAAATCTAAATTATGGATGCTAGTTTTGCTTGAATTGTATATTTCCGTACTGTTTATAATACAAGTAATATTTAAATAATGGTAAACAGTCCTGCAAAACAAGCATTGAGCAATATAGCAGTATCATTGCAAGCAAACTCCGCATAAAATAGAGATATTAAATAAAGATCAAGTAAAGAGGTATCCAGGCCAACCGTACAAATGAACTCAAGTAATAGATTTAGATGTCTGATAATGTATATGAAATTTCAAACTCATAGTCCCATTGAATATTACAGTGTATGCGGTGACAACAAATGTTTGTGATAGATTTTCGATGTTGCCAATGCACAGACACGAGCTTCGTGACGACACAGAAGACTAAACTCTTTTGATTTGAGGTACGACACTGAAACCTAAAAAGCCACTCTTTTGATTTGAGGTACGACACTGAAAACTAAAAAGCCACTCTTTTGATTTGAGGTACGACACAGAAGACTAAAAAGCCACTCATTTGATTTGAGGTACGACACTGGAGACTAAAAAGCCACTCATTTGATTTGAGGTACGACACAGAAGACTAAAAAGCCACTCTTTTGATTTGAGGTACGACACTGAAACCTAAAAAGCCACTCATTTGATTTGAGGCACGACACAGAAGACTAAAAAGCCACTCTTTTGATTTGAGGTACGACACTGAAGACTAAAAAGCCACTCTTTTGATTTGAGGTACGACACTGAAGACTAAAAAGCCACTCTTTTGATTTGAGGTACGACCCTGAAGACTAAAAAGCCACTCTTTTTATTTGAGGTACGACACTGAAAACTAAAAAGCCACTCTTTTGATTTGAGGTACGACACTGAAGACTAAAAAGCCACTCTTTTGATTTGAGGTACGACACAGAAGACTAAAAAGCCACTCTTTTGATTTGAGGTATGACACTGAAGACTAAAAAGCCACTCTTTTGATTTGAGGTACGACACTGAAGACTAAAAAGCCACTCTTTTGATTTGAGGTACGACACAGAAGACTAAAAAGCCACTCTTTTGATTTGAGGTACGACACTGAAGACTAAAAAGCCACTCATTTGATTTGAGGTACGACACAGAAGACTAAAAAGCCACTCTTGATTTGAGGTACGACACTGAAGGAAGCCAGGTTGTGTACGAATGTCTTGTTAATGATGAGTGTAGGGGTCGCTTCCGGCTTCCGCCGCTTTCGCGCTGAATGTCTTGTGTTATTGCAAAGCTTATTTAACTGTACGCGGAACAAACCAAGAACTCTGACTGGACTATAGCCCAGAGCATTTTAGCCACTTTGTTTCGTTATGCGGCAATTTCGTTCGTGAACGAGAGCTTCTGGTTTTTATTTCACTTAACAGTACAATAATAAGATCTATAAAAGTTGCTGGCTCCTTAAACTTTGCTAGTACGCTTGCAAGTGTTGCCATTACGGAAATATCTAGTTTTACAAATATATGTCTTTGAGGTGGATTCCTGTTCATTTGGTCTTTATTTTTTAATGTGTTCTTTATAACAGAAAATGAAAGCAGCATTGTTCCTCTTAAGCAAATGTTCTCTATACCTGCTTTCCTCCTTGTTTTCTTAGCAGTACAAAACAAAATATCTATATCAGTTTTCCTCCTTGTTTTCTTAGCAGTACAAACAAAATATCTATACCTGTTTTCCTCCTTGTTTTCTAAGCAGTACAAACAAAATGTTCTCTATACCTGTTTTCCTCCTTGTTTTCTTAGCAGTACAAACAAAGTGTCGTTAATAAACAGTAAACTAAATATTTTTTCGTAAGTATTTATCTTCTTTTTATAACATCACTGCTAAAGAGTACTAAGGTACACACACACACACACACACACACACACACACACACACACACACACACACACACACACACACACACATTCACGCACGCAATCTACTTGTTTACTGCGCCAAACTCTTTTGTTGATTTCGCTACAGATTTAAATACAGGTTTGTTTGTTTGTTTGTTTTTAAGTTCTAGTCTTTAACATTACAGATTTGTAAACACTATTTTTGCACACGTTCTTTTCTCTATGATGTCAGTACCTTCGGAAGATAGTAATCAATTTATGGAATTCCTGAAAAATGAAGAAATATTGACCAAATACAACAAAACATTAATTTCTTTAATAACGTTCATACCTTGAAAGACGCATTGTACATTGAAGCATTAGACCTTGAGACACCAGTACTGGCGGAATTACAGTAAACTTACATCAGCATCACATTCCCCTGGGGTCTATTGCCTTTGTTTACGCTAGCAACATTCCTTTGAAGCCAACAGTAATCAATGCACGTGTAGACTTGCGGCAAGTTCAAAGGAAATGAAGTTCACTGGGACGAGTACATGCGTCCTGCTTCAGCGAGTAGAGCGAATGATAAATTCGTCGAAGGTCAATGCCCGCGATTAACGTGACCTGATTCTGTGATGTGTATTGCTATAACTTTGTCTGTCTGTCCGTATGTATGTATGTCTGTTGGTACATGTCTCTTTGTCTGAACACCTGCTTCCATCTCTCTTCGTAATTTTTTCTTGAAATAACTCACTAATGTATGTGACTGACGTCATTTATGACTGACATCGAATATATATGAATATATAATTGGATGACCTTTTAATAAGTATAAATTATTACTGAATGGGCGCCCTTTCAATAAGTATGAATCATAATTGGATGGGCGCCCTTTTAATAAATCTGAATTATAATTGGATGCCCTTTTAATAAGTGAATTATAATTGGATGCCCTTTAAATAAATAAAATTATATTTGGAAGGGTGCCCTTTTAATAAGTATGAATTATAATTGGATTTCTTTTAATAAGTATGAATTATAATTGGATATCTTTTAATAAGTATGATTTATAATTGGATGGGTGCCCTTTTAATAAGTATGTCCTTGGATGTCCTTTAAAAAGAGGGTTTATAGACATGAATCATGGAAAAAATTTTGTGACTAATTATTTTCAGAAAAGCGGGTTGCTCTCTCTATATATATATATAAACGAACCTAAAATATAATTGCCTTAAAATATTTGAAAGTGTAATCAATTTAGTAATAGCTAATCGATGTGTGGCGGCAATGCCACTTAGTTAATGGAAATTATTATTATTAATTAATTAACCATCCAAAACTAATTACAAATAATGAGAATCCTAATTTTATTTTATTAATGATTCTCCGGCAGACATCACTTGTCTCTCTCATTTGGTGGATATACTGGCACTATAAATATTTTCTCTCCTCTACAAAATAAAAATTAAGTATATAATCTTCCTGTAGGTGGAAAAAATTTTACTAAAGAAGACTAATCCGTCTTTAATCTATTTTTAGCAAGCCCCCATTCGCCCACTTTCTTCTCCCACATAAAGTTATCAATATGCATAAGAAGTCATTAAATTTAACAATAAATTTATTAAATCAAAATCAAATATACATATGACAAACACAATGAAATAGATTACTTGATCCACAAATCCACATATGGATAATTTCTTTGTTTCATAGTCTAATAGTAAAATACAATTCAATAATATGTCCATACAAATCACAGGTAAGTTCTATCAGAGAATAGAAATGGAATTATTAGTGATAGGTGATTATAGTCTTTTACGTAATCTGGATTAATCGCTGCTTCAACAGTCTTTCACTTATGCAACAATGTCACAACGTCTCTGATATCTCCCTCCACATATGTGGAAAACACTGATGTGCTATTTTTCTCTTGAAATGAACTTGAGCACGCACTTCATGTTTCAGTTCCTTCGAGCAGAACACAGTTACAATAACTCTGGTGACCTCACTGTACTGAAATTTTCCTGATGTACTCAACATACTTCACTGTACTAGAATTGTCCTGATGTACTGAGCATACTTCACTGTACTAGAATTGTCCTGATGTACTCAACATACTTCACTGTACTAGAATTGTCCTGATGTACTCAGCATACTTCACTGTACTAGAATTGTCCTGATGTACTCAACATACTTCACTGTACTAGAATTGTCCTGATGTACTGAGCATACTTCACTGTACTAGAATTGTCCTGATGTACTTAGCATACTTCACTGTACTAGAATTGTCCTGATGTACTTAGCATACTTCACTGTACTAGAAGTGTCCTGATGTACTTAGCATACTTCACTGTACTAGAAGTGTCCTGATGTACTTAGCATACTTTGCCAATATACATTAAAAGTGTATAGCATACTCACTTACACACAGCAATAGACATTCCCCGCATCTTACTGGTCATTCAGATTTATAATCAGTGAACCCGTAGATTCAATAAACCTGTAAAAGAAACTGGAAAGGCTACTTGCTCACAGCATAATATAATTAAGGAGCAAACCGAAGTTTCTAGTTTATCACAATATAACTCCATTCTTTCCTACATTCCAGTCTCAACTTACAATTTCCTGCCATAGTATATATTAACCCGATACACGCACATGGCAAAATAAATACAGCATATCAAACAATGTCATATTTTTAGCAAACTACATCTGAACACCTACTCAAACCTTGTAGGAATGAAAGTCAGCTCACTTGATACATCTCTACACAAAACACGAGTATATAGCAATTTCATCTTAAAATAGGGAGAGGCAAATTTACTCTGCCACAAGAAGCATTTTTTAGATTCCATTTTCCATCCCGAATTAGATTTTTGTTCATTTATCTTTTCTCTAACTCGTCGCAAGATAGAAGTGGCGATTAGATATTTTGTCTTAGATTTTCTTTCATAATCAGAATCTGTTCATCTCTCTCACTCTCTTTCTATCTTTCTCCCCACCCCGTTTGTCCGACTCCATCGCTCTCTCCCCTATTTATCCGCCTCACTCTCTTTCTCTCTCTTTTCCCTGTTCGTCTGATTGTTTCTGCCCCACCCCGTTCGTCTGACCTTCTTACTCTCTCCTCTCCTCTCACTTTCTTTCTCTCTTTCAAAATATCACAAAGGAAAATGCGTACATATAATTCTATTAATGTTATCATCGTAATAAAAATTACCCATAAGTATCAGAGACAATTCCTGATGAAGGATAGGATACCCTTTGTCTCTTCTGCCCCCCCCCCCCCCCCGTCCAAAAATATATGGTAAAATGAAAAATTTTAGAAAGAGATTTTAAACAACAAATAAAAAAGAAATGATGAGACAATTTAGGCAGAATGCATCAGCAGCAGACCTTTGTACAAATATTTTTATCGTTCGTTCTGTTTATCAGCTCCATGTTTTTCCTGTGTCACTTGTTCAACCGTAGCAAGACATTTCGGGTTTCAGCAAAAACATTTAAGTTGTCTTAGGCAATAAAGTGTCCACACAGACACAGGAAGGTTTGCTGATCCATTCTGAGTCTTTGAATAGATGCGTCGTGCACTGATGTTGAGCACGTGCGCATGCATATAAATAGTTTTAAC
This sequence comes from Sinotaia quadrata, assembly GCA_028829895.1. NCBI lineage: Eukaryota > Metazoa > Mollusca > Gastropoda > Architaenioglossa > Viviparidae > Sinotaia > Sinotaia quadrata. Next base: position 26,639,450 of record CM054178.1, read on the forward strand.
AGTTCAGGAACTCTTTGTCTATAAATAGGGGGTATAAGAAAGCAAAAGAGAAATGACAAGATAAACAACAAATAAACGTCGATGTTTCTCGATGCCTCTTGCAGTAATAATCAGTAGGCAAGATTTCTCGATGCCTCTGGTAATAATAATTAGGAGGCAAGGTTTCTCGATACCTCTTGCAGTAATAATCCGAAGACAAGGTTTCTCAATGCCTTTTGTAGTAATAATCTGAAGACAGGGTTTCTCAATGCCTTTTGTAATAATAATCAGAAGGTGAGGTTTCTCTCCACATGGAAGACTGAGATCCAATCAGGTTCCAGAAAAGAAAACATTTTCATTGTTCCTATTCTGACTCCACTAATAGCATGTAATAAATTATGTCTCAAAATTCTAGTAAAAGCTTGCTGCATATAAAATACATAGGTTTTGACGGGAGATTAGTGTTACATATCTAGTCCTCAACCAATCAAGCCTTCTTTCTTATCGGACTCCATATTATATTCAATGTTTGTTCTCCAGACATACCTTATGATCAACATTCATCTCAGCAATATATTTTAAGTTACCGCCATGATTTTCTTCTATTTAGTGTCAAAACTTTATAATGCATCTCCAGTAGCCATTTATCAGGCCAACAAAATACACTGCAAAATCATGAACAGACTATCAGTACAGGAACATGTATGTATTCCAGGAAATAACATATCAATGATGTTAAATGGTTAGCGCTTTCCTCGGGAAACCTCTTATGTGACGTCGCATTTAGAACAATCCAATTTAATTTACCTAGCTTTATTATTTTTTCTCCATGCTGATCTATAATTATATGACTGGACATATATGTTAATAATAAAGATATCATTAAGAGTTAGAACTGTGACTCTAAGTAATCAATCAAAACATTCAGAGACACCTAGTAACACCTAAAAAATTACTGACACACACACACACATGCACACGCACTCACGTACGCACGCACACACGACGCACAATAATAATTAATGAACAATAAAACAGTAGTCTAAATTCCAAAGTCGAAAGTTATTTGAATAACCACGCCTCAGATATAAACATTAAGCATGGCGAAATGCATACATATAAATGCAAAACAAAAAATAAATGTATACAAGTATAGGTCGAAGTGAAACTTCAGTGAATTTCAGAAAAAAACATTCTTTAGTAGATCTTTATCTATGTGTCACTTAATGCTTGTGGCGGACTATAGTCACTGGCTCTTGGCTTTCTGTAGTCATTTATTGGCTCTTGGCTTTCTGTAGTCATTTATTGGCTCTTGGCTTTCTGTAGTCATTCACTGGCTCTTGCTTTAAATTAGTCACTAGTTCTTAGCTTCTGCTTCTGAAACTGTTTGATCTCTTTTTCCATCCATCAAGTTGTCTTTTTCTTTAAAATAAATTTAGCAGATGAAATTCAATGAAAAAACACATAACTGATACAATTATTCATTTTTTTAACAAAAATATTTATGGCAGAAATCTATTGACAAGAGCTGTTATGTTATGTAATTGTAACTATAAATTCACCCCTTTCAAGAAAATTGTCTGTGCTACTACAGTTAAAGAATTTTGTTTCTGACTATAGTGTCAAAGATGTGTGACTGCTTTGCCTTACATTAAGATTGCTTGGACTCATTGTCAAAGGTTTTGCAAAGCAGTTCTGTTGGATATAATTTTAAACCGACGATTCTCCTGTCAAACACTTTTGTCAACTGGCTCTCTCTTGTAAAATATTTATTTGCGCACTGGTTTTTTTGTTATCAAATGTTTTTGCGCATCGTATTTCCCTTGTCTCTTTTGCCCAGATGGTTTCTGTTGTCAAAGACTTTTGCCCAGATGGTTTCTGTTGTCAAAGACTTTTGCCCAGATGGTTTCTGTTGTCAAAGACTTTTGCCCAGATGGTTTCTGTTGTCAAAGACTTTTGCCCAGATGGTTTCTGTTGTCAAAGACTTTTGCCCAGATGGTTTCTGTTGTCAAAGACTTTTGCCCAGATGGTTTCTGTTGTCAAAGACTTTTGCCCAGATAGTTTCTGTTGTCAAAGAAATATGCTCGTGTTATTACCTAAAAAATTATAGTGCCCTATTTTTCCTAACTTCCGATGCTGTATCCTTTTGGCTAAAGACTTTTGTCTCTGAGATATTTACTTCTGGGATTGGGGTGGGGGGGTGGGGGTGGGGGCCAAGATCCTTGCTTGCGAATCTATGTGTAAGACATTTGCCTGTGTCTTTGTGGCCAAAGTTGTTTGCTTCTTGAACATGTATCTAAGATATTAGCTTTTGTGTTGCTCAAATACTTTTTCTTCTTGTTTGCTTCTTGAACATGTATCTAAGATATTAGCTTTTGTGTTGCTCAAATACTTTTTCTTCTTGTTTTCTTCTTTGATAAGCGTTTACCTTTTGTTATTTAAATGACAGTCTTTAAAATTATATATATATTTTTTTAAGTTCTTTAGACTAATATGATTGATAACATATTAAGTTACACTTTTCATTTCTATGATGATTACTTTAATCAAGGGAAACAATATGTGTTTTCATTACAAACACAGGAGTTATAAGTTTCATTTCAATGCTGGTCTGTTTAGCAGAGGGAGGTATACTATTAATTTCAATGCTGGTCTGTTTAGCAGTGGGAGGTATATGTTTCGCACTGATGCTATTCTATTTATCGATTTTTCCCCCTATTTTTAATAAATCTGCTTTTTAGAATAACAACAAAATATAATAATAACAAAAGAAGCCTACGTATAGATTAAAATCGTCGGTTTTATGAATCAGCAGAAATTAAGTTTTACAAAAGATTCTGAACAAAGTAATTTGTAATGTAAGCTACTGCAAAAGGTTTAAAAGAAAAGGGAATGTTAATGCAAAATATAACAAACAACGAAAAAAAAAAACAATGTCAAATGCACAAACTGATAAGATTAGTTTTGATTGTTTTCTTTAATTTATGAAGTTATTTCCTGAAATGAATCTTCAGAAATATTTTTTAAAAAAAAGTATTCTATCAACTCATTGACTAAATTGAAGTCAGTTATTTTAGCAAGTTAAATAATGCTGCCAATCCTATCTAACTATTCCGTTATAATTAAAGAGATAAATTATTAAGTCAGTTATTTTAGCAAGTTAAATAATGCTGCCAATCCTATCTAACTATTCCGTTATAATTAAAGAGATAAATTATTCTGAAACCGCTTTCACTAAACTATTCACTACTAAATATAAAAACAGTTTGCGGCATTTAATTAAAATTAACCTTCTGCAAGAAGTGGGATTTGATTTAATCATTTGATCAAGGACAAATAAACTATTTTCATGCAATCAAATCATTCTATATATTTAAAGTGAAATCTAATAAATTCGAAATCTGAAATTGGAGCAGGCAAATTACCTACAAAGAAAGTTTATGATTTTCACCATGTATGTCGATACTGCGTTCTCAAAAACATTTCTTCCCATCAAGCTAGAGGTCGGTCACCGACTTTTTACACAAATCTTTGTTTTTAGGTTTTCCGACATGTTTTAGCAAGGCCAAGGGAAATAATACAGATCCATGAGAGAAGAGAATATAGGTTACGAGTGGAAATTAGTAGGTTGACTGGGTGCAGTTTTACTCCGGTCAGATATACCACTGGCCTTTTCTTTCTGCACAAACAACTGGGTCATCACTCCAGCTGAGGTCGCCCTAGCGGCCTAGCGACTGAATAATTATACCCTCGGCATTCAGTGTCAGTGTGCAAGATAGATGAGTAGAGAATTTGTCACACTTTCCTTTCTAATACTTTGGATGCTCGACAACTCTGTCTCCAGCAAATTTGAACACGTTTCATTATTCGTAATAACACTAACAAACAATGGCTGTTTATTTATTTTCTTATTTATTTTATACGGATAAAAATTAACTGCGTATAATTTGCTGTAGTATTATTCAGTATTCAGGCAATCTATGTCTCCTTGTAATCAGTGTAGAGATAACCTGTGAAGATTCAATATTTAATAATATGATACACTAAGAATAAGTATATTGTGAAAAAGTATGTTCACACTTTCAATTTCTAGCTTATAATTTATTATTTTCGCGAAGATATTCTTAAAAGAAGATTAGTTCTTTCTTGTTTATCGACTAAGACGTCAATATCCCGTGATAGCTCAGTTGGTAGAGCGGAGGACTGTAGTTGAGAATATGGCAATCCTTAGGTCGGTGGTTCAAATCCGCCTCACGGGAATCTATGTTTTATTTTATTCTTTTGAAGTCTTTACTTTCATTTTCCTAAAGATACATTAAAAAGCAGGTGTTTTTCTTCCATCTTTTCCTGTCTTACTTTTGTTAGTTACCCTCCCTCATATCCTGTCTTACTTTTGTTAGTTTCCCTTCATCTTTTCCTGTCTTACTTTTGTTAGTTACCCTTCATCTTTTCCTGTCTTACTTTTGTTAGTTACCCTTCATCTTTTCCTGTCTTACTTTTGTTAGTTACCCTCCCTCATATGCTGTCCTACGTTTGTTAGTTACCCTCCCTCATATGCTGTCCTGTCCTAGTTTTGTTAGTTACCCTCCCTCATATCCTGTCCTAGTTTTGTTAGTTACCCTCCGTCATATCCTGTCCTACTTTCGTTAGTTACTCTTTATCATATCCTGTCCTACGTTTGTTAGTTACCCTCCCTCATATCCTGTCTTAGTTTTATAAGTTATTCTCCCCCTGTATCCGGTTATTTCCGCTGGATCCCGGTGCTGCGTTTCCATGATGGTCGTGGAGGGGGGAATGTGTAAACTAACTTTTATACCATCATGTCAGCAAAGTAATGGTTATAATAACCACACTGACACTGATGGCCGTTGGTCCACCGCTTTTGTCGTGGCCTTATCTTACTTTCCTTGGTTGTGGGAAGAAATGACAGTAGTAGTTTTTGTTGTTGAGGTTGAAGGGGTTTTATTATTGATACTGTTGTCTTCGTCCTATAATTAGAGTGTGCTACTTTTACTTCTTTCTTTTTTTTTCCTATTGCTGTTTGATACTTGAATTATTTGGGAACTGTAGTTGCTACAGCTTGGGGAGGGGAGTAGTGCCCGATAGTATTGGGGCTGTCAAATACATTTCAACTAAACTGACCTCCATTCCGTCTGTGTTTCCGAATCATTTTCTCAGCTGTAGTAATTTTCCCAAAGGCTCCAAGTTGTGTTAAGTTATTTTTTTTTCTGTGCTTGCTGTCTTATTGGTTTGAGAATTGGCAATTTCGTGCATTTTACTCTCCATTTAGCTTTTTCGAGTTATATTTTCTTTGTTTCTTGGACTTCTGTCTCTTCCGTTGTACTTGTAAGGTGTTAGTAGAATGCTTGCTTGTTTTTGTTCTTGTCTGTGATGCGTTTACTTTTGTTTTTGGTTACGTGTGTGAACATGTGGAATTTTCTACTGAATGTGGGAATTGATTTCTTTCTCGATTATTTCTTGAAACTCGTCTGTGTAGATTATTGAGAAGTTGTTGACTCCCTTTACTGTATAGTAGTAATGAACGAGTTCAGCTCGGCGCACTGTATGGGCAATAGCTCCAACCCTATCGTACTCCCAAATTACTTCGAGTAGTGTTGTCAAAGCCATCGTCAACTTTCCCACTTTGGTAGGGTGTGGAGTTTTAGTGGAGGTGGAGGTGTGTGTCAGGGCCGTCTTAACAGCATTCTAGGCCCGGGGGGGGGGGGCAAAGTCGTGCACTGGGGCTCCTAACTTTACAACCACCGACTGGAATAATAATGTAAAAGATCGATAAATCAAACATTGGTAATTGGTACTTCCAAACAAAAATGTGTTTAAACATTAAAAACAACATGCTGTAAAGGTAAAGATTAATCAATACAAACATTTGAACGACATAACATAAGCCTTGAAAAATACAAAAATATTAACAACTCAATTGTTAAACCATACAGGCAATGGCACAGTATGAAATTACTATAAATTATGTATATTATTAAATGTTCCTGAGGCCTCGGGCAACTGCCCAGCGTGCCCATGCTTTAAGTTGGCATGGATGTATGTAGTGTTTTCGTGAGATTTCTACGAACATTATTGTTAAGTATGTTTGCTTGATTCCCTGTATGGCTGAGCTGTCAATAAAGCCTTTTGGGTTGAACTCTCATTACATTATTCAGTTGTAGTCAGATCAGCTATGTGTTGGAGGAGGAGGGAGAAGGTGATTTCAGCTATTTGTTGTGGAGGGGTGAAGATGCCCATGCAGGTGAAGCGGTCCTTCTGATTGTTCGTTCCAAAAATAACGTTGTTACATCAGTCACGATTCCTGTGACTAAAACGGTCTGAGCTGTAGCACTGTAAAACGTGTCACGCTTTATCAGCCGCAACTTCGCGCTTCAGTGACCGCCGCAGTGAGGGCTAGATGTATCTTCTCCTGTTGAATGATGAAGAAAGCTGTAGTTGTAGTTCATAGCCCAGTGAGGGCTAGATGTATCTTCTCCCGTTGAATGATGAAGAAAGCTGTAGTAGTAGTTCGTAGCCCAAAGTTGACCTTTATACGATGTCTAACTTTTAAAAAGTCTATAATTTATTTGTCAAAGAATATTTTATTTCTCATTTAATTTTAATTGCGCATAGCTTCACAAGTGAATAATATTGGAATATATTACTTTTGGAGAATGGAATATGGAAAAAAAAAATATTGATAAATTCGTCAATTCCGTGAAGATATCGCTGCCATTTTTCATTTCGAATGGAACAATGTTCTACTTGCTGCAAAGGCTCTTTCAATAGAAGTTCTTATCTTTCATTGTTATTAAATGTATTCCTTTTGTTTTAATTCAAAATTCAGTTACAAATAGTACTTTACTGTTTTATTTGAGCACGTGACACGTTGCACGAAAGGGCAGAGGGGGATACAAAATGTCCGGAAAAAAATTGACATATTTACTTGACACATTCGTGCGTACAGCATTATGCATGACTTAACACAGATTTTTTTTTTAAATTGTTCTATGCGTGGTTTAACATAGAAACAAAAAATAACGTAATACATCCCGTGATAGCTCAGTTGGTAGAGCGGAGGACTGTAGAGGAAGATCATAGCAATCCTTAGGTCGGTGGTTCAAATCCGCCTCGCGGGACATATTTTTCTTGCTTCCACGCTACAAGTTCAAACATTACTCATTGCTAAGTTTCCATAGTCTTTTTCTTACTTACGCCGCTACCCGTAAGGATCTAATGCATTTATAAGTGCAACAGTAACAGATTGTGGGGAACAATGATGGGAGATTTTGTGTTAAATGAAATTAAGAAAACTATTACATCTAATTAATCAACATCACTCAGACTGGTGATATTCATAGTTTCTCCTCTTCCACACAGTCACAATAAATTAATTTACATTCACGCATAACATCTACGCCATTGCAACCCACGTCACGTACATAGGATGCATAAAAGTTCAAAATATATAGATTAAGGGGAGATAATTTCATCGCTATGAGACCAGACCAAGTGACATTAAGATAGTAATCGGTTTCCACAATTGATTCACGTCAAGAGAATTAAGGAAATAAAAGTCTGCCGCTAAGAATATTTCTTGCCATTTGAATTTGGAAGTTAGTTTATTATCGTTAACGAGTGATGGAGTGGGGGTCTTTGAGAATGTCGAAAGTAGGTCAAGAGAAGGGTCCTTAGTCTAGAGCCGAATTTTGCAATAGTGACCACACTCGGCACCATGTGTTCAGTGGAAGGTATATTTCACCGCTTTAGAGGAGATAAGCAAAAAATAAGGATCAAGAAGAGAATGCATACGGAAGGAGTATCTATCCCTAAAAATAATTGATCTTCGTAAGTCCTCTGACTTCACTTGTTGAGGAGCAATACTAATTCATTCTTCATTCCCAGACAAAGAATGAGAAGGTGAAGAATGCCAATGTTTCAAGTCATCCTAACGATAATCTTCAGTAATTTCACTTTAATAAATTATTATTCGATTTTCCAAAATTAATTAAGAACTAATTAGTGATCATTTAGATCTATGAAAACATCCTCTTCTTAAAAAAAAAAGATATCTGACAAACCAAGTTTCTCTGTATTTCTTAAGAACTTTTACACAGAGCTCACACACATGCTTCCAAGACCTAGAATTTCTATTCTAGCAAAAAACTGATTTCTCATTAAATTCTTTTTCATTTTTACCATGATGAGCTGAGAGACATGACCTAATCAATATTTCACTCGGAACGGCAAGAAAGCGTGGGTCTGCAGTTTGACCTCGCTAATGTCAATAATTGTCACGTGTGAATAATTAATTTTCGCCATGTCTGCCCAGTTTATGTTTCAGTCAAACCCATCTGTCAGTAGCAGGCGTTGAATTCACATTGGTCAAATAACCACCAAATTAATTTTAACTGGCTGTTGCAGTTTATATCTAGAAAGTGTTTCAGTAACTATTCAGAAAGGAACAGTTCACTTAAAAGCAATTATACATATTTTGTGCATAATTCATAAATTACATTATTTTCTTAATACTATTCTATTAAAATATAATTGTTTCAATAATGAAACCCAAGATTATTAGTTAATAAAATAGATTTCCAAATATTATAATTGTATATTTGAAAACATTTTCTATCAGCCTATAATAATTAAAGGTCATCCATGAAAATTGTTTTAAGAAAATGAAAGTATTATATAAAATATAGAATGAAATTAATAATTACAAAGGGCCTTTCACTACAAGGATAAAGTATCAGTTACAGTTAGGAAAAAGCTTAAGAATTAACAATTAAGTTTGGATTTTAAAAAAATAAACTTAAGAATTAACAATTAAGTTTGGACTAAAAAAACCTTAAGAATTAACAATTAAGTTTGGATTTAAAAAACTTAAGAATTAACAATTAAGTTTAGATTTTAAAAAAACTTAAGAATTAACAATTAAGTTTAGATTTAAAAAACTTAAGAATTAACAATTAAGTTTAGATTCAATTTTTGAAATAAAAATTCTATCCTGGACGCATACATCACACGGCGTAAAAGTTTTAATACTTCAGAAATACACACACAAATCATAAGCATGTACAAAAGTAAGACACCCACCCCACTTCCCCCCCCCCAACTCACAAACATAAGCCAAAATAAAGCAATATACAAATTAAGATACAATAATACACAATACACAAATAAAGCAAATAACGAAACAAAAGCATGTACGTTCTGCAGAACAGACATCACAATTGAACACTTCCTACTTCAGTGCAATAAATACACTGAAGAAAGGAAAATCATCAGAGAAACAACAGACCTATTAAATTTACCATTCTCCACCCAAGCACTCCTATACCCCAAACAACAGACCTATTAAATTTACCATTCTCCACCCAAGCACTCCTATACCCCAAGGAACACAACCAAAGCCACGTACACCTAGCACTTATCACATACCTCTTAGAGACAAACACACTTCACCTACTATAATTTTTTTAAATTAAATAATAAAAAAAAATCCCAACAACTTTCACAAACACACTAGCGACAGTAGTGACAACGAGCAGACATATAAATACAAAACACAAACCAAACAACGCACGAACACCCCACCCCACCCTCCCTGAATACCAGTGAAAGGAGTAAGGCCCCACAGGAATCCACCAAAAACTGAGAACATCGCCAAGATGAAAGGTTTTACAGCAATTCCTGCGGGGCGTATAGATAGCGGTATCATCGCCATCATCATCATAAAGAATTTAATGTGTTCCAAAGATTTATAAAGGATTGCTTTGACAGATTGATCGTTGCTTGATGTTAACTGGAGGTTGATGTTTTCGTGTGAATGATAATGATTCAATCTCGGATTTTGTCAAGAGTGCAAAAATACTAATTAGGTTCGACTTACAGTTCAATAAAAGCTATTATTAATAATTTGTTGTTATGTAATACACTACTATGTCGTAAAAATTAATCGGTTATCAGATTATTGTTTTGTTGCATATTATGTAGGATAACAACATATTACAACCATTCAGGCTTTCTCTATTCATGTTTTGTTGCCTGTCGTACATTGAAACAATAATACATAGTAGCAATTCAACAAAATTCAGATGAATATTATGTTGTTGTATAAAATAAATGGAAAGTACTACTAATGGGTTTTAAATAAATGGAAAATATTACTAAAGGGTCTTAAATAAAATTGTTCTTAAATAAATGGAAAGTACCACTAATGGGTCTTAAATAAATGAAAAAGACTAATAAAGGGTCTTCAATAAATGGAAAATACTACTAATGGGTCTTAAATAAATCTAAAATACTACTAATTGTTCTTACGTAAATAGGAAATACTACTAAAGGATCTTAAATAAATCGAAAGTATACTAATGGGTCTTAATAGAAAATTCTAGTAAATGGCCTAAACTAAATGAAACATACTACTAAGAGTCTTAAATCAATGAAAAATACTACTACTGTGTCTTACATAAATAGAAAAAATCTACTAGAGAGTCTTAAATAAATGGAAAATACTACTAAATGGTCTTAAATACTTAGAAAATTCTAATAAAGGGTCTTAAATAAATGAAAGGTACTACTAATGGGTCTCATAAATGAAAAATACAACTAATGTATCTTAAATAGATGGAAAATATTACTAACACTACTCATACACAATTCTCTTACATCAAAATAACAATTCATTTATATACAATAACCTTAATTCATAATTTGTTTACTGGTATAAACAAAGACATTCATGAATAGTTCAGTGATATAAAACAGCACTTGTTCATTCACAAATCAGTGATGTATAAACAGTACATATATACACAAATCAGTGATGTATAAACAGTACATATATACACAAATCAGTGATGTATAAACAGTACATATATACACAAATCAGTGATGTATAAACAGTACATATATACACAAATCAGTGATGTATATAGTACACACATACACAAATCAATGATGTATATAGTACATATATACACAAATCAGTGATGTATAAACAGTACATATATACACAAATCAGTGATGTATAAACAGTACATATATACACAAATCAGTGATGTATATAGTACATATATACACAAATCAATGATGTATATAGTACATATATACACAAATCAGTGATGTATAAACAGTACATATATACACAAATCAATGATGTATATAGTACATATATACACAAATCAATGATGTATATAGTACATATATACACAAATCAGTGATGTATAAACAGTGCATATATACACAAATCAATGATGTATATAGTACATATATACACAAATCAGTGATGTATATATAGTACATATATATATACAAATCAGTGATGTATATATATTACATATATATATACAAATCAGTGATGTATATATAGTACATATATACACAAATCAATGATGTATAAACAGTACATATATACACAAATCAGTGATGTCTATATAGTACATATATACACAAATGAGTGATGTCTATATAGTACATATATACACAAATGAGTGATGTCTATATAGTACATATATACACAAATCAGTGATGTATAAACAGTACATATATACACAAGAGTAAATTTGTAATGTCCAAGTGTGCACATTGAATCATTTACGTAGATATACACTACAATGACACTGTACCGCATTATCCGAAAATGTACCGAAAATATCTATAACGGAACTTGAGTCGTGTGCATAGATATACACTACTGTGACACCTATAGCATTAATGAAAATATCTATAACAGAACTCGAGTCATTACCTTAGATATACACTGTAGTGACACCTACAGCACTAATGAAAATGTCTATAACAGAACTCGAGTCATGTACATAAATAAGAATTGTACAGTGACCCTCTACAGTATACATCTTTAATGATAAAATAATACATCTAAAATTAGTCGTGTACGTCAACATTCATTGTACAGTGACACTAAACCTTATAATGATAATATGTATAATAGGTCTAGAGTCATGTATGTAAATATACGCCGCACTGTTATACTTATAATGATGGTATCTTTAATAGATCTAGACTCATATATAAAATCACTGCCCATGGGCAAATTGTGGCCAGCCAGCTCTTTCTAAGTTATCCGCGAAGCCTCAATATTTAATTATTAATTTAATGTATTTTAATAATTTTAAAAATTTATTAAATAAATTATAACTGGAATACTAGATGAAAGATGCATTAATGCTCGATCTGCATTCGGTAATTCACTCTGCTCGTGTTTGTTGTGCTCGGATATTATCAAATGAGCCCTTTCACTTAGATTTGTTGTGCTCCGATATTATCAAATGCGCCCTTTCACTTAGCTCATGTTTGTTGTGCTCGGATATTATCAAATGCGTCCTTTCACTTAGCTCATGTTAGTTGTGCTCCGATATTATCAAATGCGCCCTTTCACTTAGATTTGTTGTGCTCCGATATTATCAAATGCGCCCTTTCACTTAGATTTGTTGCGCTCCGATATTATCAAATGCGCCCTTTCACTTAGATTTGTTGCGCTCCGATATTATCAAATGCGCCCTTTCACTTAGATTTGTTGCGCTCCGATATTATCAAATGCGCCCTTTCACTTAGATTTGTTGTGCTCCGATATTATCAAATGCGCCCTTTCACTTAGCGAACGAAACGGTTTGATGTGCTCGGATATTATCAAATGCGCCCTTCCACTTAGCTCATGTTTGATGTGCTCGGATAGTATCAAATGCGCCCTTTCACCTAGCGAACTTAGTTTGGAATAGTCCCTTTTCCAAGCCTTGCCGTCCAATCAGAGTGCACAAGACACCATGATGTCATCTGTTACAACTGTTTAGTAGTCTGCATCGTCTGGAATTTTGTGTTGAAATTAGATTTTTCCAAATAAAAATTAGCCAATAAGCATGAACGTGGATAACGTAAAATCAAACATTGGTAAAAAGCAAAAATGTGAGGACGCCTGTTCCTTGTCGTGATTTCAACGCAGACTGGATGGAGAAATTTATGTCTGTGCCTAGTCGTAGCGGTAAACCAATTTGTTTAATCTGTGGATTTTGTGTTTCTGTCATGAAAAAATATAATCTGGAACGACACTACATGACCACACATTCAGACATAAAATGCTCACTATCCGGTCGGCTCAGACTTAAGAAAAGCTTTCATCGTAAGAAGGAAGGTTCTCTGAGCAGTCATTTTTCACCAAGGTTAAAGAACAGCGCAAGAGTGCTCTTCTTGCGTCGTACGAAATCGCTTTTCTCTTGGTTCGCAAATGGAAGTCGTTCACCGATGCAAAAGAAATAATAAAGCCTTCGCTTAAAATTGCTGTTAGAATGCTTGGCGATAAAAAGTATGAGACAAAAATTTGATCAGATTCCTTTGTCTAATAATACTAGGGCTGGCGAGTTGAAGAGTTGGCCAGCAATGTTCATCGTCAAGTAGCAACACATGTCAAAAATTGTAATTTATTTTCATTGGCAATGGACGAATCCACTGACATTTCTAACACAGGTCAGGTGGTAGTTTTTGTTCGAGCAATAAACGATAACTTTGAAGTCATTGAAGAACTTCTAGGACTTGAATCGATGCATACGACTACCAAAGGAACTGATCTATTTGAAACTCTGAAGGTGTGTGTACAGAAAAATAACACAGACTGGACAAAACTCTGAAGGTGTGTGTACAGAAAAATAACACAGACTGGACAAAACTCTGAAGGTGTGTGTACAGAAAAAATAACACAGACTGGACAAAACTCTGAAGGTGTGTGTACAGAAAAAATAACACAGAATGGACAAAACTCTGAAGGCATGTGTACAGAAAAACAACACAGACTGGACAAAACTCTGAAGGTATGTGTACAGAAAAACAACACAGACTGGACAAAATTGGATAGTGTATGCATCGATGGTGCTCTGGCTTTGACGGGTAAGAAATCTGGATGTCTGGCATTATTGGAAAAGTTTCTTGACCGCACTATATCAAAATATCACTTTATCATTCACAGGAAGCACTGTGTGGAACGACATTAAATCTGAAACATATCATGGATGTTTTTCTGAAATGTGTAAACAAAATTCGAAGTAAGGCGCTGAACAGGCCTGAGTTCAGACAGTTTCTATCAGACCTGAACGAGGAGTATGGTGAACTACTAGTACACTGAGAAGTTGGATGGCTGTCTAAAGGGAAAGTACTCTCACGTTTCTTGGCACTGAAAAATAGTGTCTATCTGTTTTTGTCTGAAATAGATGAATTGCCTACAGAACGGGAATGTCTGCAGAACGATGACTGGCTTAATGACCTGGAATTTTTGGTGGACATAACGTCTCATTGAAACTCTTTAAATGCGAGGCTTCAGGGAAAATACAAACCGTTCACAAATTTGTGCGATGACATTTCTGCATTTAAAATGAAACTGCACCCGTTATCAGACAGCTAACAACTATGATAGTGTTTTACATTTACTGTATGCATTAAAAACAACCACGCTATGACGCACTTTAACTTTTGTCCCTCTCAGTGTAAAAGAATGCATTCGCCAAGATATTTTAGGCCCTAAACCTTGTTTGCTAGAGAATCTAGTTTCTTTATACTTTTGAGTAACTGACATTTTGTGCTGTTAACAATTGCCATCGAAAATATGTTTTTATAAATCTGATTTGCCTATTTTAACATCATGAGCTGTAAATTCTATTACTCATTAAAATTTCTCAATTTGCAATGTTATCGTTCCATGTGTCTCTCAAAGAGTGTTGTTGTCATTAATACTCTTATGGTCTACGTGTCTTCCACAAAGCAGTGGTTCCCAACCGTTTTACATCTAAGGACCGCTTTTCCAGTTATACAATTTATTGGTTACTTTCATACCGGATTATGCAACCGCGAAACACATGATAATGCGCCGCGAATCACTGCTTGTGAATCACTGTGACATGGAGCATTGTCATCGATACGTACTGTTATCGATTACGTGTCTAGTCATTGATACTGTTATCAACTACGCGTCTTTCAGAGTGTTTTCATTCATACTGTTATAGACTAAGTATCTGTCGAAAAGCGTTGCCACTGTTACTATTAACGTCAATTTGTCTTTCATAGAATTTTGCCACTGTTACTATTAACGTCAATTTGTCTTTCATAGAATGTTGCCACTGTTACTATTAACGTCAATTTGTCTTTTATAGAATGTTGCCACTGTTACTATTAAAGTCAATTTGTCTTTCATAGAGTTCGAACACACTTTACTATTCGTGTTATCTGCGGCAACTATATTTGTGACATCCAGTTGTAACACTGTACTATTTGTGTTGTCTATGACAACTATGTTTGTGACATCCAGTTGTAACACTGTACTGTTTGTGTTGTCTATGACAACTATATTTGTGACATCCAGTTGTAACACTGTACTGTTTGTGTTGTCTATGACAACTATGTTTGTGACATCCAGTTGTAACACTGTACTGTTTGTGTTGTCTATGACAACTATGTTTGTGACATCCAGTTGTAACACTGTACTGTTTGTGTTGTCTATGACAACTATATTTGTGACATTCAGTTGTAACACTGTACTGCTTGTGTTGTCTATGACAACTATATTTGTGACATCCAATTGTAACACTGTACTGTTTGTGTTGTTTATGACAACTATATTTGTGACATCCAATTGTAACACTGTACTGTTTGTGTTGTCTATTTGTGACATCCAATTCGAACACACTTTATTGTTCGTGTTATCTACACCAACTATATTGAACTATTTAGTGTCGTTAACAATGCAGCAAAATAAAATAAGAAGAAAATGAAAAAGAAATAAAGTGGGAAAAAATAGATTGAAATAAGAAGCCGAAAAACACTTTCACTTTTCGAGTTCGCAGCGGAGGAGAATCGGATCGATGAATAGAAGCTTCACCAGCCTTCGAAAAGTGGGTCATCACCCTTGGCAACCGTGAGCGAGATTAGCAAACGCAAATAATTAACTCTTTTTTGTTGTTGTTGGAGTGTTACTTTGTTATTTATCGTAAAAATAAAAACGCGAACATAAAAGTAATGGTAATGTTTCCAGCCAAGTTAAATTTCATTTTATTTATTTTATTTCGTAATCATATTTTTTCCCTCTTCCATTTGAATTAACAAAATAATTTTATTATTTCTTTTGAAAAATGCAATTAGCATAACTGTAAGTTAAATACAAAGATATCCGATCAAAGAGGCGGTGAAAAAAATAAGAAAAATGGGCAGAAGACAATAGAAGAAATAGAAGAGAGGGTGAGAGAAGAGAGAAAAGAAATTTCAAAATAAAGAAATTAGTTGAGGCAGAATTTGACCCAAAAGAAAAATGAGTGAAGGAGGGGGAAATAAAAAATGTATGGAGAAAGGTGAAATGGAGAAAAGAGAGAATGGAATAAAGAGAGATTTGGTGACAGAAAAGCAAAGAACAGAAAAGGGGGGGGAATAAAGAGGGGGGGAGAGGTGAGGAGAATGAGTGGGGAGAGAGAGAGAGAAAGATGTCGGTGTTGGCGTTGGCAAAACAGAAACCTGCTTTAAGAGACCATGATCAAAGAAAGAAATGGACATAAAGAAATTCGGGGGGGGGGGGGCGGGGAGATAAAGGAAGACCTAAGAGAGCGGGGGGAGGGGGAGAAAGAGATAAGAGATATGTGGATATAGAAAGGCGAGTTATGCTAGACAAGAGAGGACAAGAAAAGAAAGAGGTAAGTGGATAAAAAGGGAGATGTGATGTAAACAAAGTAGGACAAAAGAGGTTGGTTAAAAAGAGAGAAACCGACTAAAAAAAAAAGGAGACCTGTGAATAGAGAAGAGAGAACCTCAGAAAAAAGAAAAATGAGTGAAGTAAGGAGAAAAGGAGAGAAGGAATGGAGTGGAAGAAAGATAGAGGTGGAGGGTGGGGGGATATCGAGAGGAAAATTTGAGAATGGAAAGGCGTGTGGAAAGGAAGATGTGAAGAAAAAGAGAAAGATGGAGAAAAACGGAAAAACGTGGTGGTAGTGGTGGGAGAAAGATAGAAGGAGGAAAGAGATAGGTATAAGATTCAAGAGGTGCAGAGAGAAATGGAAGAAAAGGTGAGTGAAAAAGACAGGTGTGGATAAAGTGATAATGAGAAACAGAGATATGGGCACTTGACAGCACATACGCAGTGTGGAGAAAACAGTACATCCACAGTTACTTTATTTTGCCTATTCACATTCTCAGTATATCAAAACGGATTTATCAGAATATGCCTTTAGTTTTATTTATTGAATTTTTCCTGCAAATAGAAATTATTTTATTACTCATTCTTATGACCATCTAAATACACTCATTTATATATAACACTAAAACATATGGACGTATTCATTTATTTTCATGTTTGCAATTAAGAAAGCAGAAACTATATTGAGCCTCAGTTCCGAAACCCTACTGGCCACCGACCTTAGAGCAAATCCTACCAGCCACCCGACTTTAGAGCAAACAATACTCAGTACTGGTCACCCGACCTTAGAGCAAACTCTACTGGCCACCCGACCTTAGAGCAAATCCTACTGGCCACCGACCTTAGGATAAACTGGTTTTCATGTGTATGAATAGTCTCCCGGAACAAGCCCTGCTGGTCCTCTCATGTTATGTACACACACACACACACACACACACACACACACACACACACACCCTTCAGCCTTAGCAAGACACTACTGACTAACTGCCATATTAGAAATATTATGCTAATTCTGTTTTTCTTAAGTTTGTTGGACCTGGTCACAGTTCTTGGGCATGTTGCCGTATGAATAAAATGGTGACTTAGATTCTATTCAATCTATTGCATATAATCAGACTGTTCTTATGTATGGTGGACTTAGGAATAAAACCTTGCTTCCAGTTGTATTCAATCTTTTGCACATGATCAGACTGTTCAAAGACCAGTCTCACCCGCCTACAACTTTTTACAATGACTTTAGACTTGAGGGCTGAGATGGGTCTTCCTTATTATGGAGTCAAACTTTCCACTCATGTCTATAGTATGCACAAATTTTGTAAAGTCTTCATTATTATGGAATTCAAATTTTCGACTCCTCTCTACTGCATGAACAAACTTTATATATAGTCTGATTTGACTGAGATGGTTAGTTTAGGGGTTGGGGTGTGGCTCTCGGTCACTTGGTATTAAATGATGTCTGGTTGTCATGAGAACGGGAGAAAATGCAGAGAAGAGGATGTGTCAAAAACAGCTGGAGTTGAACACTCGCTTCCAAAGTGCATTTTGCAGACTGCAGGTGCAGGAGCGAAATATTGGGATGGGTGGTGGTGGTGTTGGAGTAAAGTGGTTTCAGGCTCCATGCAAAGTCTGAGACCTTGGGCATCTTTCGTCATTTTTGTGAAGTAAACGAGTTCTGCCAAGGGAATGACTGATTGTGAGCACAGAACAGACACATCATTTTCCCGCTCGTGGTAATCCATGCTACAGTATCCCGCTCTTGGCAATCCATGCTACAGTATCCCGCTCTTGGCAATCCATGCTACAGTATCCCGCTCTTGGCAATCCATGCTACAGTATCCCGCTCTTGGCAATCCATGCTACAGTATCCCGTTCGTGGCGATCCATGCTACAGTATCCCGCTCTTGGCGATCCATGCTACAGTATCCCGCTCTTGGCAATCCATGCTACAGTATCCCGCTCTTGACAATCCATGCATCCCGCTCTTGGCGATCCATGCTACAGTATCCCGTTCGTGGCGATCAATGCTACAGTATCCCGAGGCAAAGTGGCCACTCGCAAGAGGGTTTTGTAAACCTGCTAGACCGGTTTTTGATGGCGGCATACACCCCAACAAAAGGAAAACAACAAACTTCAAACAAAGCCTTTAATTCATCAGCTCGCCTACCAATGGAGCACACAACAAAATTCTGCACGCATCAATGATTGTGACAATACACATAGTGAGACGGTGAACCACCGCTACGGTCAGTCACAGGACGGGAAAACTTTTTTGACAACCACAACACGCCAAAAAAAGACTCGCACTGCGAGAGCGGCAGAATCCACAGAAACCAAGACTGGTAGGCCTCAAACGTGCTGCTCTATTGCTCTTGGTACAAGTAACAAAACACACAGGGTGACTCTGAAATAACATGGAATTTAATTTTGCACTCCACACACAAACTAACGAATTACAGGAAATATTTGAGGAACAAAACACAAATGAACCACAAGAGGACCTACAACAGTCACAGCGAAGCGAGCACCACCAAAAAGAAACACAACAACTGCAGAACACAACGTCAAGCACCCTCTTCATAATAATGTAAGAGGTAGGTTCCAAATGACTCTTCAAAAACAAACAGAGAACATCTAAAGAAGATGAAAAGTTTTCACGCACATGTGGAACAAAAGAAGTTAACGGTTCTACTATTACAAATCCAGCCAGCTTCCACCTTTATATCATGGAATTATTTTTTTAAACGTTATGCTCCGCCATGATTCTAAGTTTGTCAAGAAATTTGTACATGTTTGTCTCCCTTGTATCACGGTATTCTGATAATATAATCTCCCCTACAGATGGTTGTTCATCTACATTCACACATATTCTGTCACATGGAGTAACCTAATTCACTAGTCTCCCCTCTTAATGTTGATGCTTCTGGGGTAATCCACTACTCTCCCTAGTTAATATCAAGTCACGTGGTATAATCCTTTCTACTAGTCTTCTCTGTCAAAGCTGTCACACTTATCTAGCTGGAGGGGTCTTCCCTGCTGACGATAATTATCAGACCGACTTATTCTGCTAGTCTCCCTCTCCATTTCTGCTCACACATAGCCCGCTTAGCTACCGTGCTCACAAAGATATTATTCGGCTTCTATTACCCCCCTTGAATACACGCGTTTCCCACTGCAATTCTGTAGGCCAGACAGTCTGTGGGTCCGTAATACATATCTGTCATATAATTTAGTTTAGTATAGCATTCCTTTTAGCACTATTTAATTCGGACATGACGCGTTCTGTCTTTATCTTTTTGACCAGTTGGCCATTTTCTGCGACAAAGTATGATACACTTTAGTTGATTTTCTTATAAGTATATGCAGTTTGTCTGTTTGTTAGATATACATTTAATATGAGGGGCATGTCACTTTATTCCTCCACATAAATATTTAAGACATTCTGCCACCTTGTATAATAAACATTTAATAATAAAAGAATTAAATCATAGATTATATAATATAAAATAATTATGTTTATATAGTAATGTACATTTTACACTTTTAATCCAGTTTGCAGTTAAATTCACTTGATGTTTTATCATTTTTATTAATAAGAACGGAGGAACACTTTTTAAAATATTACCTAATTTCAAACATTTTGTTCATCTGCTTGGTTTTTTTTTAGTCTTAATGTTTTAATATGTTAGCTTTTCTGAGATTTTATTTTATCTTTTAGTCAGTTTATATTGTTTTCTTGTGTGTTTGTCTATGTGTTTATCTCTTTGTCTTTTTGTATTTATGCCAGTATGTGCTTATCTGTTTGTCTATCTGTTTAATTGAGCTTACATTTTTTCTAGTTTATTTTATTGCATGTCTTCTTGTTTGTTTTTGTGTGTGTGTGTGTGTGTATTTGCCTGTGTCTTGTGCTTGTTTGTTTTCTTTGCCCGTTTGTTGTGTTATCTTTCTGTTTGACAATGTGTTTTTCCTGACAATGTGTTTTTGTTTGTGTGTTTATTGTACACAGCTAGAAAAGAGAGCATATAAATTGTTATACGAAGTCCTGTCATAATAACCAACCCGGTTGGATATGTTTGTGAAATATAAAAAGCAGACAGTTATTGCACTATAAAAGTTACGTCTGAACTTGTTTACGACACTGTTCAAAATTTTTTAATTTATTTTCGAGCCATGTATCGATCTGTGGTACGCTGGGAAAACTAGAAAAGTGGAATGCAATTTTATTTTATGGTACACAGAAAACAATCGTGATCTCCAGTGTTGATTTTCTTAGCGACACATGTACATGCGTATGCTAACGAGTTAATGATGGTGAATGTCTGATGAAGTGCTGCTTGTTAAGAGCCAACCGTTATGTATAAACACATATATGCACATTACGCATGTAAATTAAATGTGAATGTATACGTGTTAACAATGCACGCTTATATACATGGCTGCCTATGATTGCAATGCATTTTGATGTATAATAAATTTGCCTATCCCTATTTCTAAACTTAACTGTTATATAAATTGTCAAATTACTGATACAATTTGTGATAACTTTCAAGTTCCTAGCTACCCTTCATTTGTTCACTAGTCATGACTTGAGTGACCAGGAAAGCGCGAGAGACTTGTAAAGTGTATTGCAGAGTGTGTAAGCATAAAGGAGTGTGCTACACCCCTACTTTTGATGTACCAAAGTAAGGATGCTAAATACGTCAGTATGTCCGGTGAAGACAACACAATCATTGTGATTGTGTTCTGCTCAAGAAACTGGTGGCAAGAGAGTGCTAAAATCGGTTGAGAGTAACGACGCATCAGTGTTTTCTTGCGCATGAGGGGGAACGCGTGCTGAGGCGGACATTTTAACATTGTAACATTCTGACACTGTGACATAATTGAAAAGACCATTGAAAAGACAGTGGAAGCTTACTTACTCCATGTTATGTGAAGTTTATAATAACCTATTCTAATAACTCTATTTCTATTCTCTGATAGGACTAACCTGCAATTTGTATTGACTCTATTGTTGAACTATAATATGTAGAGAGAGAGAGAGAGAATAGTAAACTATAATTACCTGAATGTGGGTTCATGGAATATTGATGTCAAATTATCTGTTTCATTGTAATTGTCATTTGTATAGTTGACTTTTCTTTTAATAAATTTTGTTAAATTTATTGACCTTCTTACGCAAATTGATATTGATATTTTTATGTTGGAGAAGAAATTGGGTTGATGGGGGCTCGCTAAATATAAAGTCGGATTTGTCTTCTCCTTTACTAAGAAGTGTTCCACTTGCAGAAAACTTTATGTGACTGTAAATGTTTTATGTTGTGGAACTGTGAAAACGTTTACAACACCAAAATATCTGCCAAGTGAGTGACAAGTGGTGTCTGTTGGAGGATCAGTAATAAAATAAAATTAATTTTCTAATCACTTGAAATTATTTATGAAAAATTAAGTAATAATAATAATTATCTTCATTAACTAAGTGGCATACGTGTCACACAATCCAAACCAGTTTCAACTGGATGAGTAGTTTTCCTGACTAATAGTCTAACACATAGCAAACTTATCCAAATGTTTCTTTGTTGAAGAAGTACTCTATTCTAATCACTTTGAATTTGAACATAACTCGAGTCCAGTCATAAAGGCGATCATTAGCTTATGGTAAGTTAACTGATTGAAAAAGAAAGAATGGACATAGACTATTTCGTCCATGTTTCCTATTGATCTATGATTTGAAATAGAGAATGCTTATGTAACTGAACCATTATTTCTGTTCATTAATTTGACTACTTTGTACATTTTACTTGTGAATTTTGTTCAATGTTATATTTCTTATGTTGTATGTGTATTTGGCTAATGAAATTGTTGCAGGATTTAGTAAGTTCAGAATGTTTGGAGGAGAGAAAGGAGTTTAGAGATGAAATATGCATGAAATTTAGTGCTGCAATAATTTGACTTTTGCAGAGAAAGCATGCTTTTCTTTCGTTTCCCTTCAAGCAGCAGTTACTACTTTACTTGCTTGGTCACTTGAATCAAGTGTTGTCATCAACTTATACATGTTGCGGTATGTTGATTCCAGTGAATTCCATTCGAGAACCAATACAATGGAAATTGTGGCTTGAGTTTGGTGTCGTGAATTCATGAAGAATATTTTGAATGTTCCTCACGGTATGTTGGGTATTACACATGAAAATTTGAGACATTCCTCCTGTTGTGCTTGATAGCGCATGTAAACTCAGGATGATTCTCTACTGTGTGCTTTGTCAGCTCATCAAAGATTCTGAACAGTTGTGTAATGTGCCTAGACGGGGCATATGAGGCCATTGCCCAAATAAGAAAGACAGTGTATTGTTACAAACTGTGTGATTGTAAACACATGTCAGTGACAACCGCCATCTTTGAAAAGGTTATGTGCATTTGATTTTTATTATTTCTTTGAAACTCTACTCTCATTTCCGTGATATTTATGAACTTGATTATATATCTATGTTAATTGACTGTCAATGTCTATGCTAGGATGATGATCCAGAATTAAAAGAACATTGTTGTGAAGTGATGTAAATATCAACTATCTTTGATTATATTCATATGTTGTTGTATTTGATTGTTGATTTAATAAATTTGTTAAATTTATTGACCTTCTTACACATATTCATAACCATATGTTACAGGAGTGTGAGTAGATGCGGATTCGCTAAATATAGATTAAGAGACAGATTGCCTTTGGTGAGAAATTTTCCACCTACGGAAATATTGTGTGATGATAAATATTTGTATTTAATGTTGTGGAAAAGAGAAAACTTTTACAGTGCCTGCATATCCACCAAGTGAGAGAGACAATGATGTTTTGGGGGAAATTATTAATAACATAAATTGAGATTCTCATCACTTGTAATTAGTTATGGATGAGTAAATAATAATAATCATGACCGATAACTAGTGTGGTTTACGTGTCACAGATGTTTGCAATATAAGTACATTTGAATGTGTGTATACTTTTTACATCAGAGTTTAGTTGTATGTGTGTTTGCTTCTCTGCATATGGCCATTATAATTATCAAAGAATCTTACACTTATGTATACAGTAAATAAATGGATTGATTACAAATATGTATAACCATAGTTCTTTTAAATACAACACCCTTTATATATTTATATAAGTATTCATATTATTGTTCGTTCATTTCTGTAATTACTTGTTGAAACCTACCCTCGGGTCTGCTACCCGTTTACATGTATTAGGTAAGCCAATGCTTTTCTAGTCTTAAACACAACTGTTAACTACATTCATGGCTAGTTCACTGAAATCATTTCCGTGATTTTTCTACACACTATTAAACTAAGGCCACCACTGGTATTGTCCAGCAAGATTTAGTTTTTGTACATTTTTTAAACACATTATTAAACTAAGGCCACCATTGGTATTGTCCAGCAAGATTTAGTTTTTGTACATTTTTTAAACACATTATTAAACTAAGGCCACCACTGGTATTGTCCAGCAAGATTTAGTTTTTGTACATTTTTAAAACACATTATTAAACTAAGGCCACCACTGGTATTGTCCAGCAAGATTTAGTTTTTGTACATTTTTAAAACACATTATTAAACTAAGGCCACCACTGGTATTGTCCAGCAAGATTTAGTTTTTGTACATTTTTTAAACACATTATTAAACTAAGGCACCACTGGTATTGTCCAGCAAGATTTAGTTTTTGTACATTTTTTAAACACATTATTAAACTAAGGCCATCACTGGTATTGTCCAGCAAGATTTAGTTTTTGTACATTTTTTAAACACATTATTAAACTAAGGCACCATTGGTATTTCCCAGCAAAGATTTTAGAGACATGTATGTATCTCTAAATCCGCCCAGTTAACACTCCAAGTACTTTAACCGTACACATATATAGTATTGAACTAGATTATTTAAGAGGTAAAGAAGAAGAAAAGAATGATTATTAATGTAGTGAAATTTTTTTTCATTCAAGCGCAGACTCCCTGGAGTCCACACAGGTGCTGACACTGATTTGACTTGCCAGTCTCCTTGCACTGATGTGTCAAGCTAACCTCTCTCTGCTTATTCTCAAACTTTTCACCCACTGTAAACAAACTTGGCATTAATTTTCTTTGCGACCCAACACTTGAATCAACAGAAAATTCTCTTTATTTAACAAATTCAGAATTATCTATACCTTTATATTCATATAAAGTATATTTTTATAACTATCTATATTTTTAACAGCTCAGCGTAGACAGATGAACCAACTTCATTTAACCCAATCTCAACATGTTTTCACAAGAATTCTACTGGTGCCATTAAGTGCGCAGTACAGACTTCAATACACAATATTTCCTGTGCTTAGCCCTTGTGGGTTTTCAACTGTAGGTATACACTTAATGATCTCTGCTTAAGTTATGCACAGGAAGAAAAAATCATATGACCACCAAACATCTAGACTTACAACAACAAAAAATGACGAACTTGGTTATTCTCGTGGTTACACCTCAACCTAGTTAATCTGAATAGAGTCTCTTTGCTCACCTTCACACTTTCTACTTGACCTGAGACAGTCCTAGGTACTCTGAGTGCCACTTCAACTCAAACATAAAACAAGGATTACTTATTATATAATAAAGACAGACATTTGCAGAAAATTCAAAATTCCACTGACTGATTCTTTCAAAATTAGCAAAAGAGAGCAGTAAATTTCTATACTAAACATCACAAAGCCCACACATTATTCATATATTATCATATTCTCATTGGCTGCAATAAAATGCACTTAAAAAACACAGTAAAAATTTCAATTCATTCTAATATCTTTAGAGCTCGTAAAAATCTAGGGAACAGGTCCTGTAAAAAGCAAAATCTGGCCTATTAGTTATAGTGTAGTCATTTTCATACAACTTCTTCAGATCAATTATATTAATTAGATATGGAATCCGCTCTGAAGAATCAACAGTGATAACGCTACTGCTCAAGTGTAGTGGCTTACTATTTTCCAGTGTTCCCACCCAACCAATGGCTCACAGCAGTGTCTTACTACTTTCCAGTGTTCCCACCCAACCAATGGCTCACAGCAGTGTCTTACTACTTTCCAGTGTTCCCGTCCATCCAATAGCTCTTGCATTTGTCTTAACCCATTCATGCCTTCAGCTTTACCATGTAAAATGCTTCCTGCTCATCAATGCAAGCATGCTTTTCTGGCAGTCTCCCTCTCCATTTCACACCATCAATGCCCCTCCTTTCCAAATCGGCTGGTCACGCTTTCACCTTACTATAATACTCTTATATAAACACTAAAACGTTCAGCCTGGGTACTCACAACACCTTAATATATTGCAACTCATGAAACACAAATTAACCATAATATTCGACTTAACAATACATAAAACATGAATAACCAAATAGACATGGTTATTGCAAGTACAAATATATGAAAATACGTACTTGATTATTTCTGTAACATGATTTGCATACATGCATAATTTGCATTGCTGAGATAGTTTTCAAAAGATCTATACAGTATTCTCTGAATATTTGTCAATACATCTTTTCCATATGTAGCCTCGAAGATAAATTAAATATTTTTTTATATGATTGAACGTAATATGCATATTGTTATGTATAGTTTTAATATAATTATCCTGATGACGTGGCCTAGGGATTAACAGAAGCCTGCACTTCTTTCTGTATCAGTTGAAAAGGAAACTGAGAAAAATTTACACATATCTCTTTGTGAATTTGACCTTAAGGATGACCTAGGACAAAAAACAGTCCACTTTCGTTCTGTGTGAATTTCAACCAAATACAATTATCGCATCGTTCTGTGTAAATTTCAACTTGGGACCAAAAGCGTCACTTCTGCCTGTGTGAATTTGAAGTTAAGGACTAAAAACTATTATCACTTATTTCTGTGTAAATTTGAAGTAAGGACTAAAAATACTTATCACTTATTTCTGTGTAAATTTGAAGTAAGGACTAAAAACAATTATCACTTATTTCTGTGTAAATTTGAAGTAAAAAGAACATTTATAAACATTTGTCACTTTTTTTCAGTGTCAATTTGATCTCTCAGTGACCTAAGGATGGAGAAGGGTCTGCAATTCTTCCGGCATGAAAGTATTCTTGCTGCTGATCTAGAGATTGAAAAAAAGTCTCATTTCTTGGTGAATGTGTACAACGAAAGGATTCTGGCTGTTGCTAGACAACTTGTGATTGCGGGCTGCGAGGACAGGAAGGTGGATGAAAAATTCGCCAATATTTACAGTTTTCCAGAGTATCAGGTTCTCACAATAAATAAATGTATTGCGTGTTTCTGTGACAATAAATTATAGTCATAAATATATTTTATGGTGTGCTTGCTGTGAATCTAAGTGCCTGCAAAATTGTGTTGCTTCTGCAGAATTCACACGTACAAGTTATTTGTTTAAAGTCACATCAACACAAATCTATTCTTTATGCGTAGTTCACACTCGTCAGTTATTTGTTTAAAGCCACTCAAACACAAATCTATTCTTTATGCGTAGTTCACACTCGCCAGTTATTTGTTTAAAGCCACTCAAACACAAATCTGTTCACACTCGCCAGAGGATTGCTTAGAAGCAAAAATAAACATTTCTGTTGTTTATCTGGAAGACATTTGCAATGGAAAGAAACCTAATTTAAAATATTTGATCAATAATGTTCAAATGATTAGGCAATTAATCTGTAATAGATTGGGACTATAACATAAAAATACAATCTTATAAAATGTGACACTATTATGTATAGGCAATCAATGTGCATGTAACGCTATTGTTTATAGGCAATCAATGTACAATGTATCGCTATTGTTTAATGGCAATCAATGTACGTGTAACGCTATTGTTTATAGGCAATGTACACGTAACGCTATTGTTTATAGGCAATCAATGTACATGTAACGCTATTGTTTATAGGCTACAGATTCACATTCGGCATTACTGTTTAAATGTCGATTATATATTAACACCTATTTATTTATTTCATGTATTTAAAATGGAATATAGTTCAAACTTCATGAATTTCACCTGCACAGAAGCGTTTTCTTTTCAAAACATTTTATGAATAAATTAAGTCTCTTTGAAAGAGAGTACTTAGAGAATTTAAATGTAAATTCCTATGACAGATTAATAATAGCGCACATAATTATTGTCATGTCAGTCACAACGCATCAACGGAGCAGGTATACATTCAAGATAAGTCAGGTCACCTAGTTATGAACTTGACACAATTTGACGCATGAGCACAGCAAGCCATTTTGTTTACAAATAGACCAGGTCACTTAGATACGTCTTTGGCACAGAAAGGTCAGACTTGACGCATGAGCACAGCAAGCAGATTGTTCACGGAGAGTATAGATCAGTTAGATGCCCCTTGACGCAGGCGGGTCAGTCTCGACGCGTCGATACAGCAGGTAATTCACGACAAGGGCGGATTACCTGACGCAACCATTTTGAAGGCCGGCCGTCCATGGTGAAAAATCAGATCAATAAAATATAACTCTTGACGCAGGCGGCTTAATCTTGACGCACGTCACACCCGTCAAACAGTCTGACATCAAGTCATAATCGGAATGTGGACGGTTTGGTGAGCTCAGCCTACACTCTCTCTGAAAGCTTTAGAAACACGTATTTTAAAGCCGATGACGTAATCCCAGACAGATCTTTACACATTGCCCATATACTCACATCAAAGTAGCACTAATCCGTTCACTCATATGTGTCTTTGACAAAAGGCTAAGGACTTGTTACCTTTTAACTTAACCTGCATCCTGGAGGCAGGACTGGGTGACGTATCTCTATTACGGTGTCATGTGATGCTGTTCGTTATTTAATGTATTGTCGTTGATAGTTTGTCTGTGTGTTTGAAGGCGTAAACATGGAGTCATCCACAAATACACCAAATTATATATATTTTTTCTTCATTCTAATGCAATTTTCGATGTTTAAGTGTATACTTGTTTTGATATGCATTGGTTAGCATGTTTCTGATAGTTTGGTGTGTAGATAGATAGATAGATAGATAGATAGATAGATAGATAGATAGATAGATAGATAGATAGATAGATAGATAGATAGATAGATAGATACGGTACAATCAATAATAAAAATAATTAATGAGATTTACATTAAAGCGTGTTATCTAAATATAAAATCAATTGCTGATCTTTTTCATTATATCCAAATAATGATACAAACTCATCAATAACAGCCATGATTAAGTCTGCTTTATTATTAAAGTTAATTTCACAATGACTGAGGCACATGTGAGCAGTGGTTAATTAGTGCTTGTCAAACATATTTTTTTATAATTAAAAAAAGTCAAGATTGTGTGCCTCTTTTCCTTTTTAATGTTCTTACTATGCAACATTATTCTTCACATTACACAATGCACTTAACAAGAATACTTCACAGTATACCGTGCATTTAACAAGAATACTTCACACTATACATTGTACTTAACTATGATACTTCACACTATACAGTGCATTTAACAAGAATACTTCACACTATACATTGTACTTAACTATGATACTTCACACTATACAGTGCATTTAACAAGAATACTTCACACTATACAGTTTACTTAACTAGAATACTCACATTACATAGTGTACTAAACAAGTATATTGTACTTAACTATGATACTTCACACTATACAGTGCATTTAACAAGAATACTTTACACTATATAGTGCATTTAACATGAATACTTTACACTATACAGTGCATTTAACATGAATACTTTACACTATACAGTGCATTTAACAAGAATACTTCACACTATACAGTGCATTTAACAAGAATACTTCACAGTATACCGTGCATTTAACAAGAATACTTTACACTATACAGTGCATTTAACAAGAATACTTCACACTATACAGTTTACTTAACTAGAATACTCACATTACATAGTGTACTAAACAAGAATACTTCACTTTATACTGTGTACTTAACTATGATACTTCACATTATACAGTGCATTTAACAAGAATACTTCACAGTATACAATGTTCTTAACAAGAATGCGTCACATTATACAGTGTACTTAAGAATACTTCACACTATACAGTGTATTTAACTAGAATATTGCATCATGTTGTAATCCTCTGCAAATCAGACTTCTCTTGAAAAATGTCAAGCATTGCACATCATCAGTCCTTTCCTAGAAGAATGGCAACTGCTAAATATACACTGGCTTCTTGGAAATTTTGTAAGTATCATATCTTTCTTAATAATCCTTGCTTACAAATTTAACAGAATATTCTAGTTGTCAACATTTCAAGTGAAGGACATGATCCTCTTTGGGATTTAATTAACAGCGTGTAATAATTTAGTCATCCAGTAAACACATTCACACAACAGTTAATTATATTGCTTGGAATGCATTCCTGTTGCTCTCTAAGTTTAAATTAACTGCATGTAACATTGAGTTATCCAGTAAACACATTCACACAACAGTTATTTATATTACTTGGAGTGTATTCCTGTTGCTCTCTAAGTTTAAATTAACTGCGTGTAACAGTTGAGTTATCCAGTAAACACATTCACACAACAGTTATTTATATTACTTGGAGTGTATTCCTGTTGCTCTCTAAGTTTAAATTAACTGCATGTAACAGTTGAGTTATCCAGTGAACACATTCACACAACAGTTATTTATATTACTTGGAGTGTATTCCTGTTGCATATTCTTGGTAATGCTAAAGTTTTTACCTTCAGAGTTGTAGAAATATGTAAAAAAAAAAATTAAAAAAATACAGAGCCTGAAGTAATTATACATTTCCCTCTCTGGCTAGGAGAAACTTTATCGGTCATTTACCAATCTTTCACACTCAAAATATTGATCCTGCATATTTCCTGGACCTAGCACGAACAAGTTTGAACATAAACAAAATTGCTTCACTACAAGTGCAATAGTCATTCGTCTTCACTCGAAGAAGCTCCTGGTCAGAATGACCCTTCTGGTTTCAAATTTCACTTTCAATAATTTTTGTTGTCATTAGTGTCAGGTGTGATGACGAGTCACATGACGTCAATCAGACCCTGATTCCCTGTCACAAAAATGTCTTTCTAAATATCTGGAGTGTTGTACATCTTTTTTCTACAGATCAAGGATAAATTTGTAACAAAGTTTACACACTCTTCGTAATGCTGTGTGACAGCAAGATAGAGAAGTTGCGCCATATTGCCTCCGTCGCAATCATTAATGTCTTTTTGCAAGAATGTGCTAATGTCGTTACAGACGATGACGAATGTGATTACACCTACACGATAACGGCAATTGTTACATCTTCAAGAAAAACTTCACTCACTTCAGCCATCTCTAAACGTTCCAAATTATAATAGGCACAGTCTAAAAATATATGTCACTAAAATAGTTTAATTCTTTCAGGAATAACTACTATCTCTAAAAAAAAATATTTCCGTGGCCAGCCTATGATTGCGGGAAGCCCAAAGTGGTGGAGAATTAACATCTTGCTCATTCACCCATAAAATGTCACACAAACGTCACAGAGACTTAACTTACAAAAATGTCACAGAGACTTATAAAAACGTCACAGAGACTTAACTTACAAAAATGTCACAGAGACTTAACTTACAAAGTGAGGAAGACCTACTTGCTTAGACTAAGCTTACAACCATGCGTAAAGCATAGTTACATAGATTTTACTCACAACTGTGGGTAAAGCATAGTTACATAGATTTTACTCACAACTATGGGTAAAGTATAGTTGCATAGATTATACTCACAACTGTGGTGAATTTATAGATACATATATTTCACTTACGACTATGGTTAAAGTATAATTTCGTAGATTATCTTACACTTATGGGTAAAATATAGTTACATAGATTTAACCTATACCTATGGGTAAAGTTTAGTTACATAGATTTAACTTGTATGAGTAAAGCAGAGTTGCATAAACTCCATTAGTCATAAATCCGTAATGAACAAGATGCACAAAACTGAAATTTTCATTTCGGATTTATCACACTCTTGGAACTCTGAGTAGACTTAACGTTTGCAGAGTTGTATGCGTCACAAGTACGTATAATGTTGCTTTTTGTTATTATGGAACGTCACTAGCATGTATATGATGCATAGGGTTATGAGTAGACAACGTCACAAGTGTGCATTGTGTTATGAGTAGGGAACGTCACAAGTACGCATATGCCGCATTATGTTATGATCAGGGAACGTCACAAGTACGCATATGCTGCATTATGTTATGAATAAATATGTTGTACGTTGATTAGGAAAGTTACTAGTATGTAATGTTGCAACGTGTTATGATTAAAGACGTCACAAGTAATTATATATTGCAGTGTGTTATGAGGGAACGTCGCACTATGTAAATGTATGTATGTTTCAAATAAAGTGACGTTGATGAAAGATACATAAGAGTTTGCATGTTTCAAGTACAGTGACGTTAATGAAAGATACATAAGAGTTTGCATGTTTCAAGTACAGTGACGTTAATGAAAGATACATAAGAGTTTGCATGTTTCAAGTACAGTGACGTTGATGAAAGATACATAAGAGTTTGCATGTTTCAAGTACAGTGACGTTAATGAAAGATACATAAGAGTTTGCATGTTTCAAGTACAGTGACGTTAATGAAAGATACATAAGAGTTTGCATGTTTCAAGTACAGTGACGTTAATGAAAGATACATAAGAGTTTGCATGTTTCAAGTACAGTGACGTTGATGAAAGATACATAAGAGTTTGCATGTTTCAAGTACAGTGACGTTAATGAAAGATACATAAGAGTTTGCATGTTTCAAGTACAGTGACGTTAATGAAAGATACATAAGAGTTTGCATGTTTCAAGTACAGTGACGTTAATGAAAGATACATAAGAGTTTGCATGTTTCAAGTACAGTGACGTTAATGAAAGATACATAAGAGTTTGCATGTTTCAAGTACAGTGACGTTGATGAAAGATACGTAAGAGTGTACAACGTTCATACACTCACCAATTTATTACTTTTCTTCTTTCTTAAAAAAGGAACAGTTGCCAACACGCTTTAATAATATTAGATTTCATTGGATTAACAGGCGCTTAGTTCGTTTCCAGTTCTTTGCATTCTGGGATTTTTTAAATCCTTTGTAAAAGTAAGTTTACTTCCACTCCCAGGGTGGGGTTTGAACCTCTGACCTCTTTCAAACAAGTAATTGCCCAGATCTCTATATACACTATTCGAACAATGATAGTGTGTTGTCCGAGTTATCTTTGTACAAAAGGAACTTTATTTACAATATTACAAAATTACAATACAAAATACTATTTCACTCCTTACTAGGCTTAAGTCTTGAAATGTCTCAGAGGTGATGCTGGAAGGGACATTACTTCTATAGAGACGTAAAAATTGAATGAGTATTAGTTATCTCCCCTAAATATTCTCGTTTTAAATGAGACCTCTGTTAGACCAATTATATAGCAGCAGCTAAAATAAATGTCATCTTTAGAAAAGGAATCGTTGAATACATTTTAATAAATGCATAATGCACATTTTAATTCAATATTCATAACATTATTACCATTTTAGTAAAAGTTACACGTATGCATACAAATATTCTTCTAAATCTCACACCAGTTCTGTCAGCCAGTCAAAACTTATCTTGTTAACATGGCAAACATGGGAAGACTGTATTTTTATTTTATAAACAACAAGCGGCATTTGAGTTTAATCTGAAAAATTCATTTAATAGTGTGACATACTGAAGTGGTTGTGTTGGTACAGAGTATCGTCGTATATAGCCGTACTATTTGTTTGTTGCTCAAGGTGCTTAACTCGAGTAAAAGGAAGACAGCACTAAATTCTCTACTCACTGTTTATTTGTTGCTCAGGGTGCTTAACTCGAGTAGCACTAAATTCTCTACTCACTGTTTGCTATATAATCGGATTTGGGATGGATATAGAAAGACCAGTAAAGTAAATCTGCATATGCACCCGGCTTCCACATAATTTATATATGTTTATAAATATTGTATGTAAACATATATGTTTGTTCATCAGTATTCGATTACATATAATAATGATTATACATTAATATACTTAATTCATGTTAATAATGATGATACTTTAATATACTTAATTTACGTTAATTATTCTTAGAAGTTTCAATATGATTGCATTGAATGATCGATGATTATCAATGATTTTAAATATACAAAGATTATATAATAGACAGAGAGACAGACATATAGATAGATGGACGTAGGTTAAATACTTATATACAATTTCTTTTATTCTCTCTCTCTCTTAGTCTAATCACTTCCGGCTATCGTTCTGCATTCTCCAGCCTCTTCATGTTCTATTTCATAATGCCCCAGGGCTCACATTCGGCTGGAAGTGATTAACAGTATCAGGAAACCAATAAGGAAAGGAAACAAGGGAAACAATCCACTGCAGCTACTACAAAGCAAAATGTGCAAAGACATTCCCTAGCTATTACGCCACTCTGAAGATGATGATCTGTGACATGATTATTTAAAGTGACTTCCACGAGAGATTCAGTGCGACTGTTTTTCTTTTTTAAAAAAAACTGCGACTTGCCTCTGTCAGCATTAGTTAACTACAACAACTGGGCAAGACATTTTTGTCTTTCCCATTCATTCTCACATTTTGTCCACACTCGTAAAGCGAAATTAAAGCAGGGGGTACTTTGTGTATTTATTTCTATGTTGGTTTAATTGCTGACTTTTTAGTCTTCAGTTGTTTGTTTATTTATTGTTATTTTTGTAGATCTAATTATTATTGTTTATCTGGGATGTCTTGTTTGTTTCATCATTTGTTTATTTGTTTACACTCCCACCACACCGAGATATTAATGTTTGTTTGTTTGATTGAATGCTTGCTTGCTTGAGTACTTGTTTGTTTTGTTTTTGTTTGATTGTTTCTTTGTTTTCACTAGCACTTTTCCATTCTAACATATGAATGTTGTCACTAGCTTTTTTCTACTCTAAGATATGAAAATTTGTTTGTTGACACTAGTTTGTTTCTACTCTAAGATATGAATATTTATTTGTTGACCACTAGTTTCTTTCTACTCTAAGATATGAATATTTGTTTGTTGACACTAGTTTGTTTCTACGCTAAGATACGCATGCTTATGTGGTTGACCCTTATCACATCTATTTTATTTTACCATACGATGATTTCAAAGAGTTTTTCTCCATGTTTAATATGCAACTCAACAGTACATACGACCGCACATTTCAGTTTGGTGTATCAAGTCAAGAATACTATTTTTAGATCAATACGTTGCACAAAATCATTGATCGCATAGTTGATAGCATAGCTAATGTCCTTTACTTGTGCACTATAATTGACATGTAGCTAACATAAGTCACTTCTGTAAAAGATGGAATAGTTATGAGAAGACACGACCTAAGAATGGAACAATTATGAGCGACATGTAGCCTGAGAATGGAATAGTTATGAAAAGACGTGTGATATGAGAATGGAATAGTTATGAAAAGACGTGTGATATGAGAATGAAATAGATATGAAAAGACACGTGCTTAAAATGGAATAGGTATGAAAAGATTAGTGTCCTGAGAACGTAATAGTTATTTAGACATGTGGCGTGAGAATGGAATAGTTATTTAGACATGTGGCCTGAGAATGGAATGGAATAGTTATTTAGACATGTGTTCTGAGAATGGAATGATTATGACATTTTTTTATAGCTTGAGAATGGAATAGTTTTTAGAAATGATGCCAGCGGATGGAATAGTAACAAAACCTAAGGCCTGATAATGTAACCGTTATGAAAAGACATATACCTGATAATGTAACCGTTATGAAAAGACACATAACTGATAATGTAACCGTTATGAAAAGACACATACCTGATAATGTAACCGTTATGAAAAGACACATACCTGATAAAGTAATCGTTATGAAAAGACAGATACCTGATAAAGTAATCGTTATGAAAAGACAGATACCTGATAATGTAATCGTTATGAAAAGACACATACATACCTGATAATGTAATCGTTATGAAAAGACAGATACCTGATAATGTAATTGTTATGAAAAGACAGATACCTGATAATGTAATCGTTATGAAAAGACAGATACATACCTGATAATGTAATCGTTATGAAAAGACACATACATACCTGATAATGTAATCGTTATGAAAAGACAGATACCTGATAATGTAATCGTTATGAAAAGACACATACATACCTGATAATGTAATCGTTATGAAAAGACAGATACCTGATAATGTAATCGTTATGAAAAGACACATACATACCTGATAATGTAATCATTATGAAAAGACACATACATACCTGATAATGTAATCGTTATGAAAAGACACATACATACCTGATAATGTAATCGTTATGAAAAGACACATACATACCTGATAATGTAATCGTTATGAAAAGACACATACCTGATAATATAATCGTTATGAAAACTCACATACCTGATAATATAATCGTTATGAAAAGACACATACCTGATAATGTTATCGTTATGAAAAGACACACCCGAAAACGGTTAGGAAGGTAGTGGAGTAGATTAAGTGATTGTAAACCCGACATGGAATTGTGGAAAAAATGTGTCGGCGGTTGAACAACACAGTTCGAAACATTTTATTGAATTGCTTATAAAAGTGGCCTATGCCTTGAACTTCTGTCATCAAAAGTAAAAATAGCAATTGCAGCTCAAAATACCAATGTTTCATTCGGAGAGATCACGTTGTTGACATAAAAGAAAAAAAAAACATCTGAAGTCATAAGTCGGGCAAGCAGTCTAAGATAAGCTAAAATTTAGAACAATGGCTTTGTTTTCCTAAAGACTTAAGTAGCGCTTCGTGCGAACGTTTGTGCCAGCCGTAGTCGTAGACGTAGTTTAGACGTAGACGTTACTTGCTCGAGTTCTTTGTAAATGCATTGCAAATAAAAACGTTGACATTTTTTTTAGTTTCAGCTTTAGCCTCACGCTTGCATTAGACTAGTAAATATTTTGGTATTTAATGCATAACATATGTTTAGTGCATAATTGTAACACAAGTTGCATAATGTGTAATGTATAATAGATAAGGTGTTATGAGTAAGAGATCATGTTAAATCATAAATAAGACACAGCTACTTATCTACTTTGTATAATGTCAGGGTGAGCTCGTTCTGTCGACGTATCCAGTAAAAGATATTTGAAGAATGAATGAGTGTGTGCCATGATGTGTCTGATTCTCATCGTGTTTCCTAAAGATTGCCTTTAGGCGTTTTACCACTCATGCTATCTATCACCACGACGGCCTTTACTTGCTTTAGAATGTTTCTCTACTGACGTCACAATTCCTCAGATGGTATACAACTGCGTAAGTTATAATATCATAGACGTCATATTTACTAAGATGGTCTATAATAGATAATACATTTTTTCAATACTGACGTCACATTTTCTTCAAATATCCTTTAACTGCATATATCTCCCTATTAACGTCATATTACCTCAGCTAGTCCACAACTGTGAAAGCTATAATACCATAGACGTCACATTTCCTCAGATGGTCCACAACTGTGAAAGTTATAATACCATAGACGTCACATTTCCTCAGATGGTCCACAGCTGTGAAAGTTATAATACCTTAGACGTCACATTTACTGAGATGGTCTTAACTCATAAGACATGTTTCACCACTGACAGTTTGTAAGACAGAGATAAATGGAAGTGGGCAGGTATATACTGTGGATCAGGGATGCACTAGTGGGAAGAATGGTAACAAGCAGAGAGAGAGAGAGAGAGAGAGAGAGAGAGAGAGAGCAAATCTTCCTGTGCAAATCTCAAGGTTAAGAACACTCATGAACGAGCTAAAATTTCTGCATGTCACGTGTCCGGTTAAATTTAATGGACCCTGTCTCTAAATCAGAATCCCAAGTATCAATATTAGATTATCGTTTCACTTCCAATACTAGCGACAGCCGGACGGCCTGACCTTTCCGTTAATATGCCAAAGATTCAAATGATATACCGACAGATAAATAAACTGACGTGCCCAGGCTGGTAACGTTATCTCCCCCTTGATCTCAGTACAGTTAATTTCCACAGCCCTACTAAAAGATGAAGAATTGATTAAGTAATTAAGTGTAAGTTACGACAGTGACTATGATCACTGTATAACGATGACCTCTGCATAGGAAAGGTACACACACCAACAAGACCATCTCACTACAAGTAATTTCAGTCATTTCTGAGGTGAGTACAAATATCAAAACTCGAATATCACAATACACATGACAGGTACCTATAATATGAAGCATTCAATATTATCCTAGAGTTCAAGTTAAATCGTTAAGTCGTCCAATGGTGAAGAGGTTACCTAAAAGTATATAGATCCGTTGTCCCTACAATGCTTTGCATTAGCAGTTATATTATTGCTTCAGATAAACAACATAAATAAGTCCTTAAAAAATAAATATTTTTTATGAAACAAGTTTAATAATTTTAAGAAGATTATTTATTTATTATTATTATTGGCATTGATAAACTGTCTCGAAAAGACTGTCTGCTTTGCATTTCATTGATTTCTTCTTGGAAATGCTCGCTACACGCTACAGTATGTGATGTCGGATGAAAGTTTTCTCTTTTCAGATTTGTAATCCACTTCCCCAACACCCACCCACCCCCCAACCCCCGTAATTTGTAATCTTTGGGAAATGTAAAAAGTGAATATTTTTGGATTGTCCGCTGTTTGTGCAGCCATTTGCACTGCAATATTTAAGCATGTTTTTAATTTTTCAAACCACGCATTTAATGCAAGACAATATGTCGGATAGCGCATGCGGATTGTAGTTCCATGTCGTGACGTCAAATGTTATGTTGCTATGGTGAGGAGTCAGTCTCGCAAATGAACGAGAGCTCTGATTTCTTTCAAAAGTATTGACTTTCAATACCAAAATAAATGCATTTGTACAAATATCTAAAAGTTTAAATGTTGCAGTCTTGATTCCATGAATTGGGAATTACTCATTTCATACGGATTTTTCTTATCTGTGGCTGACCTAGATTCAATTTCATCTCGGACTTTAATACATATATTACTGTCTTCATCTGTACAAAACTAAATTTAATACATGTGTTGTTGTCTTCATCTGTACAAAACTAAATTTAATACATGTGTTGTTGTCTTCATCTGTACAAAACTAAATTTAATACATGTGTTGTTGTCTTCATCTGTACAAAACTAAATTTAATACATATATTACTGTCTTCATCTGTACAAAACTAAATTTAATACATATATTACTGTCTTCATCTGTACAAAACTAAATTTAATACATATATTACTGTCTTCATCTGTACAAAACTAAATTTAATACACGTGTTGCTGTCTTCATCTGTACAAAACTAAATTTAATACATGTGTTGTTGTCTTCATCTGTACAAAACTAAATTTAATACATGTGTTGCTGTCTTCATTTGTACAAAACTAAACTGAATGCATTGTGTTGCTGTCTTCATTTCTACAAAATTAAACCTAATACATATGTTGCTGTCTTCATCTATACAAAACTAAACTGAATGCATTGTGTTGCTGTCTTCATTTCTACAAAATTAAACCTAATACATATGTTGCTGTCTTCATCTATACAAAACTAAACTGAATGCATTGTGTTGCTGTCTTCATTTCTACAAAATTAAACCTAATACATATGTTGCTGCCTTCATCTATACAAAACTAAACTGAATGCATTGTGTTGCTGTCTTCATTTTTACAAAATTAAACCTAATACTTATGTTGCTGTTTTCATTTGTACAAAATTAAACTTAATACATGTGCTGCTTGCCGTCTTCATTTGTATAAAATTAAACTTAATACATGTGTTGCTGTCTTCATCTGTACAAAATTAAACTTAATGCCTTTATTGCTGTTTTAATTGTAAATTTCAATTATCTAGGGATCTGCCTATATATTGCATCCCATATATCAATTATAGCAAAAACAATGATTTTTAAACGAAAGAGAGCAACAGAGCTAAGATATTCGGTATATTACTCGGTATACATTTTCGCACACAATAAGCGAGTGTACGCACATATACAGGGGCACACACATACATGACCACACAAGCGCGTAAGCCTACATACACATACTACACGCAAAGGCACACTGTACACACCACGCTAGGTGTACACACACACACACACACACACACACACACACACACCTGAACATACTCACTCCCCTCACACACACACACACACCTGACCATACTCACTCCCCTCACACAAACACACACACACACACACACACACACACACACACACATATACGCATTTCTGCGAGCTTGAGTCAAGGCTAGAGAACATCTTTCATCTGATGTCTACGGAAGAGCAATTCCGACTTTTTTCCGATGACGTTGCTTGACAACAGGAAGACGGAACAGGACGGTTGCAATTCCCCGCAGTGTGCGAGCAGTTCAAACATTCTCATGCGGTGCCTGAAATGAGGTAACGGCCATGACTAACGTGAAATGGCAATAGATTTGTATCATTTTCCTAAAGTCAAGACTAACGTGAAATGGCAATAGATTTGTATCATTTTCCTAAAGACTAACGTGAAATGGCAATAGATTTGTATCATTTTCCTAAAGTCAAGACTAACGTGAAATGGCAATAGATTTGTATCATTTTCCTAAAGTCAAGACTAACGTGAAATGGCAATAGATTTGTATCATTTTCCTAAAGTCAAGACTAACATGAAATGGCAATAGATTTGTATCATTTTCCTAAAGTCAAGACTAACGTGAAATGGCAATAGATTTGTATCATTTTCCTAAAGTCAAGACGGTCTTTTGATTGATATGTCCAGATGTGGAAGAGAGATGTATTCGTACCACAAGTTATGGCTCATATACTTACTGATTAGTGTTGCATGGCTAATATACCAACTGACTGAACTTAAGGCAAAGTTGTTTTGTTTTCTGTTATTTTAGTTTAGATGATATATTTCGAGGGTGAGATCTAGTAATAAGAATGACAGTAACAAAATGACATACTTCACACAAATCATATTATTATTACTGTAAATAATGTAATATATTAATATTGCCGTGAACATTGGAATATATTAATAATAATTATTAATACTGTGATTAACGTATATACTTTATTATAATATATATATTAATACTGTGAATAGCGTAATATTTTAATAATACTGTGAGAATAGTATTTATGTTTTGAAGAGGTCGAGTCGTGCTTTTGTTTTCCCCTGCATGCTTGCCTCATTATTCATCTGTTACCTCCGTCCACCTGCATTTTCAGTTCTAGAGGAAGCAATGGAGCAAGGACAGCGCGCTTGCATTTAATCAGCCGTATAATTTTTTTTTTATTGTCACGCTTGGCATATTAAAATGTCACGGCGATTGGTAGAGCTCATTAATCAAGTGTTTTTAAATACCTATCAATAAAACTGTGTAGCGTGAAAATGTCTCTTAATAGAAAAGTGTGTATGTTTACTCTTGGCAAATAAAAAGTAATAATAACGCAAAGCAATAATAATTTTCATTTGTATAGTTGATCATCTATTCTAGGCGCTGTTGGAACAAACCAAATATAACATTAGGCGATGCGGGCTCCACTATTTAGGTCGGACGTGACGACTACACAGTCACGTTGAGGTTGGCAGGCGATCAGGGCCGTTATATGACGTAGATGAGGACTAAATAGGCCAAATGTCATTCAGTCGGCCTTTGTCGTGTCGAGTGCGAGACGGCCAGGATTTATGGTATTGTAAAGTTACCGACGTCGACAGCTACTGCTATAAAGCCGATCCCTGAAAAGGCACAAACGAAACGCGAAAGCGGCGGAAGCCGGAAGCGTTCCCCACATTAACAACAGCACAAACTCACGTTCCTGTTTTCATTGATGGTAGTCATAGGAGACATTAATAAAAACAATATTTACAGTAATGTTCATAAAATAAATATAGGCCCGGGGTGTACAAGGCCATCGGGAATTATTTTGACTGAAATACAAGTGCGGGGTTGTGCATCGTTTGTACCTGATCGACTTTTCTATGACGTTATCCGATGTCAACCAATGAATGTTCGCCGACAGGAACAGAATTTGAGTAGCAGGACTTCCAACCTGGATTTTTGTTTTCTCCGTGTTTTCATTAAAATGTCACGTGATTTCAACATTGTAATAAATGTAGACTCTAACGTGTTATCTCTTTAAACAATAAAACCTATAGTAATACATGCATTGCATTAAAACAGCAGCAACGAATTACATCCTTCAACAGTCTGTCTTGTATGGCTGTCAAATAAACCATTATTTATATTTTGTTACATCGTCTTCTCGATTTCTCTATAACCTTCGTTAATTCTTTTATACGTGTTATAAAGTTTTGTGTTTGAAGATTTGGATACGGTGACACAACGCCATCCTTGTTAATGGTTATTATTATTCATCCATAACTAATTATAAGTGATATGAAAATAGAATTGAAAAGGTAATATTAATATTTTTTTTTACCTAATAGGTTACCTAAAAGGTTAAGTCACCTTTTATAAAACAAAATAGCAGCATCATATTAGTTAC
Organism: Sinotaia quadrata; assembly: GCA_028829895.1. Taxonomy (NCBI): domain Eukaryota; kingdom Metazoa; phylum Mollusca; class Gastropoda; order Architaenioglossa; family Viviparidae; genus Sinotaia; species Sinotaia quadrata. Next base: position 26,681,723 of record CM054178.1, read on the forward strand.
AATGATACATTTTTGCTTGAATTCACAAACAAATTAATTCCTATTTACTGACATATAGATTCGTGCGTGCTAGTAGGTTATTTTAGTAGTTATCTCTGGGCTATTTTAGTTGTCTTATCATTAAAAGTGTTCACGTAATAGGGCTTTAAATCCACAATGACGTCAAGAAATGGATTTGGAATGATGGACCTAGTTTATTTTCTTAGCTAGAATTACTTTTCTCCTATATGTATGTGAATACTTTAACAATGAGAGATTGTTTCAACCAACAGTAGTGTTATCTTTTGTGCCAAGCTGTTCAAAACTAATACTCTATATTCATTAAATATGACCAGGTCGTAGAAAAAAACTACTATATATTCATCAAATATATACGAAGCTGTACAAAAATAATACTATAATAATAATTAAATACGTACCAAGCTGTACAAAAAATGAATATACTCATTAAATATGTACCAATGTGTACAAAAATATTACTTTATAGTCATTAAATATGTAGATGTACGAATATATATCTGTTTTGTTCAACTCTCTATTGCCTGGAGACATCTCTGTGTACCATATATCACATACTAAAGTAGCCATTTTGTGCACAAAACTCTGTTTCTTCCATCGTCTACTCTTGGCCAGGTGTCAACACATATGACTGACTGGGTGTACCTACTCTTGGCCAGGTGTCAACACGTATGACTGGGTGTGCCTACTCTTGGCCAGGTGTCAACACGTATGACTGGGTGTGCCTAAGGTCGCGGGGTATAGGAAGAGTGAGTGAAGCACACAATACTAGCATTCATGGACGTTTACAAAAATTGGGGTAGTGTATTTTAAAATAATATTAATGTTCGTTTAAGGGTTACGAAATGTGGCATGTAAGTATATATTTTTATATGAAAAAATAAACTAATAGAAATATTTGTTCTTTTCAAAACAGTGGAAATAATATTGTATCACTTATACAAAGATTTTCATCAACATTGAAAGAACAACATAATATATATGTACCGGATACATCGGATGGTTAAAATTCTAGATAGTTATATGAACAATCTTCATTCTTGCAAAGTTTCACTTAAAGAAGATTTGTGAAATGATGTCAGAAAAAAAAAAGAAAGAAGGAATTATCACGTCTGGTAGTTCCAGGTAGATGTAAGGGTTGGGGTTCCTTTTTGACGGTACCGCCTCTCTCATTATAGAATCAGCATCGTATAACATTCTTGTTGTTAAGCAAAATTTAATGTATGCATGGAATGTATATGTTATCTATCTATCTATCTATCTATCTATCTATCTATCTATCTACCTATTAAATCACTATCACTGACAAAGTTCTTTATTATTCTGGTACCTCCTAATTCAGCTTACTGAACTGCCTAATCGGGGGGGGGGGGGGTTAAATTTGAAGAATACAGAATTTGGATATTGTAATGGATTTATTTTCTGTAAGAAAAAACAATCTTGTTTACAGTTAAACCATGAATATATTTATGGATTCTAACTGAATCGCTGCTTCCGGCGACGAGAAAATATTGCAAAGGTGAAGCGTTATTGAAGCTGTCAAGTCTGCTTAGTACGATGGAAGCCCAGAGTGTGTTCAGTTTTTCTCTTCAGACTTAGGAGTGATTGCCCCGGACAGATCACTCTCGCGCACTTCCCTTTTGTTAATCATATAATGCAAGAGACTCCACACATGGAAACCAATAAAAATAATCTTTCTAAAATTATAGCAACGTACATGGACTAGTCGGCTCAAACCTGCCACTGAGCGAATAGCACCCGTGTCTAATACCATATTTGTGGAGAGGGGGACAGTATGTTGTTGATGAGGATTATCGGGACCGACATTCCTACCGATGCAGGACGCCACATCTGTGATTCACTTTAGTGGTACGTCTGTCCAGAAGACCTCCGATCACTTCTCCATGGAACTTGTAACAAACCAACCCACCTGTCGGGAATCGTGGAAGACTTGTAACAAACCAACCTACTGTCACAAACGACAAGGACTATTAGCAAGTGAAACCACCTATCGAGAACTACAGGGACTTGTAACAAATCAACCTACTGTCACAAACCACAAGGACTATTAGCAAGTGAAACCACCTATCGAGAACTACAGGGACTTGTAACAAACCAACCTACTGTCACAAACCACAAGGACTATTAGCGTGAAACCACCTGGACTTTAACAAATCAACTTTCCTGCAGAAGACCAATGGAGCTTTAAGCAAAGCAATTTATGACACCTCTGGGCACCCTTCATTCGCTATTATTATTATTATTATTACTACTACTACTATTATTATTATTTATTAATTAATAACACAACTAATTACAAGTGATCGAGAATTTATAGTTATTAATAATTCTTCCCCAATACCAACAGGTCTCTCACTTGGCGGATTATAAGGGTGTCGTAAAATTCGACTCTTTACACAATAATAATATTAGATGATGGTCCAATGTATCCCTTCTAGGCATATCACACTCTGTTCTGGAATCTTTGGAGAATTGTTCAGAACTTCTTATGTGTTCCAGAACTTTCGTGTGCACTCTCAAGCACACCACGAGGAATGTTATAAAAATCCTTGTGAATTCTTGAGACCAAACTCAAACTTCAATTTCTGTCATATTGGCTCTCAAATGGAATTCACAAGAATCAACTTACAGCAATACATTTACTGATAAGTTTGCTGACAACACTGGATACACACCAACGTGATCCAGTAGAGTACAGTAGTCACTGCAGTCTGAAGTGGATACAAGGTTACAAACAGAAAAGGCTCGCTCCTTTCTGCTAAAGTCAAATTAAGGCAGTGCTAAATTTCGGGCCTATTTCATCTCTAAACCCCTTTCTCTCTCAAACACATTCTCAACTTAAAAATCATGTAATGAAATTTGTTATCCCGATTTACACACAGCATAAGAAATATATCATTAATCAAGCTTCACAAGTGTAATGTACAACATAATCAAATTAGTGAACATAGAAATAATGGTTGAATTACACAAGCATTCTCCAGTTTACATCATAGATCAATAGCAAACATGTATGAACTATTTCTAAGTCCATTCTTTCTTTATCAGTCAGTTAGCTTACCATAAGCTAATGATCGCCTTTATGACTGGACTGGAATTATGTCAAAATTAAAGTGATTAGAATATAGAACTTTCTTTTAAAAAATAAATATTGGCCCATCCACATTGGATGAAGTTGTTATGAACAAGCGTGAGACTATTCGTCAGAAAAACTACTCATCTGCTTGGAACTGGTTTGGATTGTAGCAGAAATGTCTAGCATATTCTCCACCTGAATTGTTTACTCCAACTCTGACGCCTACAAAAAGATCGTCATGCGCAGCACCCAAAGGTAATGTCACTTTGAAATTTAACAAATTTATATAACAATTAAGTTTAGAAATCAACCTACCCGTCGTAAAACCAAAGGTACTTAAGCGAGTTGGATATTTAACTTCATTTTGAGAGAAGCCGCGCCGGGAACTCACTGACAGGGAAAAAGAGCTACAGTTCAAGGACCATTCATAGTGAGAACTAGGGGCTTAGCCTCTCCACTTTAAACCGAGCCACTGTTCAAGGTCGATTTTGAGATTTCGCCTTACAACTGTTATAGATGTCTTTCTTGTAAAATGTACAGAGCTGCGAAGTTAAGGTGTGACTTTTAACGATAAAGCCGAAAACAACGGATAGAAAGTTCCGTCTTATAACAGTTAGAGAGATGGGAGGTAAGGGTTTATCTTTTAATATTTAGATAGCTGGGAATTCGTGGTATATCTTGTAACATTTGGAGAGATGGGAATTCGGGGTTTATCTTGTAACATTTGGAGAGCTGGGGAATTCGGGGTATATCTTGTAACATTTGGAGAGATGGGAATTCGGGGTATATCTTGTAACATTTGGAGAGATGGGAATTCGGGGTATATCTTGTAACATTTGGAGAGATGGGAATTCGGGTATATCTTGTAACATTTGGAGAGCTGGGAATTCGTGGTATATCTTGTAACATTTGGAGAGCTGGGAATTCGGGTATATCTTGTAACATTTGGAGAGCTGGGAATTCGTGGTATATCTTGTAACATTTGGAGAGATGGGAATTCGGGGTATATCTTGTAACATTTGGAGAACTGGGAATTCGGGGTATATCTTGTAGCATTTAGATACCTGGTAACTAGATTATATCTTTTAACATTTAGAGAGCTGGGTATTCGGGGTATATATTTTAGATATAAGAGAGCTGGAAACTAGAGGTACATCTTTTAATACTTAGAGAGGTGAGAACTAGGGGTATATCTTTTAATACTTAAAAGGCTAGGGTATATTTTTTAACATTTAGAAAGCTGGGTAATTCGGTGTATATCTTTTATTACTTAAAATGAGAATTCGGGAATTAGGAGTGCTATGTTGACCAATGATATTTGGAGGAAATTCCACAACATCCAACACAAGGTAGGTAACAATTTGCTATTTATTTTACACATTTTATTTGTACAGCAACAATATACTTCAGATTTACTTAATAATAAATGCCAGATTATATATTAATTTTTAAACTTTCACACTATAAGTGAAACAATTCGTTTAAATTTTGCAGTTTGTTCATTGAATGCCTATCGCTTAATGTTGTAAACAGCTCCAAATCTTCATATACTCACTCCACACACGTACAACGTCCAAAGACTGCAATCCCTTCATTTGACTTTCAGTCACCAAGTCATTCAAATAACTTTGTGTTAGCAATGCACGACTGGCGCAAGTCTCTGGTGATGATATACAATGACTAATGTAATACTCGAGTTTCATAACCACAATTCAGCAGCAACTGTCAAATTGATTTTCACTCGTCAGTCTATCTATCTATCTATCTATCTATCTGTCTGTCTGTCTATGTACGTATTTATCCATCTATATTCTATTCCATCCATCCATCCATCCATCCATCTATCTATCTATCTATCTATCTATCTATCTATCTATCTATCTATCTATCTATCTATCTATCTATCTATCTATCTATCTTTTTATTTTCTGTTTCTCTAGCTTTCTTTTTATCTCGTTGACTCATTATATATTTCTGTTCGACCTTTGGCATTTTAGTTTAGTCGGTAATTCCAACTGACTGCATTGTTTCCCGTTATATTCAGTTGCATACTGAGTTGCGCGTGCTAAGGGGAACGATCTATAATTTGATAAGCTGCAGTAGTGTGTGCTAGACCGATTGTCAAGGAAACGAAAAAAAATTACCACAAAACAAAGCAAGTGATGAATCCTGTAGACTGAAAAACAAACGATTCACTCAGCCAACAAAAATAGTTAGGTAACATTTAAGTGCACTGTATATTAAACGTATATTATTTTGTGAGTTTATGTTCATTGTATATTAGAAATGCAGATTTTTGTGATTTTTAAGTGCATTGTATATTAAACATGTAGAACTGTGCGATTTTTAAGTGCATTGAATATTAAGCATGTAGAATCATGCGGTTTTTGAGTGCAATGTATTTTAAATATTTTAAATATTTTGTGATTTTTAAGTGCATTGTATTTTAAACATTTTAAAGATTTTTTTAAAATGTTTAAGTGCATTGTATTTAAACATGTATAAGTTTGTGACTAAAATAAATATTCAGTAACTTAAACTGATGAATGAAAGATAAACATTCAGAATCTTGGATTTGTAGATGTTCCAGTGATCGAAAAATGACCACCAATAATTAATCAGCCGATGGTTGTCATTTAAGGCAGTCAAACGTATTTACAAGGAATTTAATTCGGTTTGATGAGCATTGGATCTCTCGATTGTCAGTGATGGATCACCACTTAGTATTGCGAAATAATTTTTGAAATTGTGTCATCGCTGTCAGTTACATAGCATCCTCGTCAAGTGTCGAGGAAAACCAGCAAGACTGACAGCGGCGGTTGCCATAGTTTCTTTGTCAACCGATAGAGAGTGCATGCGTTCTCTTTGTTTCAAGCCAGAACAAGGTCTCGTTCAGTTTTCCTTGCACCATTCGAATAGCGACACGCCGGATAACTTGATTCGCTTTCACAGTGTGCATTGCATCAGAGCCTCAATGTTACACTACAAAGACGCTGACAGCTAGATAAGAGTAAGCCGATATTAAGGTACACTCATTAAATATATATTCATATTTTTTGTGCATAAAATGCAAGAATATTTTTGTTGAATAGTTGCTGCCGCGCCGACATCTTTTTTTTTTTTTTAAAAATATGTGAAAAAGAGGCGCAGTACAAACTGAACGAGTACAAATTACGTATGCAAACAACAGCGCGCCATCTACAGGCTGTCACGTGACCACCACTGCATGGTGGACTGTTATTATCAGGGTGTGGGGAATCGTCTCATGTTATATTATCTGTCCCAAAGCTTGTGTTTACTGGCAAAATGCCGTTGTTTGGCAAAAAACACGATTCGGATAAAAAGCACCTTAAAGATGGAGATGTACGCAAGCGTTACGAATTTAAAGACACGCTGGGAACGTAAGTGTTTGCCTTTTTTCATAATTTTCACGCGTGGCTTCCTTTCCAAATCGTTTTCGTCAGTCGTCGCTTTAAATGTTGTAATGCTTTTCCGTGTATAGTAGCGTAAACAAATGTTCATTATTATTGAAGGCTTTAGAAGATTTTTTTTAATTCGTGAGATAACGCGTGCCTTGTAAAATAAATACATTTTACACTGGACATATTCTTTGAGTGATACTGATAGCAGACGAGCCTTTAGAAAGCGTCGCCTCGTTACCAACAGGAGCGAAAAGTTTGCCTCGGTAGCGCATAGGTATCAATACATGTACACACTCTCCCTCTCGGCAGCGCCTCGATACACATTTTGAGATTTTGCTAATATGGACAAGCGAAGCTCCGTTAGTCTGTTTTAGTTAGGCTTCGAAACGACATTTATAACAATACGAATGCTATCCAAGTTAGAATGCTGTTTTATATACGGATCTTTGGTGACGATCACCACATGTATATAATTCATGTAGGCCACCACTGTTAACTGATTCAGTGGCTATATGACTTATAGTATACCTTAGAGCTAGATAAATGGTTGATATGGTGTTTTCACAGCAAGATAATATTTTTGTTAATACGTATGGGTTACACAGGGCAGCTACATGATTGGCATTTGAGCATTTTAAATTCGTTTGTAAGGGTCTGTAACTTTAAGTTCACTTGTTTTACACTCTTACTAGTCTTAGTTTAATAATCTTGAATCAGTGAAATTAGGAGCTTTTGGTACAGCAAGTCTTTGATTTATTTCAGTAGACTTAACATAATTGTCATAGAAGACGATGTGTATCATTTTAGTTTGATTCCTAAATTCTCGCACCAATAGTGATTTGTATCTGTCTAAATTTAATACTCTTGCTCTCAGTGATTTATCTTTGAAGACGTAGTGGCTGGTATTTGAGTTCCCAAATTCCAAATACAGGAGATTCTTGAAACTCAGCTGTGCTGTTACCAATAGCATCTGTGGACTGGTATGGTATGTGTGGTTTGGCACTAATAGTTCATTCCTTAATTTGTCTATGTTGATTTATTGATGTCATTATGATTAAGATTAACTACTAAGACTAAAATACTATTGTCTTGATGTACTCTGGGGTGATGTACTAATGCATTATATATGCCAACATTTACTAGTTAATGATATAAAACATCTACAAATGCCAATGCAGACTTTGGACAACTGGTTAAGTACACACTTCAACAACATTCACACTGATATGCTGGTATACTGCCATCAATTTGATTCACTGCCCCCACTTAGTAATAAAAACTAATATACTGAGAAATAGATATAAAAATAGTTATACTGATGGACAGAGAACAAGATGTTATAATTAAACTGTCACTACAATTTACCACAATGAACGTAAAGAAGTTACACTAACAGATACATGAGACTGAAACAATTAACACAAATTTAATAAAAAGAAAACTATAACAGTATTTTAAAGTAAAGTGTATTCTTAGTTCTGCTCATCATCATCAAAACTCTGTATCACTATTGTTCCTGTAACATGTTTATTTGCACTGCTGTCAGTTCTTGTAAATAAAGCTCTGTATCACTATTGTTCCTGTGACAAGTTTATTTGCACTGCTGTCAGTCCTTGAAAATAAAACATAACTTCAGTCCTTGTAAATAAAGTGTAACTTCAGTTCTTGCAACAGTGTGATGAAGCTGGCAAACACTCAGCATGATCCCTGATAAAAGTGATATGAACACTTAGGCAGTAGGCACCCAAAGCCCACAAAATAGACGTAAGAAGATAGATAGAAACCCTGATTTAAAATACACTGCAAATATCTACATTAATAAATACTTAATTTGACACCTGCCACTGCAACCAAAAGGAGTTAAATGTGTTTAAAATAGCATAACATTTCTAATAAAACCTAACCATTCACACAATAGCCAAGGGTCTTCTTTGTTCCATTTACAACCCATTATAATGCAGAAGGGATTTATACAATGTTTAATGCCTCATCTATAGCCCTTGCTAGAGTAAAAAGTTAGAATCTTGTATCTTTGTTTTCTGACTTGAGAAATGCCCATCTCTACCTAGACCATCTATTTTATTGAATCAAATTTAAGAATACACCTAGAAGTTAGAACTAATTAATATTATGACTTTCTCACATCTTCCTCAACCACATTCTATCACCTATCTAAAAACAAGTTCACACTTGCATCAGCCTAAAATTTGCATAACCATCTTATTCTAACTGGATCAAAAACAAGATTGGAGATCTGTTTAAGACAACTGCTATACAGGGAACTAGCATTTTCACAAACAACACTAGTCCTACTCTACAGCTACTAGTACTACTCTATGAACACTCGCTCACTTAGCTTATCTCCCTCTCCATCCCTGTCCATTCTGAATTTTCACTTCAAAAATCAACTTTATAAAACATTTCCAAAATATACAAATTACAAACAGTATCTCATTAAAAAAATTATAGATAACAAAAAATAAAATTTATATTAAAAATGTTGGAGGATTCCCCATAATATTATTATTACAGTAGTCAAGTCTGAACAGAATCTCGCAATAGAATGCTATTTTTTTATTTACTGGATAGAATGGTATGCCATTTACTGATATTACTCCTCACAACTGTTTAAGTCTAAAATTTATCTCTACTAGCCTGGTAATTGGTATGCTATTTATTGATAAAGTTTTATTGATAACTCCTCATGACTATAGTCTAAAATGCATCTCTAGTAAAAGTAGTATAATCTGGTACCACTAGTGAAATATGAAAAATATCAGTGTACATTTATTGATGTCATTTACCATCATCTTTCTTTCTCTCTGCCCTCCTACTCAAGTCTAAAATGCATTTCATAACTGACTCAGTGACTGTCAGTTCATGATATGACTGAAATAGTTTAAACTGATTAAACAGACTGGTATGTTATTTACTCCTCTGCCTCTAGCACCACAACTAAAGTCTAAAATGTATATCTATACTGACTGATAATTTTATTTATATTTTTGTGAATAACATGCCTCTAGTACCACTACCATTAAAACATAAAAATTAAAAGCTGATTTCAATTTCTATCAGATAATTTATCAGTGGGCAAAACTAGTGATATACTATTAAAGTTTTGATTTTCTATATTTAACTGGGTGTATTCATTCTATTTCTACTTTACCTTTGACACACTTGAGACAGAGTTTTACAACATAATAAAAAAATATATTTATTATTACTTTTCACTGTCAGAAAGTCATGTTATGTACAACTACAAGTTAAAGTGTTACATTTTACATTTGTGTTGGGTCACTTATTCTTAAAATTTGTGAGAGCAGTTTAGCTATTCTTTTTTTTAAAAAATATGTCATATATAGCAGTTAATTTGTTGAGATGTTTCACATAAATATTGTATATATAACTGTACGTTATCCTTGTGATACATGAAATTTTGTTTGCATAATATATGGTAGACTAAATTAATCTCAAATAGTCTGAATTTTAAAAAAATCCTTGTTGAAATGTGTTATAAATAATGAAGTATTATGTTAGATATAGCATTCTTCTTTGTTGAGTTTTGTTGAGTTTAATTGAGAAGGTCTTTGCTGGCAAGCAGTAAAAATATTTCAATCCACTTGTGCTATTTCTTGTGAATTTGAGTGTCCACAGGAAAGACCCACTCACAAGTACGGTTATGTAAAAGGAAAACAAAAGGTACTTTTCTAAATTATTAGGATTATGCATTATGGTAAGAAAAATAAAGAATAGATCACATGACTTTAGTGGGAATAGTGGTTTATCTAAGTGGGTAGTGTGTGAATGGGTAGAGTGTGAATACTGAATGGGTAGGCAGAAGAAAATAAAAGACTACAACTACAAGAATATTTGAATCTCACAGAAGATGGTTTAGTGGTAAACTTTACTGAGACTTGGATTGATTAATTTTAGTTTCATGATACTTAATTTATTTCACTGAGATTCAATTTGCTGGTACAACTTAGCTGTTGGTTTGAGTTTAAATGAAATTATTATGAGTTGTTGACTTTGAAATGAGGTTTGTATTCTGAAAATGAGTACTTCACAGCTGATCATGCATAACAACTCTGAGTTGAATAATTTACATAATTAAGTGCTGACTGATACAATTTCCCACAAATTAAATGACATTAGTAAATTATAATGGAACGGGTAATAATTTTCTGGGTAAAAAATACAAACAACTTTTTCTTGTAAAATCTTGCCTTCTAAGTTTTCAACAGTAACAAAAGCTTTTTACGGATTTCAAACTCCTATAACCAACATTTTTATAATTTTTCTCTCTCCTTATGTTTTTTTGTGAGCATAAGGCCCTGTTGTACACTTATTTTATCTTGTAAAATAATTAGATTTCATCCACTTTATTTTTTGCACTTTATGTAACAAAATGATTCACTTCACCAGAGAATGAGCTAAATGTATTATAAATGTGTTTGTGTGTGTGTATGTGTGTATTGTACATCACATTTCATTAGGCTGTATCATTCTTTCAGAAGTGATAATGCAAAATGTAGTAGAAATAGCTTGCTGAATAAAAGGTAGAATTATTGCATGTCTTCTATCTGGCTATATAGAGTGGGAGATTTGTAGGTTACTGCTCCAGTGCACCGTTTAGATATTCATGTATACTGCCTAATTCCCAGTGCACCCCTAAGATACTCATGTGTACTGCCTCATTCCCCGTGCTCCCTTTAGATACTCATGTGTACTGCCTCATTCCCAGTGCACCCTTCAGACTTATGTGTACTGCCTCACCCCTGCTCACCCTTCAAATGCTCACATGTATCTGGACCTGGTGAGGAGTAAAACTTGATGGAACTAACATAATGATGAATATTGAGATTATTATTATTAGCTTATTAATGGGAATGTAGTGGTGATTGAAATATGCCTGAATTATGAAGACAGTGGAATTTAGGGATTCGGATGTAATTGATCGGTGAGGATACTACTTAATTTTTAGATTGGGATGTGCAACTTAAGAGTAGGATTTAACTTAGAAATGTAGCTTAATGATAGGAATTAGGATTGCAAGTTGGTTATGCTGCTGACAGAAAACGTGCTATCAACTTAATGCCAGATTGTCCTAAAAGTAAAACGAGGAAACTTAACAATGAGAATATCAGTGAAGCTGTTAGAAACAAGACATCTGAGTTAAGAAACAGCATGTTCATGGGCATAATACCTACTCTTCAGTACGCACTTCCAGCCCAGCAAGACAGAAACTGACAAGCGAGCTGCACCCTTAGGCATGCAAAGATTCCCAGTCAAGCAATGCAGGGACTGTTTTACAATAATAATAATATGATTAACTAATTATCACTTTTGGACATAGCGAAAGATAAGCTGGATTTTGAACTTACCGCATCAGTATAACTTGATTTGAAAGATCTTTTATCAGACCCACCTTACTGTAACTGTTGAGTTAAATCATCTCAGGGTAGCAACGATCAAACTATTTCGTCTTAGGGTAAATTGGAGTTAAGAGGACATCATTATAGATTTTCTTCATTCATAACTGTTAAGTTAGGCAGTGCGTTTTCTGCTGCGTTATTTTATATGTCGGGTCGGTTTTTAAAACCTGTCCATTATAGCTTTTGAGGTAATCCATGTCCTTATACCTTACAAACAAGATCATCGCATTATTGAGTTAAATTAGCTCATTGTTAAGTTATATCGTTTTAGTTTTGCTTGTTGAGTTAGATTATCTCATTGTTCCATTTTAATTAAATCACCTCATTGTTAAGTTATATCGTCTTAGTGTTGCTTGTTGAGTTAGACCATCTTTGTGTTGTATTTTAGATCATCTGAAATATAGATTTAATTTTATGCAATCTCGGCGTTAACTTGTGACGTTCGATCTATGCTTATAAGCACATCACGAAAAAGCATTAAAACTAGTGATTTTCGAAAGCATTCTAATTTCACCCTTCCGCAACAAAACACAAATTTAATAGAGTAATAAAGAGTGCCTGTCTGAATCAAGATCGAGAATACAAAGCTCAGACCAGGACACAAAACTGAGAAGGTACTATTAAATATATTATAACCTCATGGCAGTATGTATGCGGTATTTTGTGCGTGTGCATGCGTGTTGTGTTTACAATGCGGATCCCTCACATAAACCACAGCCTGTCTTCGCCAACACCCACGTAACATCATCTGTTCACCTATCAGAAATTCTTGAGGCGAGTGCATTGACCATGATTAGTCCTTGGCAACTGAGTATATTAGGTGCCCTGCCTGTACTTTCAACTAAGAAACGTGTGTGTTATTGACATTTTGTTGTTGGTTTTGTTGTTCTTTATTCTTGAGACTTTCTTTTGGAGCTGTTTTTTTTTCCTGGACATCTTTTCAATTTTACTAATATAGTTTGTAGAAGAGGATTGAGTCCGAAAATTATGACAGTTGTTAATGTTATTGTTTATTAACAAAGTATGTTTAATCAAAGTAAATAATGGAAGTTACTTAACTACCTTCTGGTTGTCGGGAAAAAAATGAACGCTAATCCATAAAAAAATTTTAAAATGTATACTTACAATAATTTTTTCATTGCATAATTAATTTGTTGTACAACAGTAATTATATTGAATCTTTGTTCAGCAGTAATGAAGTTATTGTTTATTTTGATTTCGTTTTCAGATCACCTTGTTTTACTTACAGGTGTAATTAGGCCTTTGGTATTCAGTTAAAAGCAATAATTATGCATTTGGTTTAACATTAATTAGGCCTGTGGTACTTTGGTTGAGTAGATTATGGTTTTGGGTTTATACCATTAAAAACTTAGGTCTCTCGTTTTAGTTGAAGGAAATAATTAGGTTCGTGGTATTTGGTTTCCGACAGTAATTATTTAGGCCTGTGATACGTAGTTAATGGGGAAAATTAGATCTGAGGTATTTAGTTTGCATTAAATTGTCCCATGGTATTTGGTTTACAGCAAATTATAGGAGTGCAGCAATAATTATAACCTGTTGTATTTGGTTTACAGCTGTAAAGATGTTGTATTTGGTTTAAGGTTAAGTAGGTCTATGTTATTTGTTTACAACCAGCATAGAGGTCTGTGTGACGATTGTTTACAAACGTAATTAGGACTTTCATTAGCAATAATTAGGTATGATGGATTTAGTTTAAAGAAGGAGTAAAATATTTGGGATTTAGCTTTTGACCTGTATTTACAACACTGTGTCTGTAGTACTTGGTTTAGAGCAGTAGTAAAGATTTGTGGATTTTGGTTTACACCAATAAATTGAATAATAAGATTTTGTCTTTTGCATCTGTGATATTTAATTTATATCAGTATTTGGGCTTTTCTTACATCGTTATATATATGGTTATGATATTTGAGTTCACATGCAAACGTCCTTGATGTGTTTGCATTGCACTATCATGTCTGCTTTTGAAGACGGATATCCTGGTGAGAGTATCGCAATACCGTGTCCGCTTTTGAAGACGGATATCCTGGTAAGGGTATCGTAAAACAGACTGTCCTCGAGTTACTGCGGGGTTAGGGTCAGACAAGCGGGTTGTAAGTCGAACACCCCTATTATTGTATGTAATAAGTCAATAATAGGGGTGTTCGACTTACATGTATTTCCAAGTCCGTTTTCCATCATTTCATCACTTGTTAAAAGTCATACGCGGTAATTTAATACAAAGAGTTGAAATAAAAGATTTTATGACATTACATAACAGAAAAGCTTACAAACTATGATACAAAGCGGTCACAAACACAAATTAAGCATAATTTATAGTGATAGAGTACCCTGTAACAGTCTGCACATAAACCCACACGGCTTGAGAGACGAGTACCCTGTAACAGTCTGTATATAAACGCGCCGCGTGAGAGATCTGTACCCTGTAACGTTCTGAACATAAGCACACACTGCATGAGAGACGAGTACCCTGTAACAGTCTGTACACTACAATCACACTCACTCCGTGAGAGACGAATACCCTGTAACAGTTTGTATAAAAAAAACACACATGGCCAAAGGAAATTTAACGGAAATCCTTGAAAATTAACTTTTGGGGGAAGCGTTTTCCTCGCTTTTTAATTTTTTTCACTTAATATTTTGTGGACGTCGTAAGAGCGAGTCGTCGTTAGTCGTCTACGTCATAACTGGAGAATGTCCTGTAGTTTCTTCAGTTTGGGATCAAAATCTTTCTGTTGTAATTGTCACAGTCTGATAAAAATGTCATGACCTGCTGACCCACTTGTTGTTTACTTCAAATATTGAGATTTGAAAACCCTTTGTTCAAGCTCTCTCCTATCGAGAAGCTTCCAGAACAGGCCAAGACGTTATGTAACTTTAGGCCCATTGTCTAGGTTCTAGAACCAACTACATGCCACGCGATCCGTCACGTGATATGCTTTATGCTTTCCTATAAATATGGTAAGAACTCACCCGCTCTTCACTGCGAGAAAACAATTAGCTATCTACGTACCCACGTTAGCTACTCGAGTCATACGGCAGGCCAACGAGGTAGATGAGAAATATACACTTCGACTTCTCATAAGGTACTATTTTTATTTGATTGTATTCTGTATATTTTAACTATGTATGTATTTGTGCTATGTATTATATTATTTCGCTATATACTTGAGCACGGTTCGTGGAAATGACTGAAAACCTATAAGTTATGGAATATAAATTTATTGTAACTCTTTTCCATTGTAACTTTAATTTATATTGCTTTTAAATTCACTAGAGCCAGAATGCCTGCGCTTGACATGAATTTCTCATGTAATTCAATTATTGCGTGTAATTTTAATTGTAAATTGTGAAGGGCTTTGCTGTTTGAATTACCCCTTTGTATGAACATTAATTTAACGTTGTAACTATTTTTATGATTCATACCTCATGCTGTTAAATGAAACATGCGTGAGAGATTACATTTTCTAAATCTAAATTGTAAACGACGTGAGGTCGAATTTCTAATTCAGAGCATTTAAACTGGAACTGCTTGAGTAGGAACATGTTAGCAGAGGCTATATTGGGACACATTTGCTTTCCCCAGGTTGGTCTTGGCTTGGCTTGGTTTTGGTTTCGCTTGGCTTTGACTTTGGCTTTGCTCTGCTTGGCTTGCTTTGCCTTGCCTTTGTCTTTGTCCTGTGAACCTGGACAAGTTGTTATTCTGAGAGTCCACACCATTGTAAGCAGCGTCAAGAGTAGACGTATGCTGGTCTAAACTCAAGTTCACTAGCGACATAAAAGGACAATCCTCCCTGTATGCCACGTGCATCTCCGCTAGAGTGACTACTGTGAGACCAGACCGGAACGGACTAGAATAAAGAGACCAGGTGGATACATACATACAGCTGAGTATTCCTCAGTTGAATTCAAATATCACAAGGAAACAATTGAGCACTTCTCCTCTCGAGGGACTATAAGCACATACGTGCATGAATTAAGAAATAGACTTTTCGCGCTCATATTTGATTATTGTTAAATTGTTAAAACTTTATTAAATCTTATTTTTAATTGTTAAACCTCTTCGTAGTTAATTTTTATGCATAATAGACCTATAGATTTCTTAGATTGGATGGGGGCGAATGAGCTGAATGACATAACGAATGCATATTAATTTAGAGGAATTTAACGACTCCAATCTAGCTAACGTAATCAATTTATCAGTTTGTAAATTTGTCGTCTGTACTACAAGACACACTTTTAAATTAGTCAAATGATAAGTTGAGCAACCAGTCTGCATAGGATAGAGAGAAGGAATTAAATTATCTATTATCTTTTAAAGTCCTTAATTATCCTAGGCAGGGTCTATAAATAAATACTGGAAACGTAACAGTAATTAAAAAGTCTGAATGCATCATACAGCAGTAATAGTAACAGTGAGTGCAAGGCAACACAAACAGACATGAAGTTAGTGACTGCAGAGTTCAGAATGCATAAAAACGAACTAGTTTTACATTCATTCTTATAATAATTACAGTTTTCAGGAAGTCTTGCTTATTTCCTTCATTCTGCACACTCCCCGTGGTGACAGTATGATTTCTTTTATTTAGGTGATAAATATTTTGAGTGTTTTAGAGTTGTTTTGTTTATAGTTGGAACATTTAAAGCACTTACAGCAGAGATGTGTCGTGAATGAATGAGGAAGAAATGCTGGTAACCTATAGTTATTGCTGGGTTTTATTTACCGTGTCTTTGCAGTTGAACGAACACTCGCAGTGCAAGAGGTTGTAGCGGTTGAGTGCACTTGATGTTGAAGAGGCTATGTTGTGCGGTTGTTACGACTCTTTGCTTTGCAGATTTCTCAAATGCTGTGACACGCATGCAGTATTGATCATGGCGTCCAGCTGGATAATCTATGCAGGTTTCAACAGGGCTGTTATTAAACTCGCTGTTACTTATGTAATGTTGTAGTTTTCAGTAGTTTCAACAGGGCCGTTATTAAACTCGCTGTTACTTATGTAATGTTGTAGTTTTCAGTAGCGAGTCATAAAAGCGGGTGTCGATCGGCTGTTATAAGTGACTATTGGTAGTTGTGGATAGACTTCAGTAGCGATTCGGCTGGCTTTTAAAAATGCAGTGTTTATAGTTTTCAGAAGTAGTGTCTTGAAAATCGATGCCTTTAAAAGTGACTAGTTGTGATGTTCTGTTTATAGTTTTTAAAAGCAAGTGTCTTTAAAATCACTATTGATTATATTATATTTTGCAGTAACTATTTTGAAAATGGATGACCGAAGTCACTTTCTGCCTCTCTCTCTCTCTCTCTGTTCATCTCAGTCTGCCTTTTATATAAAATATTATTTTCTTCTCTCTCTCTCTCTCTCTCTCTCTCTCTCTCTCTCTCTCTCTCTCTGTTCGTCTCTTATTTCTGCCTCTTATGTTTCTCTTTATTTCTTTGTCTCACTCTTTCTCTCTCTCTTATGTGTCAAAGTTTGGCGCAGCAGGAAATAGCTTGTTGTCGTATGTATTGCATTCATTCATGATGGTTAATCACATACTTCCTCAATACCAGTAAACATATCAACATATATGTCCAAACATTTACTTTCTCAGCATCGCTACATGTGTACACATACTTATTTCCTCAACACCAGTACACATTTACACATATTGACGAAATTACGAAAGCCCGAATGATGACGTAGTGCTGAATAACGAAAGCCCGGATGACGCAAGTACGTACTGAATGACAAATGCTCGAATGATGACCTAAGTACTGAATAACGAAAATCCGAATGATGACGCGAGTACGCTATGTTTGTTTGGTAACTTGAAGTTCCCTTTTCTGGTTTATCTGTAAGGATTTTTTAAAACTATCATTGTATCGTTTAAACATTTAAGTAACTTCAAAGAAATCTCAACCTGCTCACAGTTTTTTTTAAAACTTTATTTACTTTGAATGTCAATCAAACTGATCATGTAAAACTTTATTGTCATTGACATTTACCTCCGCCTGGATGACAGTGTTTATTCCGTTGTGGTCGTAACCAAAACGTATTTCTGGTGCTTTTGTATGCTCTGTAAGCAAGAGTTTCTATTGAATGTTGTACTTGTAGTAGTGACAATTACCATGTAGTTTTCGCTTCTCTTGTACCCTTTCACTTACTTCACATTTCTTTGGGTTGTTATTGTTAATACACTAGAGGAAATTTGTTTCTTAGTCATATGAGTTCACAGTTTACACATCTTTGAAAAACTCTAAAGTTTTATCTTAGATTTCAGTAGTTTACACTTTTGTGAAAGACTACTATATTTTAGATAACAAGAGTTTTCAGATCTAGAAAGGCCTTAAATCTCTCTTACATGACAAAAAACATTATACATTTTATAACAGACTAAGTTTATTTACATATATGACAGAGTAAATTTATTTTACATGACAGATAGTTTATATATGTACGAAAGTGTGTAAGTTTATCTTAAAAGACAAGCAAATATTTAGAAATGAAGACAATATGCATTGAAGTATTTATGACGAGAACTGAACACTGTGTCAGATGAAGACTGCATCAGTTTCACTTAATTGGTTTCTTTCCATGTTCCTAGAAAAGATCAAGCACAACGTTAAGCAAATAATACATTTAAGTAATTACTATTCTATGTAAAATGCACGTTTTTAATATTTATTCCCCATCCATCTGTTGTGTTAAGAATTCAGAAGATTAAACAATTGGTACATTTCGTGGTCGGTCATACTCTGCTGTCCTTTATTGAAATGTGTTGCTTTTCGCAGTTCTCTATTTCTCCAGAGTTTTGCTGTCTTGTACTAGGGCATTTATCCATAGTTATCCATGTTCGCTATTGTTTTGCTGTCTTGTACTAGGGCATTTATCCATAGTTATCCATGTTTGCCATTGTTTTGCTGTCTTGTACTAGGGCATTTATCAATAGTTATCCATGTTTGCCATTGTTTTGCTGTCTTGTACTGTGGTGTTTGTCCACAGTTGTCCATGTTCGCCATTGTTTTGCTGTCTTGTACTGTGGTGTTTGTCCACAGTTGTCCATGTTCGCCAATGATTTGCTGTCTTGTAGTATGGTGTTTATCCACAGATATTCATTTTCACTAATGCTTTGTTGCCCATTACGACGTGGTATTTTTTTTTTTAGTAGCGTTATTTAATTTTTTTTTGTCCTTATTTATATTCACAACGTGGACAGTAATGTCACTGTATGATTATAGCGCGAATGTTATTCATTGAGAGGTAGCCGAATTTGATTGCAAACTTGCTTGTCTAAAATGGGTGACATAGTCTAAGCTGATTTTCAGAAGTGGCATTTATTTGCATTCAGTCAGTGCATTAGGTGGTAATTGCCTTGACCTTTGTGACAAGGAGCTGTATACGATTACCACTCTGGTGTTGTCTATTTAAAGTCGGTACGTTTGATCTAGCACATTGTAAACGATAATACAGCGAGGACACTACATAAGTGGGGGGAAATGTGTTGTTTTTGTTTTAGAAATGTCACATGGGTGCAGGTTTACTGAACACGTGTTTGCCTAACGCAAAAATATTGTATATGGATTATAGTCAGAGTTAGAAGCATACCCACTTTCTCTTCAGTGGCTGACCTAACACAGACACGTGCATGCAGTGTCTTGACAGACGATGTCACACTGAGACACGTGAGACTATTTCCAGTGTTTTGACATGACGATGTCATGCTGAGACGCGTGAGATTGTGTTTGCAGTGTTTTGACAGACGATTCGTGCTGAGGCATCTGAGACTGTTCGCAGTGTTTGGGGAGATGAAATCTCAGAGCCACGTGCGCGCGCGTTTATTGCGTGTTTTTAAAAAAACTTGACTGTTCATTATTGCAGGTCGGCCACATTATGTTCTGCAAAATTTTCAAACGTTTCAAAACATAGGAGTTAGTATCATTTTTCGATCACACACACACACACGCGCGCGCGCGCGCGTATATATATATGTGTGTGTGTGTGTGTGTGTGTGTGTGGTGTGTGTGTGTGTAACACTTCTTCTCTGCGTAACTTCCACAGGCTAATTATTCACAGTAGAATCAAAGTCCTACAAACACTGTATTTCAACCTCAAAACCACCTGCAATTTACTGCCGCTGAAGCTGAGAGAGACACAAAGAGAATTATTATTTTCAAGAATGTTTTCAAGAAACATCTTATTCACCAACAAAAGTAGTTTATTCATCAAAATAGAAATGTTGTGTGTTTACATTTGTAAAACCATTCGACTGGTTGCACTCAGATTGTATCATGTCCTTTCGTTCTGATATTCAAAAGCCTATAGTTTCTTAAATATTTAGTAGTATTAGTAATGGTAATAATAGTCTTTTTTAAACCATTCTTTTTCTGGATTGGCTGGATTGTAAAGACTGTTTTATTTTATTTTGGAATGCTTTATAACTGCAGTAATGCTAACTAGCCGCTTGTTCCTGTGCGATCATTATTGTGCAACAAGTTGTCCGTCAGTCGAAATTGCTACGTTTTTCTGTGACTCTTTGTTTAACTGCTCTGCATTACGCCACCCGGACTTTGAAACAACCGTTCTTTTTTATATATAAAAAAAAAGTTTTATAGAAATCGTTCTTCACCAGTTTTCTGTAGCTGTGTCATGAATACATGTTTGCCAGAACTTAGCTAGTTTTAAGACAGTTTTATATTGTCAACCGGGTCTTGTCAAGTTTGACATGTTTCGATACCTTCGTTATTTTCCGAATGCAGATTTTTGACGACGTCTAATTGAGAGGATTTATATTGACATCCAGTTATTAAGAAATTTCACAATGAAAATCCTTTTCCTAATTTGATTTATTTTTTTCCATTGTTTTTATTTTCTTCAGAGTTGTTTTTAGTTTGAGAATAAAGACATCTTTGAACTGATATCATTTGAGACTGTTGGCATTCTCTTACAGATTTTCGTTGGTTTTGAGAATTTAGGCAAGTTGTGTTTCCAAAATGAGGTTATTTTACCGATTGTCGAAAGTTGTCTTTTCGTGACGAAGTTATTTTCCTATAAACAAGTTGTGTTTATTGTCATTGACATTTACCTCATAATGGAGTTGTGTCCTGAGTATAGACCAGTTCTATTTCCACATCGGAGTTATTTTCCGAATGTAGTCGCTGTTTTTAATTATTTTGAGACTGAATATTCCCTTTAGCTTCATTGAACATTTTGAGAGTGTAGTGAAGATAAGATTTATCTATTTTGAGATTGTATATGACCTATTAACAGAATTGAATCAATTTGAGAATGCAGTATATGTTTGTACGATGTATCTATTTTGGGATTGTATTTACCCTGTTAGTAGAATTGAATCAATTTGAGAATGCACTGGATGTTTTTAAGGTTTATCTATTTTGAGATTGTATTTACCCTATTAGTAGAATTGAATCAATTAGAGAGTGCAGTAAATGTTTGTCAGATTTAACTGTTTTGAGACCAGACAATATATTTGAAAAATATATCAGACATGCAACGAATCTGTCAATTTGTGCCATTAAATTATTTCGTCTGCTTAAACAATTTGTTCTTTTTAATTATTTAAAAGAAAAGAATGCTTTTAATTTTATGTAAAAGACATTTTTGCTAGCCGGGGTGAGTAGTGGTAATGTCACATGACACGTGTGCCATTAATTAATTAAATCCTGAGTAGTTTGCTCTTAGAAAGTTTGCATATACACACCACTACATTTTACAGAGCTAGGATATTGTGTGGGTACACACCACTACATTTTACAGAGAGCTAGGATATTGTGTGGGTACACACCACTACATTTTACAGAGAGCTAGGATATTGTGTGGGTACACACCACTACATTTTACAGAGAGCTAGGATATTGTGTGGGTACACACCACTACATTTTACAGAGAGCTAGGATATTGTGTGGGTACACACCACTAAATTTTACAGAGAGCTAGGATATTGTGTGGGTACACACCACTAAATTTTACAGAGAGCTAGGATATTGTGTGGGTACACACCACTACATTTTATTTTTACAGAAAGTTAGTATATTGTGTGGGTACACACTACTATATTTTACAGAAATTTAGTGTATTGTGTGGGTACACACCACTAGATTTTACAGAAAGTTAGTATATTGTGTGGATACACAAACTAGATTTTACAGAAAGTTAGCATATTGTGTGGGTACACAAGACTAGATTTTACAGAAAGTTAATATGCTTATTCACACAAGCAACACACATATCAGTTTATAGTACACATTTTATTCGTACAAACAATACACATAGCAGTTTATAGTACACATTTTATTCGTACAAACAATACACATAGCAGTTTATAGTACACATTTTATTCGTACAAACAATACACATAGCAGTTTATGGTACACATTTTATTCACACAAGCAATGCACATATCGGTCTTGTCTGTATTCCCATGTTACTCGGACCGTTTGCTTAATGTAATTTTATCCGTAAAGATCAGAGAGCTGAGTGGGGTTGTTTTGTTGTTTCCCCCCACCCACCCGAGTGAAATTTATTGATTTATCTTTAGGCACTTAATTGAGCAACTCTTCTGATAATTGCTGAGCAGGAAATTAACGGTCTTTATGCGGCAACAAGAAGCTAGGGGCTTGTGTACAGAATGCAACGGCAAATAATTGTAGACACAACAGCATTTGGGTGGGTGGAGGTGTTGAGTACAGCTGCTATGTTTAGACATTTAAGGAAAGTTCAGGAACTAGTTCAAGAAATAGAAAGACGAATTTGTGGCCTTTTTTGTGTTTAGAAATGTACGTAAAGTTATTCCCAAACACCCACCTTTCCCTTCACTCAAAACGTATGCATTCTTTAGGTCAGTCTGTTTCACACTGTCCTTTATAAACATGCATTATCTTTTACAATCGTTTATCCTGAACTATTCTTAATCAACATGCATTCCAGTTTATCTTTTATGATCATTTATCCTGAACTATTCTTGATCAACATGCATCCCAGAATGCTCATTGAAACAAAACCCAGCAAAATTCGTAACGAACATTCCCCCTCTTTGACAATATGTGTAGTTATTTTTCAAATTAGGTTCTGATATCTTTCGAGTTATTAAGTAAAAATTAATCACTGTAGTTCTTTGCATTTTCATAACAGATCAAATTCATTGTTTGAGAATGTAAGCATTTAACATCATGAAATAATTTACAAACGTGTGACCTTTAACAAGTAATGAAGTAATTTACAAACGTTTTTCGTTTATTTGCTTGTGTCTGATTACGCAACTGGTATTGGAAATATTTCGCGTGTGTCTGATTATGCAACTGGTGTTGGAAATATTTCGTATGTGTCTGATTACGCAACTGGTATTGGAAATATTTCGCGTGTGTCTGATTACGCAACTGGTATTGGAAATATTTCGCGTGTCTGATTACGCAACTGGTATTGGAAATATTTCGCGTGTGTCTGATTACGCAACTGGTATTGGAAATATTTCGCGTGTGTCTGATTACGCAACTTATATTGGAAATATTTCGCCTGTGTCTGATTACGCAACTGGTATTGGAAATATTTCGCGCGTCTGCGAGACTGGGAGGTCTGAATACAACTGTTTTTATAGACATAACTGCAGTTTTGTCTAAAAAGTCTACTCTAAATCAGTACTTGTAAAAATTAGACCTAAACACGCCCTATGTTCCACAGATTTACAGTTTACAGTAAAACGTCTATTCTAAATCAGCACTTTTTAAAATGGAACCTAAACACGCCACGCTCTATGTTCCACAGATTTACAGTTTTATATAAAACGTCGACTCTAAATCAGCACTTTTTAAAATGGAACCTAAACACGCCACGCCCTATGTTCCACAGATTTACAGTGACGAATAAAGCGCTCTGTTGTGAGACATTAATTAAATCATAGAGCCTCGAACCATTATAGAGCATTTGATGTAAAGTTATTGTTTTGTTTTGTTTTTCCAGTATTTTCTACCGGAAGAAATCCAAGCTGACCATGTGGATAAAAGAACCCCCTAAAATAAGAAAATTTCCTCATATATTTAAAATGTTATTGTCTCTTCCAGAAATAAAAAAAAAGGAACAATTTATTTGAATATCTAAAACGGTATACGCCCTTCTTTGAAAACAGCGTATAAACATATTGCGAAAGAGACTTTTTATCATCAGCAGTATATTGATTCACTTTTAATAAAATAGTGTGAATAAAACATTTCCACTTTTCAGCATTGTTATACAAATATGACGTAGTATAGCATCATACATCAATTGACACGAAAACATTGTCCGTTTATGTGAAAATGTTGAAGAAAGAAGGTAGAAGTGTGTAAGCAGGGTATTTTTACGCCACTCGTAGCAGTAATATACCAACTTTCTACCCCTCCTCAGAGTGAAAAGTATAAAACTCAACCCTTAGCTCATCGGCTAACTGTTATACCTTTCAATTCTTGGCTACTGTGATTCATATATGTTGACATTTTGCACACTTTTGAACTCATGTGATTGGACGAGACACATCTTGTACTCATGTGATTGGATGACACATTTTGTGCTCGTGTGATTGGACGAGACACATATTGTATTCATGTGATTGGACGAGACACATCTTGCACTCATGTGACTGGACGACACACATCTTGTACTCGTAATTCGGGTATCTGTTTTTTGTCATTAATGCAGATCATTGATTTTTTTTTCAGATCTAACTGAGAGTACTTGTAAATTCTTATGAAGAAACTAAATGTGCAATAGAAAGTGATTTGATTGGAAGAATTATTGCCACTTATCTCGTAAATTATTCATTCGATGACGTCACCTTGGTAGACGCAGACACTATTATCATCATATTAATGTGTGCTTAATTCACATCATTGGAACTGTACTGTACTATACGTCGCTATCAGTCTTCCTTTCTGTTCAAGTATGCTGTTGATCCATTATATGAGTGTTATACCCAATGTTCCCGCTAATGCGCCGCTCATTAGAAAATGCCCTGCAGCAGTTTCAAAATTCCGCGCACAAGTTTTGGTAGCAAGCTCGAACAACCGACAGTTCCGCGCACACAGGAAAAAGTTCCGCGCAGACAGGAAAAATATTAGAGGGAATGTTGGTTATACCGCTTGTATATACAACTTATTAGTCTGTATTGTATTATACAACTTTTTTAAAGCTACATCTTTGTTGTACAAACTTTACAGCAGTTTGTTTTATTGTGGTCTATATGTCATTTCATGATCTTATTCCATTTAAAATTGTTGTGAAATATTATATTACTTAGTGGGCTAATACATCTGTTTTACTCAAAGATTATTAGCATTATTGGCTGTGGAATTTCTTTACACAACACCAACAGTAAGACGAGATAAACAAAAGCAGCAATAGTTTCATTACTCTACACTCTATGGTCATGGCGTTTCACCATTTAGTTTTATTTTACGCTCAGTTAACGTGATAAAGTTTCAGTTTAATCAGCATGATGGCCATCTAACGTTAAGCTGAACAATTGCTACTCAATTAAACAGGCATTTTATGATATTATTAAGGTATTAATATTATAATAGTATTAAGGTTTTCAGTTTTAATACATTTGTTCTTATGTTCTTGCTGCGTCAGTGGCACATTTGATTTAATCAGTTAAGTCTTCCTCTGAGTACGAGGACACAAATTAGAGTATCTATTTCAGTTTAATTTGCACGTGTTTCGAGAGCCCTATGATGGACTCGACCAACTCTCGGCTGAATGCAAGTTTCTCACTCCTCTGTACGGTATATATTTGATACTGAGTGGAACTGCATTAAAAGAAAGGATTACTTTTATAGTCTGGCATTTCTGATTCCCCTCCATTTTTATTTATTTTTTGCTCCTTTTTAATTTGAACATTTCGAATACATGCTATTTTAATTGGATTCGTGTAATTTATATTTTAAAATCAAGAATGATAAGAGGTGTCTTGTTAAGTGAAAGCTCTTTCATAAAACAATAAATTACATGATGCAATATGCAGTTAATGACGTCACATGCTAAATCACTGTTTCTATGTATTTTTGTAACAATACGAGCGGTATGTAATGCAAAGCACATAACTGTATATTGAGCAAGTGGGATTTAGGCTATTTGTAAGATCAGAAACTTTGTTTCTTTTTTTTTTCTTTTTCTTTTTTTTTTAGGTGGGGTGGGTGGGTGGTGTGCTAGCACTAGAAGTGAGTAAAGCGCAGCAGTTTCTACTTGCAGACTTTGAAGAAATTATTGACCTTTCGTTACAGGGGTGCGTTTTCTGAGGTGGTGCTAGCGGAAGACAAACAGGATCGAGGGAAATATTTCGCCATCAAGTGTATCGACCGTCATGGCCTAAAAGGGAAGGAGGAAGCACTGGAAAACGAAATATCAGTTTTACGCAGGTAATGTATTATTCATACGTATTATTTTCAGAGTCGTCAGGACGTTTGCGGACACAGGTAGGACTCGCATTGCGGACACGGGACTCACATTACTGGGTACTGGAGCGTACCAATCACTATTTCCTGGTAGTGCCGCTCTTCCTCTTTCACATCCTGGGGTGGGAAGTAATCTGCATTCTACCCCATATTAGTATCTTAGTCATTGTGCGTGCTGATATAGGTAACTCGCACTCTACCCATATTTAACAGTCACGTTATGACCGCATTCGTTTTGTAGTCTTTACATCGGTAATCCGCACTCTGCCCAGATTGACACATTGTGAGCTTCTACATTAATAACCCATATACTACCATAGGTAAAGCTTTTCTAACCACCTCAGTGTACATCAACATCGGTAACACGCGTCGCCGATAAACATTTTCTTTACCATCTCAGTGTACACCAACATCTGTAATTCGTATTGCCGATAAACATTTGCTTCAACGCTTCAATGTACACCAACATCTGTAACCCTTATTGCCGATAAACATTTGCTTTACCGCCTCAGTGTACAGCAACATCTGTAACCCTTATTGCCGATAAATATTGCTTTACCGCCTCAGTGTACATCAACATATGTAACTCGTATTGCCAGTAAACATTTGCTTTACCACTTCAGTGTACAGCAACATATGTAACTCGTATTGCCAGTAAACATTTGATTTACCGCCTCAGTGTACAGCAACATATGTAACTCGTATTGCCAGTAAACATTTGCTTTACCGCCTCAGTGTACAGCAACATATGTAACTCGTATTGCCAGTAAACATTTGCTTTACCACTTCAGTGTACACTAACATACTCACATCCTATGGCATAAAATCATTCCCTTTAATATCTCTCTCATTCTTTCCTACTCCATACTCTGCCCTACATATACAGTCTCATTACCACCTCACTCAGTCTACCCTGATATTGGTAAACGACAAACTACTATCATAAAAATATTCTCTTCTCTATGTGTACCCTGACATTTAGCAACGGACCTACTGCCCTAGATAAATATTCTCTTTACTAATTCTCTAAGTGTACCCTTACATCGGTGACCTCACTTTAGCCCTACGTAAACATACAGCCTCTCTCAGATACCCTCAGATACCCAAGCATGGATAGCCCACGTGGGTAATCACTGGAAAATATAACTTTGTTTGGTTTACTCAGGCATGAAACATTTCTGAGAATTATGCTGACGGTTAAACATTAGGGACAAGGAGATCAGTTTATTTCCCGTGCACTTGCTTTTACGCTTTGCGAAGATCACATTTATTGATTTAATGTTTAACAAAAGTATATATATATATATATTGTCTCAGTTTAGGATATTGTCATCGTACAAATTACTTTCCTATTGTGATACTGTATGCTCCAAACCTTATCATTCCGTACATTTCCCAAAGTTGAGCACCTGAGAAAACTAGAGAATGTAAAAGGTCGAGTAGTCACGCTCGCACCATTTTATTTGACTTTTTAACTGTGTTATTAAACTAATTTGTGGCGGAGTAAATTTGCCGATATCTATTTCTAGACTTAATTGTTATATAATTTGTTTAATTGTGGAAGTGACTCGACCTTGGGCACTCCTTATGTTAGTAATTTTGTGTCAGAGTTGGAGTAAACAATTCGAGTTGAGAATATGCTAGAAATTGTTGATGCAATCCAAACCAGTTCCAACTGGATGAGAGTTTTTATTATCTATTGGTTAAGATTTATGAGAACGAGGCCAACCAATTCGCTGAGATCAAAAATTTATCTGCTATAGAGAATTCTATTGTCTAATCACTTGGACATACAAATATAAATTTAATAATTGCACGTGTACAAGCACTCCAATGACTAAGTGATAAAATGTAACACATGATCAGCTCTGCAATTAAGTGTAAATGATAAAATGTAACACAAGATCAGCTCTACAATTAAGTGTAAGTGATAAAATGTAATACAAGAACAGTTATAAAACTAAACCTCTCCGATCTCTACTAAACAGTTCTAAGGGTTCATTCCACACGTGGGATAATAATTACACATTATATTTATAATGCAGTTTATCGTAGGCCAGTGTTTCCTCAAGTGGTTGCCCTGGATTATATAATTACACGTTATACTTATAATGCAATTTACGGTAGGACAGTGTTTCCCCAAGTGGGCGCCGCGGGATAAGCCGAAATTTCGAACCTAAACGCACTAACATAAACACAATTGGTCTGTGTTTTCTGAGTGGGCGCCGTGGAAAAATCAAGGGCGCCGTGAACCGGGAAAGTTTGGGAATCACTGGTATATGTATCACTGTCAGTATTTTTGAAGAAAAAAAAATCGGACATGTTAAAACAAGATTTATTCAAACATAGTATTAATACTAATGAATTAATCGATACATTTAAAAATTAGCTTTGGCCGTTATGTCAACACCTGTGCCACCTGCAAACCGACCCGCACTCTTAATTAGTCCCGTGGGACCTACTTACTAAACGTTATGTTTGGCTTACCTGAACATCGGTTACCTACAGTCAGCAAAAGATACAGATATCTACTTACCTTCTCTTTCACTATACCTTGAACTGCTGTTACACGTAACAACCATACATAATCATTCGCCAGACGGTTTCCAGTTCAACATTGCGTGTTATATACAAGTTGTTTTTGTTTTTTTTTAATATTGCATTTGCATACGAGTGTGCGTGTTCAGACTGAAAGGACACGAAACACTATGAACTCAGTTACCACTTAAAATAACAAGATGTAATCATTTGCTGATAGAAAGACATACTGTCTATTTGACTTTCCTGAAATCTACAACACCATCCACAACACAATGTTTTAAATCAACTCTATCCATGCTCACAACTATTTTAAATCAACTTCGACCACACACAGTACTGCTTTTTATCATCTCCATCCCTACAACTATCTTAGATCAACTCATCCTATGCACATCACTGCCCTTTAATGGACTCCTTCCGTACACACAAACTATCTTCAATCGGTTCTCTCCGTAAGCCCCCATTTCTTAAGTAGACTCACTTCATTGGTACACAGAATTTCTTAAGTTGTCTGACTCATGTACGAGACTGCCATTGATTCTGTTCATGTACATCTTTGATTGATCGATTCTCGCCCAGTGTTTTTAATTTGACTCTCTCCCTACACCCCAATGTTTTAATAGACTCTCTCCTTACACCCCAATGTTTTAAGTAGACTCTCTCCTTACACCCCCATGATTTTAAGTAGACTCTCTCCTTACACCCCAATGTTTAAGTAGACTCTCCCTACACCCCAATGTTTAAGTAGACTCTCCCTACACCCCAATGTTTTAAGTAGACTCTCTCCTTACACCCCCATGATTTTAAGTAGACTCTCTCCTTACACCCCCATGATTTTAAGTAGACTCTCTCCTTACACCCCAATGTTTAAGTAGACTCTCCCTACACCCCAATGTTTAAAGTTGACTCTCTCTGTACACATCATCGTTTTAAGTTGACTCTCTCCCTACATAACAATGCCTTAAGTCGACTCTCTCTATACATCCCTGTGTTTAAAGTCGACTCTCTCCATACATACCAGTTTTACGTTGACTATCCCTACATACCAATGTTTTCAGTCAACTCTCTCCATACACCACTGTGTTTAGAGTCGACACTCTCCCTACATACCAATGTTTTCAGTCGACTTTCTCCCTACACACCATCGTTTTAAGTCGACCCTCTCCTACACCCCATTTTTAAAAGTCGACTCTGTTCCTATGCACCAATGCATTAAGTCAACTCTCTCCCTAAATACCATCCTTTTAAGTCAACTCTCTCCCTAAATACCATCCTTTTAAGTCGACTCTCTCCCTCTCTCCCTACACACTCACCATTGTTTTTAAGTCGACCCTCTCCCTACACCCCAATGATTTAATCGACCCTTTTCCTACACACCAGTGTTTTAAATCGACCCTCTTCCTACACCCATTGTTTTAAGTCGACTCTCTTTCTACACACCAATGTTTTAGGTCAACTCTCTCCTACACACCATTGTTTCAAGATGACTCTCTCCCTGCACATCATCATTTTAAATCGACTCTCTTTTTACACACCAATGTTTTAAGTCCATTCTGCCCATTCTTACGACTGCCTTAAATTGACACCACCTTTCGATAGCTGTCATAAATTGTCTCTATCCTTAGACACCTGTCAATAATTGACTCCATGGGTAGATAATCGTCATAAATTGTCTCCAGTCATAGAGAGCTGTTATAAATTGACTCCATCTGTAGATAGCTTATATTGACACATCCATCCACTGATAGCTGTCTTGAATTGTCTCTGTTCATATATATAGCTGTCTTAAATTGACTCCATCCATAGATAGATGTCTTCAGTTGACACAAATGTCAATTGATAGCTGTCCTAAATTGACTCCGTCCGATTAATTATAGCTGTCTTAAAAAAGTGGACTCTTTCCATTCATACCACTGTCTTAAGTCTACTGTGTTCATTCCTATTTGTGTCTTATATTGACTCTTTCCATACACACTCTCGTGGTTAAAGTGGTTGATGCACACCCCCAATTTTGGGGGGCACACTGTTTATAAACACACCCGGTCTTGAAGAGACTCCTCACACCTCTCATTCCCATCCCCAATCTTAAATCAATGCTTTGTACACACGCTTGTAGGTCGACATCCCTCCTGCTTGAGTGTAAATGCACTTTCTGCATACACAGGGTCTAAAAAAATTAAAGAGCAGCAAAGACGTGAGACTGAAAAATGTGTTTTCTTCCTTCATAATGCTTTTAAGTCTTTCCTTGATTCCTTTGTTATTCCCATTGAAAGCATAGCTTGGTCTGCATGTTGTTCAAGGAATGTTAGCAAGCAAGGCGATATGGATCAACTGCTTTCAGTGCATTCCTTCTGACAGTTTTTCAGTCGTGAACTTAGCCACTCCCTGCATTCAGGGTTGTACAGGCACGTGCATGCAGTAGATGTTGTTGCTCACTGAGAATATTATCTCCGACCACCGACAGCACATACTTGCATGTTCATAAGTATTGATAATTAACGAGCAAGAAAGAATGGACAAGCAACACAAGGCACACAAACACAAAATATATTTTTCTATAGCCCATAGATGCCAGTTCAGATCACATTTATAGACAAATAGATAGATATTTAGTCAACTGATCTGTGTTGACCTGCCTTTGCCTACAGTCTTCCATTCACCTTTATACATAAAGGATGGTTGTATAGATATAACTATTTATCTATCCATCCATCCATCTAGCTATCTGGTTAAGTTTTATAGAAATGTGATTCATCTTGATGTCTGCAATTAGAATGGAGCAATTTGCTACAAAATTTCAGGTGTGTTTAGATATTTGGATGTTAGTGTCTGCCAGGCACCAGGGAGAGGAAGTGTTATTAGACAGGTGGGGAAGGTTTGTCAGGTTTCCAGAATGTTTCATCACCATTGTGAGACTCCTGTCTGGTGGTCTGGCTTATTGACAATCGTAAACAACTTTAACAAGACTAAATGTAAAGCTGGCACAAAATTTCAAAGGTCACTTGTGTGTGTGTCTGTGTGCAACTGTGCTTTCTTGCTGCTTAAAATGATTTTTTCATTGAACTCTCTAAGATGTTGACTATAAATATAAGACTTCTATATGAAGTACCCTATAAATACATGTAATTACATGAATACTTAGTAAAGCATACAGAAACAAATACCTGATATCTTAAGACAGCATGCACAATATTGCATAAAGAGACATGCTATAAATAAAATGTTTAGCTAATTATTGAGTGGAGTATGCCTTATGTTTAATCAGGCTATAAATACATTATTTATTTAGTGGCCTGAACAAAGGTGTGCTTAGTAGGACCGGCTATAATTAAGATTTACCTCATTAGTTAGTGACCCACACAGAACTGTGCTTAATAGGTCTGGGTAGTATAAATAAGATACCTTATTATTTAGTGACCCACACAAAACTGTGCTTAATAGGTCTGGCTATAAATAAGATACCCACCTTATTATTTAGTGACCCACACAAAACTGTGCTTAATAGGTCTGGCTATAAATAAGATGCCTACCTTATTATTTAGTGACCCACACAAAACTGTGCTTAATAGGTCTGGCTATAAATAAGATACTTACCTTATTATTTAGTGCCCCTTAGAAGGCTGTGTTTAGTAGATCTGGCTATAAATAAGATACTTACCTTATTATTTAGTGACCCTTAGAAGGCTGTGCTTAGTAGAATTTAGTGAGGCATGCTAATCCTTACATAGTAGGACTGGCTAGAGATAAGATATTTATTAAAATATAAATATCATGTATAACAAGACTGGCTATAAATAAGGTATTTATTAAAATATTCAAAATCATTCAAGTACATGTAGTAGATATGTTATAAGAAGGTATTTATTTTAGTATTTATTAAAACATCCAAGACCATTCATGTACATTTATACAATTATAGTTATATAGTAGGACTGCCTATAGATATGATGTTTTTCCTCATTATTTATTGAAACATATGAAGCCTTACTTAGTAGAAGTGGTTTATAAATAGAACACTTAATTATTTAGTGGTGTTCAAACCATTGCATAGTAAGCTAGTAAGACTTACTTGAAACATGATACTTACATATACTTATTAAATTATTTAGCAAAACCCTGGTGCAAGGAATCAATAATTAGTTCAGTCAACAAAAGTAAAGCTGTTAACTGATTTAGAGTTCAACCATGAAAACTGGAATTGTAATCATCTGATCTCTAACATTAGAGAAGTGTGTCTGATTCATGTGTATTCATTCATACTTTTTATTAAGACTTTACCTGTGCTTATAACGATATTAACTCACCATTCACACACTTACAAGATATTAACTCACTCGTGTTTATCTTAAAGAAAGACAGTATTTATTTAGAGTTCATGTTTTGATGCATATTAAGTCTATCAGTCAGCTTAGACAATTTTTTAACTAAGATTTTATTTTGTAACAAATTAATTCTCTTAGATCAAGACGTATAATTGATTAAAAAAAAAAAAGTATCTGTGTTTGCTTTTCTGTTTAATATTTCACCCTAAAATAGAATATTGAGATGTAACAGAATAAATCTTTAATTTTGTTAGTACCACTACATATTAATCCTCCTTTTAAGAAGGAGGTAAATATATATTTGAATAAAACTGTTTCTGTGAATAATCTGATAATTTCATCCGTAAAGACAAATTTTATATAAAATCTATTCTTAATATTTCTGATCAATTCACAGTTCTTTAATGAAAATTTAAGTTGTAATTAGCAGTAACTTTTATAATTATCAATACTGATCAATTCACTTTACTGTAATGGAAATTAAACTTGTTTAGTAGACATATATATTATTAATGATCAATTCACCAGCTTCAATGGAAATTAAAGTTGTATTTAATAGACATTAACATTACTGATAAATTCTCCTGAATCAGTGAATGTAACAGAAATTAATGTTGTTTTTAATAGAAATTTATATATTAGTAATCAATTCACCCTATTGTAAATCAAATGAAAGTTTTATTTAATAGTGACATTTCCATTAATGATCCATGCACATCTCTAATGGAAATTAAACTTATATTTAACAGAGACATTTACAATCCTGATCTATTCACTCTACAGTAATGGAAATAAAACTTATATTTAACAGACATTTACAATCCTGATCTATTCACTCTACAGTAATGGAAATAAAAGTTATATTTAATAGCAACATTTATATTATAATTATTGATTAGTTAATCTTCTGTAATGAAAATTAAGTTGTGCTTGATAAAGGTTTTGTATTTATACATGCATTACATTATTAATTCAACCTAACACAGTGGAGATTACAAATGTATTGATATTGTTGATATTAATTGTTACTTATAAATTCACTCCACAGTAGTAGACTTTAGCAGTTTTATTTTGAAAACTTAGGATTGTTGTGTGTTGCAGATTAACTCACCCTAACATAGTGGAACTAAGAGATGTATTTGAAGACAAAACACACGTCTACCTAGTCATGGAATTGTAAGTATATTCTATTTATTAGTTTTAGAATTAAATTTTAGACATATATGAATTTGATACATTCTTTTTCTGAATAATTCATTGAAATTTATAAATTTGACATAAACATGATCAAATAATACAGACTTAAAAAATTGGACACCCCCCCAAAAAAAAAAATGCACACTATTGTACTTTTTTGTTATACATGTATAGCTTTTTTCTGAATTAAAAAGTTCTTTACATTTTGTAAGAGATGTGCATGGGGATGCTGCAAATTGTACATCACTACTGATTACATTTTTTTTCTGTATTCTGTGTACCACTACCAGTGAGATTTTCAAACAGATCATTTTCATGTACTTCTCAATTAGGTGTTTAATGTGTAGCAGTTGTAGTCATAATTAGTATACAAGTATCTGCTTTGATCTGTTGCGCTACTGTTTTTCTAAATGTACACCATTCATAGTAATAAATTATATACTAATACTGGTTATACATATTATTAATATATATATATATATATTGTGAATGTATACCAGTATTGTCTATAAATTTTTCACAAGTATTACATGTACTTATAAAATCTATGCCAGTGTTATCTAAAAGTAAAACTATACGTAACATCATGCCTTTCTTTACCTTCCAACAAGCTTTTCAAATCATTTTTTTCTGAAAGGTGAAAAAGGAGGTGGATAAAATTTAAAAGATTCAACATGTACATTTTTTTAAAATAAAAGACTAAGTTGTCATTTAATCAGTTTTCCTTTTCCTCACAGTTATCTCCCCACCAACTCCACCTCTTCAACTAGACATTCAGTTAAATTTAAAAAATAATGTTCACAAAAGATTAAGCAAAATCAATTTTGTATTTAATCTAAACATATGTATTTAATATAAGTACTTATGGTTTAATTGCAAGAACAAGTTTAATAGTGGTTCAGATACCACTCAAACCTAGGATAGCACTTTCTTAAGCTAAGAGTTATTGATACTACTAAAGACAACAGTGTCAATAGTTGTCATCTCTTGATTAGAATTGGATGTGTATGTCTGTAACTTGACTGTAAAATGCTCTAAGGAATACTTGTGTGCATTGTGATGGCTCACATGGCTCTAAACTGGCTCACACTCACAGTCATGTGTCAGCAAGAAGAGACTTGTCAGCTGCATAACCTTTTATCAAAGCTAATTAATCATGGACTTGGCTGTAGAACTTGTTCCTGAGATGGTAACCAGGATTATTCTCAGCACCAGTCTATTAAATGTTGCAAAACAATATTATAATTCTTAACATCAAATAGAGTACTACGTCATCCAAATCAATGTCTCACATCAGTAAACAGCAGACAAATACAATATTACATCACTCGTATCAATGTCTCATATCAGTAAACAGTAGACCTATAGATTATTATGTCACCCAAATCACTATCTCTCATTGGTAAACAAATACAGAACTGCATCACTCAAATCACTATCTCTCAGTATCATGAAGTAAATATTATCCAGGTTATCAACCTAAAATAGATCAGTATCATGAGATAAATATTATCCAGGCTGTCTACATAAAATAGACCAGTATCATGAGATAAATATTATCCAGGCTGTCTATCTAAATAGACCAGTATCATGAAGTAAATATTATCCAGGCTATCTGCCTCAATTGACCAATATCATGAAGCAAATGGCAACTCTTCAGCTTTGAAATGTATACCACAGATTTGGCTGCAAAATGCACACCAATATACAGAATGTTCATAATTCACTTAATGGTTGTATAGTGTAACACATTCTCATTTACAGTAAACTATAACTGAAAGTCATATTATGTGTGTCAAAGAATTATACTAATGTCTGATTGTTGAGATATAGGTTTACTGTCATGTCAGTATGGAGTGTTGATTCATGCTCTGTTGAGATATAGGTTTACTGTCATGTCAGTATGAAATGTTGATTCATGCTCTGTTGAGATATAGGTTTACTGTCATGTCAGTATGGAGTGTTGATTCATGCTCTCTTGGGATATAGGTTTACTGTCATGTCAGTATGCAGTGTTGATTCATGCTCTGTTGAGATATAGGTTTACTGTCATGTCACTTTGGAGTGTTGATTCGTGCTCTGTTGAGATATAGGTTTACTGTCATGTCAGTATGGAGTGTTGATTCATGCTCTGTTGAGATATGGGTTTACTGTCATGTCAGTATGGAGTGTTGATTCATTCTCTGTAGAGATATAAGTTTACTGTCATGTCAGTATGGAGTGTTGATTCATGCTCTGTAGTAGTGCAGAGTTCAAGTATTACTAGAAGAGACACCATTTTTTCTTTTTCTTTGGAGTTATTAACTAATAATAATATTTAAATCAAATATAAACTTAGGGTATTATTGTATATTTTATATCTATCTATCTATCATCTATCTATCAATCTTATCTATCTATCTATCTATCTATCTGTCTGTCTGTTTATCTATTTATCTGTCTGTTTCAGTTTGTCTGTATGTCTACTAACGTGTCATAACTTCAGTATTTTTTAAAACCGTTTTCTCTTTTAGCTTTATGTCTTGTTAAATTAACGTTTAATAGTTCTCTTAAAATTGTAATTTTATTATTATTAATTATAAAGTATTTATAAAAAAATATATTTATGGCAAATGAATCAGGTCATAATGTTTGTGTTTTGCTTTTTAAAGTAAGTATTGAATCACATATTGTTATTCCTTTGTATTCAAAAATATTTTATGTAGCAAAATAACATTCATTTTTAGTCTAGCTTTCGGTTTGTTATTGTGCATTATTATTTTTATTGTAGGAGTGGGCTAGCTACTTTTTAGAATAAGGCCTATTCGTCATTTTTTTTTTTCTGGGGCAACAGATATGGCCTTAGAAATATGTTAGTTTTGGTAGAGTGCCGTTGGATCCTTATTACTTGATGATCTCAATTCTCGCTGGGGAAGCGTTGACGCCTCATTAGCGTAAGCGTTTCTGGTCCATCCATGTTTGCTCATGACAATATTTATCTCCCTTACATTGACAGCGCGTTGGCGTTGAAGTATTGCAATATCGCGATAGCAGAAACGATATCCATTCATGCGTCTAGAAACATTAATTGTTAGTAGACTGTCACAATCAGCAGATTGTCACTGTAATAGTGCCAGAATCAACCCTTTTAATCTAATAACATAGTAAATGCAAGTAGAAAGTCTCAATCAGTACTTGATGTAACAAATTAACATTTTAATGCTACGAAAATCAGTACACTTAAACATACTAACTGTAAGGCATTACTGCCATAATCGATACTCCGTGTATGAAATCAATAACTATAACACTGCTATAATTATCAATACTATCTAAGAAAATAGTAAATCTAAAATAGCAGTGTCATTATCAACACTATCTAATAGTAAATGTAAGGTAGCATTCTCATAATCAATACCATCTAAGAAAAAGGTAAATTTAAAACAGCACTGTCTTAATCAACACTCTTTAACAAAATAGAAAATGTAAGGTAGTATTGTTATAATTGGCATTCAGTATAAGAAAACAGTAACTAGAAATGTCAGGTAACAAATAGTAACTGTAAAGGAGCACGGTGACATGTAACACTGAATCTAAAAAAAAATAGTAACTGTAAAGTAGCACTGAGACATTTAGCACTTACTCTAACAAATTAGTTGTTGTAAAATAACATTGTGAAAAGTAGCACTTAATCTAACAAATTAGTTGTTGTAAAATAACATTGTGAAAAGTAGCACTTAATCTAACAAATTAGTTGTTGTAAAATAACATTGTGAAAAGTAGCACTTAATGTAACAAATTAGTTGTTGTAAAATAACATTGTGTAAAGTAGCACTTAATCTAACAAAACAGAAACTGTACAGTTAAAATAGCACTGTGACATTTAACATTTGACCTAACAAAAGGGTGCCTGCACTTTCACAAACGCTTTAAATCGTGACTCAAGTGACCTTGGCACTGCTGCATCAGTGCTTTCGTAAACCGCTCTAATTCATGACTCAGGCAACATTTGCACTGCTAAGATCTCTGTCATCATCAGTGCTGAATCGTGATTCCAGCAAATGTAGAATTAACCACACTAAATCATGATTCATACAACCTTGGCAGTATTAATGCTGGATTGTAATAAATAGCTCTAAATTGTGGCTCAAGTAGCTTTGAGTCTGCTAGGATGAATCTAGTCATAAATAGCTCTAAATTATGACAAGGAAAATAGTAATTGTTGTCAAATCCTTTTACACTGTTACCGATGAAGTCGTAATTTCTAGTAATTCCCTGTACCAGAAATTTTCTCAGTGTAGGGAACATATTTTGCCCCATACATCATATATAGTGTAGTGTATCCCCTTTACACTTTCACACACCATGGCAGACAATTTCCGTGTCTCCCAGTTCACAGTGGCTCAAAGCCAGTGAACCATTGACTCAAACAACACATGAAAATAGGCAATTGGAAAGACTGCTTGCTCACTGCAAAATATAATTAAGGAACAAGTGCTAAGCTTCCAGTTTATCATTTTATAACTACATTCTTTCTTATATTCTAGTATCAACTTACAGTTTCCTGCAACGGTATTTATTAGCCCAATACAAGCACACAGCATAATAAATACAGCATATCAAAACAATGTCAAGTGACAGCACACTACTGTAAAGCAGCTTAGTTCAAAAATTTCTAGAAATATAAGTCAGCTCACATAGTACGTCTCAACATAAAACACAAATATAGCAATAGGAAAAGTACTTGCAATATTTCTAAGTCAATTCTCTCTCAATCAGGCAAATTTACACCCTCACACGTGCATTATTATTTCTCTAATAGAATCATGTATTCAGTAATGTTTGTCTTTCACCTCACCAGCAGTCACAGTGACAGTTTTATACTTAACATTGATATTGGTCATCAGTTCTCGCGACTCTGGATTCACATTTTAATTAATGTGGAATATCCTTTACAGCTGTCTATTTGAACTGTGAAGTCACCTTTCCGACTTCGGTGACTGTGAAAAATTACCCTTTTGACTTTCTCTGGAGAAATCACTGTTCCGATTTTCTCTGGTGGCTGTGAAATCATCTTTCTAACTTTCTTTGATGGCTGTGAAATCACCTTTCTAGCTTTTTCAGGTGGCTTTCTGCATAAGCTTTTATCTGCTAATAGATCTGAGTTCCGTATTTATTGCTGCATGCTTACGCTTACTGGGATGAAAGACGATTCAACTCCCGCATTTTCTCGGTTACGTCTTTCTGATTGAAATCTCAGCGATCTTTCCTCTCTTAGAGTGTTATCTCAGCAATCATTGCTCGCCTAGAGCTCTATCATTTTCCCTGAATCATTGCCTTCTTTTCACTCTCCAGGCTGGAATATGGGCAAAAATGTAACTATACTGTCGCTTCTTCTTCTTAAGTGTGTAAAAATTCACTGCCATTCGCTCAGTTTTACTCTGATATTTCCGTTCTTTATTTAGGTGCATATCATTTATACAGAATATCACTTGTACAGAATAATTTATCATTTGTACAGAATATTTTATCTTTTGTACTAAATATTTATGATTTGTACAGAATATTTTATTTCTTTTGTACAGAATATCGTATCGTTTGTACAAAATATTATATCATTTGATTTTATAAAGCAAAGATACAAGTCTTCATTTCACGACACTGACAAGATATCAAACGTCGTATAAGCATAAACCTTTTTGTGGTTATTATTGCTAAATATTTGTACTTTGTGACTGACTTACAAAGACACACCTTTTAAATATTGCAAGTCGTTTGTGAATAGAAGTAGGGAAAACAGGAAATTTTAAAAATAAATCCCCTTTAAAAATATGACTGCTTTATGATCTGGTGAGCTAAAGAATAGTTGTGGTGAAAAGGAAAATGTAAAAACATATGACGCCACATGTTTCGAAATCTAAAAATCCCTTACAATCCACACACACACACACACACACACACACACACACACACACACACACACACACACACACACACACACACACACACACATACACACACACACAATCTTGACAGAGGTTAGATCTCACTTTGGGTTGTTGACGTCATATGTGTACGGCACCTTTCTGACGTACAGCAACGATCACCAGTGTCTGCAGACCACTGACTTACACCAACGATCATCATTGTTGCACACTTCTGACTTACACTAAGCATCACAGTGTTTGCACACTTCTGACTTACACCAAGCATCACAGTGTCTGCACACTTCTGACTTTCATCAACGATCACCAGTGAAATGCGCACTTTTGACTTAAATCAACGATCATCAGAGTCTGTACAATTGTGATTTATTTCAGAGGTCACCAATGTCTGCACACTTCTAACTTACATCAACAATCACCATTGTCTGCACTCTTCTAACTTACATTAACGGTCACCAGTGTCTGTACATTTCTGACTTACATCAACAATCACCAGTGTGTGTGCACACCTGTGATTTATTGCAGAGATCACCAATGTCTACACGCTTCTAACATATAGCAATAATCATCAGTTTGCACACTTCTGGTTTATTGGTACTCTCGGCAATGTCGTATTTCTGACTTACAGCAAGGCAGCAATAGTATCAGCATCATACTAACTTGCGTTTACAGTTGGTAGTCAGCGCATAAATGAATTATAGCGAGTCAGAAGTATCATCGAATAACTGAATTATGGTGATAAGTCAGAAGTATCAGCACATAACTGAATTACAGCGACAGTCTAAAAGTCACTACTGTCGGTACCTTACTATTTTGTAATAACAGTCGCATTACATATTGTTTTAACTTTCCAAATCAAGAAAATTTGACTTTTGTTGCAATTAATTTATGTGCTCGATTTTCGTGCAACTTCTCCACAGTGGCTGAGTTTTCAAACGAAACACAAGAAATATAACATACTCATAACGTCACTCCTATTTTAGTCCTAATGTTTTCAAACGAAACACAAGAAATATAACATACTCATAACGTCACTCCTATTTTAGTCCTAATGTTTTCAAACGACACACAACAAAAGTAATATAACATACTCATAACGTCACTCCTATTTTAGTCCTAATGTTTTCATGGATTTAAATTTTAAAGGAAATGATTGAACCACTTAGTGTCAATTTTCCAGTCACGTGTTTGTGAAAGGTGTGAACTGTAAAATATGTTTCTTCGACCATGTATTTAATGATATATATATTCACTAATTTGAAGGAAGGCTACATAATTATCTGACAGTGATAACGTATATGTAGGATGATTTATTAAAAAAAAATATGCGTTTGTATGAAAGTATACAGACTTACATATGTATCATACTTGTTTGATGGAAGGATGATTAATGACTGTTATTTATATTTCAAGAAAAGTATATATGTTTAAATGATTGTCATATATTTGTAGGAAAATATATAATTATTACTTAATTAACCGTCTTCAGGGAGGTATGCATATAATTAATTATAGTGTCCAACATTTTGTTGGGACGTTTTCATAATTGCGATATGTTTGTTCGAATATAAACGTTATTATTTGACAGGGATTAAGTGCTTTTATGAAAATAGAATTGTTTATGTTAAAATACAGTGGGATTGTTGTAGGGAGTTAAACAATACATGCATGTTAATATTCATTTACATTTATAATAGTAATATACCTTTGTTGTAGGAAGTAAAAAAGTACATGTATTTTAATATTCATTTACATTTATAATAGTAATATGCTTTTCTTGGAAGTGCACATTAATATAGGATGGTGATATTTATTTATTGGAAGGTATAAATTATTAAGGTTACAGATAAAAGTCAAGGACATACAAATAATCATACCGTATAATAATAATAATATACTGTAACTTTGTAGGAAGGTATTAACTAATATGTCGTATTGATAATGGAGATATTATTATAGGAAGAATAGATTACTATATTTGTTGTACAGTACACACAGTTACACTACTATGTTCTCTGGACGATAAACACTTTATGACGACAGTATTATGTTTGGTAGACGATAAACACAATATGATGGCAACATGTTTGTTGAAAATATATGCACATTATGATAACGGTAACTTGTGTTAATTGATATACTCAGTAGAATGGTGATAGAGTGTTTCTTCGGTGTACTATGATGGTGATATGTTTGTTATAACTACACACACTATGACGGTGATATATGGTTGTTATAGCAACACACACACACTGATGATGATATGTGGTTGTTATAACAACACACACTATGATGGTAATATTTGTTTGTTAAAACGACACGTGCTATGATGCTGAAGGTTTCCGACGGCCGGTGACGTAATGCGGCAAATCATTCTCGTCTGCTAAGTGTCGTAATTCCAAACCGCCTCTAGCCAAAGGAATGCGAAGCTGAGTCAGCGAGCCGTATACAGAGGCCTAGTTTGTCCATTGCGTTTCAAGGAAACTTCATTCTATACATCCCCGCAGCAGCTGGTTTTGAAGCTATTGATTTTGCTGGAAAGAATGCTTGGCAAAGTTGAAAAAACTTTAGCAATGTCTTCCAACGCTAGTGTGCGCATTGCAAGGTTTCCCGTGACGCTTTTGTTGACATCAACCCACAAGG
Organism: Sinotaia quadrata; assembly: GCA_028829895.1. Classification (NCBI taxonomy): domain Eukaryota; kingdom Metazoa; phylum Mollusca; class Gastropoda; order Architaenioglossa; family Viviparidae; genus Sinotaia; species Sinotaia quadrata. The sequence goes on from CM054178.1 coordinate 26,724,762, forward strand.
TTTCCCATGACGCCTCTGATGACATTGACCCACAAGGTTTCCCGTGACGCCTTTGTTGGCATCGACCCACAAGGTTTCCCGTGATGCCTTTGTTGACATCAACCCACAATGTTTCCAGTGACGCCTTTGTTGGCATCAACCCACAATGTTTCCAGTGACGCCTTTGTTGGCATCAACCCACAATGTTTCCCGTGATGCCTTTGTTGACAACGATCCACAAGGTTTCCCGATCAACAAGGTTTCCCATTTCGCTTTTGTTGACATCAACTCACAGTGTTTCCCGTGACACTTTTGTTGGCATCGACCCACAAGGTTTCCCGTGACGTCTTTGTTGACATCATCCAACATTTGTATTCGTATCTTGAAAGAAGAAAACAGCATGCAGAAAGCTACAGCTGTGCTAAGATTGTTATTTATAACCGTATATAAAGATAACAATACATCATATTGACTTCTAGAGCTTTGCTAAGATTGTTATTTATAACCGTATATAAAGATAACAATACATCATATTGACTTCTAGAGCTGTGCAAAGATTACGATTTATAACTGTCTTAGGATAAAAATACAGCATATTCTAGAACTGTGTTGTAGTTGCTCTTTATGTTCTTATATAGATTTGTAAACAAAAATAATTTTTTGGCTAAAATTGTGTTAAGATTACCATGTGGATACAGTTTTGTTATAACCATTAGAATTATGTTTAAGGTTATTAAATGTTTCATTATCAAATATATGAAGTCGCTTACCTATTAATTGTCAGAAATTTGCAAAAGTTGGCTGTTTATTTCCATATCTATAATATTAACAACAAAATAATATCAGTTAATTTTACATTTATTTCATATCTAACAGTATGAAAAATCAGCATAATGTCAAACTAAGCTTAATGTTACCTTCATGCTAGTTTCTGGATAAGAAAAAGAAAAACAAATCATTTAGAACTGTGCTTTCAGAGTATACTTTATATCATTTTTTTATATATATATAAATGACAAGAATATCAATTTCAGTTGAAGTGGCTTACGGGTATCCTTTATATCAGTATTTATGGAAATAAAAAGAATATAACAATTTCAGTTAAAACTGCGTCTCATTATTTCTTATTTTCATATCCAACGACACAGCGAGATAAAATTGTAAAAGAAATTCCTTTGTAAGCAGAGCAACACTACAGTTGGACTAACTCATTTACCTCGAGAATCTGAACTTAAAAAGCGCCATTCCATCCAAAAGTTGCAAATGATTGTACTGCATATTACAACTAGATATGTCATTTATTCCATCTAGAACAGTGATAGCATTGCTGTATAAGTAGAGGTGATAGGGTCAACCTTAATTGTAGCTAGAACAGCAACAACATAGCCGTTTATCACTAAAGGTGATATGTCTCTTATTCCAGTTAGAACAATTTTGTCATTGTTGTGTAATTTGAGGTGAAATGTGTGTGTGTGTGTCTTTTGTTCCAGATCGAACAGTGATAACATTTACTGTTTAAATACAGATGACACGTCAAACATTACTCCAGCTAGAACAGTGTTAACAGTATCATGTAACTCGACGGGATATATCACCCTTTACTCCAGCTAGAACAGTGTTAACAGTATCATGTAACTCGACGGGATATATCATCCTTTACTCCAGCTAGAACAGTGTTAACAGTATCATGTCACTTGAAGGGATATATCATCCTTTATTCCAGCTAGAACAGTATTAACAGTATCATATATTAGAAGCGATATATCAAACTTTACTTTAATTAGAACAGTGTTACTTGTGTATGTAACTAGAAATTATAGGTCATCCTTTATCCCTTTAGAACAGTGATAACATTGCGTATAGCTATTCGGCAGGGGTGCACAAACTTTTTAGGCCAGAGGGCCAAATTTCTAATTGATAGTTGCGTGGAGGGCCGCAAGTCAGATTGCACATGGAGGGCTGAGTAGAAAACAACAACAACAACAACAACATAAATAATGAAATAAAGTCCTCCGGGGGCTGCACAGAGCCCTGTTTTGGGCCGCGGTTTGTGCACCCCTGCTATATTGGATAGGCCGATCTTAATTCAAGCTAGAACCACACCCTACTTTAATTTGTACTGATGGGCGTAACACAGAGTACATTTTCTGTCTCTTTACTAGCCTCGTGTTGATTACTGATTAGAAAACCTCTGATTATTAATTAGTTTAGTTTGGATTTGTCATTAGTATTAGGAAACAAATGGTCACATGATTGGTTCTTCGATTACTTTTTATTTTTAAATGTAATACGTACGACTGGATGATAGTACAATCTTGATGTGGATACTGGTCAGCGAATTATGTGAACTCTCCAAGGTTTGCAAATAAACGTTTGGTTTGCTTGTGTGTATGTGTGTGTGTGTTAGGTGTTACTGTGTGCCTGTGTATAAATTTGTTTCGCGATATAGGCTCACGATTAGGTGTAAATCCATTATAGTCTGAGGTTCCACTGTAAATCAAGATGACATTACTCTCAATGGCAGACAGTTATTTGCATTTTCTTAAGTTGTACCTTTGAACTTTTGCTTCATTTCTCAGTTCTTTCATCAATTTCGATCGCCGTAGTGTCTTGGGAATTGGACACGAAGACTGCAAGCGTTCATCCTGTCTCAGTAGTCGTAGCCTTTCTTTTTCTGCACGAATAGCACACCCCTTGAGCTGCCTTTTAGATGTCTTCTCCAATCATTGAATTGCCTTTTATCACACACACACACACACACACACACACACACACACACACACACACACACACACACACACACACACAATCACACTTGAATTTTTTCAGATAGTTTCTTTATATTGCCCTTTCAGTGTGATTGTAAAATAGTTTCTTTTCTTATTTCGGGCCGGAGTTATGACGTATTTTAACTCAATTTAGACACACATAAGAGTGAATACTGAATATTAATGAACCTGTGATGCCAACACCACCTAGTTAATGGTTATATTTATTAAATTAATCGTCCATAACTACAAATGATGAGAATCTTAATTTATGTTATTAATAATTCTCCAGAAGACACCACTCGTCTCTCTTACTTGGCGGATATGAGGGAGCTGTAAACGTGTTATCTCTTCCACAACATTAAGGACAAACATTTAACATCACACAATATTTTCGTAGGTGGAAAACTTCTTACTAAAGGAGAAGACAAATTCTTCATTAATCTATATTTAGCGAGCCCCTTCCACCCACTTTCTTCTCCAACATAAGGTTATCAATATGTTTAAGAAGGTCAATACATTTATTAGATCAACAATAAAATATACATATAACAAATACAAGAAAAAAGATTACTTGACATCAATATTTGCATGAAACCACTTTTGAATAATTTTTATATTTATAGTTTTATACCCTAAATACAATTCAACAGCAGTGTCAATTCTAATCAAAGGATAGTTCTTATCAGAGAAGAGAAATAGAGTTATTATAGATAAGCGATAATAGTTTCTACTTAACCTTGTACAGACAAAGCCACAATGTCATTTTCATGTGCTTTTTATATCAAAGTCACAAGTTTATTTATTATCCATGTCAATTCCATGTGTTTCTCTCCTCAGGAAACTGATTCGCTGATAATCTCTTGAAGCTAACTGGGACGCTTATTTGCTGTATCAGCTCCTTCGAGCAGAACAATAGACAGAAGACTTGTACAGTTAGAATGAATATTATTTGAAAAGAAACAATTATGTTTTGCTGGATATTGGGGTCATCAGTTAAGTTACATGCGTATACATATTCATATAATCTGAAGCTACAAAAACATTTTATTTTCTCTCTTGTCAGTAAATAATAGTACAGTAAACATGTCAGTGTAAGTGATAACATTGTCGTATAGCTATATTAGACCACAGCACCCAAGTAAATGATCCATTTTCGCAGATTTTCTGTATTCAGAAGATACGTCCAAGCCCCATCTCCCATCTCCCATCATCATCATCACCATCTCTTTTTTAAAAATCATAAGAATTGCGATTAATGTATTTATAATAGCTGTTATATGTACGTATTCGACACAATATATTGATTTGCTTGTTATTGTTCCTTTCTGATGATTCTTCTTCTTTTTTCTTTCTTTCTTTCTTTTTTTTTTTTTTATTAAAAGTGCACTTTTCATGAAGTAAATACTACTTTAATGAAAATAGTCCAGGTTGAATAGTCTGATTCTTGTCATGTCATAAATATGCGTCACTCACTGTGTATATTTGCGTGTGTTTGTTTCGACTAAGTGTGCATAGGTGAATCCGTGACTATTACCTATTCTCTATAGAGAGTGAGCTGCCTTAGTATTTAAGAATTATGTTTCAAACCTGGGTTATACAAATTTCCCTGGATTTTATCTATGATCACGAAATGTAACTACCTACACTAACAGTAAGACTCCGTCCGAATGATCCATTGACTCAAACGATTGCATGAATGAACGAACGAAAGACTGTAGCAATATAAATGGAGGACTTTCAGTGTCGGGTGTTGGGTGTTTGCTGAGTGAGACTTGGCTCGAACTTGATTCCGCTGCCGGTTGAGTGAATGGAGCGCCAACTCACCCTGCCGTTACAAGGGTGTTTCGCAGCCGTATCTCTTTCCCTCCAGGGAATTTTTCTTAATGGATTTCTTGGCCAGTTAATCTTGTAGTAGGTCACTATTCTCTTGGGTCGGAGCCTCGTCCGGGTTTTCCTGCGTTCTGCTTGCGCGTTTATCGATTTACGCTGGCTGATTTGCTTAGTCTTAAAGACTTTCCTCTCCCCAACTCCTGCATTTCAGGCGGCAATGCGGGAATAATTGTTTTGTAAGCAAAGTACTAAGTGAACTAACTGCTTGTTGTTTTGCTTTATACTATTGTAAGTTGATTACAATTGTTTTGTAAACAAGGTACTAACTGAACTAACTGCTTGTTGTTTTGCTTTATACTATTTAAGTTGATTACAATTGTGTTGTAAACAAGGTACTAAGTGAACTAACTTCTTGTTGTTTTGCTTTATACTATTGTAAGTTGATTACAATTGTTTTCACTCTTTACACCTACACGTTTATCTTGCACACGTCCTGTTAGATGCGCAACAAAGATTCTCGAAATATATGTTGAAGGGGGCGGGGCTTAGATGTTAAACAAGTGCGTGGCTTAGGTATACATATGTGATAAAATACAGAATTGTGTGGTGTGTGACATAACGTTTGTATGATACGTGACCTAGCTGTTATAAGTGCTTGACATGGCTGTTGCAACATACACAGTGATAGTTGTTTCCTGGTGGGTAACAGTTGTTGAAAAGTGCTTGAAAGATATTGTAACGTGCACGACATACATGTCGAAAATCCCCAATAATATTCTGGCCTTCACATGTTGCTTTCCTTATCAGTGACCCACTGAATGAGTGTTCTTTGTGTGACATTTTGTTTATGGCAATTAATACTCCCACAGCCTGTCTTCCTGCTGCCTTGGTGAATTCTTAAGGAATGAGTGTCAAATATCAGTTTGAAAAATAATATAACAATTTAACAAGGAAGTTGAGCAATTTAACAGGAAAGTTGAATAATATCCCATTGAAACAGGACATACTGTAGCAAATTGAAGATAGAAAGAAATATGTTTGACTTTCATGTCAAAAGAAATAAGTCTTGCTCTAAACCAGGGGTGCACAAACATTTTAGGCCAGAGGGCCAAACTTTCAATTGATAGTGCGTGGGCTCAGTAGAATACACCAACACAAATATTAAAATATAAGTCCTCCGGGGGCCGCACAGAGCCCTGTCTCGGGCTGCGGTTTGTGCACCCCTGCTCTAAACCATCTACTAATATCATAAATCAGTGGGGGTAACATAGGATACATGTCTGTTATATCAAGCACTTGCAATCTTTCATTAAATGGATGCAATACCAAGATAATCATTTAGAACTTAGGTTTAAAATTGTAATGGCAAGGTAAAAATTCACTGATCGGGACATGGCATGCGGTACAGAAAGTTATAGAAAAATAACTCGCTTGTATTACTCATTGCAAGATGCTTAACGTAATACATATGTGTTATAATGAAGTGGACTTTTTGCTGAGCTCAGACCCTTCAGTTCAGTTTGCAGTCCACACAGTTTTGCGTGAAGTGACCCCTTCCTGATAACACAATGAGATAACACTTCGACAGGAGGTTTCCTTGATAGCAACAATTAACAGTCAATTCACTCAACTTCTCAAGGACTGTTTCTCTTTCTCTCTAGCACGCGCACATGTGTGCTCACTCATTGACATGTAATTAAGGTTTGGATACGCTCTTAGCCCTATGGCCTCTGGCACAGTTTTAGCATACGACTACAAGGCTTCACTTGTTATTATTATTATTGCACACAAAAAGTTATGATTAGAAACTTATTTTATAATTTTAATTGCTTTTTTTAAATTTATTTTTTGTCACATATTTACATTCACTCTCTCGTACACACTTTCAAACTCACGCACTGTTTTAAAATTTTTGGCTATTGTAGCTATTTAAAGGTAGGCCTTTTTTATTTTAAGATGTATAGCTCGCTGATTAGATGTCGTTCGCGTCTGCCAACTATATAGATGTGTGTAGTTCTGTATTATAGTTGGCTGAAGGTGTGTGTAGTTCTGTATTATAGTCGTCTGAAGGTGTGTGTAGTTCTGTATTATAGTTGGCTGAAGGTGTGTGTAGTTCAGTATTATAGTTGGCTGAAGGTGTATGTAGTTCTGTATCATAGTTGGCTGAAGATGTGTAGTTCAGTATTATAGTTGGCTGAAGGTGTGTGTAGTTCTGTATTATAGATGGCTGAAGGTGTGTGTAGTTTTGTTATCATAGTTGGCTGAAAATGTGTAGTTCAGTATTATAGTTGGCTGAAGGTGTGTGTAGTTCAGTATTATAGTTGCCTGAAGGTGTGTGTAGTTTAGTATTAGAGTTGGCTGAAGGTGTGTATAGTTCTGTATAATATTTGGCTGAAGATGTGTGTAGTTCAGTATTATAGTTAGCTGAAGGTGTGTATAATTCAATATTATAGTTAGCTGAAGTTGTGTATTATTATTGATTTGTAGTTCAGTATTATAGCTTGCTGAATTTGTGTTTTATTGTTGATTTGTAGATCCGTGTTATAGTTGGATGAAGTTGTGTGTTATTATTGACGTGTAGTTTATTAATGTAGTTGGCTGGAGTTGTGTGTTATTATTGACGTGTAGTTCAGTATTTCATTTCACTGAAGTTGTGTGTTGATACTGACGTGTACAGTTCAGTTTTGAAATCGATCTTTTTTGCAGTTAGTTTTGAATAGTTGTGTATCGTATGTATAATTAAAATGTGCAATCCATTAAAGTGCAAGCGTTGGACATTCCTGATAATCTCAGTATATCGTGTATAACAGTTTGAATAGTTCCTCGGGATGGGGGGAGGGGGAGACGTTATGACAAATATCATTTAATGTTACGTCGTCCACAAGTAAACGATTACTTGTCATATTGTAAATAACTGTAAATATTGCAGCAGCATATTTCATAATAACAAAAATATATTGTTTTTACATGCACATAAATATGGCCCTTTATTCTTCATGGAGAAAACTGTTTGAGAATTTAAAGTACTGGCATTCAACAGGGTTAAGAAGCACTTGTATAAAAAATGCCCAAGACTCGTGTCCAGTACATCTTTTGTCGCGAAAGGAAACTGACATTAAGTGAAATTAGTCAGTGTGATAATCATGTCTGAGAAATGGAGTCTCTTGCAGTTACAATTTGACAGCGTGCTGTTGTTTGTGTGTGCAGAGTGACGGGAGGTGAGCTGTTTGACCGAATTGTAGAGAAAGGCAGTTACACCGAGAAGGATGCCAGCATGCTCATCCGCCAGATCCTAGAGGCTGTCAACTACATGCATGAACGCGGCGTGGTCCATCGTGACCTCAAGGTCACTCACTCACTCTCACTCACTCACTCACTCACTCTCTCTCTCACGCACTCACTCACACACGCACTCAATTCATTGCTTTCTTTCCTCCTGTCGTTTAAACAATGTATTTACTTATTTACGAATTATTTATTTTAAAATTTAAAATCTCTTATTTACGTTCTTGTTTTATGCTAGCTTAGCAATACAGTTTTGATTGTAGTCAGATTTGATCTACATAGAGGATGTAACACTTCTCTTGGTTGCTGTGTTTTGCTACATTTTACACCTGATTGACTGTTACAGCCGGAAAACCTCCTGTTTTACAGCCCTTCAGATGAAGCCAAGATAATGATTAGCGACTTTGGATTGTCCAAAATCGAAGGATCTGGAACTATGGCTACAGCTTGCGGAACGCCTGGCTATGTCGGTACGTGTTTCATTCGTTCATAATTTTAATCCCTACGGAACGCCTGGCTATGTCGGTACGTGTTTCATTCGTTCATACAGCATAATTTTAATTCCTACGGAACGCCTGGCTATGTCGGTACGTGTTTCATTCGTTCATACAGCATAATTTTAATTCCCACGGAACGCCTGGCTATGTCGGTACGTGTTTCATTCGTTCATACAGCATAATTTTAATTCCTACGGAACATGCGCCAAGAGCATTTTCTGTTGTCATGCGAGTGCCGGCCCTTTTTCTTCCAGAAAACCATTCACTTTCTTTATAGGTAAGCTCGCTGACCAGGACAGTATCATATTACCGAAAAAGTGTTAAACAGATTTCCGAAAAAGTGTTAAACATACTCATCGACATTTAAAAATATTATATGGACATTGTTTAAAACTTTAAGGAAGGAAACAACCTCAACATTAATTCAGCTTTAAAGACCTGACGTCGCAGAATTGTCAAAATATTACGACACTGAACCTTTAACATTATCCATTTTTTCCTTTGGATGGGGTGAGACGACACGAAATCATTTATTTTGTATACTCTTTGACTACCAGACACACACCGGGTCTGTTTGTCATTCTGAGAAATGTCACTGTTTACATTTCTTCACTGTCATAAGATACTGTCCGTCATCATGACACCTAACTTGTCTTTTGGCACCTTGTTACATGACACCTAACTTGTCTTTTGGCACCTTGTTACATGACACCTAACTTGTCTTTTGGCACCTTGTTACATGACGACTGGCTGGTCTTTTGGCACCTTGTTACATGACGACTGGCTGGTCTTTTGGCACCTTGTTACATGACGACTGGCTGGTCTTTTGGCACCTTGTTACATGACGACTGGCTGGTCTTTTGGCACCTTGTTACATGACGTCTTGCTGGTCTTTTGGCACCTTGTTACATGAGGACTGGCTGGTCTTTTGGCACCTTGTTACATGACGACTGGCTGGTCTTTTGGCACCTTGTTACATGACGACTGGCTGGTCTTTTGGCACCTTGTTACATGACGACTTGCTGGTCATTTTTTTGCCATAATGAAATCTTCCCAGGGTTTAATTCCTCATACTAATGATGATTTGTTGTCGTTAGTTGTTTAACAAGCATTCTGGTTGCATAGACTATTTGTTTTTATTCTATGTTTAAAAAACTACTAGTCGCGCTTTAAATAAACACCTCTTTTAAATAGGCTTAAGATAAAAAGGCCTGTGAACCAGTTGACAGCAAATATAGCCCAAGTGTCAATACATACACGTACATATACACATACAAACACAATATATGCATTGTGCTAAGTTGAATACAATATGCATTAGTGTGTGTCATTGTGAACTTTTGTTTGTATCTAATTTAATAAAATGGCCGATTTGCTTTCTCTTTATAAATATAGATACTTGTTCACACAATACATTCAGTATTCCATATTTGCTTGCTTATTAAATGTTTTTCTTCTTTTTACAAGAAATTATACGTAAACACATTACAGTCGTATTTCTGTTTGCTTGCTTGTTACAAGAAATTATACGTAAACGCATTACAGTCGTATTTCTGTTTGCTTGCTTGTTACAAGAAATTATACGTAAACACATTACAGTCGTATTTCTGTTTGCTTGCTTGTTACAAGAAATTATACGTAAACTGTGCACGCATTACAGTCGTGCGCGCGCGGAACACTGCTGTGGTTTTGCAGTAATGAAGGAGCGAGTGTTGACGACTATGGTCTCTCTCTGGGCCCTCTACTCCGTGTCTGTCATTCACAGCACCATTCATGCACAGCGCAGCTGTCCCAACTCGACAACCGTTCAATCAATCGTCTTGGTATTTCAAATTGTGACTGCCCGCTATTTGTAGTGCAAAGTTTTACACTCGCGCTCGATGTGAAGCAAACTTGTCAGGTTGTAATGTGTGTATGCGTGCATTTTCATTTACTGTGATTGTTTATCCTCAGTCACTGTTTTCTTTTTCTTGCAAAGATGATGAAAGTCGGCAGGAGCATTTTCCGGGGTCTGCTGATGAATCAGCTTTAGGGATTTACATATTTTATTAAGAATGTCTGTGGTAAAAGATGAATCAGTTTGAGGTATTTAGAGCTCCTTGCATATTTTATTAAGAATGTCTGTGTGAAAAGACGGCACCTTCATTCTGTTCACAAAAAAAAATATTAGCAGTTCACTAGTGAAATGTTATCATCAACATTCATAGACGATTGCATCATCACTGTTTAGGTTAGGCGCTTTTTACAGCAAAGTGTGTGCGAAAAAAGAGAGAGTTTTCAGCAAGCCCAAATAGTTATTGTTGATCCATGGCTTTATGCGCATATTTCATGCGTGCCTTTTAGCCTTATCAATCAATCACATGCTTTGGAGCTTTCATTGAACCTTCACAGACTTGGGGAACTTTAAAGCCTTCCCATGTTGATCTGTCACTAGCATTTAAGTCACACTAAATTGTCGTCTGCTGTCCTATCACTTAACTCATTCTAAAATGTCGCATACTGGCCTCTCACTAATATTTTACTCACACTAAATTGTCCCATGCTGGCTTCTCACTAGTATTTTACTCACACTAAATTGTCCCATGCTGGCTTCTCACTAGTATTTTACTCACACTAAATTGTCGTATGCTGGCTTGTCGCTGGCATTTAATTCACACTAAATTGTCGTATGCTGGCTTGTCGCTTGCATTTAATTCACACTAAATTGTTGCATCGTTGCTTGTCGCTTGCATTTAACTCACACTAAATTGTGGTATGCTGGCCCGTCACTCTTACTTAACTCACACTCATTTGTTAGTGAAAATCAAACTTTTTTCACACTTTCTTTTCATAGAAAGATAAAACACTGCAGAATTTTGCTCTTCTGTACATATAATGTACAACTAACATCTTTCAGAGCAGAAATTCCACTCAGTAACTGCTAAGAAATTAAATAACTGATTTCACTTGGCTACCTGAATCTGGTCAATCTGCTGCTGTCATCATTGTTGTCTTGGTGAAAGAAATTGCAAGTCACTGTTTTGCAGATACTCTCTGACTTATCTTTCTATATGTAAATATATTTCTCCATTTTGTATTCTTACCCTTAAATCGTTATATTACAGTTTGTTTCTTTCTTATATGTATAACATCTGTTCGGCTTTTGTAGCGTATTGCACATTACACTTTCAGTTATCCACTTTAAAAATTAACACCCCTCCACCAATTGTTAAAATGAAGTCTCATAGTCATTGATGTTTTTTTTTCGATAAAGAAAGGCAGTTGGACACCAATCTCTAATGCCAGTTTGGAAACAGGGTAGGGGCTCACTGGACTGTCGCTAACATGAGAATACAAGGGAGAGAACTCTTACAGACACATATAGTCAACAGTAGGTTGTGGTCGAAAGCAATCAGAATGTGGGTTCTGAATTTAGTAGAAGTAAAATCACTTACTGTTTATATGTTGCAATATTGTTTTGCTGTAAAGAGTTATCTGTGTAATAAAATTATATTAAATTAATGTGTGTTTATGTGGCATTAAAATAGTGTATCTATGATCAATATTGAAATGGTAATACTTTGGTTCATTGATATTAAAATAATACATATGGTTAAGGGAATTGTAAAAAGTACCTTATAGTATGATAACCTTGAAGCATATTGCAGTCAGGAAATTTTCACTGGTCATGTAGCTGTAATTTTTACCAGTCACATAGCACTAGTTTCCACAGGTCACATAGCTATAAATCCTAATGATTATGTAGCTGTAAATTTTACTGGTCACATAGCTGTAATTTTCACATCACTTAGCTGTAATTTTCACGTCACATAGCAGTAATTTCCACATGTCACATAGCTGTACTTAACTATAACTTTCACTGGACATGTAGCTGAAATTTTTACTGGTCACATAGCTGTAATTTACATTGGTCATATAGCTGTAATTTACATTGGTCACATAGCTATAATTCTGTTGACAGAAATGGAAATTATATAATTAAACCTGATGGAATAATCTGGTCATCAACATATTATGATATATTGTCTTTCCAAATGCTCTATTTAAATATATTCCAAAAGGTAATATATTTCAGTATACTGTGTGCCTTTATTTTAGTGCATATATACATTTGTTGTCAGTGTGGTGTAATACTAGCAAATAGATTCTGAATTTGGAGAATTCAGCAGTCATTGAGAGACAGTAATACATGATTATTTTTAGTTTTGTAATGTTAATGGGAATCATGTTAAATTTTCAAAGTGGCATTTATTAGCTTAATTTTATTTTTAACCCAATAGAGGGCAGCGTCCCAGTTTTGGGACAGTTATATATGACCAAAATTTAACATCTGTCAAACAAGAAAGCTAACAATTTTGCTATTAAAGGGAAATAGCAGTGTCTGCTGATAGAAAATTACTCATCACTAACTTTCCAACATTATCTATCTTTTCAAAATGGCGGCACTCAAAGCATCTGGCGCTTCATCCAGCAAGAGCAAAGTTCAAAGGTAAGCTAGACGACTAAAATTTACATACTGATCGATTTATTGCAATTGATTATGCTGTTTTAAATATTAACTTTAGCAATATGAAAGAAAAGTTGAAATCGCTTACGTTATTCCATACTTTCTATGTAATTTTACAACCGTCCCAAAACTGGGACACTGCCCACTATAGGCCCCATGTTTTTTTTCTTACAGTTCTATTCCCTGCTAATATTTATTAACTACTTTTAGTTCATTTCGGGTGTTTCATTTTGTTTTAAACATCAATTTCTTCTTATGATCAACAATAAAGTATAATACATCCTTTATTAAGACCCCAATTAATAACCATCAATCAATTATCTTGTATAGACAACCAATACAATGACTGGTACCATATCTGATATATTTTGCTATTTCTTTCAGAATGTTTACTGTCAATGAAGCCCTTGATCAGATAATGGAATCAGACTATGATATTGATTCCGCCGACATTTATTTGGAACCTCCAGATGTTACTGAAGATACTGACTGTGACAGTGGTGATGAAGATGGAGTTGGTGCTTCTGTTGACAATCTTTCTGGAAATCAACTCAAAGCTGGTTGCTCAGTTACACTTTATACAAGAGATGGTCGTAAATTTTCCCATAATGTGGAAGAAGACAGTAGTTCCACTGAGACAGATTAACAAGACACAACAGAGATAGAAGAAATGCCTTTAAGAAAGAAAAAGAAGTTAAGTGTCACCAACAGGGTATGGCGACATACCGATCTCCATCCTGAACTTCAAATGAATTTTGAAACAAGATACCCCTGGATTTCAAATCGAGATTTAACGCCTCTGGCAATCTTTGAATTATTTTTTGATGATGACACATACAAGCTAATAAAGGACATGACCAACCTTTATGCCAGACAAAAAGGTTTAACTTTTGATGTCACAATTGGTGAACTGAAAACAGTTTTTGGAATCATGTTCATATCAGGATACAACCCTGTTCCACGAAAACGAATGTACTGGGAGCATCAGCCAGATGTTCGAAATGAGCTTATTGCAACAGCTATGCCAGTGAAACGCTTCGAGGAGATCAATAAACATATACATTTATGTGACAATCAAGATGTCAAGCCAGAGACGATGTGTTCAATGTGGGAAAAAGACAATGAAACTCTGCTCAAAATGCCCAAGTGCACCCCTGCATCAAGATTACTTCATTGCGTTTCACACAAAATAAATCTATTTAATTGTTTCAGGACTAGTGCAGTATCCTCATACCTCGCTGTGCTGATCACGATATTACTTTTTTAAAACCCTAGGCTAAGTAGCCTAATATGTACTTAAAATTGTGTTGTAACTTTTATTTTATTTGTTTAGAATAAAACCATAACCATTTCCTGTTTATGTTTTAAATATTTTAAAGACAGTGAATAAATGTGTTAGAATAACTCAGTCAGATACACATGGAAAAACATGTACCCTTTTGTGGGCAGCGTCCCACTTTTGGGACGCAACTTTAAACCATTCAAATGATGTCTAAAATGTAATTTTCATAAATAAATCATTCAAAACAGTCACTTTTGCACTAAATCATACAACATATTAAAAGATAAATACATTTTGAGAACCTGCCCACTAATGGGTTAAATAAACAATCCTGGTTACTGCTTGTGATAGAGTTGTATGGCAGGCATCTAGCTGTATGAATATTTGAGTATATTCCTTTATGCTCAAATTAGTGCATTATGCAAAACAATGCTGTGCCAAGAAATTGTTTTGATGAAACAAACTTGATTTCATATTAAAATGCTATAATTCCTTTACATCCAAACTTGAGCAGAATAAGTTTCTTTTAAAAATTCTTTATAGTGATTATATATCTTTGTATTATTGGCAAATAACATAGTTCTCTCCCTTGGCCAGTATAAAATGGCCGCGAAAGCTCTTCATGTACGGTTGGAAGGATTCAGAAATGAGAATTGCGGTTCTTTGCTTACACTTTTTGTGCTGCTCACACACACACACACACGCATATTTGTTTGTCCAAGTGAGAGGATCGTGTTGCCTTGCACTGGCTTTGAAAAACGATTCACAATAATACATCTGATGTCTTCGTAATCTCTTCATAAAGCAGATTCACTTCGTATTTGTTATTTTCGTGTACTTGTTTTGCGGGTGAACGACATTTCATGAATGCTGTCATGCTTTAGCAAAAATACGAGCGAATGCGAATCCTTCAAAATGACGGAAAGCTTGAGCCCTTTTTCCAGTTCAGCAAAAACTTTGCGCCTTGGGGAAGGATAATATAAAATGAGGTATATTTATGTTCATGAAGCAAAATTGGGTCATGGTGACATGAAACCAATCAGTCGAGGAGGTGAAAGGGGGGGGGGGGATGAATTTAGCTTCAAAAAGTAGCACTTCCCCAAAAAAGAAAAGAAAATAAATTTATCTATGGAATAATCCAAAGGGAACTTACAGTTTATGAAAGAGGTGAAAAGTAGCGCGAATTTTGACAAGTCACACTGTATCACTTAGAAGGTGTTATTTGGGCAGACGATCTAAAAGGGGAGAAGAAAAAACGTGACGCATATAATATTATTTGTTACCATGATCAGTTCGTGACATACAGGCACATTGTAATCTTTATTTCAAGAATATGGAAGACTTGTTTTTAACTCAGCGAGGTGCTATAATATTACAATTAACAACTACACTGTTTTTAACTCAGCAAGGTGCTATAATATTACAATTAACAACTACACTTTTTTAATTCAGCAAGGTACTAATATATTACAATTAACAACTACACTTTTTAAAACTCAATATGGTATACTATTACAATTAACAACTACACTTTTTTAACTCAAGGTGGTATACTATTACAAGTAACAACTACACTGTTTTTAACACATCAAGGTGTTATAATATTACAATGAACAACTACACTACTCTGTTTTATTGTTTTCCAACCATTTCGATATGCCTAAACGAGATGTGGAGTAGTCTTTTCCTTGACACCATGTCCTGTACGTAGAGATCAGTCATGTTGTCAGACTAGTACCGGCCTCCAGCCAGCTTATGCTTGTTGTCCCATAGCCATTGTCCTTTTGTTTATGTTTTTTTTTTTTTTTTACTTCCGTTCCTCCGCAATTTTTAACTTTGAAGGTTTATTGTTTTTATATTGCAGGCTTCTGTTACAAGTATTTTGCAAGAATTCTGTAGTGAAGATGGATTAAGTATCTCTGTTAGATTGAGGGATATATTAGGTTGTATACGTGTTCTGCCGTACAGTAGTTTTCGTTCACTTTGTCTCTAGCACTTCATACGTAGATGTAGTGATTCAAAGTTGAGTTTATAGTCTTATCAAATATTGTGAGTCTCATTTGAATTTTTTTCCAGCAGTTCATAGTCTTATCAAATGTTGTGATACAAGTTGAGTTTGTGCTATATTAGAGATGTAAACTGATTTTAGTGTTATATTGAAAGCTGCTGAGTTGTTTTACATACACAGTCACAGTGATCTTAAAGTAAAGAAATCCATTGAGAATTGTTTCCCAAAACTACTGGCGCCACACCAGTCATCTTCATACAACCTACACAAACTGTTAAGGTACAGAATGGATGTTTATTCTCGCTGCATAGGGTTAATCAGTGAGGTTGCTGTGTGGGTATTTATTCTCGCTGCATAGGGTTAATCAGTGAGGTTGCTGAATGTATTACTGTGTGGGTATTTATTCTCGCTGCATGGGGTTAATCAGTGAGGTTGCTGAATGTATTACTGTGTGGGTATTTATTCTCGCTGCATGGGGTTAATCAGTGAGGTTGCTGAATGTATTACTGTGTGGGTATTTATTCTCGCTGCATGGGGTTAATCAGTGAGGTTGCTGAATGTATTACTGTGTGGGTATTTATTCTCGCTGCATGGGGTTAATCAGTGAGGTTGCTGAATGTATTACTGCGTGAGTATTTATTCTCGCTGCATGGGGTTAATCAGTGAGGTTGCTGAATGTATTACTGCGTGAGTATTTATTCTCGCTGCATGGGGTTAATCAGTGAGGTTGCTGAATGTATTACTGCGTGAGTATTTATTCTCGCTGCATGGGGTTAATCAGTGAGGTTGCTGAATGTATTACTGCATAGGGTTAATCAGTGAGGTTGCTGAATGTATTACTGCATAGGGTTAATCAGTGGGGTTGCTGAATGTATTACTGTGTGGGTATTTATTCTCGCTGCATGGGGTTAATCAGTGAGGTTGCTGAATGTATTACTGTGTGGGTATTTATTCTCCGTGCGTGGTATTATATCAGTACAACTGATGAAAATGTTACGTCATGAATGTTTATTGTCTTTGCGTGTTATAATCAATGAGTATACTGACTATGTTACAATGTGTGTTCATTCTCCTTGCACAAATTATATCGCTAAGATAACTGAAAATGTTACGCTGTGCATGCGTTTATTACTTGACAGGCAATTGAATAGTTAAAATGTCATTGGTAATACTATACTTCTTGTTCGACATTCTGTCACTTAGGTTGCTCTCTAGTGTGTACATTTATATTGCGACACACTGCTGAACAACACTGTACAAACCTGTCTAGTGTGTAAATTTATATTAAGACACGCTGTTTACAGTACTGTACAAATCATGTCTAGTGTGTAAATTTATATTGAGACACTCTGCTGGGCAGCATTATACAAATCCTGTCTAGTCACTAGTGTATTCATTTATCTGGAGACACTGCTGGACAGCACTTTACAAACCCAGTCTAGTGTGTACATTTATCTGGAGACACACTGCTGGACTGCACTTTACAAACCCAGTCTAGTGTGTACATTTATCTGGAGACACACTTCTGGACAGCACTTTACAAACCCAGTCTAGTGTGTACATTTATCTGGAGACACTGCTGGACAGCACTTTACAAACCCAGTCTAGTGTGTACATTTATCTGGAGACACACTTCTGGACAGCACTTTACAAACCCAGTCTAGTGTGTACATTTATCTGGAGACACACTTCTGGACAGCACTTTACAAACCCAGTCTAGTATGTACATTTATCTGGAGACACACTGCTGGACTGCACTTTACAAACCCAGTCTAGTGTGTACATTTATCTGGAGACACACTGCTGGACTGCACTGTACAATTTAATTGGGAAAAAACAACCAGGAGTTACAAACACCATCCACTAAATGAGAGTGCATGGGAAGTGAAGCTTAACAGAAGGAGAAATCAATCAGTCAGAATTACCAACATCATCTGCGAAATCAGCGACCATAGGAAATGGATTTTACTCAGAAATCAGTTAATCAATCAGGAGACATGACAGTGTTTGGTTTAACGTCCGAGTTTCCACAAATATGTCCCAGATATCCATAATGTTAGCTGTCGTCACAGCCTGGCTTGCATTAGCTGGTCTGTGTATTGCCGTGCGGAGACAGCCTGGATTGCATTAGCTGCTCTGTGTATTGCCGTGCGGAGACAGTCCACTGGGAGACAAATTCGATTTCCATCTTGACGTTCGCCAGAACTGCTTCGCGTCTGAGTGGGTCTTCTCTGCTCAACTGAGCATTGTGGAAAAATACTTCCTACAACTGTAATTTAAGTGAACGGTAGCAAGTTAGGTTTGGGGTTTTTTTTAATTTTGTTTCGCTATTTTTAATTTTTTTTTATTACAAATTTACATAATTCCTAGGATTTGAATTGTTGGCTAGAATAATTCCAAGGGTTTGCACAGTCTATTATTGTTTCTTTCTTGTTTTTACTTTAGAAAAAGTTTTCATAGTTTGTAGATATATCTTAGTTAACATTTTCTAGCAAAACAAAATCCATATATAACATTTTCTAGCAAAACAAAATCCATATATTTTATATCATATATATGGATGTGTGGGTATTTGAGGATGGGAAAGTCTTCACTGTGATAAGCACCTTTATTAAGGTGTCTCTAACAAATTTAACCTTTCACTAAATGGACTCTCTTTATTTCTCTTTTTGAAAGTCTGCGAGAAAGAAACAGTCCTGCAGTAAAGAGTAATAACACTCTTGACTAAAACTATTTATTTCCTTACCACCCATTCACACAGATTACTTTGTTTAGCAACCGTTTGTTGATTAATTACTGATTGGCACACGGTTACTCTTGTGCATTAGAAGGAATATAGTGTGCGTGTGCGTGCGTGCGTGCATATGTGTGTGTGTGTGTGTGTGTGTGTGTGGTTGGGTTATTAACAAAGACTGGGTAGTGTATTTCACATTTTGAGTTTCCATTGTTAGTGTATTTTACATTTGGCAGTTTCGGGAGTATTCATGAAAACTGGTCAGTGTGTCTCACATTTTGGGGATCTCCATCAATTTCTTAGTGTTTTTCATGATATTGGGGTTTTTCATTAATGAAGATTGGTCAATTTATTTCGTATTTTGGGGGTTGGGGGTGGCACTAAAGTAAGAAATATTCAGTTTATTGGTATGTAACAGGAGTAGTTTATATAGATTTATTGGTATATATTAAATAGGAATAGTTTATAAAATTTGGTTTATAGGTATTGTGACGCTAATGCCACCTAGTTGATGGTTATTATTATTTTATTATTAATTAATCGTCCATAACAATTGATGAGAATCTTAATTTATGTTATTAATAATTCTCCAGCAGACACCACCTGTCTCTCTCACTTGGCGGATATGCGGACACTGTAAACTTGTTTTTTCTCTTCCATAACATTAAAGACAAACATTTATCATCACACAGTATTTCCATAGGTGGAAAACTTCTTACTAAAGGAGAAGACACATCCATCTTTAATCTAAATTTAGTGAGCTCCGATCCACACACTCTCTTCTCCAACATAAGGTTATCAATATGTGTAAGAAAGTCAATAAATTTATTAAATAAACATACATATAAATATATATATAAATAAATATACATATAACAAATACAATGAAAAAAAAATTACTTGACATAATATTTCCATGAAACCATGTTTGAATAATTTTATACTACACATTCTTATATCCTAAATACAATTCAATAATTGCAATAATGTATGATAACCATCAGGTACAGAGGGTTTGATCTAACTCACTACATAAACAGCCTGAGAGAGAGAGAGAGAGAGAGAGAGAGAGAGAGAGAGGATATAATAATATATCATTAGGTATGTGAATTCAGATTGCACTCTGTGTGAAAATAAGGCCCTACTGTTTATTACCATTGTTCTCACAAGTTCTCACCTAGATCTATCTTGAGTTGTAGTGAATAAGGTCCTACTGTTTATTACCATTGTTCTCATAAGAGCTTGACTAGCTCTACCTTGGTTTATAATGTATAAAATTTTACTGTTTATTACCAATGTCCTCACAGACCTGAATAGATCTACCTTGAGTTTTTAATGAATAAGATTTTACTGTTTATTACCATTGTTCTCACAAGAGCTTAAATAGATCTACCTTGAGTTTTTAATGAATAAGATCTTACTGTTTATTATCATTGTTCTCACAAGAGCTTAAATAGATCTACCTTGAGTTTTTAATGAATAAGATCTTACTGTTTATTATCATTGTTCTCACAAGAGCTTAAATAGATCTACCTTGAGTTTTTAATGAATAAGATCCTACTGTTTATTACCATTGTTCTCAAGAACTTAACTAGATCTTCTGTGAATCAAATACAGGACTCATCTGTCAACAGTCTCTAGCATCTGTTGATGTACTGTAAGGGAAATGTTTCCTTAGTCCGTTCTTCATTTATAATTTAATTTAGTTTTATATAAAATGTTGTAATGAAATATTTTCTGTCTGTAACGATACTCATTTTCAGGTATTTCATTTTGTCACTTTTGTCACAGATAAGACTGTTATATGATTGTTAACTCCGTCATCGTTTCTTGTTATCTATTTCTAGTAGATACATGTCATGGTGCCGTTATTTTTTTATTTGTGTTTGATATACACTTACATAACTTTGTGATTGTATCTTTTCTGAAAACAAAACAAAACAGTAGTTGTATGTGACGATTAGTAAAGCATAAATTATTTTACTTTAAGATTGTGTGTGCACAAGTAATGCTTATGTATTATTTATTCTTAGCATGTTGTGACCTTGTCAGTGATAGGCCGTGAACTGTTCCTAGTTATTTTCATGTAGTTACGCCAGTCTTTGTTTCTTTCACAAGTGGGACGTCATTATAGCCCTGTATGGAACTGCCTACATTGTACTGAGTGGCTATAGTGCACGTCACACCACAACTCACGTCACACTACACCTCACATTACACTTACAGCGTGCAACAACAACAACAAAAAAAAACAAAAAAACAAAACAAAACGAAGGAGCAAAGTCCCCTAGAGTGGGAACATACCCACTTAAACAGTGGTTTTTGTGGTGTCTGAATTTGGTTTACATGCCAGACATTGGTTCCTAACGTGACACTGGTTTGAAGATACAACGTACAGTCACTTATAGACTGCCCAGCAGTCCACTCCTTCCTTTCAGCCAGCAGTCCAGTCTGAAGTGTGCCTCCTGAATGAATAAGCTGTATAGAAACCTCCCTCCGGGGAAAGAAGTACTTTAGTACAGTTTTAAATGTTTGAGAAGTAAGCACGTACTCTCGTCACGTGACTTAAGAAGATGTAGAATACAGATACTGCAAATCTCTACATATTTCCCGGTCTCCCTCTCCCATTGTTTTTGTCTTTCTTTGGCATGTCAATCATGGCATGAGTAATCAGCGATATGTGTCAGTAAGTTGATCCGACCCTGAAGAAAAGTTAAAAGTTAACTTTTGTATAAACTATCGTGTTCCACCCTCACTCCCTTAGATTAAGCATTTTATTTTTTTCAACGCGAATCTTCGGGACACCACTTGCCAGCTACCTTCCAGCAGAGATTGCTTCACGCACTAATTACAAGTTAGTAGTATAGATATGCCGTCTACGACAAATAAGAATATTGAAAAGCATGTTTTGCCGAGGCATACATTTAAGACAAGATGTAAACTGTGATTTAGTGGTAATAATTAATATTTGAATCGATCAACCATTGTAACGGATATCTCCGCGTTTGTTTCCTTTTCTTTAACCGGCATGCGATATATCCGTACAACGTTTTTTCGGGTGTGGCATGTAACTCTCATCTAGACATTTCCCCGCCATCCACCATCTTGATTTCGAGATCTAGTCAGCTGCGTGCGTCTGTTCGATTCCGTGACTCGTCTAGAATGCTACTGTGCATCCCAGTCTTGCCAGGTTATAAGTGATAATCGATTCAGGCCAACCACCTCCTGTTAGTCTGTGGCTTCCAGACCGACTTTTGACTTAGTGACAGGCAAAATATATGAATGCAAGTATATTCAGTCGTGTTTTCCTAAAACTTTTAGTTTAACTTTGTTTGCCGTTTTTACGAGTTCCATTGTTTGGTGGGAGGGACTTGCTTCTCTCCAGTCTCCAAAAACATTCTCATTTGTTTCAAACTGCCCAACAGTGTCATTATAAGATGCCGTGCTGATATTTATGCTTTATGTAACCTGTCTGTTATTATTATATATATCATATGGTCAGTACTTGTACTTGTTGTCTATGTATCCTGTCTGTATTTATTATTTATATATCTGGTCTGAACTTGTCTATGTATCCTGTCTGTATTTATTATTTATATATCTGGTCTGTGCTTGTTGTCTATGCATCCTGTCTGTATTTATTGTTTATGTGTCTGGTCTGTACTTATACATTATTGTTTATGTATCCTGTCTATACTTATTGTTTATGTATCCTGTCTGTATTTATTGTTTATTATATAGTATTGTGGTAGTTTATGTGGATCATATTCTATCAGCATTTAAGGTGAATGGTATCCTTTCTGTAGTTACTGTGAATGGTATTGTGTTTGTAGGTACTATGAATGGTATTGAATCTGTAATTCTGTAAATGGTATCATGTCTCTAGTTACTGTGAATGGTATTGTGTTTGTAGGTACTATGAATGGTATTGAATCTGTAATTCTGTAAATGGTATCATGTCTCTAGTTGCTGTGAATGGTATTGTATCTGTAGTTAATGTGAATGTTTTTATGGTTTATTGATTTCCTTGAAAAGGTATGCATATGAGTCATATTATGAGTCCCACTCACTACCTAAGTCTTTTTAAGTATTTATCTTAAAAAGTTAGTCACATTTTATACATCTCTCTTGGTCAAAAAGTACTTTGGTTGAGAAATACAATTGTATATTACAAATGTCTTTTGAGAATACACTTATTGTATATTACATATGCATGTGTATTTGTGTGTTAATTCATTTTTGCCTGACTCTTTATTTACCATGTAAATGTACTTAAACTACTTACATGATTTTTACCTTTGATATTTTATTTTTAGTGTGATGGGTTGAAATGGAGATCCACTGATAATGCACACATATTGTTAATATGACCCAAAAATCATTACTTTATGCGTGCTGACATTCAGACTGATATGTTTTCAAGGATGTGATTTGATAGGGACTATTTTAGAGTTTACCTTGGTAAGAACTACATCTGATCAATATACATGTATGGAATACCAAATCCCCTAATATAATACATTATTAAGCATATCCTCTATCAGAATGAATAATAGATTTAATTTTGACATGGCTTTGTTGGAAATCAGCCACTGATTGTTATTTATTCCTTGCTGCTGTGTCAGAATAGGGAAACTGTCAAAATAAAAATTAATGACAAAGCAAAGTAAAATATGCCACCTCATTTTAAAAACATTATTTAAAACAAAAGACCCGTTTTTTCCTGATCCTGTCTTTCATTTTATCATTCTCTTACTCATTGTTTTTCTCTACAATTCTGTCTTTCAATCTTTCTGTTACCTTTCATTTTTCACACTTGCATGCCAGAGAAAATAAAGTAGATTTATTTTTAATCTTCTTGGTACAGGGTTGTAGATTGCATATCTTGATGCAAATATGTATTTTTTTTTATTATGTTTTCATTTGGCTCTGCTTTATGATTTTTGTTTAATTTTTTGCTTTTACTTGAGCAAAACACACACACACACACACACACACACACACACACACACACACACACACACATAAGCATGCACACTTGTGCACTCGTACATTTCAACAAAATTATTTTTATACAAGTTATTGACTTTTATTTTTAAGGAAGAATAGCCCTTTGAAATTAGTTTAAAAATTAGAAGTAAACCAAAACATGCTCAGGTCAGATCTCTTTGTTCAACATTCACTCTTTCTTTTTTGTCAGGTTTTCTTGATTAATTTTCTATAAATATGAGACTTTGTAAAATACATTAATCAATTAATCATAAGTTCCTGCTTTTTTGATGATTTCCTTCTCTACTCCTTTCTTAGTTGTAGATATTTTTTCTTTTTTTTCTATCTATAGAACATTTTTAATTTTTAATCTTTTCCAAGTCTTACAGCCTTATTAGATAGTCAACATTTATAGCCCTATTAGATACAGTTAACCTTTACAGCCCTTTCAGATACAGTCAACTATTATAGCCCTATTAAAGTATTAGACACAGTCAACTTTTACAGTTCTATTAAATACAGTCAACATTTACAGCCCTATTAGATACAATCAAATTTTACAGTCTTATTAGATACAGTCAACTTTTACAGTCTTATTAGATACAGTCAATTTTTATAGCCCTATTAAATACAGTCAATTTTTACAGCTCTGTTAGATACAGTCAACATTTACAACCCTATTACAGACAGTCAACTTTTACAGTTCTATTAAATACAGTCAACATTTACAGCCCTATTACAGTATTAGATACAGTCAACTTATCAGCCCTATTATATACATTCCACTTCATAGCCCTATTAGATATGTTAAACTTCATACAACCCTATTATTGTTTTGTCGTCAATACAGAAGCACACAACACAAACACATACAATGATACAGTAATAATGCTAACATTACTGTACTAATGTCTTATCTTGTAAGCACACAATATAAATACACAGTGATCTAACATATGTGTTCACACTCAAAATATAGCATCACACAAAAATAAACACATACAGTAACATAATGCAGCCATAAGTAAGGTACGACACAAAGTACAGTAGCACCCAAAAATTAATATACAGTAACATAATGCAATTGAAACAAATAAGATAAGACAGACATTTATTTACAGATATAATGCAGTCGTAACAAATAAGGTCGGACAAATATTTATTTACAGACATAATGCAATCGTAACAAATAAGATCAGACAAATATTTATTTACAGACATAATGCAATCATAACAAATAAGATCAGACAAATATTTATTTACAGACATAATGCAATCGTAACAAATAAGGTCAGACAAATATTTATTTACAGACATAATGCAGTCGTAACAAATAAGGTCAGACAAATATTTATTTACAGACATAATGCAGAATAGCGAGACATATACCACACATGAAATAAAGAAACAGAGATCATGAAGTAAAGATGAATTGAACATGACAAAAGATTTGTTTTAAGAGCCTTTTTTTTTTTTTATAGATGCTAAAGTGTGACTATCAAGGTTCCGTCTAAAGAGAGCTCATTCCAGATGATAAAATCTTGATTTTACTATTTTTAGGAAGAACATTGATCATAAAACATCTCTTGATAAGGGTTCATGTTTTGTCATCTTTGTACATCCCTCCTCTCTCTCTCTCCCTCTCTCTCTCTCTCTCCCTCCCTCTCTCTCTCTCTCTCTCTCTCTCTCTCACTCACATATATGTTATCACTTTGTAAGATAATTTTTATTTTCTATTGTAGCACCTGAGGTACTTGCTCAGCAACCATATGGCAAAGAAGTTGATTGCTGGTCCATAGGAGTTATAGCGTATATTTTGTGAGTAAAGCATTGTATTGTAAAATGTTCACTCCAATCTTCATTGTATAAAACAAGTCTTAATTAAATTTATAATGTTGTAACTTAAGAAACAAGATACAATTTAATCATGTGTAGTACATATATTTATTGTCTTAAAGTTATAATGTTGTAACTAAAGGAACTAGATACAATTTAATCATTTGTAGTACAAATATTTATTGTCTTAAAGTTATAATGTTGTAACTAAAGGAACAATTTAATTATTGTAAAACAGGTATATTTACTGCATAAGCCATGATAGATATAACAAAAACGCCATACTGATGATGGAATAACAGAAATGCTAGAAACCAAAGCAACATTAATGATTAATATAACTCTGTTCCACTTACAAAGCAGTGAGATTTTTTGGTTCCTGTAAACCATTTGGTATACTGTATTGAGTTAGAAACTATTATAATATTGTGTTTAATCTCTTGTTATAGTCATCTACAGGTTCAGCATGTTTCCATTTTTTCTTTTCCAGTACTTGCCTTGTCTTTCCGTCTTAGTGATATTCTGTATATGATCTAACTGAACTCCATTTGGGTTTTAAATGACAGGTTGTGTGGTTACCCCCCTTTTTATGATGAAAATGATGCTGAGCTTTTCAAACAGATTCTACGGGCAGAATATGAATTTGACTCCCCATATTGGGATGAAATCTCAGACTCTGGTAAAGGACTTTTTTTTTAACAGTTACATGCTTTTATGAAATGCAAGTATTTACCTTGTAGTTACATGTTATTATACAATGCAAGTATTTACTTTGTAGTTACATCTGATTATGATTCAATGCAAGTATTTACTTTGTAGTTACATCTGATTATGATTCAATGCAAGTATTTACTTTGTAGTTACATCTGATTATGCTTTGTGCATATTTACTTTATAGTTACATGTTATTAAGCATTGCTAGTATTTACCTTTTAGTTATATGTTGTTAAGCATTGCAAGTATTTACCCTGATATACATTGATTTATCTCTTAAATTTCCACTTCGTATAAAAATATATATCCAGATGTTATTAAATTAATTATGTCACATTGAAGTGGATTGGTGAATTTGTGTTTGATCAGCTGTAGTGGATGTCAAGCTTGTTGTTTTATATATTTAAAATATGCTGTTGACTGAAGAACTTTACAATACCTTGACATTGAATAACTCTTTAAACAGAACATTTGATCCACAGACTCATAGAATATTGTCAGACATATAAAACATTGAATAGCAAATTGGAGATATCACCTAGCTTCACAACTGAGAAACAGTCCATTCTCCCTAACTCAGCCTTCTCCCTAACTCAGCCTTATTACACTTGCTTGAGCAATATCACTAGCCTCATATCATTCACCTTAGAGATGACACCTAGCCTCAAAATAATCACCAGGAGATGAGTTTCACCATAATCACATACGAGATAACACACACAACCCCACCACAGTCACCTGAGAGACAATAGTTTGCCTCACCAGTCACATGAGAAACAAAACGTTAGAGACAGTGCACCTAATCAAATTACAATCACCCAGAGACAATGCACCTAATCTCATTACAATCACCCAGAGACAATGCCTAGATTCACCAGTCACCTTAATAAACATTTACCAACAAAATTATAAATTAGCATTAACATAAATGAAGATAAATACTGACTAACAAAATAGGGAGTGTGGCACTTGAATGCTTATTAACACAGAATGAATGCTTATACAACAGAACACACAGACTGAAATTACAAGCCAAACATATATAGAAAACATCCTGATTAACATGGCATGAACTCAAATTATGATATAAGAGTAGCAAACAATTAATAATTCTCAGTAAAATTCAAGAGAAAAAACACACACCAGAATGCACAAATGGAAATTAATTAATTGTTTGTGTTTACCTGCAATATGTATCCCCCACCTCACTTGGTTCTTTCACCTAAGATTTCACAGGTTTGCATCATACTAACATTGTGCTGACACTGACTAAAGGGGGAAAACTCGTCCTCATATTCCTATATCCCCTACTTACAGCAGAGTTTCCGGGGTTTTTTGTGACTTAAATTGATGTTCACCATTAGTCGGATTTTCGCCTCCATCACCATCTTTAGCAGCATGTAGCAGCAGTCACACTAATATCTATCATATATTTTACCATTCTATTCATAAAAAGCATTAAACAAACATTTTCACTAAACAAAAGTAGTGCAGCAGTTACACTAAGAAATAAAATTAATAGTTGGATTAAAACTAAGAGTTTAAAATATTTCATTAAGAAAATAATTTGTCATACTATTTTAATATTTTAGCAGATATGTATGAATATTTTTATGAATGTTTTGTTGTTACTGTACAGTAAAAGAAATGTTCCTTAAATACAAATAAGAGAAATATTTTTAAATAGATATAAAATTTTATGTAAGAGAAATATTTTTAAATAGATATAAAATTTTATGTAAGAGATATATTTTTTAATAGATATAAAATAGACATACATTTTTTTAAAAAGAGATATAAAGTAGGCATAAGAAAAATATTTTTAATTAGATATAAAAGTAAATGTAGAGAAATATTTTTAATTAGATATAAAGGCAGTGTAGAGAAATATTTTTAAATAGATATAAAGTAGGCATAAGAGAAATATATTTAATTAGATATAAAGGCAGTGTAGAGAAATATTTTTAATTGGATATAAAGTAAGTGTAGAGAAATATTTTTAAATAGATATAAAGTAGGCATAAGAGAAATATATTTAATTAGATATAAAGGCAGTGTAGAGAAATATTTTTAAATAGATATAAAATATGCATAAGAGAAATATTTTTAAACAGATATAAAATTGAACAAAGAGAGTGTTTCTTAAGCTAGATAAATATTGGGTTTTTGCATACTCTTTGTGAAAATA
Organism: Sinotaia quadrata; assembly: GCA_028829895.1. Classification (NCBI taxonomy): domain Eukaryota; kingdom Metazoa; phylum Mollusca; class Gastropoda; order Architaenioglossa; family Viviparidae; genus Sinotaia; species Sinotaia quadrata. Next base: position 26,753,382 of record CM054178.1, read on the forward strand.
ATTGCTTTTCTGTTTTATTTTCAATCCATTCTGTAACTTAAAATTTGTCACATTGTGAGGAAATATTGCAGCAAAGTAGATAAATGATCTTCACAACATTTATGTTACTTTTAATAGATGACATTAACTTCTGTCTTCTTATGTTGATATAACAGAATTGTCATTTGATTTGTTTTTATGTTTTTTCCCCAGCTAAAGACTTCATTCGTCATCTCATGTGTAAAGACCCACAAAAGCGGTTTACCTGTAACCAGGCTATTGCCCACCCCTGGTAAGTTGGGTCATATTATTATTTACATTAATCCTGCCAATTTCATTTTAATATTTTACATTTGAATTTAATATTTGTCTGCATATTTGTCATCTGTGAGTTCAAGAAACATATTTTTGATTAGTTCAGGGAACTTGTTTTATCAAAATTTTTAAACCCCTTATCTGGGCTGGTGGTAGTTGCCACAAAGGTATAGCTGGTAGAAAGTTCAGAACAATCTTTAAATTTAGCTTAAATTAAACCTGTCAATTTTTTTATGGAGAAAGATGGTTAGAGTATTTTAATTCTTTGCATGCATACGTATATGTATACATTGGTTGAGCATAAAAAAGAATGGGACACATTGTAAATTATACAGATAATTACATGTTAATTTGGTGTACTAAGAACTTCATACCTACCAACAGTTGATAAATAATTTACTCTGCATCATTGGACATTTGCTTGATTGATTATGTACTAACATATGTTAGATAAACTTTGGGCATTAGTTACAGATATTAATTGCAGTAAAATGTAATTCTTCTTGCCTGGAATAGCCCTCTTTTCAACTTGACATGTAGTATGGCAATGGATACAATTTTAACATAAATTTAAGTATTTTCAAAGAAAATTTTGAGATATTCTCTTCAGTTAGATATGACTTGATACCATTAGAAGACAAAATAGTAGGGCAGTTGGTGCTGGTAAGGATCTATGAGCTTGGGACTGGTATCTGGAGATGTGTTGGAGACAGGGGAACTGTTTGTTTAGGATTTCTGCTTCCACTGCTGGATCAGTTTATTTATTTTCTCTTCAAGTTTAAGGGATCATTTTTCATGTTTTCTTTCTTTGCAATGTAATATAACTTCAGACGGTTTTGAGTTTTGGTCTTTTGATTGGCACAGAGACCGTCTGATAGTTATTTGTAGACTTTCTGCACATTTGACCTGTCTCCTTGAGGGGTTGGCTTTTGATGAACTCTTATCACTTTATGCTACAATAGTTTTCTTTTTCTGCACTTATAAAATGGTTAGCCATACCAGTTAAATTTAACAGGATTTAAAAAATTAAGATAGGATTAAAACCGCAATGAACCAAATTAAATATCTGTAGTTAGTCCAGATAATATAATTAAATTAAGATAATCTAGAGAGTGCTTTTTAATGTGAAAGGATTAAAGTTACAGCTGTGGAGATTAACATCTGCAGTTATTCCAGATAATCTCACTAGACTATTTTAAGTGGTACTTTTAAAAACTGTAGCTAATTTCCAAAAGTTTTAAGGAAGAATTAACATTTTTTTTTTTTCTTTAAAGGATATCTGGAAACACTGCACTTGACAAGAACATTCATCCTTCAGTTAAAGCACAGATGTTGAAGACATTTGCCAAAACCAAATGGAAGGTAAGTTTTACAGTATGTTAATTTCTCAAAATTTATTTCAGCCTTTACGGGTATTGAGTTGTTAGGTGTTGCTTTTGCTTTCATTTGTATTCATTTCCTTCATGGCTTCCAGTCACGTCTTTTTCTTTGACAAACAGGTAGGCAAATCATTAGATATGTGGTTACATTCATGTAAATGGTTACAGTATATGCTGATGTAAACAGAGATTCAGTATTTGTCAAGTTTTGCTGATACAATGTACCTCTAATTTGTCTCAAAATAAGCATATGGGTACCATAGAGCTGAAGATTTTTCTTTAACATGAGATTCTGTCTTGCATTTCTTTAGAACTGTTGTTAGTTTGAATCACACTAGTGAATCATTTAGATGTTTCACCCAGCCTAAATGAAATGTAAATATCATTCAGTTAAGTCAGTTCTACAAATAATTTGAAAGTGTTCTATTTTGTTCAGTTTTGACTGTATATGCACTACTGAGTTGGGCTCTCATTACAGTATTGTGATGCAGTTTGAGATTATTTGTCATTCTGAGTGAGAGGGGAAAATTATTTTAAGTAAATGTTTTACCTGTTTATGCATTATTTTCTTTGTCCCACAAGATCCACTTTTTCATTCATAGATTTCATTAGTGCTAGCTCATTTTCTTTCTCCCACCAGTTCCACTTTCTCATTTATAGATTTCATTAGTGCTAGCTCATTTTCTATGATTTTTTCCAGTTATAACTTTCATTATTATGTCATTCCTAGATGAATCATTTCAGATTAATTATTAAGTTAAAATCAACATTTTGTTTGAAGATCACAGTTGGAATTTATTATCCTGTATTTTACTTTCATTGTTGGTGATGAGGTCCAGTAAACCCATCTGTAATTGGTATCCGGTTATTTGGTATAAAGCAGTTTCTTAATGCTGTCTTATTACTCTTCCTTTATATCGTTCATCATATTTAGTATGCAATCCCAGTGGTTTAGAGTTGTGATAGTTTTATTAAAACTTTTATGACAATTATTATAACTATGAACTAATACAAATATAAATTATAATATGATCATAGCCATTTTATACTGCCTTCATGTAATTTTGTCATAATACTTTCTTTATATCTTTCATTATATTTATTATGTAGTGCCCGTGGTATAGAGTTGTGATTTATTTATTTTAACTTTTATTACGATTATTATAACTATGAACTACTACAAATATATATTAGAATATGATCCTAGTCACTTTATGCTGCCTTCATACTAATTAGTATGTCTGTAGATTGGGTTTGGTAAAATTTGAATTTGTATGTGTATTGTGGGTACATATGTATGCTTAAATGTGTGATTTTGTACCTACCTGGTCAGTTTATGGTACCAACATTTATAAGTTGAATCTTAAATTTTAAAAATGTTAAACTTCTAGAACTTAGAACTATAGAACTTAGAAGTCATTGTAATAAGAACATAGATACTAATGTGTCAAGAAATGTAATTTAAAATGCCTGTGAGCAGCAACATTTTTCATATAAAATCAGCTGCACTATATTTTTTTAATTGTAATAACAGATAATTTCATGTTAAAGTAAATCAAAATGTGAAACTTTAGACCACATACCTGTGCATTGATATTAATATGTTAAATTTCAGGGAGAGTTGATATATGGCTAAAACTATTAGCTAATTAAATTGTGTTTACTTTGGTTTTGACTTTTAGAATCAGTACTTTATTGACATACAATGATTGACTGAATCTCAATGATTAACTGGACAACACATTGAAATTCACAGTCAGAAAGAATTACTGAATAATATTTTATTGAGAGCCATAATTAAATTCATAACACTCGGTGGTGCAAAACAAGAAGCAAGAATTGTAAAAGAAAACAAGTTATTCTGTCAAATAACAAGAAACTATTATTTTTTGTAACTAATCATTGCTGATTGGGACAATAGAAAAACTCACAATTAGGGAATATATTGATGCATAAAGTCTTGATGAAATTCATGACATATAAATTAATTTTTTATGGCATTTGTTAAGAGTATGTGAAGTAAACAATATGATCCATATATTAGTAGAGATGTCTAGTGGGATGGTTTTCAGATGATAGTGCTCTGGTTGGAGCATTAAGGCACACTATCCTTTCCTTGGACTGGACATAACCCACTGAGCGAGCAACTGTTTAAGAGTTACGGAGGTGTTTAAGAGTTACACACCATTGTTTAAGAGTCACACAGAGGTGGTTAAGAGTTACACTTAGGTGTTTAAGAGTTACGCATTGTGTTTAAGAGTTACACATAAGTTACACACAGGTGTTTAAGAGTTACACACAGGTGTTTAAGAGTTATACATAAGGTGTTTCACCTTGAGCAAAGAACAACATAATGCTGAAAACCAGCAATCATTTTCATTATTCTTTTACAGTATTGTACATGAGCACATTAAGATCCTCATCTTCATTTCCACTCCATTTATTATTGTACTTGAGAAAATAGACCGTTGTCCTTACCAGCATTTCATGTAGCATTGGTCTTGAGGAAAATCCGGTTTCAAAAATTGGTAACATTTCTTTTATTAGTAAACAATACCTTATTCTTCAAATTAAATTTTAGCATTTTACTTGGAGAAAAATAGATTGTCACCCTTCTTATTCTACTGATTAGTCCATTTTTTTAAAAAAGAAAAATAGGCCGTTCCCCTTCCTCCATTCTATACTCTTTAGACATGTGTGAGAAGAAAGCATTTCTAGTTGCATGTTGCGGTATCTCATGCTACATATTATTATTTTCTTTTCAGCAAGCCTACAATGCAACAGCTGTTATTCGCCAGATGAAAAAGCTTGCCATGAACAAAGAGGATGCTAGTAGTCAACAGACCCCTGAAAACAAGTAGCCAAAGAGAAATCTGTCTAGGATCAACTGTCATCTTGTATGGTTCTTGCAGACACAACCATCTACCACAAGAGGACGTGCCCCCTTCTGGCTTGACTGAGGGCCACATGCTGTCTATCCCTGGCACACAGAATGGCATTCTTGGCTCTTCTGTTCTCTGCAGGTCTGGTACACAGCACAGAAAGGGTGTGGTTCAGTTTCCCCACCAATGCTCTACTGTCTGGCCTTCACTTTCCAATCATGACCTTATACCACGAACTATTACAGATCAAGGTCACAGCTAAACACTAAAATTTGTTGAGCTGCATTTTTCTCTTGCCAGGTCAGATTGGCAGAATCTGCTCTGCTGGATAGGAATCTTTGTTCAGTACTGATTGATCAATAAGGATGTTTTTTGTTTTTTAATAATCTTCCTTCATTTGTCATTGATTTTCCTTTGATGTGTGTGTGTATATGTGTGTTTGTGTGTGTATATGCGTGTGTGTGTGTGTATATGTGTGTTATTTTAGTCAGTATTGGGTTATCAGGGACAAGCAGGATGTTCCATTTTACCTTTCCTATATTCGTAATTGATTTCAAGTATAATATAACACATACATAAACTTGTTTACATTGACCACTAATTTGTTAGAGTTAAATGAAATGAGTCTTTACTTAAAGTTGTTGAGCCATTTTTAAGTTGATTTCTTGAAGTTGAGGAGAATACTACATGTACTCTTTTAAAAGAATGCATATGTACAACATATTTAAAGTGTCAGTTTGATATGGATTACAATAAGGCATATTGATATTATTTCAGCACTAACTGTTTTATAAGTTAGTGTTGGATGTATATTAGCTGGTCTCCAGCATGCTTTACAGTTGTGTTTTGATTGAAGCCTTGTATGATCATGGTTGTCTAGTTTAATGCTGTCAGTGGTTTTATTACTGTCAAGAGCAGTAAATACAGTCGATTTTTCAGTGTACTTGTTTTAGCACAAACTCTCTTGCTTCTTCTAACAGATAGAACAACTACATATTTATAATTTTGCAGTATTTGTGCTTTAAAATTTGAAATTAGTAGGTCAGTCACAGACTAGCTTAAAGTAGACATTTTTGATTAGGCTGCATGAAAATTTAAGGGAAAATACTCTGGCAGTATTATCAAATATGAACATCACTACATTGAAAGCAATATAGACATCTTTCAAATTTTATTGTGAAACCATATTGATTGATTATTGCCTTTACAAAAGGCTGATAGAGAACACACTATAAAGACATAATTTAATTTATAAAAAAATAATAATACTTTGACTTTAGTTGTTCCATCAACAGAGACCATAGATTTTGACATTAGTTATAGTATCAACACAGACCATAGGTTTTGATATTAGTTGTAGCATCAACACAGACCATAGATTTTGTCATTAATTGTAGTATCAGCACAGATCACAGATTTGATAGTAGCTGCATCATCATCATAGACCAAAGATATGACATTGCAGCATCAACCAAAGATGGGATTGATAATCATGTTATCTCACTGATTAAAATATCTCCATTACTGCTTGTAGGCAATGTTATAATAATCATAGGATAATTCATTCCTCACATTTCTCCTATACAAGTACTGGTCACTCTTTGCCAGAGTTATCTTTCTCATTGAAATGTCCTGCATATCACCAGCAGGCAATAAGATTTACAAGACACATTATTCTCCATATAATATTAATCCTGTAAAATACGTCTGACAGCACTTGCCAGAGTTATCTCCCTTATTGAAATGTACCTGACAGTACTTGCCAAAGTGCAGGTAAACTAAGTTAAAGCAAACCTTTGAGAAATTAAGTCAGATGTTGTTGTGGTTTTTATTTTAAATTTCTGCTTTCTTGAAATGTGTTATTGCAAATTATGCCAGAGAAAAGTGATGTTGGCATATGGAGTTCATTTGCATTTTTGATTTTTTTTTAAAATTTCCAATCACTGAAGAGAGACTAAAGTAAGCTGATCTGTCTTGTGGATATACAGATATTTTGTATGTTTTATAATTCTTATAGCTTCTTTGGCTCGTGTTATAAATGATTATTATTTATGTGGCAAAGAATGATTGTACAGCTGTTTCTAATTATTTTTTTTTAATGTAATTTTATTTCATATCTGATATACATGTTGCTGTCTGCTATGTTTAAAAACAAGAAAAAATACTTTTTATAATTTCAAGGTGATTTGTTTCTTGCTTATGCAATTCGTTTTTGTAAGTAATCTTTGAATTGTTTTCCTATATTTAATTGAATGATCCACAACCCCCAAAATTGTTTCTAATGTCATTGTAGCTGTTAGTGTAATGTTTCATTTTTAATAGGTATATCAATTATTTTATAAATATATTTTGTACAAGTACTGGTGGTTTAATTTTTAGTAATTATTATTTGCATGCCTTTATTGAATATATTTTTTCCAGTTTTGTTGTTGTTCCTGTCTTTCATCTTTTAAAGCTTACCCTATTTCTTTAATGTCTTTCCAACCACAACAGAATTATAATTGTAATAGGATTTGGGATTCCTTTTGTTCATATTATATTAAATGCACTAATGATGTTAATTCTGTGGTTTAAAATAAAAATATTTATTTGCACACTCATTAGATATTTAGTCTATAAAATTTATTTCAAATTTATTTCAAGGGCACTTAATTAATTATTACTATATTTTAATTAAATAGGGCACTCTCAGCATAAAATGTATATGTTGAATTCTTAAGCTGAAATAATTTGTATTAAATTCAAATGTTTTTTTTTCATTTTAATGTAAATTCAATTACGGGCAAATTGAACGTAAAATGTACTTCGATGTTCTCATAAAGCTTAATTCATTAACTGTATTGAGTGTTTATGTGTATGCAATGTATTTTTGATGCATTTAATGAAATGGTCTTCTGATCTTGAAAATTTAGTTCAGTGTTCTCACAGGCTTGAGTCCTTAATTGTGTTGGGTTTATGTGAACATAGTGTATTTCTGATGCACATAATGAAATATTCTTTGATCTTGCAGTGCAGACAGTGTCTGTGACAAATGTAGCACATATTTAAAAAATTACCTTTGGGTAGAACTGTCGACATTATGTTCTTGCTTAACATTTGCTCATGTTGATCTTAAATATGAGTTATATAATTTTTATTTATTTCCTTCAAGAAATTTCTCAGTCAGTTTTACAGTGACAATTTTATTAATTTGCTGATTACAAAAATAAAAATAAAAATTAAAATATAAATATAAAAATTATGAATATGGCCACACTGAGAATATGCTTGCCCAACTTGGCCAAAACATGATTTATGGATTTCCTAAAATGTATGCTTATTTCATAAAAATTGCATATCCAACTTGGCCATACAAACATGTATGTTTCAGTATCTTACTGTATGGCCACTCAAAGCATATCCAATTCTCATAATTGTATGCATAATTATGTTCTATTTATACTCATACTAGAGCTCAAGTATTTATAATATATTCTTATATATCAACACTTTAATGTGTTAAATGCCCTTTTCTCATGTATTAGTAATGCCCTTTCTCATGTGTTTGGTATGTCCTTTCTCATGTGTTAGTAATGCCCTTTTCTCATGTGTTTGGTATGCCCTTTCTCATGTGTTAGTAATGCCCTTTCTCATGATTTTGGTATGCCCTTTGTGATTCATAACATCTTTATAGTTCTTGTTCCTTTCTCTATTTATATATCCATTCTCAGGATGGGCCATTCTTAGACATGTAAACTATATTGGGGATGGGCCCATCTTTGCTAGATCCATTCTGAGGTGCAGTCAATTTTAAGTGGGGCTTAATAGTGGGCAACTAATAGTCCAGTCTTAGTCAAGTACATTTTTAGACACTAGTTATTTGTAACTTATTGCATTTAGTAAAGCAGCTTGATTTGATTGTCACTTGAAAAAAAAGGAAGATATTTTGCCGTTGAAGTATTTTAATATATCATTAAACTAAAACCCTAATATCTACTATATTTAAGCTAGAACATGTATTGTATTGCATAATATAAAAATTAAACAACATTCATATTTATCCAATGTAAATATGCTGAAAAAAATTATATCTTGTAAAAATACTAGTACTTATTTAAAATAAGATTTGTTTAAAGTATATCTGTAACTGAAACACACTTTTCTATATGTCACATAGATAATTTTATAGTGAAAAATGTTGCATTACACTTAGAAAAACAAAACCTTTTACCTATTTTCTATTTTTAGATGTTATTAGGAAAATCTATTAAATTGCCTAAATTTAATAATATCATCAGTTTATCACTCCAGTTTAGCTACAACTACATTACAACTGAAATAGGTGTAAACACAATTTAACATTTACACTGATTTAACCTCAACTGCTAATATCGTACACATGAACATTCTAGCCATGACATCATTACATACAAACAGTCCTCTTTAACCATGACTAATTACTTACAAAACACTTCTTTTTAACCAGTACTACATCACTTGCATACACTGATTGAGTCATGATTACACTGCACACAAACATGTCAGTGTAACCATGGCTACATTACTCATAAGCACTGATTGAGTCATGATTGCACACAAACATGTAACCATTTCTACGTTACTTACAAATACCAATTCAGTCATGAGCACATTAAATACAGATATATCAGTGTAACCATGACTTCATTACAAATAAACATGTCTTTTTATTCCTGATATGCAATCTTATTTTGTTGTTCATTTTCTGTTGATTATGTTTCTTTTGCTGTTTCCTAGTACTTTATTTTAAAATGAATATTATTAGACTCTGTTTATATTTTGTATTGTGTGATTTGTTGAACATGACAAGAGGCATTTCTCTGTGAACCACACAGTTCTTGACATAATTCTCTATTTAGTAAAGAAGCAAATATAACAGATCTGTGGTCCTCAAACTCAAGTTATAATTCTCACTATCAAGAAAATTGCACTACATTGAACTAAAGCATCAGATTTTAGATTCAAGTTTAATTGATAATGTGTTTGTAGAACATATGGTTATGGAGACACACTAGCAGTGAGTCTACATCTGATACCTAGCAGATTGAATGTGGAACCTTGTAATAATTTTTTGGGTCAAATCAGCGGAGTACAACAAGAATCCTTTCTTTCATTGTAGTTCATTTCTTTTGGAATTAGTTAAAAATTATGTTTATATTTCATTGTGACTGTTATGTGGGTAGTGTACACACATCTCTAAATGTAAATTAACAATATCACAAAGATAAGTATTTGTACAAGTAAATAATTGTAAGTAATTAAACAATATATAACAGAAAAAGGAAGATTGGACTCAAATAAAACTTGTAAAATGTTGATTATATATTCACGTTTGTTTACAGTAGGCTAGATTTATTGCCCCTTTGCATTAGTTTACAAATCTTTTGACATATTTTTCTTTACTTTTTTATCTATTCTTTATTAAATTACTTAATTTTGTATGGTGTATAAAATTATAATTAAAAACTTGTAGAGATAAGAGAAATGTCATTTGGACACAATCTTGGCCTATTTATTTCAATAAGTTTTGTACTCAGAAACTATTTTTTTAACACAATTGATAAATATTTCATCATAATCTTCAGTGTTTCTGCAAAACAGGGTGAAAATATGTTTTATTTTTAAAAAAAATAAGTAAATGTAATATGCTATTAAGGAAACCACTGGATTTTATATTGAGAGGCCCCCGATCTTCTATTGTTGAAGCCCTGTATTTTGACTTAATCCCAATATTATACTGCGAGGCTGGATCTTCTAGAAATAAAACCCTGGTTATTGTTTGCTTGTTTCTTTAAATTGACTAACTCCAGTTTCTCTGTGACTTGTGAGACAATCATCTACTAATGAAACCTTAGTCTCATATTGACCACCCACTATGTACTATGAGATATAATCTTGTACTGATTAACTCCAGTCTTTTATTAGACATATTCAAACTCATCTCTTTTAAGACATAGTGAATATAAGTCCCACATGTTAGGAGTCATTGTGTTTCCCCAGCTTTGGTACTTAATGTATGGTACTTTGGTACTTATATTTTTGAATTTCCAGATGGTAATTAGCAATCCTAAAAATAAGTTGTGACTATACTTTAACAGTGATAATTTTAATATGTGTTTATGGTTTATGTTATTGAATGAATGTTACTATCAGTTTATAGAGATATTTGAATATGTCATTGATTTGTAGTGTTTGTGTGCACATGCAAGCATGCATATTTTTGAGCAAGCAAATACAGTGGTCATAATTGCAAATGTTGCTATTCCAGTCGTGCATTTAATATATATTGCCTGCATTTGAAATCAAATAAAAATCCTATTGTTATTTGTTCTTCACACTCTAACCTGTATTGTTCATCATAATTTTATTGCAAATTAGAAACAAAGATCTATCATCTTGATACAAGAAAGTTTTAATATAAATATCATTACATTTAATATTTGATTATTTTAGTTGTTTGGTTGGTTTATTATTGCTTTTCTTTTATAAAGTTTATATTTGCTTTAATTAAAATAAAGCACTTATTTCTTTCATTCCACTTTCATGTAATGTATAGAAAAGTAAACATTGCTTAAAACAAGTTGGTGAAAAAATTAAAGAAAAGAAAAGGTAGTAAGTAGATTATTGAAATTACATGTATTAGATAATAGAATATATAAATCTAGTACTGTGACATATAGAAGATAGAAAGAAATTACTAAAGTATATCAGGAAAGATAATAAATAACCCTTTAGGATTAATAAGCAGTCCACAAAACAATCTGAACATTGACACACCAATAAAATTTGGCAATTACTTGGTGTTAGTTTATTGCCATAGACAGTGCAAGGGTAAGAACTACTTCATCTGAGCTCATATGTATAACTGTAATTTCACTAAGCATGTTTATTACCAGCTTTATATTAATTAATTGTATTTAACAGTTTGACTAGACTGAGTATAAAAAATGCATATACAGGATGCTAATAATATTAATTGATTGTATTTAACAGTTTGACTAGACTGAGTATAAAAAATGCATATACAGGATGCTAATAATATTAATTGATTGTATTTAACAGTTTAACTAGACTGAGTATAAAAAATGCATATACAGGATGCTAATAATATTACACATAAACCAATGAGGTAAGTAAATAACATAACTTGTTAAAAATGTCAAGATCAAGTTTGATTTTGCTTCAATTAAAATAAATAATTTTGAAGTCATTTCTATTTGGCAGTTAGAATAAAGTGTTGTCTGGAAGTGATATGGCTCCAGTCTTTCTCTTGATGAGGAAATGGTACATTAGAGAAAAGAGTGAACAATGTTTTGAAGTGTGCAGTAAATAGTGAGTAACCTTTTGACAGTAAACTTTCCCATTTACACTCAGTCTTTAAAATATATGAATGCAAAATGGCTTTGAAGCATATGGTACCCACATGGTAATCTGTTTGATTACAGAAATTCAGCCACATTTCATCTCTAAAATATGTGAATGCAAAATGGCTATGTGTGTGTTTCCTAAATACCTGCTGCATAGCACATTCCTAATAAGCTTATTTGTCATTAAGAATATTACATAAGAGCCATTCTTATATTAAGGAAGTAACAAGATGATGAGTCTTTCATATATTTGTTTGTGTACACTTTTTTTTTGTTTGCAGTCTTCTTCAAATAACTTTCATGTTATCATAATTTCTTTAAATTTGGTTTTATATATATATAATAAAGATTTATTTTTAATTTTTTTATGGAAAGAAAATAGTAATATCTTAACTATAGTTTGTTTTATATATGTGTTTAATATTGCAATATTATTTAAATAATTTTGTTTACATTATTCAGAAGCAGTACACCTATGTGATTATGCTTTAAATACAATCTTCATTACTCATGTTATTATGACATAATTGTACATACCTTTAACCCTTTCTGTACTGAGCACTTAATAATAAATGTTGCCGTCATTTTGCATCAGTATAAAAAGAGTTATGCTGGACATGTGCATAGATGTATACACAATAAAAGTTGAAAATTTAAGTTATTCTAAAATGGCAGGTGTTCAGGAGTAGCCAGTTTGCATTGATGAAATATGTATTATATAGATAAAATGCAGTTTTTATTATACAAGAATCTAAATTTTTCTTCAACTATTTTTATGCTTGCTATAAATTTTTGGTGATTATTGTGATGTTGTATATAAGAATTAAAAAGATAAATTTTTTGTATAAAATGAATAAATTTTAGCCAGTTAGTGTAGTTTTGATGAATGTAGGGAACAGAAAATTGTGTGACATTCCAAATGTTCAGTAAAGACAAAGGGGACCTCGTTTTGTTGACCTCTGCTTTGCTAAACCTCTCCAATGTACCAGAATCACTGTCGCTGTCTGACAAATTAAGTACTTGCTGCCATTTCAATGAAATCAGTAAAACAGAATCATTCAATATTAATATATCAGCTATCAGTGCACTGGTGTGGATATGGTTGTTTTTAAACTGTCTTGGTCTTTGTCAAACCTACTGAACAAGATAACCAAGTAAAATAAACTAAATCTATTGTGGTCCTGGACTTGTTGATTCATCAATAGACTTTTTATATAACTTTTAAAATTTTATTATACTCAGGATAACTGAGATGACATATATTGTGAGAATCACCATTTAAGAAGAAAAATATGTCGATAATTTTTTTAAAGAGTATTAGTATTGAGGGTTATTTATTTTTCATGCGTTTTAATTATAATTATTATAGACAAGAATTTTTTTAAATCTAGCAAGAAATATAGGTTAACCATTATTTAATCTACTAAAATTATCTTTCCTGTGATATCACTGCTCATAATAATGTTAACTATGAAAGAGCAAGATAACAAAAATTTTGTGGGGATAAATATGCATTTTACCAAACTTTCAAAGAGTTTTATTAAGCATTACGTTGTCATGGAAATTAACTACAGAATCTTTACCAAATGGTAAAACAAAAACCAATATAGGTGTAGAATCAATGCCCGAAATAATATTATGGTGCTTTAATTGAAAAAAAAATGGGGTTTCCACTTTTTATTGAAATTAAGAATTTTTTAAAATTTAATTATTTTTTTTTTTGCTTTAAACTAGTCAGTTACTGTGGATGTAGTATGGCATTATGATGGTGACCTGAGACTGTCCTCTTCATCTAACCAGTTTCACCTAGACTTGTTATTTCTGGAGAGGGCCATCATGGTGACCTGACACTGTCCATTAATGATAGTGGCAGATAATATATAGACAGATAGGTTATGGTTAAAATGTTGGTGCTGATTACAACATGAATTTTATTTTTTGATTTGCTATTCTGTATACAAAAAAGGTTTGTAAAATTGATATTTGTATCAAGTTTTCTGCACTTGAGTGTTGTATTACTGTGATGTTGATGCTACCTGTATGGCCCATTAAACCCACCACTTGCTCAGTGTACAAACTAACACTTGAAAATGTATGTACGTGGTCAAGCCTGCCCTGTTCCATGGCACATATTTTCACAAAATAAAAAAGACGATAATGAAATGTTCTTTATTTTTATCTTCACATGAAATTGTTGCATCAGAATTTGTTGAGAATGTAACACTATTGGATATGACATGTTTCTTTTTCTTAATTTAATAATAATTACAAATAGTGAGCAATGTCTAATTAGTGTGTAAATAGTACGATTGATAGGCAGTGATTAGTTACAGTCACTTTGTTTTATTTTATGTATTATATTAATAAAATATAGACAAAAATTAATCTTGTCATCCAACCTTAGAAGTCTTCATCAAGACAGTTACATTAAGAAATTAATGAAAACATTGTGTTTACTGGACCATGTATAATAACAATCTGATACGAAGGCCATTACCATCTTATTAGTTTCTCTTCTACACATCAGATATATCTTTAAAGCATTTTGACCTTTATTGCAACTTGCATTTAATTAGAGGGGCAAAAGTTTTGCTAAACTTATTCATCAAAATTTTGTATTTATTTTTAATATAATAAATGAATGAATGTTATTTTGAATATTATCACATACAAAATTAGCTAAAGCTGTCCAGCACAAACAGTTATATATACAAAACTCAATGAAATGTAGCCATTAAGAAAAAAATCATGTAGAATTTTTAACAGACAAAAGATTAATGTCTGTTTGGTTATCATGCAGAATAAATAATTTGACAGAAGTTATCCCTGTTGCCTCCTGATATCATCTTGTAGGGTATCTGGTTTGTGTAGAGAAAACAAAAAAGCTAATGATGTTTTTAAAACTGGTTTCTCATTATGTATTTTTTTTAAAATGTTTAATTGTCCCTCCTATACTCAGAACTTCATCATTTGATGATGATGATGATGATTTTTAAGAAAAACTTTCATTGCAATGCTCAACAATTAAGCATACAAATAACTGCAGGGAAAATGTAGGCTAAAATAATAAGAAATGGTGTGTTGTATTAAGTATGTTGAGAAGTAAATAGCTTGAATGGTATACTCTGCTAAATTATGTGAGCAAAAGTATGTAGCTTGTTCTAGGAAATTATACCATAACAATACCTGGCCTGTTACACTATGTGGATGAAAATTCAGGTACTGTGCATGATCTCGTTTTCCCAATGAAATCAACTCATTATACAATATCTTATTTCCATTTTGTCATGAGTAAATATTACAAATGCCATTTATATACACACAAAAATAAAGGAAATGAAAACAAAACAAAAATAAGAAGACACAAAATATTTTGCTTTTATTTTTATTTTAAAGTTGTTCACAGTGCCAAAACTTAAAGACTCTTCAAACAGGAAAAAAACAAATGATTTAATACGTCGTGCAATGATCACTGGAAAGATGGAACCATCCAGCCATCTTTGTAAGATGGAAAAAAAAAAAGTATACAAGCAACAAATGAAGAATGCACAACATTTGAGACTGAAGCATATTGTCTAGCTTCAAATTCACAGCTGTGAAATTGGTTCAAGTCCTAGCAATGTTAGTGCATTGAAGAGGACCTGTTGTGCGGCTTTCATTAAAGTAAGTCTTGCAAACATCAAGGGCAGTAAGTGTTCCTCTGGACCCTATGGGAAATGACAACAAAAGAAAAATCAATTGATTTAAGTCATTGTTGTGAGTTTCATTTTATTTTTAAACTAAAAGTAACTCAAAAAATTGTTAAGGAAAAGTTTGGAGTGAGTTTCTCCATGATCCACTGCTTACTGCATGCATTTGGGCAACGTGAATGCCTAAAGATGACTATTTTTTTTGTTGTTTTTTTAAGTTTTTAAAAAGTAAAACTTTCCTGTCTTCTTTATTCCACTTGAGACAATGGTCCTGAAGAGAATGGAATGTTTGTGACTATCTTTTGTAAAATTACTCCAAAGAAATTACAACCAACTACTAGTCTCTTAACTAAGGGCACTAAGGGCAGTGTAAGAATTGAGACATCCACCTCTCTTGTCTCAAAGCAAAGAGAACTAAACTCTATGATATATTTTTCAAGGCCACTGCTTATTATTTGAATCAACACTAAACGAAGTTCCTTAACAGAAATATCAGTTACATAAACTAAACTAACACTAAATAAAATGTCAACAACAATAACATATTTAAAAATAGGGCATCAAGTTCAATCACCCTTCGCCGATAGAATTTCATCGCACAGATTGCATTTTGCTGTGTCACTATCCAATCGCTTGGCATGACAGCACACAGATGATGTCTTCCCCATAATAAAAATATTACATTATTTAATTTATTGACAAGTTTGTTTATGAAGTCTTATTAGCATCAGCAACATGCTACACTTGTTAACGAGCTCAACAACCACAATCGAAAAGAAAGGGCATGAGCTATGGTGATTGGTGATCTATGTCATAAATAATATTAGATCTAGGTACAGCAGCTGTTCAGCTGGCACGATTTAGCAGGCCGCAATACTATGGGTACCCGTTCTAAATTTTATTACCCAGGTATTAGCTGTTAGGTAAGGTACAGTTTGGGACTTTTGATATTCAGGTCAATTCATAATACTGAAAAATTGGTAACATTTAATTCTGGATTATACAAGTTTGACTCCATTAATTATATCAAATTTATGTGGCATTATATATGACATTACTCAAATAATAAATCATACCTGAAAAGCACCTTGGATAAAGTACAGAATATTTTGTATTCAATCATTATAGATAGCAAGCATGGTTTCTTCTGAAGCACACATACTTTCATTTTGGATAAGCAAATATGTGTTGTATTAAAAACTAGCCAAATTATTTTTATAACAAGATATGCTTTTATGTACAATTATTTTATTTGTTTTAAACATTTTGTACTAAAAAATCAGAAAAAACAGTTTTCACGAATTATGGGATGAACAAAGAATTAGAACTTACCCCAAGAATGTGATAGCGACTGTAGTATGAACTCAGGGTCTTGGCAAAATTGAGTAAAAAATGAACAACCTACAATATTGAATTAAATAAATGTATCAAAAATTTAATTAACATGCAATGAATTAAATAACAATCTGTCAGTGACATAAGAAACAAATATATATATACACACACACACACTCACATACAATTACAACCTACAACATATAAGTGATTAACATCTCTGAACACAGTTACATTTATTCAACTATGCACAATATATACTATATTACAAGTACAATATTAAAATTTCTATGACAGACAGGTCAATAAACACTCAACATATCAGAAATAAGTAACTAGAAGTATATGTATTAAGAAGAAAGCAATCAGTAAAAAACAAGCATTGGAAGAGAAGAAAATGATGGTAGAAAACAAGTATGGAGTGAGAAGAAATTGATGGGCAGAAAGAAAGAACTAAAAAGATGATGGGAACTGAATAAAAAGAAAATGAATGGTAGAAAGCTAACTGGTGAATCTTAATGATGGCATTTGAATATTTATCTATGCAACAAAAAATAATCTGGGACACAACAAAGAAAACCAACTGAACTTGTTTTCAATTAATTAAAGTGTTTTAATTAACTGTCAAACAAAATACAACATTCAGTTTCTGATGAAGACTATGAATCTATATGCAGGTACATTTTTAAATAAAACAACCCCAAACAAATGTTGACCTTTCCCATCCCTTCCATACTCTCCTTATCCGCCATCACTTTCCTCTTTTCTCTCCACCTCTTTATAAGACCTCCCCTCCTCCTTTTTATATGACTACCGTTTTTCTCTTCCCCCCTTTTTATGAGACCTCTCCCCATCATTTTATATGACTACCTCTTTACTTTCCTCATCATTTTATATGACTACCTCTTTACTTTCCTCCTCATTTTATATGACTACCTCTTTTTTCTCCCCATCATTTTATACGACTACCTCTTTTTACTCTCCCCTTCATTTTATATGACTACCTCTTTACTCTCCCCCTCTTTTCTGACTACCTCTTTACTTTCCCCCTCTTTTCTGACTACCTCTTTCCCCTTCCACTCTTTCTCCTCACTCTCTCTTTTCTTCTCATTCTACTTCTTTCCCCCCTTTCTCTACAAAGCTCTAGAAGGTGTGGCTTATTACTACCAGACACTGGGAAACTTATAGTATTTAGTCTGCTGGCTTGATCCCCATAAGACAGAATTAAGATTGTTAATTAATGAGATTCTTTTAATTCTTTATAAAAAATAAATTTGTCATAGATGTTAAGCAATTCAAATTTAATCAGGCCCAACATTAATTTGATACTTAAACTTTCACTCTTCCCACCCTGATGGTACTATATTTCTCTAGCGCAGAACACACAAATCTATCTTGGATCCATTGTAAAATCATCAAAGTTGGAAGCAGACAAAATGCAAATCCAATGAACAATATGCAGTAAAAGTGTTTTCTGAATGTATTTTGGTGCAATTACAAATGAGAAACAAAGTTCAAAAACAATATACCCTTGTGACTTTGTATTTTAAATGCTGCAGTGTCTTCAGCATTTACCTTGTGAGTGTGTATTTTAACTGCAATGCCTTTAGAGCTCTTCAAGTCCTCCACTGTGTCCAGTACAAGTTGAGGAAATGTTTCAAGGTACAACATTGCTATAGACCATTCCTCCTGAAACACAAAGTACAACATTTCTAAAGGAGTTTAAAGGTCTTCATTTACATGATAAAAGTCTACACCAGAGTAAATCATTTCTCAACTGCACTTTCAAACTCTCACCATGATGATGATACACCACTGTGCATACAGTCTAAGCACATAAAATCATGATTAATCACAATCACATTTTTCAAACTGAAAAGCACAATGATCAATGTTATACAGTTACATCTTTTAAAGTGAAAAGCACAAATGTATAATGCCATGCCTTACTTCCATACATGCACTGATTTCTGTGACGCACTAACCTCTTCCCTCAACAAACTGTAATCAATGTGGTCTGAGTCAGGTAGTTCTGGATATAAACCTGTAATCACAGTATAATAAAAGAGATTTTTCAAAAATGCACCCTTTAATGGAACAAAACAAAAATATTCTCTGAATAAGGCTACTGCTCAAATTGGACCAATGTTTCCATTCTCCATTTATGCTCTGTTCAACAGATATCCTAATAATCTAACAGCTATTGGCACATCAATTTAGCATTCAAATTTTTACTGAGTATAAAATGCAAAACCAAATAATGTAAAGGCTAGAATATGCAAATGCATTTTGGACATTTTACACTAATAATAAATTATACATTCATACTAGCACTAGGAATAAAGGAAATCCAAGAATTATTATCCATTTTTTAATGTTTCTGTATTGCTTTTAACAACAGGGTAGAATATTAAAATAAATACAACAGCATATGATAAAAATACTCGTATCTTAAGTAAACCAATCTTATACAAGTTCAATAAATATAGATACAATACCATCAATATAAATTCTCATACACATTAACTTTCCTCGATGATAAACTGCTATAAATTTTATACACGTACAAAGATCCACTTCCAATTGTAAATCATTAATATCCCCAGATAATTTTTCTGAGGTTAGATACAAAAATTAACAATTCAAGATTGCACAAACACTCAGTGATACAAAGGCATGAGATCAAAGTACACAATTTATGAGTGCACAAAGACACATCAAATATACAAAGTACACAATTTATGAGTGCACAAAGACACATAAACACAAATGTGTGATTTTACTTAAATGATGACATGTTCACCTTCTTTCACTTTCTCTTGAAAAGAATTTAATAATGCTGCCAAGCGGGCAAAGTTGTACATGACAAATAGACCAGCGCGGTTATCTGCACTTTCCTCTCCATCTTCCCCAGCCAAGTCAAGATGGACCTAACAAAAATGTTTGGATTATATAGTCAACACTCTAAAACTGTTTCCTCTCGAAAAAAAAACCCTCAAATTTGTTCAACTGCCATCACACCAGAAAGAAAAGAAAAAGAACAAAAATACCATAAACTAATACTCAAAAATTTGTTTTCCTCTCAAACAAAATAAGATGACTGTTGACTACAAACA
Organism: Sinotaia quadrata; assembly: GCA_028829895.1. NCBI lineage: Eukaryota > Metazoa > Mollusca > Gastropoda > Architaenioglossa > Viviparidae > Sinotaia > Sinotaia quadrata. The sequence goes on from CM054178.1 coordinate 26,773,462, forward strand.
AATTTATACATCTTTAAATATAAACCTAACATTAATTTTAATCATTTAACCTGAAGACATTTAGATTTAACTTGACCTTCAAATAAAGAAATAATAAATCCTGTAAGTCTGCAGTTCTAGTTTCTTATTTGTAGTAAATTTTAAAAAACAACTAAATAAACTCGTCTGTGTTATGTGTGCCCCTAGCAGAAAATGATTGCCAGTATTAAAGTACAAGTTCTGCATAACAAATTAATAGGTTCTTCATTAGAATATAACTTTACTGAGCATAAATGTCTTGCAAAAATTGAAGAAAAAATGCACAGATGTTAGGTATAATTCAAGGATTCCTCATAATGTGGATACTAATTCTTTGTAATACTGTCACTGTATTATAAATGCACATCATGATAGTGTCATGACAACTTGCTATGACACTTACCAGTGTGCTGTGTTGTGCAAGTCATGACACTGCAGAAATTGTGTATTTGAACACAGTACAAATGAATGACATGCATGCGCAGTACAGTGTTCCATTCCTAAGGGGATTCCAGTACTGAGGATTTTGATTAACAGAGCTTCTTTAAGAACTTGGTAACTGAATATCAGGGCACTGAGCCTGACAGTTCACAGAAAGGGTACATCAAATAAAGAGTCACACTGACTAAGGTGGATCTTGGATTAGGACTGTTAATGGCCTTTGCCTCTTAAACAGCTTGACTTCCCCATATGTCAACCATTTGCCAATGGGTGGACAACCCTGTTCCCTAAATGCCAATCATTTACCAATAACCAGATGACCCCTATTCTCTGTATGGTATGCCAATCATTTAACACTAATTCAACTACCCATTTCTCCACATGTAAACCATTTATCAATGACTGGAGTACCCAATGACTGGATTACCCAGTTCTCCATATGTAAACCATTTATCAATTACTGGACTACTCAGTTCTTACATGTAAACCATTTATCAATGACTGAAGTACCCAGTTCTCCATATGTAAACCATTTGCCAATGACTGAACTACCCAGTCCTACACATGCAAATTATTTATCAGTGACTGGATGATGCCTATTGCACTAGAGTAATGATTTCTCTTTCTGGTTGATCAAATGACATTCCTGTAAATTATTTCCATAGTAAATAAATTTCTAGTAAAATGTCACTATTTTAAAACTAAAGTGAAAATTAAATGATACAACAAAAAAGGTGCTTTAAAAAATATAATTGATAAAATATAAAGGTGCTTTTCATACAAAATAAAATCTGCTTTCTTCATAGTTCTTGTAACCATGTTAATAGCAAAATGTATTTACATGTACTCACAACCTCCAATGCATTTTGATTTTTTTAAAAAATTCTTGAGTAACAGATTATAATAAATAAAACTTGTGTTCACTGACCGAGCTTCTACATGTAGTGCCCAGCAACTCAAAAGTGATGCTGGCAACTGTTAATCCACCAATCAAATCCTCCCATTCAACACCTGCAAACAAAAGAAAATTATAGTAGTAATAATGGAAATCTTGTTACAGACCAAGAAAAAGATTTAAGAAAATAAGACATTCTCAGACAGATTAATGATTTGAATGACAAGCAAAACATGTCAGCCAAACAAATATTCTCAGAGTAGAGATTAGAGATATGGTAATGATATTTTATTTTAAAATCTTGTTTTAAAAAATAATGAATTTTGTTTACAAGATAAGCAAAATAGCTCAGCAAAACAAATATTTTTGGTGTTGAGATATGTCATTAATTATTTTTTTAAATCTTGTTTATAAAGAGAGAGAGAGAAAGAGAGAGAGAGAGCTCTTTGGCTTCTCTGCCCTTAGTTTTATATCTACAATATTACTGTGCATACTGCTTAAGCTCACAATGACTTAAAAATCAACCATTTACTTTCTTGCAAATTTAATAAAAACATGTAAATGCTGAGGCAGTGTTCACTAAAGTTTTTAACTCTCAGGCAACTACAAAGTTACTGCTGTTTTAATCTGCCAAACAATTCTATTATTTACTGCCAAATAATGTCACTGTTAGACAAGTAAACAATTCTATTACTTACTGCCAAATAATGTCACTGTTAGACAAGCAAACAACACCATTATTTACCACATAACATACCTGGATCATGATCTCCATATTTCATCATGGCAGCCTGGGTCATCTGTGCATAACGTAGGCTGAAAGTAAGCAAAATGTATGAAACCACTCTGTCAAATAAACCATTAAACTAATACCAGTTAATGTCAGAATGTTTGAGATCATTTGGTCAAATATACCAACTTCTGATTGTACTGTATTTAATTAATATCAATTAATGTCAGAGTGTTTGAGATCATTTGGTCAAATATACCAACTTCTGACTGTACTGTATTTAATTAATATCAGTTAATGTCAGAGTGTTTGAGATCATTTGGTCAAATATACCAACTTCTGACTGTACTGTATTTAATTAATATCAGTTAATGTCAGAGTGTTTGAGATCATTTGGTCAAATATACCAACTTCTGACTGTAGTATATTTAATTAATATCAGTTAATGTCAGAGTGTTTGAGATCATTTGGTCAAATATACCAACTTCTGACTGTACTGTATTTAATTAATATCAGTTAATGTCAGAGTGTTTGAGATCATTTGGTCAAATATACCAACTTCTGACTGTACTGTATTTAATTAATATCATCAAATGTCAAGGTGTCTGAGATCACTTGATCAAATAAACCAATTAATTTCTATCCTCACTAATATCAGTAAATGCCAGGGTGTCTCAATGCCAACAGTAAAAGTAAATGTAAGTAGTGATTTGTTGTCTAGTGTATATTAAATATTTCTTTTTTAAAGATCTATCAACATATATTACAAGAAATAATAGATATAGAAATCAGTTGAAGGTTTAGAAATATTGATGCATAAGTGAAATGTGTGTGTGTGTGTGTGTGTGTGTGTGTGTGTGTAATTTTAAATGTTAATATACTGTGGCTGTGATCATTTAGCTATGACCTTTTGAACAGAACCATACTGTATGGTAGGAGCATTATTATGAATGACAGGTGTGTTTACTTGGTATTCATGGCCGAATCACACATTTGACTCTTGAGTAAGGAAAGGTTATCTAGTGCCAAAGTCTCTAGGTAGAAATTGAACCTAGATGTGTCCAATGAGGAGTCATCTGACATCTGACTTAAATTAAACCAATTTGCATCCATTTGGAAGTCGTCACATCTGACTTAAACTGAACTAACATGTATGCAATAAGAAGTCAAGTTATATCTGATTGAAAATAAACCAACATTTATCCAATTGTTTACTGAGAAGTGAGCAATAAACTTAAGAATGATATCAAGCAGATATGACACTGGATGTGTGAGAATTAGCTAATGCTTAAGATTATATCATCAATAATATTAATTATAAATTCAAACAATCACATATTTCTGCATATATTGTATATGACATCTGATGTCAATTGTCTTTATGGATGCTTTCAGTTTCAAAGCAGTTTGATGTACTCTTACAAAATTAAGTCTCTGCTAACTCAAATTTTCATTTATGTATTCACAAACTGTTTTTTACTTCTTTTTTTTTAAATAAAACAAATAGAAATAAGATTTTTTTAAAGCAATAGGCTGGTAGAGAGAGTAGCAAGAGTAAGACAGACAGGCTGACTGTATGACTAGAGCAGTGACAGACAGATAGAGAGCAAAAAATGCAGTGACAGACAGACAGTGAAAAGCTGAAAGGTAGACAGAGTGACAAGAGCATTAACAGCAGGTAGACAGATTGAAATCAGTAATGACAGTGTGAAAAGAGCAGTGACAGACCAGGTAGAAAAAGTGAAAAGAGCAAACCGGTAGAGAGACAGTGAAAAGAGCAGACAAGTAGACAGACAATGAAAAGATCAGATAGGTAGACAGAGCGACAAGAGTAATAACAAGGGGGAAAGAGCAGTGACAGACAGGTAGACCAAATGAAAAGAACAATGACAGGTTATGAGGGTGTAAAGAGTGAGACATTGTAAACTGTGAAAAGAACACAAGGTTATGCCTAACTGTCTTTGAGTTTCTTGCTTTCTTACTCATGAGGTATAACCAGAATATACATCATTTTAATTCTCTCTATTAATTATTCATTAACTCAATTTATAATTTTTCTACATTCAATATTTTATGTAAGTTTTACTGAAATACTGTTTTCATTCATAAGACAATGTTCTTTCTTCTTGTTATTGTGATAAGCTGGCATGCCCTTACCTGTAATATTCTTTGGCATCAAACATAGGACCAGCTGATGGCTTTCTCCTTTTAACAGATCCAAACACCAGATGCTGGAAAGAATAATAAATAGTGAAATACAAGTGATAAAAATCTCTATAATAATAAAAAGACCGAGAAACAAAAGTGAAACAACCCAATACAACATTCCAAAGATATCAAATACAACTGACTGCACTAAAGTTGACATTTATTCAGGGTGATAATAGCCAATTAAATTTACTCCTGAAAATGCACTGAGGATCAGCATAAACACAAGTCCAAATGTAAAGCTATATTTTATAGATAATAAAAGTCATTAGTGTGCCACGTTATATCAATTATTTGTGAATGTGATAAAGTAAATTCTATGAGGAAGCATTCCAGTTGTGTTCCTACATAAACTTTGTTTTTCTCTGATCTTTATTTCTCACGAATATTATACCCAAGTTTACTTAACATTTTGATTCTGGTATGATTCACAACCTATTTTATTCATAGTGGATGTCTATATATTTTAAATATTATTTTATTGAACATCAAGTTTGAGGTGAGCTTTCATGATAAATGCATTGTGAAGTGAACCAAATAGTACTCAGTCACTGCATGTCCATTTTTCAAGTTACTATAAGTAGGTCCCAAATGACTTAAAACAGCAGTATCAGTGCTCAACAAGACCAATACAATTTACAAGTCACTTTAATAAAGTGTGACATCTACCCACCTTTTGACTACAGTGAGGAATGGTTGAACACACCTGCCACAACAGCTGTACCTGTTGCTGTCGAAACTCTAAGCTCTGAGAAACCAGATGTATGCAGACCACATCAGACTAAAGTTAATAAAGACAGACAAAAGAATATTTACTTTGCAAGATGTAAAGAACCTGTATAGCATGAGTCAAACAAAATATTTTTTAAAATATTGTTATTAATAAACATGAGCAGTTATTCAGGGCAAACTGATCATGACAACATCTACAAACATAAAAAAAACCCAAGCATTAGCAGTTATTCAGGGCAATAAGATCATGAAAATAATTACAAACACTAACAGTTAGTGATCGCGAAAACAACATCAAACACTAGCAGTTATTCAAGCAAAGTGATTGTGAAAACAACAACACTAGCAGTTATTCAGGACAAAGTGATCATGAAGACAACTACAAACATAAAACAACAAACACTAGCAGTTAGTAATCATGAAAACAACAACAAACACTAGCAGTTAGTGATCATGAAAACAACAACAAACACTAGCAGTTAGTAATCATGAAAACAACAACAAACACTAGCAGTAAGTGATCAAGAAAACAACTATCTCCAAGTAATTCCGAAGCAGAATGGAGCCTCCACTCTATACAAGAATATGATATTTTGATGCAATGCTCATAAACTAGTGTAAACATCTTATTTACTGTTGGCCTGTTTTCTTTTGTTTGGGATTATTATTTATTTAATATAGCAAGTGTGCCTAAGAAATAAATCAATTAATTTTTTATTTTTTGAAAATTTATTTTTTGTGTGTAATTAAACTAATATGAAATAAGTGAATGTACATGAATTTTTAACAAAATGTGCAATTAAACTGATACTAGTGATAGGAAATGAGCGAATGTACGTGAAATTTTAACAATATCACAAAGATTAATAATAAAAGGTTTCCAAAACTGAAAGAAACAGAAATTTTCATACACTTATACAACTTACAAGTAATTTTTTTTTTTAATCTGCATACCTGTTTATTTATGCAGAATACACAAACAAATTAAAAATGACATGTGTATACCTGCTTATTCGTGCAAGATTCTTTATAAAGAATACCTCCAAAAGAAAAATATTTTATATATTAGAGTACAATAAATTCATTTTTTATAAGATATGTAGAAGGGATTTACCTGTCCCAATGAGGTGCTGTTATTATGAAAATTTAGACTTTATAGTAAATTTTGAACCTCATCTCAACAATTCTCCACAACAAATTCTACAGCTTCATGCCATAAGCAGAAATAAAACTACATTTTTTATCTTTTCCTAATTCATTCAAACCCATACCTATGCATCAAATATTTGGCTTTCTTCTTTGTTCTGATGAAATACAAGCAGCACTATGATTTGATAAAAATGTTCTGCTATTTTCAAAGTACTAATATTATACATTATTATTATTTGATATGCATGTTCTGTTATATCCAAAATACTACATTTATAATGTGTTATGATTTTAAAACATGCTCTTCTACTTCAAAATTACTAAAATTATATATTAAAACAAACAGATCTATTGACAACATTTTCTGCCCTTCACATTGCACAGCTGGACAGATTAGTTGTAATTCCTAACTGTCCAACAGTTCCTGTCCAGATCTGTTATATTTTGCATCCTGCATGTAAACAGGCTATAAACTCTTTGAGTCACCTAAATCCAAACAAAACAGAAATGTTAATTAAATCAATTCACTGCTCCATTCCAAGTAATTTCACATTAGTTTATAATATATCTCTGCAGCTAATTTCAAAATCGGTTGCTCTATGCAAACTTTCACTCTAAGAGTAATAAAAAGTCTTCAATATCCAATGCAGTGTATTTTTAGTAAATAATAAGTATTTACATTGTATTTCCAAAACAAATCTTGCAAAATGCTAAGTATTCTACAAACTTTTCACAGAAGATTCCTTTCTTTCCAGAACTTTAATTCTTTGAAAGCAAAGTATTTTCTTTGATTATGCCCACCTATATTTTAACCACTTAACAGAAGTTTGCAATTTTAATTGAAACTCATTAATAGAATTTAAATGGCAAATTAAATATTATTATTATAATTATATAAAAATCTGTTTCCAAAATGAAATGTTTAAAAGTCTTACTTAGGTTAATAACTCATCTGAGTGCAATGCAAACTTGCAGCAGTTGATTTGAAGCACAATAAATCTGGAGCTACATTTCCACTCTCTTCATCCAAAACCTTACAGATTTCTGATTTGATCACAAGGTGAATATGTGATAATGGCTTGGTGTATATGATTTTGGTGATATTTATTTGGAAAGAGTAGTGTTTGTGTGGTAACTGGTAAATGTAATAATCTCATTGTGTCAGTCAAGCATTTTCTTTCATCTCTGTATTTGTAACAATGTAGTAGAAAGTGTTCTATTGTGTTGTATGTTCGACAGTGAGTGCATGATTTTGGTTCATTGTTTTGGTTATGTGTAAATCTTGTGGAGTTGTATCTTAATCTATATATTGCTCTGTTGTGTGTTAAATTCTTTAAACATGGGTGGGGTGGGGTGGGGAACTTGTTTTTAAAGATTTGTTTTATTTGTGCTTGCAGTTCTGGTATATGTATTGGGGTGTAAATAAATAAATAAATTAAATAAAATAATAATAATTTTTATAAATTTATTAACAAAATTCCTAGGAAAAACAATGCATACAATAACTGACACAAGAATAAAGCATGCAAGAAAAATGTAAACAATGACAGGCAAGTGGAAAGCTAATTCCATATCTTCCATATATCTTCTAATTTTTATTTTTTTTATTTTTTAAAATTTTTTTAACATTACTACCCTCCTAGAACAGAGAAAGGAGGAAGGCCCTACAAGAACTCTACAGAAACTGAGAACATCAAGAAGATGAAAAGTTTCCACGCAATTCCTGTGGGGAAAAGAAGTCATCGTGAAGAAGAAGAAAGACAAGGTGAATATAATGGTGCTCAAATAATGGTGACAAAGAAACTGTAAACTGTTCATTTCTGCTGAACACACACTCATGTCTGACCTGTACTAGAGCTCAACGATTAATATTTGTGAGAAAACTAAATGAAAGTGAAAATGAAACTTTTCACGAAGCATACTCATGTGGCTAACAAAGTTATTTCCCTTGTTTTCTCTACTGTGGGAAACAATATACCAAAATATGTGAAGAGGTACTCAGCTCAAAATACTACTCCTGTTAGTAGTACAGCTATAAAAACAGTAATGTGTGGAAAGGAACATTTGCTTACTGAGAAAATTAGAAACACCTATTTGACTTGTGTAAATATCCTGGCACAATGTGTTTACTTTGAGTCACTCCCACTACAGTATATCTCAAAACATGTTATTCCTAAATTAGTAAATTAAATGTTCTTTATTCCAATGTGACCCTGCTTATTGTATTTATTCATTTATTATTTTGAATTAATAAATATTGTTAAATACAGTCAAATATACAGACATGCTTTAAAACTTTCATTTTGAAAACAAAAACTTGGTGGTGATTTTTTTTTTTATCCCTATGCATGTATTTCAACACTAATATACACAAATGTAATTTTTAGCATTTGGATACTGATATGCCCAAATTCTTCTGGAATGCATCCTTGAAGTTAGAGATTATTAAAATATTAAAAATAAATAAAGTGCAACATACTAACAAGACTTACTTCCAAGCTACGGTATGGAGAAGACATTCTGTCACTGTAAATGAAGGATGAAAATAATGTGTCCAAATAAGCAGCATCAAGCAAAGTCTCTGACAAAGTGCCGTCTTCCCTAACAACTTATAGAAGAGAAAATGCATTAGATGACATAACAAAGTCCTCTGGTAAAAAATGTCTTTTTCAGACACACAAAAAGAGTATTTAATGACACAAAAGTTTAACTCAGTTATCAATAAATTTTAAACTAAAGCTGTTTCTTTTACACATGAAAAAGAAATTTTAACATTTTTAAAATATATCATCTAAAATATTTATTAAATTCATAAGGTAGAATGGTATAATTTCCTTTACCATCTTCTTAATCTCTTCACTTCTGTATCTGTAAATGTGATAGTAATCCAATGTAATGGTGAGATGGTTAGATAAGTTATGATCAATTGCATAAAACTATGGCAAAATCGCTAGTTGTGTTTTGCTGAGTTGATACTGTTCTATCATTCTATTCTGATTTTGAGATGATAAAATTCTTGGTTGGAAAACACTGGCAGATCAATAAAAGACTAAAATGTTTAGGAAGATCAGTAGGGGAGGAGATTAAAACACAAATATTTGTAACTCACCATGAATTAAGTGAATATGATTTTCAAAACCATTTTTTCCAGTCAACAACTCCTTGTCCTTGATAATTTTTTTTGCATTCAACACCACTACCTTTTCAGATTTTCTACTTTCTTCTGATTCATGAGTATCTGCATGATCATCCAAGAACTCTTCTCTCCAGTGTGAGGTTTTTGCCCTTTCCAGAAACTCTTGGCTTGTCTTTTCAATGTCTCTACACATTGTCTCCATTCTTTCTACCTTGAGAACCTTAAAAAGATCTTCCACATCCTCAGAAGCAGAAAACTTAGCAACCTCAGCTTGGTAACTTTTATAGAAAATAAGAAACAAAATAAATAAATAAAGCAAACAACATCCCATGAGAACAACTGGAAGATATTAATTAAAAATGAATAACAGAGATTAAATATTTCCTCATTAGAGCCCCCACCACCACCACTAACTATGTTAAACAGTAAAAAGACTGATAGATAGAATGACAGATGAACGGATGGATGGAACTTGGAAGGACAGACAGTGAGTCAGATAGGCAGACATCACTACAAAATTACACTGTACTTTTTTTTAACTCATGTTTAATAAAATCATACTTTGCATTTTTTAAGAAAGACAAGGTAATGAACATTTTATTAGGGAAATGAGAAAAAGTTTATATGAACTCTTGTGTTGTATTTTTAAGAAAGACATTATAATGAACAGTACATTAGAGAAGGGAGATAAAGTACTGTTAGTATTACTTGTGGATCTATTGATGCATAAAACACTTTAGTTTAAAAAGCTATTAAAATTAGATGTAAAAACAATATATTTTATAAATGAAACAAAAAAACATAAAGCTGTTCAAACTGTTAAACATTAACTAAGATTATTTATTTTAATGAGTGAAATCTTTTTCCTCTATTTTTAATGCTAAGCCAAATAAATAGGAAGGTGGCAATTAAAAAAAAAAAATCAAAATTACTACATACTTCATAACATTCAACAAGCTATTAGTATTACTAGTATTAGTATTACTTATCAGTGAAGAATACAAAATAAATTAAGTGTAAAATCTTACAGTAAGAGCTATAATCTAAAGTACAAATAGCATTACCCACAGACTTTGAGCAAATTCAGAATGTGCTTCAAAAGAATGACTGCCCTCAGCTGTACAATGGAGTTTGAGCCTTTCATATTATTTGGAGTATGTGTGGTTAGGTCTATGGGATTCACTATGATTTTCTGGATCTGATTATAGATGGGTTGGCAGCCATAAATATTTCCTTCAGTTAGAACCCGTCTTACAATGTTTCTGAAGGCTTTTTGACGATCAACATGAAAAATGACAGAGCTGAACTTGTCATAAGAGATTCTAGCTACAGGAAGTGAACTCTGAGCTGTCTCTTGCTTGCAAATGTTTTCCAAATTAAGATCCTGAATTGGAATAATAAAAATAAATCCCATTGAGGTACATTGAATATATATATTTTATAAATATAAATATCTGGATATATGTTTTTAATCATTTCAATGACAGGACACCAATTTACACTTAAACAACATGGGTCTATGAATTATAACTGATTTTCACAAAAGTCTGCATTTGTTCTATTCATCAATTTTGAATTAATAAAGCAAGAATTTCGCTCTCAGGAATTATAGCTTTCCAGAAACTTATACTTTTCAGTCATGAAAGGATTTAAAAAGTAAACTAGGAATTATTTTGATTTTGGCTAAAAGACTTTTCTTTTGATCTTTGATCTTGTTGTAATACTGCAAAGTTTTGATGCTGGTTGACATTCTCCTTTCCTTGTATTTTCACCTTTTATTACTTTCTTTATTTCTTTATATTTTCTTGCTGTGGTTTATTTTTATGAATGGTCATTTCTTAGAAACGTGCTGTATTCTTATCATTGTTGTTGTGGCTTATTTCATTAATAAATTACACTCTACAGTAAGTAAGCAAATTCTTTAATGTTATTTACAATAGTTTCCCTTTTATAAAATATGAACTGCCCAGACTAAATATACGTAAATATTTTAAAGTTTTAATATTAAAAAAATAATCACGTTATTCCACACAAGAAATAGTTCACTTTAATTTTTAAAAAAAATTATAATAAATATTTTATTTAGACGTAGATTTATTATTTATTTGAAGCCTTTGATAAAGGACGTACAATTTAAAATAAATGCATTTTTTAACACACGGAAGAATATATATAAGAGTTATTTAAGGTTAACACATCCTCTACTGTTTCATGTTTGATCATTGTCTGGGCTTTTTCTTTCCTTTTTTTCTGGGAATACGAAAGGATACGAAGTATCTCTCTCTACCTATAGTAGGGTCAGTTTCCTAAATTTTACTCTACTCACACAAAAGGACATGATATTCTTTCTTTAAAAAATAATAAATATATAAGCGATCTTTATTATCAAAAGATTTGCTTTAAATTATTGCTAAAGAGATTGAGAGTAAGGTATGTAAATCTGGTTGTCACACTACGATGAAGATGTCTTACAGTTATGTCGACGCCTAGAACTCCTTTGGGAACCACGAAGTCTCCATACTTTAGGTCTCTTTGCTTTCGACAGACCTTTAAGTGAGTCATATCTACATTATAATCCTTCAAAACTGTCTTCAATATTTCACATAATTTCGTTTCTTCTTTTCCAGCCATGTTTGTTTACACCGGAAGTAGTCAAAATTGTCTTCATACCCAAACGATTCATGAACTTTTTTTTTTTTTAATCTGGGGGGGGGTGGTGTCTACAACGTAAGGCTATCGTTTACATTTCATCGATATTTATTATCTGAAGTGAAAGGCCTGATGATCTTTACCCTTCTTGTTTGTTTGGGTATTGTACATTTAATTATATTATAGATTCATAGAGTTGGATATATATCGCAGACGGTCGATATCAAACGCGTAGTTACCAAAGACGCTACAATGCGACGTGATTGTCAATAAGGCGGACGATTGGCGACCTTGCTCTTGCTCCTGTCCTCTCCATATATAGAGCTCAGTAGTCTAGATCATTAAATCTAATATTAAAATGAAAATTCAATAGTTATAAAATAACCGGAAACCGAGCAGTAAACGAATATGCTAATAATAGAACGTCTTAAACTTTTGAGAAAGCAATATTTAATTCAAATAAAGTTAGTGCGAAATTTGCTGCTCCTTCTTTGCTAGAAGGTTTGATAACCGAGGCTGTTTCTGAGAGACAGAGCGCTGCATTGACATTCATTCGGTTTCACTGTTTGATTGACAGGGCTTAAAAAGTCTTCTCACACAAATAGGTAGTCCAAAATACGACCAACAATTTAATAGCTCTGTAACTGAGAGATGGATATTATTTTTCCAGTGATATCCAAAATTAAGACAATTGCATTTTTATGTTTGGACACCAGAGACATTAAAAGACAACTCTCTAAGGTTTTCTTTTTCACGGGATTAAATGCGCATGAGTTGACTCTTTCATGAAGGGATTATTAATCCAGAGGTTATCTTTATGAGGATCTTCATTGTCAGGGTAATAATGATTAAAGTTTTGAGCTAACACCCTTAAATGTTGACATAATGATTGATGTCCAGTCATGCTCGCAACACCGTCCGTACACACTCAACGCATTTGCCCCTAAGCCCTGCTCTTGAAAAAACTCATCAAGAACACTAAATATTTCTGAACTAGTGGTCCATCCAGGTAAGTCAAGGCAACAAAGAAGTGTTTCCCTAAAGTATTTATCTTCCCAATACCTCAAAGCAAAGTAGAATAGCAAGGTTACTAATGTCAGTTGATTCATCAAGTTGAATGGCATAACATCTCGACTTCTTTATCCCTTCTACAAGTTGTTCTTCAATATCGATGGCCATCTTTGTATTTATTATACTAAAGCAAAGTATTAAATTGGTATGAATGTTGTGGAGTTTTTTTGGTGCTTGGACATTTCGGGTGTTATAGGCAATAAAATCTCTTAAATATTATTATATATAATAATGTATATTCGTTATTCCCTAATTAATTATATTTGCCACCCATCATATGACTGTTCGAAACTTAAAATGAATGCATTGCTAGGAACATAAATTAGTTTGTTTATTGGATGGCTTGATTATTGAAAATTGCAAGAGAAAATTCGAGCATTATTTAGCAAATGACCTTGACCGTCGGTTGTTTAGATGAGCATTTTGATGTTGTCTCTGTTTCGTGATCGCGACAATGCAACATAAAGCTGGCCATGTGAAAACTTCCTTCCAAACTTCTTACCTTCATTCTTTCTAAATTTCCTTCCTTCCTTCCTTCCTTCCTTCCTTCCTTCCTTCCTTCCTTCCTTCCTTCCTTCCTTCCTTCCTTCCTTCCTTCCTTCCTTCCTTCTTCCTTCCATCCTTCCTTCCTTCCATCCTTCCTTCCTTCCAAACTTCTTTCCAAACTTCCTGCCTTCCTTCTTTTCTTTTTTTGTCCTTTTTCCTTCCTTTCTTTCTTCGTTCCTTTCTTCCTTCCTTCCTTTCTTCCTGACAAACTTCCAAACTTCCTTCCCATGAACGCGACAATGTTGGCCTTGTGGCTAAAAAAAACCTTGCTCGTGTTTGATTATATTATAAGTCTCATTGGGATTGAAAATTCGAGCAAATCGCCGTGATGGTCAGTTTTTTAATGAGTACTTTGAATGCAACAATGAAACATAAAGCTGGCCATATGAAAAAAAGCCCACGTGTTCAAAGGTCAATGACGCTTTAGCATCGCACCAAATAATTCCCACATGCTCAAGGGTGAAGCTGGCCTTGTATAAAGAAATCGTGCTCGAATGTTAAATGTCGCTTTAGCGTTGTACACAGATAGAGGTGGAAAAATGTACATATAGATAGTTGCAATTGTGTAACTCCCTTTAATTCTAAAATTGTAACACTAATGTTTAATTCTCGTAAATTCAAAGGCAGAGTAGAAAATGGGGCAATGCACATGACATTTAACACAACGAACATAGTATATATTTTTTTTAAACACCAGATAAGAAGAGTTGGGTTGCCGTGTTCAAAAGCGCAATATACATCTATATTATTTTTTTCATTGTGTTGGCAACAGTATACTTAGAGCTGCTCATAACTAGCATAAAAACGACTCTAAATCAGTTGTTCAAAAGCCGCCACTCAGCTAATCATTATGAGTGTCGTCTTTGACATTATCAAAGTATCCATCTAAAACGCTTTTATGGAGACGCGTCATATTTCTCTACGCTAATGCGTAACCTGTCAGTCACTTGAGGCCGATACATTGACTTAAGACAGTGCTAACACCTACACATACCAAACGACCGCAAGACTGACTGTAATGTTTCGCGTTAAGTTGTGTTCACTTTTGTACTAAGCTGGCTTGTTGGTGAGCTAATAGGACTCGCATTTTAACCGTTTGGTGTATCATTTGATCACTTTTTAAGACGTTTGGTACTTTATTAGGGCACATAAATGAGTCTTTTCAACACTCGTTCATATACTTAACGAGTATATTCAATGTTTCAAGTGAGAGGTCATTAGCCTTGGGGTGTACTATTCTCATGTGTAGTGTTAAAACTAAGACGAAAATCTACATTTATCCCATTTAACCCTGTTTTGGCATATTGTTAGAAATAGTTATTTGGGCATATTTAAGTTATTGTGGACGTGTAAATTAGGCATTTATTATGACATTTAAAGCAGACTTTTGTGTGTGTGTTATTTAGTCATGAAAATAAAACATATCGTATTCGAATAAATATGTTCGATTTAATTTTTAATTCAAGCAGGCTCTTTCTGATAACTGTATGTTATCGGTTGCACATTAGACAGAGGGTATTTTATTTAGATATCCTTGAAATCGTGTGTTCGTTTGAATATTTTACCCATGTTGTTTTATTGCGATAATATAAGTATGATACACCTTTTCGTTTTGCACGTATATTTCTTTGTGAAAGTTATTTGATACTAATAGTAAATAGACTCTAATGTTTTGTACGACATAAATTTTCCTTTAGGTTTTGAACTTAAATGTAAACACTATGAACGTTTTTATTTTATTTTCTTCTAGTCTTGTTGTACATAATATACGAGAGAGAGAGAGAGAGAGAGAGAGAGAGAGAGAGAGAGAGAGAGAGAGAGAGTTTTTATGGTGGTTAGAAAAATACTGCAAATACCAGTAGAAATTTGTTTGTATATTTGAGAGTGAATGAGAGAAATATTGTGTATATGTGAGGTATAATTATCAATCTGTCAACACTCAGTCGGTATGTACCGTATTTGATAGTCACATTAATGTTTTGTCGAAATTGACAAATACGAAATTGCAACAAGATGGTGCTATGTTGGAAAGTGGTCAGTGACGTCAACCAAAAACATTTTTTTTTTTTTGCATTTTAACTATTTCCCTACAAACCTTATAGAATATTATTTGAACTCTCTCTCTCTCTATATATATATATATATATGAGGATTTTAAATCAACATTTCTATCTGCTGAAAACCATAATGGAAAGAAGAATAAAACGAGTTAACAAAACCAGAATTAACATGGCAGAGTTGAAGGTAACTGAACACATTTGTAGCCAACACTGGAAAATATTCCGTATCTGTAAGCCTACTATTTACTTTGTTCGACTTCACAGCGAGAAATGTAAACAATAGCCATTGTATTCATAAACAGACAGTGCAAGTCTTTGGAGTGTATACACGAGAAATGTAAACAATAGCCATTGTATTCATAAACAGACAGTGCAAGTCTTTGGAGTGTAGACACGAGAAATGTAAACAATAGCCATTGTATTCATAAACAGACAGTGCAAGTCTTTGGAGTGTAGACACGAGAAATGTAAACAATAGCCATTGTATTCATAAACAGACAGTGCAAGTCTTTGGAGTGTAGACACGAGAAATGTAAACAATAGCCATTGTATTCATAAACAGACAGTGCAAGTCTTTGGAGTGTAGACACGAGAAATGTAAACAATAGCCATTGTATTCATAAACAGACAGTGCAAGTCATTGGAGTGTATACACGAGAAATGTAAACAATAGCCATTGTATTCATAAACAGACAGTGCAAGTCATTGGAGTGTATACACGAGAAATGTAAACAATAGCCATTGTATTCATAAACAGACAGTGCAAGTCATTGGAGTGTATACACGAGAAATGTAAACAATAGCCATTGTATTCATAAACAGACAGTGCAAGTCTTTGGAGTGTATACACGAGAAATGTAAACAATAGCCATTGTATTCATAAACAGATAGTGCAAGTCTTTGGAGTGTATACACGAGAATCATTGTTTTACTTTTATATTTTAAAGTTAATGGGTTTTGTTAACTCCTTTATTTTGTTTAATGAAATAAAAGCTTATTACTATCTAACTATCTATTTATTTATCTATCTATTTATTTATCCATCCATCCATCCATCCATCCTCTATCTGACTTTTTCAAACTCCTTAGTCTATTTTAGATTTTAATTTAGAGAGTAAATTAGAAGAATGGCGAATCTCACTCAAGTAGGACTACCTACGACTGTGGGATAGAATTATACTATATATCGTTTATACTCAGTAGACCTATCAACATAGGCAGGGTTGGTAGCGAGTTAGTCATTAGGCCTATCTAAATATGTAGAGTAGAATAGAGTCTCTCTCAGTCGTTAGGCCTACCTAAATATGTAGAGTAGAATAGAGTCTCAGTCGTTAGGCCTACCTAAATATGTAGAGTAGAATAGAGTCTCAGTCGTTAGGCCTACCTAAATATGTAGAGTAGAATAGAGTCTCTCTCAGTCGTTAGGCCTACCTAAATATGTAGAGTAGAATAGACTCTCTCTCAGTCATTAGGCCTACTTAAATATGTACAGTAGAATAGCAAGCCTCGCTCAGAGTCATTAGGCCTACCTAAATATGTAGAGTAGAATAGAATCTCTCTCAGTCGTTAGGCCTACCTAAATATGTAGAGTAGAATAGAGTCTCGCTCAGGTAAGTAGGCCTACCTAAATATGTAGAGTAGAATAGAGTCTCGCTCAGGTAAGTAGGCCTACCTAAATATGCAATTACATACAAGCAAGGTTCTCAGTACTTCAGTTAAAAAAGAATTAGTGTGGGAAAAAAAAAACCCTTCACCCACATATACACATGCGCGCTAAACCACCAGCGGTGGTGAAGAGTTTCGAACAAAGTACAGCCAATTGCAAAGTGGAACAAGCACCTACACTAAATATAATATACCCGGTCAATCATGTTTGAACAGGCTGGTACATCTTGCTTTAGGCAAATGACTTTGTGTTATATGCCATTATATCTGTGTGTGACACACCTTTAAGCATGTGACACACCAGTGCAGACTAGCATTTCAGGTAAGTTTCTATATTTTCGTTTGTTGTAATGTTATGTTATTCTTTTGTTTGGTTCCATGGGAAGGAGAGAGAGCAAATGTACTAAGTCCTTTGCAATTTCAAGTTTCTTTTACTTTATCTTTTCTCCCTCCTGTCTCTCTCCCTCTCTGTCTCACTATTTTTCTTACCCCATCTCTGTGCTAATTACCAATAACTTTGTTTATTGATTAGGGCATGCACATTTCTTAAGACAAATTAATTTATTTATTAGTTATGGCATATAAATTTATTTATTGAGTGAGAGAGGCAGCTGAATGATGAGAAGTCTCTTTGATCTTAAGTTAATGATATTATTTAATCTTATTTACTTCACACAACATAAGTTTCCATTTATTTGAAAAATCTTAGTAAGCGACAAAAATCTGGTGAAAAATAGTAATTTACCTTTCTAAGACAGCGACGTGTAGTAAAATGGTGGTAGGTATAGTTTATGGCAAACACGTATGAAGGCAGTTACACGTCTAGCCAGCGATTACGGCTTACAGAAAACAAACAAGTCTAGTTTTAAAAAACAAACAAGTCTATTCTTACAAAAATACACACGTAATTCTAGGCTTAGAGAGAAAAAAATCCATACGTAATGTGCGAGTCCGGAATTTGAAGAGAGAGAGAGAGTCGACTTTCATCGAAGTTCTCATTGAAAGGCAATGAAAACACACACACATACACACGTGCACACACACACGTGCACACACACACACACACACACACACACACACACACACACACACACACACACACACACACTCACATATAATTAGGCATTATAACATAGTTAATGCACAACTATTCCTTAGTGTCTCTCATTAATGGTCTTGCCAAAACCATTTTCGGACTTACCTTTTCTTGACAATATTAGGCACCCCTTTAAAAGTGGTAATACTTGGTCGAAATAATTCATTTTTATTCATTTTTGTGTGTGCGAAAAGTTCGTGTTTGTGTGTATGAGTGGAAAACTACACATTTCTTCAATGCGAGTGAAAAGAAGGCCCGACGTGCTGGACGAGGAACGGTCAATTGCTTACCTTCTTCCACAGAGCGGGGCCCTAGGTTGTTGCCTTGCCCCACGAGCGGGCAAAGTGCAAAGTGCAAATTGAAATACTCACATATGTATGTCGGGTACGCGAAAGAAAGGAAGAGAGAGAGAGGGTGAGTATCTGAGTTAATTGGACTTTATCAAAAGAAAATAATATCATACTGAAGAAACACACTGAGAATTTCTCTTTTCTCTCTCTCCTCTCTATTTTTCCTCTTTCATGCATACGCTCTCTCTCTCTCTCTCTCTCTCTCTCTCTCTCTCTCTCACTCACTCACACACACACACACACTCAATAGCCATTTGTACATACATTAATACATGAGCCTTTCTACTTCATAATCGAGCCATCAGATTGCTACGATAAATCACTGGCATTGTAGATGTCAGCGTAAAAAAAAACAACAACAAAAACCCCTGAGTGGACACTTTAACTTTTCAAAATAAAATGTCTCCATTTCAAACTTGAAAAATATGCGATTTTGTACGAGCTTATTTGTCACTGATTCAGTCATTACTATTTGAAATCGGCAACTGTTTCTTTACCATTGGAAAGGCTTGTGTGTGTGTGTGTGTGTGTGTGTGTGTGTGTGTGTGTGTGTGTGTGTGTGTGTGTGTGTGTGTGTGTGTGTGTGTGTGTACGTACGTGAGCGTGAGCGTGAGCGTGTGTGCGAGACGAGCTATAGGCCCGAGTCCTTAGAGAAACATAATAAAAGTACAATGCCTAACGCGCACAGCTATAACAGTTAAAAAGTTTTATGGCGCGATAGTCTGAAAAGGAGCTCACAGTCAGTGTTAGTTTGCTATATAAATAAATACACGGCAGATTTCTTTCTTTGCAGTTTGACTGTGAGGCTCTGTCTCAGTTATCTGGTAGAAAAAGCAAGACCCATACACGATTGTCTGCTCTATTGAAGATTATTGTTTTGTTTTGCTTTTAATTTTAAACCTAATAAAGTATGAAAGGCGTAATTTCAGTCTAGGTCGTGGAGATCCCGCTTTGAATTTTTCAGGAACTGTTCGGCCATAGGGGGGTTTCTGTTACGCCGAGCAATGAGTGGAAATATTAGATAATAATATTATATATTACATAATATTAGATTACATTTTTTTTTTTTTGTACATCGCCGATGTTTACGTTACCGATTTTACACATAACAAATATTAGAATGTAAATTACGCATGGGGATGGAGTGGTGGTGATTGTAATGGAATCTGCTGACAGCAATTTCACTACCGTCGAAGAGCGGTCTACTTTTAGGTAGAAATCACCCATTCGTGACCAGAACTTAAGATTATTAGCATAAATATAATTTATTACAATGACCATATTTCTTGTTATGACGTAATGTAAGTAAAATAATAGACACTGGATGTAATACTAAACTGCATGTGTATAGATGATTTAGTGTTGTGGAGTAATCTTATAAATAAAACAAAAATGTGTATGCGCGCGCGCATGTGCGTGTGTCTGTGTGTATATGTGTCCGTATGCGTTTTATTCAGGGCCAGAGGAATGACCTAATAAGCTGAAAGTTTGCATGGACGTATGGTTTACCTCGAGACAGAAACGGGGCTGTTCCGGATCTGCCCTGGCACCAAAGTGCTCCTTCCATTCGCATGCAAAACATAATTTATTAATATTATTTTCCCAGAGAGAGAGAGAGAGAGAGAGAGAGAGAGAGAGAAATACTATGTAGCCTGGAATGTGTTTTATTCTCGGAGTAGACATAAAAGGGTTTCGTTAGGATCTGACTCCACTAAAATATTATTTGTGTTTATACCAATTGCTTTTGGGAAATTCTGTTTTGTTCTGCTAAATATTTATAAAAGGGGACGACGTGACATTTTTGTATGCTGAAACAAATTTGTTCTGTCTTCATATTGAGGATAAATTAGCAATCTAAAAAATGTAGAGAAAAAACTCTTAAAACCGAAATCACTTGAAATTCAATTCTTTGCCAGTATTTACCCACACGAAACTCATAATAAGAATAAGAAGTAATGTCAGAAAAGGAAATTGTGTAAGTCCTAGAAAAACAAATATACAAAATATTTACCCACACGTAACTCATAATAATAAGAAGAAAGAAAATGTCAGAAAAAGGAAATGATATAAGTCCTAGAAAACAAATATAAAAAATTGCACACATATACAGTTTCGATCCTGGTTTGGGGCATTTCTTATGTGGTCTAACATTTATATTTTAATGCTCTTTCTTTATATTACAATGTGCATTTCATTCCCGGATTTAAATATAAGTTCATACGGAATGAGCGTAAAAGTAACTGTAAATAATAGGCCCTATATACGTCATAGGCCCTATATACGTCAAAGGCTGTTTGTATTTCGTTATAAATCCGTCGTTCCAATGTCAATGTTCTCTGCTGTCATGAAACTTACAATTGAAATATGGCTCTATTAAGTGTCTCTATTTATCTTAGTAACCCCTTTATAAAGGCCCACTACTCTGTTTTCACTTTAATGTAGAGTGAGAAGGGCTAAACTGTCTTGTTTGACGTAATTTATGGCTGAATGGCCCTACCTCATTAAAATCCAATCTCACCCTCCTTGCCGCTCCAATGTTGCCCTTTCTTTAGTCAAGGTAGGCTAGGGTCGAGCCCTCTGGGGTTTATTATGCAAGAAAGAAAGAAAACCTGTCCCACTCCTACAGTCTGTCTTGAAGCACGAGTGGCTCTTAGGCAGTTCCTTGGAATGACGTCATCATATGGTAACAAAGTGTGTACAGTTTTTTTCTACAATATATTTTGTGACTAGGCTTTGGGTTTGATTGCAGTGCTGAAACTCAAGATATAAAGAGGGCCTGCAGGATAGCGATAGAGAAAGTACTTTTGTTTCTATGGACAAATGTGACAGTCGTGACTACATGTTTCTGTAGACAAATGTGACATTCGTAACTACATGTTTCTGTGGACAAATGTGACATTCGTGACTACATGTTTCTGTGGACAAATGTGACATTCGTGACTACATGGTTCTGTGGACAAACGTGACATTCGTTACTACATGGTTCTGTGGACAAATGTGACATTCGTGACTACATGTTTCTGTGGACAAATGTGACATTCGTGACTACATGGTTCTGTGGACAAACGTGACATTCGTGACTACATGGTTCTGTGGACAAATGTGACATTCGTGACTACATGGTTCTGTGGACAAATGTGACATTCGTGACTACATGTTTCTGTGGACAAATGTGACATTCGTGACCACATGGTTCTGTGGACAAATGTGACATTCGTGACTACATGGTTCTGTGGACAAATGTGACATTCGTGACTACATGGTTCTGTGGACAAATGTGACATTCGTTACTACATGGTTCTGTGGACAAATGTGACATTCGTTACTACATGGTTCTGTGGACATATGTGACATTCGTGACTACATGGTTCTGCCTAAATATGTAATTGTAAATCCCGAGAAGCACGGTGGCCTTGAGGTAAAGGCAAGTTCAAGCGTTCGGGCCTGCGCTGATCATTGGGATTTCTCACGAATACTGAACTTAGCGGCCATGACAATAAGATTATTATTATTATTCAGATATTTTTATGATTTCTGTTGACTGTCAATGATGAACCAAGGTCTAGGATCTTACCAAGATTCTGGGAGATCCAAGCTTTTATGAAGGACGCGGGTATTTTCATTCCAGGTACTCCGCTACAATATGTTCTGTTGATTCATTTGGCATGTTTTTGCAGTACACTGCATTTGGAATTGGAATCATTAGAGATTTCCATTATTTTTGTTTTATGCGATTTCGTGTTAAGTGCTTGTTCTTGCGCAGCTAATTATTAATGCTTCTGTTACTGACCTCAAACCTGCCTCTTTCAACCACCCGTATGTTGATTATATTGTTGATGTTTCATCACCATGTCGCACATACTGTTCATGGAGATTTTCTTGGCTCCAACTATTTGCTAGTGCCTGAGTCGTCGTTTTCTTCCATGGTTCTTTGTCTGTTTCTTTTTTAGGGGTAGTTGATTGGTATAATCTACTCATCATCACTCGTTAACGATAATAAACTAACTTCCAAATTCAAATGGCAAGAAATATTCTTAGTGGCAGACTTTTATTTCCTTAATTTTCTTGACGTGAATCAATTGTGGAAACCGATTACTATCTTAATGTCACTTGGTCTGGTCTCATAGCGATGAAATTATCTCCCCTTAATCTATATATTTTGAACTTTTATGCATCCTATGTACGTGACGTGGGTTGCAATGGCGTAGATGTTATGTGTGAATGTAAATTAATTTATTGTGACTGTGTGGAAGAGGAGAAACTATGAATATCACCAGTCTGAGTGATGTTGATTAATTAGATGTAATAGTTTTCTTAATTTCATTTAATACAAAATCTCCTATCATTGTTCCCCACAATCTGTTACTGTTGCACTTATAAATGCATTAGATCCTTACGGGTAGCGGCGTAAGTAAGAAAAAGACTATGGAAACTTAGCAATGAGTAATGTTAGCGTGGAAGCAAGAAAAATATGTCCCGCGAGGCGGATTTGAACCACCGACCTAAGGATTGCTATGATCTTCCTCTACAGTCCTCCGCTCTACCAACTGAGCTATCACGGGATGTATTAAGTTATTTTTTGCTTCTCTGTTAAACCACGCATAGAACAATTAAAATAAAATAATCTGTGTTACGTCATGCATAACGCTGTACGTACGCACGAATGGTGTCAAGTAAATTATAGAAAGCACTTTTAGTAAAATAAGTTTATTGGGGTAAATTTAACTTTCTGTGTGGCTATAGAAACGTGTCTTATTTAGTTAAATTAGAATATTTAATTAAATCAGAATATTTAATTAAATAATTGGACTTCTGAACTCGACGATCAGGAATACTGTCAGAGTCCTAATTATTCAAAGCACATTTCATACTAAGCGAGCTAATTAGTGATAGTTATTGTACAAATAGGGAGCAATTCTCAATTATTCTGCTAGAGAGCAATTAGTGTGCTAGAGAATAATTATTGTGCTAGAGAGAATTAGTGTGCTACGGAGCAATTAGTGTACTACAGAGCAATTAGTGTGCTACAGAGCAATTAGTGTACTGTCTCAAAACAGCGCTGTCATTACTGATACGTTACCCTTACATGTCTGCTGCCAACTGTCATCTAGAACGAAGAGGAAACGTGTCGAAGTCGAGAAAATGATTTGCTTATCTCAACTGTCAATGTTCAAGAGCGTTGTCCACACAAGATCCGGGACTTTGCATTTATTTATTTTTGTGTTTAATTTTGCTTTACCTCTGAAAGCGACGTAAGTCAGAAAACGTCTTGTCAGTTAGGCACAAGGTTCTTTGAGGTTCTAGTGTTGTGTAAACACTGTAAATGTCATTGGCTGAAGTTGGGGTTTGTTGTTAGATCCATAGTGCGTTATTTGAGGATAGGTTATTAGCCATGTAAATCAAAGTTGTGTCCCTTTAAGTACAGAGTAAATTAAGAATCTGGTTGTTAGTTTACTAATGTTCTGCAGTTTGTGACGATGTGTGACAAATTCTGTGTCATGACCTCGTGACCCAATTGCTCGTTTCAAAATTAAATTTTTGAACGGACCTTTGTTGAAATTCACCCGTGATACATCAGTATCGAGAGAAGCTTTCTAGCAAGGTCGGATTGTTGCATAACTTTAGGCCAGTGTCCAGCACCTTCGAGATCAACAACATACCACGTGAACGGTCACGTGATGCGTTCAATGCAGTTTCATAAAATACGATCATAAGGCGCAAAAAACACTCACTCACTTCCAGACCGGCAGACACACCAGGCAGCTTTAACATAGCTCCGTCCCGCCGCCATACCAGAGTCGTAAGAGAGTCGAAGATGAACCCGCGCTAGAGCAGTAAAATCTACTTTTAAGAGGTAACAATAACACGTCTACTTCTTACAGTATCTATTGCATTTATTGATTGTATTTTGTAATTGAATTGACGTATGTATTTTGTGCAGCTTAGCGCTATTTTAGCCAAAGCACGTGTTTCGATGTAAAGGGACAAATCTAAAAGTTATTGTATATAAATTATTGTAACCTTTTCTTATCTTTAATTTATATAATCTTAAATTCACTAGTGCCGCCAGTATGTCTGTGCACGTGGTGAATTCTTCTTTGTAATTCAAATTGTTCTTGCATATAATTTTTCGTGTAAAATTGTAAAGCATTCATGCTTCATTTTGAATTAATCCTTTGTGTGAATTCCAATTTTTAATGCTGTAAATATTTGAGAATTCATACGTTCGTGTAATGTTATATGTAACACACACGTGAACCACAATGTATATTTAAATATAACTATATTTGAATTGTAAACGACACGATAGTCAAAGATTCTAAATTCAGAACCTTAAACAAAGAAACATGTGCTTGGGTTTTGCGAATATAGACGCAAATAGTTACAGAGCCCAAATCCTTTGTTTCAGCCGGGTTCTTCTTATGTTACTCCTCTCTACCTTCGTACTTCTTGAGTCGTACACCGACTCGGGTGTCTTCATGACCCATACGTGAACTATGCAGAAGTACCTCGTGTTAACTACGGTTAACGATTCGTCGCAAGTACATTAGCGATGCAGTAATTGAGTGGACGATTGACTGTTATGCTATGCAGTACCGACGATGAGCCAAAGGATGTGGACCAGTTCTAACCAGTTGAACCCCACATGCGACCAAGAGTGTAGTTAAGTATATCTACTAGGGTCCAGAATCAAATGACTATTTGGCAAGAAAATTCTCGTTAAGACTTTTAACAAAGACGGTAAAATGAGAGAACAACGCTGTGTAGAATTAAGACGTCGTGATCGTAATTAATCGTTGCTGTTAATTGTTAAACTTATTAAATCTATTTCATTTTGTTAAGAACCTCTTTTTGTAGTAATTTGTATGCATATAGACCAAAAGATGGGATTGGATGGGGGCTGTCTGAGCTAAACGAATGACGTAATGAATGCATATGAATCTAAGAGAGTTTTTAACGATTTCCAATCTAGCTAATGTACGCAAATTATCAGTTTCGTAAATCTGTGATCTAGACTACAAAGATGCATTTTTAATTTAGTCGAATGATGATTTGAGCAACCAGTCTGTTTAGGTTAAACGAGAAGGAATTAATTTAAATAGTAAATTAAAGTTCTATAATTTCCTAAGCAGGGTCTTTAAATAAATACTGGAAACGTAACAAGTGGGGGAATCTCGTCCGTGGATTGATATGTATTAAATTGTAACATTTTTTATACATAGGGCGTATCATAAACCTAGGAAACGAACATCTGAGAATTGCCAATATTCTATTGATTCAGGATTGTTGAAATATTTATCTTGCTTTTGTTGTGACATGTGCATGTATTCTTTTGCAGAGTAGCGTGCATGTTAGTTAATGTTGATATATTTAAGCGTAGTTAAATATGTCATGTTAGCTATTGAATGATTTATTTAGTATTGTGTTACTGGATACTTCATTGTAAGAGGTCGACGTGTTATACCGCCAGCTAGGAGAGTTATCGGTAGTAACAGACTTCGGACTATTATATTTAGGGTGCTAAGTATAATGTGTAATGTTGTATGGTTGGAGCCGTGACATTACGAAAGCCTTGGAGACAACAGATTTGTAGCCAAGCAGGTGAACGTGTAACCAACGCGTAATTTATTTCGGAAGGTGTTCTGAATAAATTCAATAATTTTTGTAAGGTCGTAGCCTAAAAGTTATTGTGGGATAAAAGCGGAGTTTTATCGCCTACGGTTAGATACACAATCACGAGAGATATTTATTGTAGCCAGACGCGCTAAATAAATAAGATGGACACTTCGGATCTCGAACAGGTTATTGCGGATCTGAGAGAGATAGGTTCCTTGATCGGATTCCGAACGGAAGACGAGTTAATGAACTTCGTTAGAACTGAACTAGACAGGGAAAAGAGGAGAGAGGAACACGAACGGGAAGAGGAAAGGTTAGAGATAGAACATGATCACATTATGTCTTTGATACATCTAGGGATCAACTATCGGAAGAACAGTGTAGGGAGCTTACAGCTCATGGAGATTCTAAAACGCGAACAGGAGATAGGCATATCACTAGAATACGAAAGTGAACAGTTACGTAATTCTGCCCTGCTAGCACTCAATGAAAAGGAAATAGAACACAGGGAAGAAATTATATCTTCATTAAGCTCACGTGTAAAACTTACGGAAGCGCAGTTGTGTGATAAAGATTTCCGATTCAAAGGGAAAGGGGAGGCTGAAATGCGAGACCTAACGTTCGAAATTAGAAAGTTGAAGAAAGAGAGGCAAGTGCTTATGGAAAAGAAAGAAAGTCTAGAATTAGAATGGTTGTGGACAGAAATCGAAACAGAGTCTAAAATTGCTGGGGAAGGTACTGTTGACAAATTACGACAGGAAGGTCAGACCGTGAACTTTGACTTGCCGAGGTCAAACACCGGGAGCGTGGAGACTGACACACAGAAATTAGTCGCACTACCGAACACAGCAGACAAAGTAGACAGTTTGATTGAAAACAAAAACAAATGTTTTGACGAAACCATTACAGTTCAACTTGCTAACCAGTTTACAGAAACAGTTGGCGCACCACCAAAGCTTGATCTTGAAACAGAGACAAGAAAAGACACTGTTGTTAAGGACTTAATAACACGTGTAGAATTTGGACGAACACATACACCGCCGTGTACGTGTGACACCTTGGTTGACGGACTGAATGCACATGATAAGATAGAGACAGATTCTATCGGTTGTGTACCGTTAAGGTGTGATGAAACTTCTAGCAACACAGTGACTGATTTTTCTGACAGGACAAATATGCAGGAGAAGATAGAAACGGATTCTATCAGTTGTGTATCATCGAAGGGCAGTGACACATCGACTGAGTTTACTGACCGAACTGTTAGTTTAAGAGAGAATGTGCTCGCTACGAAGACTGACATCGGTAGATCTCGATCTCCGATGATTGACGTGAGTCATGACGTAATTTTGAAACACAAGATTATTGCGTTATGCAAGGTTTCGAGTGCTAACACATTGATAGCCAGGGAAACAGAAGTATTTGATCCAGATGACAGCATAGGTAGCATTACAGACAGAGACAATGTGCCTATGATAAATTCATTTACTTCAGATGACATGACAGTTGTCAGAGCTGAGACAGAGTTCTTTTCCAAACGTGACATGGAAGAAGATATGGTCGAAAACTGTACAGGGACGAAATCTAGTATTTCTAACATAGAGATATTAGGGACGGTCGACGATAACCATGCATGCGTACTGACGTGTATGCACGCTGTTGTCAGAGACATGGCAGAACTGTCTGCAGATAAATCACTTAACGGAATTAGTGACGTAGACAGAAGCCACGGTACATGGACTACCTTTATTGACTCACCTGTTGAGATAAAGGAATGTCACGAGTACGTACCAAAAACTGAGACAAGTGGAAGTAAGGAGGAGGGGGTTTCATTAACTGATATGTTCCTTGGTTCACTGACGATAAGTGCGGAGTGTGATCCCGAATTGATCAAAGACACAGTACAAATGAGTGACAGAACTAGATCGATAGACAATGAAAACCGGAGTGACGGACTGATAACCAGAGTAGGTGGGGCATCAGGACTGTTACTGACATCAGATGCAGAGAATTATGATAGAGGAAACAGTGGGAGTGTAGCCTACGACACACAGAGAGTAGACATAGTGATGTTATTCAGTGTATTAGAGACAGGTAACATTCACTGCCAGTTGGTGACTGAAACTGACAGAATTTCCATCATAGATTCTGACGATTTGATGAGGAGACATATTGAATTAACTGAGTCAGTGGAGACAGATTATGTTGGTTCAATAAACGGTATGGTCCAGGGGAGACAATCGATAACTCTTGGAGAGTTTAAAACAGAACCCTTGTTCATACAACCACGGGAATCTGACTTGCTAGCGAGTGAGTCTGACCCCACAGTGACTAGAAAATACTCGAGTGGAGAGTTAGACAATTCTAGAGTCACAAAAGAGACACAGACTTATGTTGTCAGGGAGAGAGACAAGCTGACAGACATAATGACAGTCAAACACCTAGTTGTGAATGGGTTAAAACAGAAAACAACTAGTGGGATGAGGTATTTCACTTCAGTCTATGATAAGATCAGGAGAACGGAACCTCCAGATTTAGAGGGGACGCTAGTGTTGCAATTCAGGTACTTCAGAGAGACTGGTAGCCACGACAGAGCACATTTGGAACCTATGACGTTAGACTTGATGCGAAATGGACCCATAGTAGATCTGACGCCATTCCGACGAAAGACGTTGAGTGCATGCGAACTAGAGACGTTCAATGTGTACACAATGACGTAACTACAGATGCGCGAAACACCAAGAGAGCAAATTTCCATTTGCGTGAGTTCAGTGACAAGGCTAAGAGCGATAGATTTGAAATTCAGACATCCAGAGTCAAGGCCACAGTGACACTGACATGATACGAAACGTATCGAGAAGTTTGAAACTGTTAGACAGGGTAGAGGACAGTCATGCAGAAACTGACACTACCAGAAACATTTTAAACTTGACAAGTACTTTGGAGAGTTTTGAAAGAGATAAAACACTTCAAGGACGTACTTACCGGACAAGAAATGAAAAGTCTAAACTTGACATGCAATATATTGCACCTCACAGTGACATTCTGACGAACAGAGTAAGAAAGAAAGAATACAGTTGTCATGCCGTAGACATGTTGACACACATGGACGATGACGTGTATTGGGATTGGGATAGAACTACGAAGATTGTGCTAGGCAGGATAGTGCAGCAGTAGGAATAATGATTTGGTACCTTCTTTGAATTTTCATTATTTTCTTGTTGTACCGTAGTTGGTGGTTGTTATTGTAAATATGTTGGACATTTCATAAAAACTTGGGACTAGCTATAACACTGATTGAATTGTGTTAGTGTTGTAACTCTGAATATGACAGGTAGACTGATAGATGGTTCATTGAGTTGGTAATTCATAGACTCTGATATTTGGTTGATACAGGAAATCAATATCTGGAACTTTTCATAACCTGCATATTGATAGTGTTGTTCATTGGAAGTCATTTTTCTGATCACACTATTGTTGGATACGTATTCAGTGGAATTGGTTGATGTTGGATTTCTATTCTGAATAATCTGATTAGATCAAACTAGGTTGTGTGTGAACTATTGATTATTGGGACAGATAGTGAGGATTTCAGAACATGTTATTCCATTGGATGGATGTCTATTAAATTAGACTGGACCTTTTCTTAAATCATTTTATTTGATTTTTCTTAAATCATTTTTCTTTGATTTCTGGGGAGAGAAAAATTGTATGAGTGTGCCGTTAATCGAGGGTTGATTTTTCCGTCACGTTACATTATTTCTGGTCAAGTTGAAATTTTTTAATTGTAAATTTTTTCTTCATTTGCACTTCTACATTTTATAACACATAATTTGTAGGAGGCATTTATCTTTTGGTAAGATAAACGCCTCAAAAGCAAGGGGGTGTGACGATGTGTGACAAATTCTGTGTCATGACCTCGTGACCCAATTGCTCGTTTCAAAATTAAATTTTTGAACGGACCTTTGTTGAAATTCACCCGTGATACATCAGTATCGAGAGAAGCTTTCTAGCAAGGTCGGATTGTTGCATAACTTTAGGCCAGTGTCCAGCACCTTCGAGATCAACAACATACCACGTGAACGGTCACGTGATGCGTTCAATGCAGTTTCATAAAATACGATCATAAGGCGCAAAAAACACTCACTCACTTCCAGACCGGCAGACACACCAGGCAGCTTTAACATAGCTCCGTCCCGCCGCCATACCAGAGTCGTAAGAGAGTCGAAGATGAACCCGCGCTAGAGCAGTAAAATCTACTTTTAAGAGGTAACAATAACACGTCTACTTCTTACAGTATCTATTGCATTTATTGATTGTATTTTGTAATTGAATTGACGTATGTATTTTGTGCAGCTTAGCGCTATTTTAGCCAAAGCACGTGTTTCGATGTAAAGGGACAAATCTAAAAGTTATTGTATATAAATTATTGTAACCTTTTCTTATCTTTAATTTATATAATCTTAAATTCACTAGTGCCGCCAGTATGTCTGTGCACGTGGTGAATTCTTCTTTGTAATTCAAATTGTTCTTGCATATAATTTTTCGTGTAAAATTGTAAAGCATTCATGCTTCATTTTGAATTAATCCTTTGTGTGAATTCCAATTTTTAATGCTGTAAATATTTGAGAATTCATACGTTCGTGTAATGTTATATGTAACACACACGTGAACCACAATGTATATTTAAATATAACTATATTTGAATTGTAAACGACACGATAGTCAAAGATTCTAAATTCAGAACCTTAAACAAAGAAACATGTGCTTGGGTTTTGCGAATATAGACGCAAATAGTTACAGAGCCCAAATCCTTTGTTTCAGCCGGGTTCTTCTTATGTTACTCCTCTCTACCTTCGTACTTCTTGAGTCGTACACCGACTCGGGTGTCTTCATGACCCATACGTGAACTATGCAGAAGTACCTCGTGTTAACTACGGTTAACGATTCGTCGCAAGTACATTAGCGATGCAGTAATTGAGTGGACGATTGACTGTTATGCTATGCAGTACCGACGATGAGCCAAAGGATGTGGACCAGTTCTAACCAGTTGAACCCCACATGCGACCAAGAGTGTAGTTAAGTATATCTACTAGGGTCCAGAATCAAATGACTATTTGGCAAGAAAATTCTCGTTAAGACTTTTAACAAAGACGGTAAAATGAGAGAACAACGCTGTGTAGAATTAAGACGTCGTGATCGTAATTAATCGTTGCTGTTAATTGTTAAACTTATTAAATCTATTTCATTTTGTTAAGAACCTCTTTTTGTAGTAATTTGTATGCATATAGACCAAAAGATGGGATTGGATGGGGGCTGTCTGAGCTAAACGAATGACGTAATGAATGCATATGAATCTAAGAGAGTTTTTAACGATTTCCAATCTAGCTAATGTACGCAAATTATCAGTTTCGTAAATCTGTGATCTAGACTACAAAGATGCATTTTTAATTTAGTCGAATGATGATTTGAGCAACCAGTCTGTTTAGGTTAAACGAGAAGGAATTAATTTAAATAGTAAATTAAAGTTCTATAATTTCCTAAGCAGGGTCTTTAAATAAATACTGGAAACGTAACACAGTTGTTATGTATTACTTGTATGTTATGCGTATATAAAATATCCTCTTTTTTAGGCATATTTAATTCTAAATAATTAAGTGAGCCAAAGGAATCCTTTGACCAGTTGTATCTGTTGTTTTAGTTGGTAAGTATTTTAAAGTTGATTGGTTTATTTCACAAGTAGGTTGCCGGATAGTCTAGTTGGCAAGCATTATGACTGCGAAGACTTCAAGTGACGAGTTGTTTGTTTCAGGGATTTTTATTGGCCTTTAGTTCGGCAAGTAATTTTATTGTTCAAGCCTTTTGATTGGTAGGCGCCTTTAGATCGAAAATAAAATTCTTATAGGAGTGATACAGATACACTAATAAAGAAATGTATCTAATCTCATACATACTTTATAATGAGTATATCATTTATAATTAACATAAATGTGCATTTAAATTTAATTTTAAATGTGCTTTTTAACTCTGACTTTATTTCATGTAATTAGCATAAATGTTGTAAGTAACAATTATGTATTAATGAATATATCTTTCATAATTTGTGCCAGAAATATCCTATATTCTTTTCAACCTTATGAACAAACTAGCAAGAAATAGGCAGAAGAAACAAAGAGACAAACAAATTGACACGCTCCTTTATGTTAAAGAAATGTTTGTTTTAATTCATTCCAGGTACTTTCTTCCATGACAATGGAGACACGTGTGTCGAAAGCATCAAGAGGTCGTCATTCTTCAAGTGGATGAACATAGAAAGGGTTAACGAAACGACCGTTTAATTTGCTCGAACCTGCTTTCAACCCTTGAAATATTGCTTCACTCTCAGACACTGTCGCAAGGAGATAAAAGGGCTTGTGATTCATGTCGCAAGCTTCTCACAGTCAGTGAATTATTTCACAAGTACACTCACGGTCTGTGATCCATGTCACAAATAAACTAGTGGTCTGTGATCCATGTCACATGTAGATTCACAGCCTGTGATTCACGTCACAAGTTGGCTCATAGTCTGTGATTCATGTCACAAGTAGACTCATGGTCTGTGATTAATGTCACAAATATACCCACGGCCAGTAACTGGCGTCGCAAATATATTGCAAAGTGCAGTTAACGAAATAGTCTCTTAATGGCGTGGCTCTGATTAATTGCTGCAAAGTGCAAAGTTCATTTGATAATCACGTTCACCAATTCACTATCGCCTAGTTCTTTCGTTCAAAAGCATAAAACTCATTTGTTTAGCAATGCAATATCACAGTGAACAGACTTTTGTTCAAAAGCACAAAACTCATTTGCTAATCACGATCACTAACTCAGCCTTGACTTGGAGCTCTTCAATTATCACTTTCAAGAAAACCGAAAACGGCTCACGGCAAGCAGGTTTGTGAAATCGGTTATAATGAAACATTAAAGCTGTTTTTGACAGAAAAAGAATGAAACTGCTTTCAAGATGTGATCAATTTGAGTTGGTGGACAGATAAATGTTTTCAAAAGGTAATGTATGAGAACACCCATGAACACAGTTTCCAAAAAAAATTGCAGGAATTCTGAATACGGTATAATATATAAGATTTAACCGGAATGCATTTCTGGACATATGTTTATATAGTTCACTCTATACATCGATTTCATATTTACAGAAACGAATATTATGCACTGGTGCATTATAACAATCTTAAACTCCTTAGATGGACACATACTTCGCAAAATATTAAATGAGTTACCCCGTTTCTTTAGCTCGGTGGCTAGTTCAAAACCCCTCATGAATAGACACTAATAAATTTTGGACACAAAATCAGTCAGATGTTTCCAACATGACAAACTCTTGAACGAGAAGAGTACTAAAGAAAAAAAACGCCCGAGAAATCACAAAGATTTACGGCTTGTCGAACGCAGATATGACGTAGTGAATACGATACGACACGAGTAAATTAGGACCAAAGGATGAAGGTAGTGGTCTTACAAGGAGACGTCAAGTAAACTTTTGCGGCCAGCGGTCAGTGGAATTTAACCATGGACAAAGCATTAGTCTGGACTTTGCTCTTGTTATTTACAGACGGTAAGAAATACTTACACTCAATAACAATACACGCAGAGAGGCACAGAGAATCGTGCACCCAAATGTAAACCCGCACACACTCACACACACTCACACCAAATCTACACAATAATGTGCAATCTCACAATCATACACACAGACACTCGCAACCTGCAAAATATAACTACACAGGCACGCAAATCCACACAATCATTCACAAAGATATGCACACCCGCACAATGATACACAGATACACGATGTGCACACCCGCACAATGATACACAGACACACGATGTGCACACCCGCACAATGATACACAGACACACGATGTGCACATCCGCACAATGATACACAGACACACAATCACACACAGAGATATACCCAATCCTGTGCAATAAAACGTGCAAACAATCATACAGAGAAACGCAAATCCACACAAGAACGGACACGCAAAAACACATAAGAACGGACACGCAAACACACGAAAGAACAGACACGCAAACACACAATCGTACACAGAAGCAAAACCGTACAAGAGCACAATGAAACAGAGAGACATTCACAGAGTACACACAAACAACACAAACTCTAATCGTAAACATTCAACGAAATATACACTTACAAACTTATTTATCTATCATCTTTCTCAGTAGAGATCCCAGGATACGAATAGCTAATGAAAAAATATATAATAGTAAAATATAATTTTTATTATTTTGGCACAGTACCATACCCAAATATACAGATGTCGGTCTCTAAGCAATGGGTACTGCATTAACATTCATATACAGATGTTGATCTCTAAGCAATGGGTATTGTATTAACATTCATATACAGATGTTGATCTCTAAGCAATGGGTATTGAATGACACCCTATCACGATTCAGTATTAGGGACGAGAATCAAGTGATACCATCCTGGATTTCAAGGGGGTGGGTGGGTGGGCGAGAGAGAGAGAGAGAGATCCTCAGTCAGAAAGTGGGATGATGTTTTTATCAAGTTTCAGGAAGCAAGGAACTATAATAAGTCGGAGTGTTGAGCTTTAAGGAGGCTGTTTTTCTAGCAGATAATGCATCATCACGTGATCAGGCCACTGTTGCATTCCCATGGGGATCACGTGATGCCGTGATCACCAC
The DNA here is from genome assembly GCA_028829895.1 of Sinotaia quadrata. Lineage (NCBI taxonomy): Eukaryota > Metazoa > Mollusca > Gastropoda > Architaenioglossa > Viviparidae > Sinotaia > Sinotaia quadrata. The sequence goes on from CM054178.1 coordinate 26,808,549, forward strand.
CCTAAAGCTGAGATTGATTTCTAATAAACTGTCAATTCTTGTCTGACAGCAAGTTAAGATGCAGTGAAGAGAATGTATATTAACCTCATAGACTCTGCAGGTGGCCATATTAGTAATAGAAGCTGCAGCTTAATTAAGTGCTATTGTAGGATAAGGAAAATATTATTAATAGAAGCTGCAGGCAGGAGTTATTTATTATTTCTTAACCATTGTTTATTCTCATTGTTAAAATTAAATCGTAGTTTTGGTGTCTGATAATTATTAATTAATTGTTAATTATTAGCTGTTTTGTCCTTAATTGTCGATGGTTAATTTCGCATGTACCATTTACATGAGATAAAAGTAGAATAATTATTAACTGCTGTCCGTGAGAAAAAGAATCTAAAATATATAGGTTATTAATTAGACAAAACCTCAGGACCCCTATATTTCTACTTAGATATATTCTTCACACTAAAACACGTTACTTGTCTTCAGGTTCGCTTTACTCACTTAGACATTGTGACTCTTAGAAGAGTTACAACGGTAACTCAGTTACTGCTTAAGTGTTATTTACCAAAACTACAACAACATATCACTAGTTCAGAGGAATAGATAAAATGTCCCTAGTTTCGTGATTTCTCTGTGTACAGTATTTAGCACACAGACACATACATACAGACAACCATCACGCAATTACAGACGCACACACAAACACACACATACAGACACACATTGCACAAACATACATAGACGCACACACTCACACTCACATTACACACACACACACACACACACACACACACACACACACACACACACACAAACACACACACACACGTTCACACGCACATTAAACAAACTCACACATAGAGGTTCACACTCACATTAAATAAACTTACACACACGAGCTCTTACTCACGTTAAACAAACTCACATTCACAGAAACACACATATAAAGGCTTAAACTCACAGATCACACACAGGCACACTCTCATAGCACATAAACACAAGCACATACAGGCACACACACACACACACAGCACACTTATGCAGAAATACACATTACACAAACACATACAGGCTCACACTCACATTAAACAAACTAACACATACAGGCTCACACAAATACACAAATAAAGCTTAAACTCACAGAACGCACACAGCAACACTCTCACAGCGCACAAACACACAAGCATGTACAGGCACACATATGCAGATACACACACACATTACACAAACACATACAGGAAGAAACTCACCTTACACAAACACACACATATGCGCACAAACACATTTACAGTCTCACACGATTTCGCATATTGCACTTATATAAACAATTATGTTTTTTAACTGGGTAATGAAACACGTGTAATATATATTTAATTTACTGTTTAAACAACATGCTTGACTGAACTTTTATTACATCATTATTGACGTGATTGTATACATAGGTCAAAGGTCGTTAAAAAGAAAACTAATCCGTTGTCTCAGTGGTTCGAGTTACACGTCAACCTAATGTAATTTACTCCTATTGAAGTAACTTTTATTCAACCTAATGTAATTTCCTCCTAATAAAGTAACTTTTATTCAACCTAATGTAATTTACTCCTATTGAAGTAACTTTTATTCAACCTAATGTAATTTACTCCAATTGAAGTAACTTTTATTCAACTTACTCTTGTTATGGATGGTTATTTAATTGCTTTTATGTTTATCAGGTTAGTAATATCTTTCTTAATGAAATATAAAATTACTGAGATAACTACTTGTATTTAAAATACGTCATTCAATGCACTTGACGATTGAGTGGTACAACGGTTTCTGTCAGATGATAAAAATCTGTGTATAACATCAATTATTTGTGTGACTATATTGACCTCGAAACTATATTGACCTCGAATCACTTATTTTCTCTCTTATTTCCAAAACATTTATTCTTTTAATTAAATATTTAACACTAACAGCCAGGACAAACTTGTAAATTGACAAAATTCAACTGTTTAATATTTAAATATATATATATTCGACAACAGCGCCACCTGCCGTCAGTGAAGCGTGTTACTCATTGCGCTCCGGGTTCCAAGAGTGTTGGAACGGTTGCTGTGGACTCAACACCGACGAGCACTGTTGTAGTTCTACAGGCATTCTTGTTGGGGTGTCTTTGACAGTCAGTGTTGTGGTTCTCGCCCTGATTGCAGTCGCCGTTTACTGCGTGTGCAAATGCCACCCCAAACCTCTCCACGACGACAGGCACAGGGGCCGTAACCGAAACAGGGGTCGCAGAGCAAGGATTGGTCACCGAACAGTGCAGACCTGTTTCATATATCCAGGTAGATCCTGATGTGATTCTCACAATAAGTTAGGTTCAGTTTTGTTTGCATAGAAGGTAGATGCCCGGATGATTTTACGAGACAGATACCTGGTGATTGTCACCAGTCATAATAATTTTTACACCAATCAGGTAAATACCATGTTAATTATCACCAAAGAGGTATGTGCTAGGATGATTTGCATCAGTTATGCAAATACCAAGAAGCTTGTCACCAAGCAGAGAGACAACAAAATGACTTAAAACAGTAAATAAAAAGATGCTTGTCACGTGTCAGACAACAAAATGACTTGCATCAATAGATACCATGATGCTTGTCACGTGTCAGATAGGCAACAAAATGACTCGCATCAGTTAAGTAGATTCCAGGATGATTTGCACCAGTCATGCTTGTCTCGAGGTGACTTGGACATTTTTATTGATCATTAATTATTGAAATCAAGAAATGTGATATCTTGATGAAAACCGTGTAGCCGAAATGATGATTTGATAAGTGTTTTTGTATTGTTTATATATAATTGTTTTCAAGTTCCATACCAAAATGGATTATTTTTTTACTCATTGAACAGTCGTGCTATTTATAATTTCATGATAATTTATGTTTTTATACTTTCTTGTTTGCATTTTTTTCTTCCTTTGCTGAAATTTATTCCACATGCGATCTGTGTAAAATGGTTCTTTATTTGATTGTAGAATGTCTGCATGATTTTTGTTGCTTGGTGCGGAGTATATCTGTGAATATGTTCTACATTTATTCTGGATTCGCATTTTAGCTCTTTCTTTTTATTGGCAAATATGTAAAATATTTGTGTCCATTTATCTAAACTTTTTTCTTTTTCTTTTTTTGGGGGGAATATGCATATAAGAAATATTTAGCTTTTAAATTTGTATCTTCATATTATATTTGTCGTATTATCTAAATAAAATGTCGTGTAGCTATATTCTTGACATTTTCTAAGTTTGAAAGATACATGTACCTGTGTTTTTTTGCGATTTCTAAATACAAAAGACTTATGTACCTGTTCTGTATCTTTACTAAATAACAAAAGGCTTATGTACCCGTGTTCTTTGTGTTTTCTAAATGTTAAAGGCTCATGTACCTGTGTTCTTTACCTTCACTAACATAAAAGGCTTTACCTTTACTAATACCAAATACCTGTTGTCTAATGTTTCAGTTGTGCTTCCAGACTATGAAACAGCAACTCGCCAACAAGATTCTTTTACTGGGTACCCTCCGATTCCTTTCAGCCCTCCCCCATCTTACTCCGAGACGCCGCCGCCTAACTCAAGGCCGACGCATGCTTCTGGGCCAGCCTTGATCTCTAGGCATCGTTCGGTGAACCGTCACACAAACAGAAACCAGCATGTTCACACT